>JARQOD010000009.1:101222846-101293460 GCA_033576555.1 Oophaga sylvatica | reverse complement strand
AAAAAACTTTATAACACCACTGAAAATGTTTTAAACCCCTCTCTGACATTAGACGTACTATCCCGCCCATAAACCCGTGCCATTCTGCCCATGGAGGGGATAGTACGTCATGGGCGATCAGCTGCGCTCCTGAGGGGAGCGCAGCTAATCGCCGCCGGGTGTCAGCTGATTATCACAGCTGACCCCCGTGACTGTGTGTCAGGAGCGGTCACGGACCGCCCCCGGAACATTAACCCTAGCACACCGCGATCAAACATGATCGCGTGTACGGGGGGCACAGGGGAGGAACCCCAGGGTGGGGGCTCCCTGCGCCCCCCCCTTGAGACCCTCAGCCCCACGCGATGTGATCGCGCTGTTCTGAGGGCTTCCTCCCTCCCGGGACCCGGATCCAGATGGCCCCGGGGGTCCTGGAGGGGGCGGCTTCCTCAGTGCCTGCTGAGAGCAGGCACTGAGAACCTGCAGCTATGCCTGAGCAAATCGCTGGTGTGACAGAGTGCTGTGCACACTGTCACACCAGCGATTTGATAAATACAGTGATGTCCCACCCTGGACAAAGTAAAAAAGTTAAAAAATAAAAATAAAAAATGTTATAAAAAAAAATCCAAAATAAATTAAAAAAAAATAAAATATTCCCCAATAAATTCATTTCTTCCTGTAAAAAAAAAAAACAAAACAATAAAAGTACACATATTGGTATCGCCGCGTCCTTTAACGACCCCCCCTATAAAACTGTCCCACTAGTTAACCCCTTTAGTGACCCCTTAAAAAAAAAATCAATGCTTTATCATCATACCGCCGAACAAAAGTGGAATAACGCGCGATCAAAAAGACCGATATAAATAAACATGGTACCGCTGAAAACGTCATCTTGTCCCGCAAAAAACGAGCCGCCATACAGCTCATCAGCGAAAAATAAAAAAGTTATAGCTCGCAGAATAAAGCGATGCAAAAATAATTATTTTTTATATAAAATTGTTTTTATTCTATAAAAGCGCCAAAAAATAAAAAAAGATATAAATGAGGTATCGCCATAATCGTACTGACCCGAAGAATAAAACTGCTTTATCAATTTTACCACACGCGGAACAATAAAAACGCCTCCCCCAAAAGAAATTCATGAATTGCTGATTTTTGTTCATTCTAACCTCCCAAAAATCGAAATAAAAAGCGATCAAAAAATGTCACCTGCTCAAAAATGGTACAAATAAAAACGTCAACTCGTACCGCAAAAAATAAGACCTCACATGACTCTGTGGGCCAAAATATGCAAAAATTATAGCTCTCAAAATGTGGCGATGCAAAAATCTATTTTTGCAATAAAAAGCGTCTTTTAGCGTGACAGCTGCCAATCATAAAAACCCGCTATAAATAGTAAATCAAACCCCCCTTTATTACCCCCTTAGTTAGGGAAAAATAATAAAATTAAAAAAATGTATTTATTTCCATTTTCCCATTAGGGTTAGGGTTAGGGTTGCGGCTAAAGTTAGGGTTAGGGTTGGCGCTAAAGTTAGGATTAGGGTTAGGGTTGGGATTAGGGGTGTGTTAGGGTTAGGTTTGTGGTTAGGGTTGGGACTAGGGTTAGGGGTGTGTTGGGTTAGGGTTGGAGTTAGAATTGGGGGGTTTCCGCTGTTTAGGCACATCAGGGGCTCTCCAAATGTGACATGGCGTCTGATCTCAATTCCAGCCAATTCTGCGTTGAAAAAGTCAAACGGTGCTCCTTCACTTCTGAGCTCTGCCATGCGTCCAAACAGTAGTTTATCCCCACATATGGGGTATCAGCGTACTCTGGACCCCAAGAGTTATTGTGCAATTTGTCCTATTTCTTCTGTTACCCTTGGGAAAATAAAAAACTGGGGGCGAAAATATCATTTTTGTACAAAAAAAAATATTTTTTTGTTTTTACGGCTGTACATTATAAACTTCTGTGAAGCACTTGGGGCTTCATAGCGCTCACCACACACCTAGATAAGTTCCTTGTGGGGTCTATTTTCCAAAATGGGGTCACTTGTTGGGGATTTCCACTGTTTAGGCGCATCAGGGGCTCTCCAAATGCGACATGACGCCCCCAGACCATTCCATCAAAGTCTGCAATCCAAAACGTCACTACTTCCCTTCCGAGCCCCAACGTGTACCCATACAGTAGTTTTCTCCCACATATTGGGTATCAGCGTACTCAGGACAAATTGGGCAACAACTTTTGGGGTCCAATTTCTCCTGTTACCCTTGTAAAAATAAAATATTGGGGCGAAAAAATCATTTTTGCAAAAAAAAAAAAGGATTTTTTATTTTTACGGCTGTGCGTTATAAACTTCTGTGAAGCACTTCGGGGTTCAAAGTGCTCACCACACATCTAGATAAGTTCCTTGTGGGGTCTATTTTCCAAAATGGGGTCACTTGTGGGGGGGTTTCCACTGTTTAGGCGCATCAGGGGCTCTCCAAATGCGACATGACGCACCCAGACCATTCCATCAAAGTCTGCAATCCAAAACGTCACTACTTCCCTTCCGAGCCCTGACGTGCGCCCATACAGTAGTTTTCTCCCACATATTGGGTATCAGCGTACTCAGGACAAATTGGACAACAACTTTTGGGGTCCAATTTCTCCTGTTACCCTTGTGAAAATAAAATATTGGGGGCGAAAAAATCATTTTTGTAAAAAAAAAAAAGATTTTTTATTTTTACGGCTGTGCGTTATAAACTTCTGTGAAGCACTTCGGGGTTCAAAGTGCTCACCACACATCTAGATAGGTTCCTTGTGGGGTCTATTTGCCAAAATGGGGTCACTTGTGGGGGGTTTCCACTGTTTAGGTGCATCAGGGGCTCTCCAAATGTGACATGACGCCCCCAGACCATTCCATCAAAGTCTGCAATCCAAAACGTCACTACTTCCCTTCCGAGCCCCGACGTGCGCCCATACAGTAGTTTTCGTCCACATATTGGGTATCAGTGTACTCAGGACAAATTGGACAACAACTTTTGCGTTCCAATTTCTTCTGTTACCCTTGTGAAAATAAAATATTGGGGGCGAAAAAATCATTTTTGTAAAAAAAAAAAAAAGATTTTTTATTTTACGGCTGTACGTTATAAACTTTAGTGAAACACCTGGGGGTTCAAAGTTCTCACCACACATCTAGATAAGTTCCTTGAGGGGTCTAGTTTCCAAAATGGTGTCATTTATGGGGGTTTCCACTGTTTAGGCAGATCAGGAGCTCTCCAAACACGACATGGCGTCCAGCCAATTCTGCGTTGAAAAAGTCAGACGGCGCTCCTTCCCTTCCAAACTCTGCCATGCACCCAAACAGTGGTTTACCCCCACATATGGGGTATCAGCGCACTCAGGACAAATTGCACAATAACTTTTGGAGTCTTGTTACCCTTGGAAAAATAAAAATTGGGGTGAAAAGATCATTTTTGTGGAAAAAATATGATTTTTAAATTTTACGGCTCTACGTTATAAACTTGTGTGAAGCACTTGGGGGTTCAAATTGCTCATCAAAAATCTAGATAAGTTCCTTAGGGGGTCTAGTTTCCCAAATGGGGTCATTTGTGGGGGGTTTCCACTGTTTAGGCACATCAGGGGCTCTCCAAATGCAACATGGCATCCAAACTCAATTCCAGCCAATTTTGGTTGGAAAAAGTCAAATGGTGCTCCTTCCATTCCGAGCTCTGCCGTGCGCCCAAACAGTGGTTCCCCCCCACATATGGGGTATCAGCGTACTCAGGACAAATTGTACAACAACTTATGTGGTCCAATTTCTCGTGTTACCCTTGGGAAAATAAAAAATTAGTGACTAAAAGATAATTTTTGTGGGAAAAAAATAGGATTTTTTATTTTCATGCCCGGGCATTATAAACTTGTGTGAAGCACTTGGGGGTTCAAAGTGCTCACCAAAGATCTAGATAAGTTCCTTAGGGGGTCTAGTTTCCAAAATGGGGTCACTTGGGGGGGTTTCCACTGTTTAGGCTCATCTGGGGCACTGCAAACGGAACATGACCCCCATTAACGTCTGCATTCCAAAACGTTACTACTTCCTTTCCAAGCCCTGCCGTGCGCCCAAACAGTTTCCCCCCCACATATGGGGTATCAGCGTACTCAGGACAAATTGAACAACAACTTTTGGGGTCCAATTTCCTTGGGAAAATTCAAAAATTTGGGACTAAAAAATCATTTTTGTGGAAAATTGATTTTTTTTTTTTTCACACCCAGGCTTTATAAACTTTTGTGAAACACTTGAGGGTTCAAAGTGCTCACAACAGATCTAGATAAGTACCTTAGGGGGTCTAGTTTCCAAAATGGTGTCACTTGTGGGGGGTTTCCACTGTTTAGGCGCATCAGGGGCTCTCCAAACGCGACATGGCATCCAATCTAAATTCCAGCCAATTTTAGTTTGAAAAAGTCAAACGTCGCTCCTTCCCTTACGAGCTCTGCCGTGTGCCCAAACAGTGGTTTTCCCCCACATATGGGGTATTGGCGTACTCAGGAGAAATTGCATAACAACCTTATCTGTCCATTTTCTCCTTTTACCCTTGTGAAAATAAAAAAAAAGTTTGTAAAAGATCATTTTTGTGGCTAAAAAGTAAAATATTCATTTTTTTCCTTCCACGTTGCTTTAGTTACTGTGAAGCACCTGAAGGGTTAATAAACTTCTTGAATGTGGTTTTGAGTACCTTGAGGGGTGCAGTTTTTAGAATGGTGTCACTTTTGGGTATTTTATGCCATATAGACCCTCAAAGTGACTTCAAATGTGAGGTGGTCCCTAAAAAAAATGGCTTTGTAAATTTTGTTGTAAAAATGAGAAATCGCTGGTCAACTTTTAACCCTTATAACTTCCTAACAAAAAAAAATTTTGGTTCCAAAATCGTGCTGATGTAAAGTAGACATGTGGGAAATGTTATTTCTTAACTATTTTGTGTGATATATTTCTCTGTTTTAAGGGAATAAAAATTCAAAGTTTGAAAATTGCAAAATTTTAAAAATTTTCGCCATATTTGCGTTTTTTTCAAAAATAAACGCAAGTTATATCGAAGAAATTTTACCACTAACATGAAGTACAATATGTCACGAGTAGTGTTGAGCATTCCGATACCGCAAGTATCGGGTATCGGCCGATATTCGCGTTATCGGAATTCCGATACTTAATTCCGATACTTTTTCAATATCGTATACCGGAATCGGAAGTTCCCATAATTCTTTGAGAGGCAATGTGATTTTAGTCAGCCAATGAGGAATCCTACGAAGTGTGGGCACATCCTGTAATGCTGCGGTCATCTTAACTAATGGCATGGCTGTGATTGGCTGCTGAAATGATGTCAGAATGCACTATAAAAGGCGCCGCAGCCATTTTAGCGTCACTGTGCTGTGAACTCAGTAAGGGACAGAACGCTGCTGTGCTGACTCTGAGGGACAGTTAGATATTGCGATTTTGTGTACTACTGTGCTTGAGGCAGGCTAGTTTACCAACCGCTGTGTAAAGCTTCATTTTGCCAGTGTTGTTTTAACAGCTCTGTGCAAGGTGTGTGTGTGACAGTGCAGGTGACGCTGCAGTTTGCTCTGCATCCACCGCTGTTTGTAGGCATCTGCACGTGTCACTGACTCTTTTTTTTTTTTTTTTATTTAGTGGAATTGGTGCAGCTCCATTATATTAGAAAAAAATCAAATCTATTAGTGTGACGTGCTTCCATCCGTATACAATACATTGGTTGCAAACACTATAGAAGTACACAAAGGAGCTTTTCACAGATAGTGAATAGTTGTGTTTCAGTGTTCACTGCAGTCTGTGAGGTTTTGATTTTTTGAGTGCAGATCACGCTCCAGTTAGTTCTTCAACCACTGCTGGTTGTAGTCTGCTGAGCGTGTGTCACTGCCTCATCCTTCACATTTTTCTCTAATTGGTGCTGCTCCATTTTAGTGGAAAAAAATCTAATCTATTAGTGTGACGCGCTTCCATCCGTATACAATACATTGGTTGCAAACACTATAGAAGTACACAAAGGAGCTTTTCACAGATAGTGAATAGTTGTGTTTCAGTGTTCACTGCAGTCTGTGAGGTTTTGATTTTTTGAGTGCAGATCACGCTCCAGTTAGTTCTTCAACCACTGCTGGTTGTAGTCTGCTGAGCGTGTGTCACTGCCTCATCCTTCACATTTTTCTCTAATTGGTGCTGCTCCATTTTAGTGGAAAAAAATCTAATCTATTAGTGTGACGCGCTTCCATCCGTATACAATACATTGGTTGCAAACACTATAGAAGTACACAAAGGGCCTTTAACAGCTACAGAACAGTTGTGTTTCAGTGTTCACTGTAGTCTGTGAGCTTTTCATTTTGTGAGTGCAGATTACGCTCCAGTTTGTACTTCAACCACTGCCGGTTGTAGTCTGCTGAGCGTGTGTCACTGCCTCATCCTTCACATTTTTCTCTAATTGGTGCTGCTCCATTTTAGTGGAAAAAAATCTAATCTATTAGTGTGACGCGCTTCCATCCGTATACAATACATTGGTTGCAAACACTATAGAAGTACACAAAGGGGCCCTTTAACAGCTACAGAACAGTTGTGTTTCAGTGTTCACTGTAGTCTGTGAGCTTTTCATTTTGTGAGTGCAGATTACGCTCCAGTTTGTACTTCAACCACTGCCGGTTGTAGTCTGCTGAGCGTGTGTCACTGCCTCATCCTTCACATTTTTCTCTAATTGGTGCTGCTCCATTTTAGTGGAAAAAAATCTAATCTATTAGTGTGACGCGCTTCCATCCGTATACAATACATTGGTTGCAAACACTATAGAAGTACACAAAGGGGCCTTTCACAGATACTGAACAGTTGTCTGCAGGGTTCACTGTAGTCTGTGAGGAATAACCACACTTAGGCCTTAACTTTTCTGACTTTCTTTATCAATCTACCAAGATGAAGAAGTCAGTGAGTAAGGCACGTGGTCGTGGTCGAGGCCGTGGATTTGCAGCAGGGAGAGGACGTGGGGATTCTGTGGCTGCTGCCGCACCCAGTGACACAGCATCCACCAGTTTTCCCCGTGAGCGTTCCTTTATGCGCACTTTTGTAGGAGCTCAGCGTACCCCCCTGCTGCGTGAAGAACAAATTGAAGCCGTTGTTGGTTGGATGGCAGCCAATGCATCGACTTCAATAGCTTCCACCTCCTCTCAGGACCACAGCACTGTTGAACAACCATCAGTCTCTTCACCGCCTGCCAAATTGCCCAGGCAGTCAGAGAGCTCTGTACAGGAGCCAGCTGAGTCTCTGCTTCTGTTCTCAGAATCTGTTGGCTTGGAAACAGGGGCCCAGCCAAGCAGCATTCTGGAATGTGAAGAAGAGGCAGTATGCAGTGATGCGCAACAGCTGTGTCTCTCTGAATCTGAAGAGGCGGGTGAGCCAGTGCCGATGGTCAGCACACCGCAGAACGCATCTGATGATGATGAGACTCAGTTGCCAGTTTCTGTTGAGCATGGTGCTGGCCAGACCACCCAACAACAGCAGGTGTTGGAAGAGGGTAGTGGTGGAGATGATGAGGTCCAAGACCCAACATGGCGTGAGGAACAGGAAGGTGGTGGGAGCAGCTCTGAGGAAGAGATTGCACCAACGGTCCAAACAGTAGGGAGAGGTAGGCTGCAGACTCGCTTGCCTGTAGCCTCCAGTTTGGCACCCGTTCGGAGCAGTTCTCTTACAACAGCCAAACCGGGCGCTCCCAGGACTTGCTCTGCGTGGTCCTTTTTTGATACAGTTGCAGATGATATTTGCTATGTAAAATGCAAGCTGTGTAATCAAAAAATTAAAAGAGGTAAAAGTGTCAGTAACCTTAATACAACAAATATGTGGAAACATGTGCGGTCAAAGCACTTTGTTGAGTTACAAAGACACACTGGAGATGTAGGCCAACCTACAGCAGCACCTACATCTTCAGCTCCTGTTGGAGCCTCTTCCTCCAGTTCACACACAGCTGGTTCGGCTTCCTCAAAGGATCGCCATGGAAGAACCTCTGTCACTGTTGTCCAGAGACACAGTGTTATTCCACCCACAGCTGCAAGTTCCCTGTCATCCTCACACACCCAGGCCACAAAACAGCCATCGGTAGCACAGGCATGGGATAAAAGACGGCCATACTCGGCAAACCATCCACGAGCACAGGCTCTGAATGCTGGCATTGCAAAACTCCTGTCCCTTGAAATGCTGTCATTCAGGCTGGTGGAGACTGACAGTTTCCGTGAATTAATGGCATTGGCAGTCCCACAATACAATGTGCCCAGCCGATTTTATTTCAGCAGGCAAGCCGTCCCTGGTCTGCAAAAGCATGTTGAGGCAAAAATTAAACATGCGCTACTAAACGCCGTCAGTAGCAAGGTCCACCTGACCACCGATGCGTGGACCAGTACCCATGGCCAGGGACGATACCTTTCACTCACTGCCCATTGGGTGAATGTTGTGGAGCCGGGTACAGATCTTGCGAGTGGCGCTGTACGTGTTCTGCCAACTCCAAGGATTGCCGGAATCAAGTCTGTCCACATTGACTCCTCCTCCTACTCCAGTTCCTCAGAATCATCGCTGCAGGAGCCGTCACGGTCTACCTCCACATGGACCCGTGGACGCTTACCTGATGCGACCGATATGAGCACAGCCGTGGCCAAACGGCAACAGGCCGTTCTGAAATTAATTCCATGGGGAATCGAAGCCACACAGCGCAGGAGGTCTGGAATGCCATCAAGCAGGAGAGCGACGTGTGGTTTTTGCCAGCGAATCTCCAGCCAGGCTTGGTAGTGTGTGACAATGGCCGAAATCTGGTGGCAGCTCTGGGCCTTGGCAACCTCACTCACATACCATGTCTGGCACATGTGCTCAACTTGGTCGTGCAGAGTTTTTTGAGGGACTATCCGGATCTTGATGCACTGCTGCACAAGGTCCGCCTAGAGTGCGCTCACTTGCGACGTTCCAGCATGGCCAGATCGCGCATTGCAGCTCTGCAACGCAGATTGCGCCTTCCTGAACATCGCATCATATGTGACGTATCCACCAGGTGGAATTCAACGTTACATATGTTGGAGCGGTTGTGTGAGCAGCAGCCAGCAGTTATGGAGTATCAGCTGCATCAGGCGCAATCAACACGCAATTTGCGCCGTCCACACTTCACCATTAATGAGTGGGCCACTATGAAGGACATGTGCCACGTTTTGCGTGCGTTTGATGAGTCAACGCGGATGGCGAGTGCAGATGATGCACTAGTCAGCCTGACTGTCCCCCTTATCTGCCTGCTTCAAAAAACACTGCAAGCAATAAGGGATGAGGTTTTGGAAGAGGTGGAGGATGAGGAGTCACAAATTCCATCACCTTCTGGAAAGTCAGCGCAACGTGGTTCCTCACAAAGGGCTGGGCAGGGCTCACTTTGTGAGGAGGATGAGGAGGAGGAGTCAATGGAGGAGGAAGACATCGCTCCAGAGGGAGGTACACAACGCTCTAGTCAGTATGTAGAGCGAGGGTGGGGTGATGCAGAGCAGGCAGAGATAACGCCTCTTGCAGAGGACAGCGTTTCTTTGCCAGTTGGGAGTCTGCAGCACATGGTTGATTTCATGCTGCAGTGCCTAAGAAACGACCGCCGCATCGCCCACATTCTCACGACGTCTGATTATTGGGTGTACACCCTCCTAGACCCTCGCTACCGGGACAACGTCAAAAGCCTCATCACACCGTTGAACCGGGAGCGTAAAATGCGGGAGTACCAAGACACACTGGTGCAATCCCTAATGTTCTACCTTACTGCCGAGAGCACTGCTGCTGCTACTGCTTTACAAAGCAGCTCTGTGCGTCGAGGCAGTGTAGAGAGCTCTGCAACAAGAGGGAGCACACGCAGTGCCTCTGCACAGGGAAAGACCAGTATGTTAAAAATGTGGCAAAGTTTTGTGGCAGCGCCACAAATGTCTACACCATCCGAGAGGGCTCCAGTCAGCGGGAGGCAACGTATCCGTCAGATGGTGACAGACTACTTGGCTTTGCCTCTCAGTGTACTCCCAGATGGCTCTTCCCCATTCAAGTTTTGGGTCTCTAAGCTGGATACATGGCCAGAGCTTAGCCAGTATGCATTGGAGGTGCTGGCTTGCCCTGCTGCCAGTGTATTATCGGAGCGCGTCTTTAGTGCTGCAGGTGGTGTACTAACAGACCGTCGCATGCGACTATCCTCCGATAATGTAGACCGGCTTACTTTTCTGAAAATGAACAAGGCATGGATCTCGCCAGAATTTGTCTGTCCGTTTTCAGATTAAATAACTGGTTCGCAACGTTATCCATGTCTCCTGTTATGTTCATCTTTCTACCACCTGAACTCTACTCCCTGGGCTCCAACACTGCCAGTTGCTGCTCAGAAGTGTCGTGTCCACAGAACAAAACACAAGCTCTACTGTTAGTGGGGTTCAGTAACGCCAGCTGTTCCCTGCTGTGTCAACGGCAAGAAGTGTCCTGTTCCCGACACATGGACAGAAAAACACATGACCAACATGCTCCAAATAGGGAAGAGCCGTCACCCTGCTTGTTATGCTGAAAACATGAAATTGTGAAGTTTTGCAGGCCTAGAATGATAAATTTTTATGACAAATATGGACAAATAATAATTTGTCATCACAGCGCATATCTGCACATGTCTATTAGAAATGGTAACAAAAAATAAAACATAGTCTACTCTTCACATTTTGAAATTAATGCATAAAAGTACATTTCAGACTTATGAATTAATGCTTTTTAAGGAACTTTATCTGTACCTGTAAGATAATGCACTCAATGGATGTACGAATCATTAAATCCTCATCATCATCATCACGAGTTTTATTTATGACAGACATTATAAAATACACATACTGATGCCAACTGTAACTTCAAACACCATATATGAAATGGCCAGCATGTAAACATGGTAATAATGTCCAATAATAAATTATTACATCTAGAAAGTGCATCATGCATACTGACAATAGGTAGTTATACCTGCAAGTGCTGTTGAAACAACCACAAGAGATATAAATTAATACTGGTATATAGGTATCACAGTGCATAGTTACTCATGGACAATGTTGATGTAATACTGTATCTCAATTAAGTCAGCGTCAACCATTAGGCTTGTTAGTCTTGTACATTGTTAAAGAGGGAACGTAATTTTTTGGTTTGTCATAGGTGGAGTATTACACATTAAATTATTACTGCTGTATTTTTTTTTGCGTCCCTAGTGCGCAATAACGCAGCCTAACCTCACATTTGATAGTCAGCTAATTGCCACACGCTACCCTACCCTACGCGTGACAGTAGGAAGGTAGTGTTGACGGATAAAGCTTTGCGCAACCAGACATTCTTTTACCCTCTTCAACACTCTACAAGCAAAAAATGCATGATTTCAGCCGCGACTTTATTGACGTACAGTATAACATCGGCATTACCCATCAGAGGCTGTCCACTGTCTGATACAGACATAGAATATACCTTTGCTATCCGTAGCCTTTGTTTCACCTACACTTGCAGGCACACACTTAAATTGTGACAAACAATGCCTAATGTTTTTTTAAATGGTTATTTTTTATTGTACATTATTGTGTCATCAATCACATTGATGAGTCCATGCTGGACATGTCATACATGCTATAGAAAGTTACGATTTTATGAACTTAAATAATTGAAATGTCTGTGACTGTCACATAAAATTTGCGATGATGATGATGAGTGACTATTACAAAATCCATTGTCTTCACTATGTTATGGTTTAACATAGCGTTCCTTAAGCATTATTCATAAAAAAAAAAATTGACTTTTATTCTTAAATTTACAACACTATATTTTGTTACCAATTTTTTGGGTGTTGTGTTGTTCCATTTATTTTTGGCATGTGCATATATGCGTTTATATTTGTATTTTCTTTATTTTTCCTTCTTGAAATTAGAAAACATGTGTATCTTTGTACCGTGTTAGCCAGTAGATAGAAAAATATTTAGACTTCAGAGTCAGCAGTGGTTGATACCTTTTAATGGATAACTGAAAAGATGGAAACAAATTGCAAGCTTTCAAGGCTACTCACGTCTCTTCATCAGGGAAAGACTAACTAAAAAAATTAAGCATCACATATTTCTATACACAACAGGACACAGGAATAGTGCAATAGGTAAGACAAGTAAGTGACGTGTATCAGAACTGTCATTATCTCACAGGGATGAACATAAATATTGGAACAGTTCCTAGATAAGGATAGAAAGTTTGATTGCCCTCTCATTGGCGTATTTTTTTGGGTTTTCATGACCCTGGAAGGGCATAGACGCAGATTCCTTAATTGATATAGAATGACATAAATCCATGTGATCTATTCATTCCATCACTAACAGTGTCAAAGGTCATGATGAGCTTATATTCTGAAACCTTTGTACGTTTCTCATATTTGAAGTTATATTTTAATACCAGTAATTCCATATCCATGATGCTATGACCGGGCATACAAAAGTCTTTTGCCACAGGTAAATTCATTAATTTATCTGTGATTGTGTGGCGCTGATAATTCATCCTTGTTCTCCTTTTTGTTGCCGGTCTCCCCTCACTTGTCCCTCCCTCACTTGTCTTAGCTATTCCTGTGTCCTGTTGTGTGTAGAAATATGTGATTCTTCATTTTTGGCTTTACTCTTAGCCTGATGAAGACACCTGAGTAGTCTCGAAAGCTTTGAATTTGTTACCATATTTTCAGTTAGCCATTAAACGTTATCAACCACAGAGGACTGTCAAGTATAAATATTTTTCTATTCTTGTAATTGAAATTTATCATTTTATTGTTGTAGTAAAACTTCATTTATTCTTGTTTGAAGTACATACATTTGCAATGGCCACGTAACAAGGCAATAACTCAATATTTTATGCCTACACCCTCCTTGACCCTGGGCTTCAACAGCGCCAGTTGCTGCTCAGAAGTGTTAGATGCACAGATGAAAACAATCGCTGATGTGTTTGTGGGGTTCAGTAACGCCTGCTGTTCCCTGCTGTGTGTCTGGCAAAAATTACTGCTGCTAACTACAACTTCAACTTCAAACGTCTCATACTAGGCCTCTGCCTACACCCTCCTTGACCCTGGGCTTCAACAGCGCCAGTTGCTGCTCAGAAGTGTTAGATGCACAGATGAAAACAATCGCTGATGTGTTTGTGGGGTTCAGTAACGCCTGCTGTTCCCCTGCTGTGTGTCTGGCAAAAATTACTGCTGCTAACTACAACTTCAACTTCAAACGTCTCATACTAGGCCTCTGCCTACACCCTCCTTGACCCTGGGCTTCAACAGCGCCAGTTGCTGCTCAGAAGTGTTAGATGCACAGATGAAAACAATCGCTGATGTGTTTGTGGGGTTCAGTAACGCCTGCTGTTCCCCTGCTGTGTGTCCGGCAAAAATTACTGCTAGCTACCTAATCATGGTGAAAAAAAAAAATTACATCTCAAAGTGTCTAGTGCTACACATAGATATGAGGCTACACCATGATTTCTAAGCTGTAAACATTTGAAACGTCAACTTTCAAACCATAAAATGATTTGTCTTTGTCACAAATCTGTAACAAAATAATTGTGACATATTATTACAGATATGCACATGTCGAAAACAAATGCAAACACAAAAGCCTACTTATGCTATAGGATACTGATGGTCAACCTTGTCACTCCATAGCTTAGACAAATCCAACTCACATCATGATGACTCAAATACTGCAATGTTGGAAGTGCATAATGTGGGTTGAACTTTGACAACTGCTGCAGTGCGAAGGTTATACTTCAGTGTTCTTGCCTTTGAAATAAAAGCATACAAGTAAATATAATATCCAATGTTGATTAAGGGACGTGATGTACACCTGTAATATTGTGCAAACAATGCATGTAGGAATAGTCCTCTTCAACATTACTTATATTTGTGTCATTTTAAAAAATACATATTTGATTAGAAAGTTAACAGCCCATATCATAAAGGTCCTTCATGTAAACATGATAATCGCTAACAAAAATCATGCATTACCTTGGTAAAGTCAATAGTGCATAGTCACAATAGCAAAATATATACCTGTAAGTGGTGCTGAAAGAACGACAACTGATAGAATAGGTGAATGATATCTATTTATCAGACTGAATAGCGACACCTGTACAATGTCGATATAATACTGTACCTTAACAAAACAGCTGTGTCACACCTCACACGCATTTTTCTTGTAGCTTGTTATGTAATAGGGCACATGCGTGTATGTTTCATCATAGGTGCATGTTTACTGAGTAAAGCAGTCATGACAACGCCTTTGTGTTGTCGGTACGCTTGCGATGATGAACGATGCGCACCGTGAATGTTAGTCTGCGTCATAAGACGCACAGACGCTCCAATACCCAACGCGTCACAGCAGGAAGCCAGTCTGTGCGTCCAAACAAAGGCGCAAGCATACATGCACGTACCCTTTTATAAAGCTATATAAAAATAAGGATGTAGTACTTAGTAACACACACTTTATTGAGGTACAGTATTACATCGCCATTCACCATCTGTGGCTATGCAGTGTCATCTATATATACCTTATCTATCCGTTGTCATGCTTGCAAGTCCACAGTCAGGCATAAATAGCTGTTTTCACTATGCACTTTTTAAAGGTTTTTTTTGTTAATATAAATGATTGGCACATATTATCAGTATTACATGATGGAAATTTTAGATATTTTTAAAAACTTTTTAGTGATATTATTCAGCAAATGAAAATGGTGTACATACTGTTACTTATCCATCATTAATGGATTCTGATATGTACTTGTATGCTTTTATTTAAAACCGTATAGCAGATTATTTAACCTATTTTTATTGTGGTTTGCATTGCTTTTCATCATGTTAATGTATGCGTTTATGTTTGTCAATTATTAATTTACATATATTTTTTAAAGTAAAATCATCATCTTATGGTACTAAAGGTTATATTTCTCTTGTTTGGAGTATAGACATTTTTAATTGACACGTAACAAGGAAAATACTTCATCTAGTATTTAAACATCCTCCTTGACCCTGGGCTCCAACACCGCCAGTTGTTGCTTGGAAGTGCTGTTAGCACAGTCTACACTTGCTCCGTGTTACTGGGGTTCAGTAATGTCAGCTGTTCCCCTGCTGTGTGAACGGCAAAAGTCCTGCTGCCTCCACCCTGTTCTCTTCTCATCCCTGGGTTACAACACCGCCAGTTGTTTCTCGAAGTGCTGTTAGCACAGTCTACACTTGCTCCTGGTTATACTGGGTTCAGTAATGTCAGCTGTTCCCCTGCTGTGTGAACGGCAAAAGTCCTGCTGCCTCCACCTGTTCTCTCTTCATCCCTGGGTTACAACACCGCCAGTTGTTTCTCGGAAGTGCTGTTAGCACAGTTACACTTGCTCCTGTGTTACTGGGGTTCAGTAATGTCAGCTGTTCCCCTGCTGTGTGAACGGCAAAAAGTCCTGCTGCCTCCACCTGTTCTCTTCTCATCCCTGGGTTACAACACCGCCAGTTGTTTCTCGGAAGTGCTGTTAGCACAGTCTACACTTGCTCCTGTGTTACTGGGGTTCAGTAATGTCAGCTGTTCCCCTGCTGTGTGAACGGCAAAAAGTCCTGCTGCCTCCACCCTGTTCTCTTCTCATCCCTGGGTTACAACACCGCCAGTTGTTTCTCGGAAGTGCTGTTAGCACAGTCTACACTTGCTCCTGTGTTACTGGGGTTCAGTAATGTCAGCTGTTCCCCTGCTGTGTGAACGGCAAAAGTCCTGCTGCCTCCACCCTGTTCTCTTCTCATCCCTGGGTTACAACACCGCCAGTTGTTTCTCGGAAGTGCTGTTAGCACAGTAACACTTGCTCCTGTGTTACTGGGGTTCAGTAATGTCAGCTGTTCCCCTGCTGTGTGAACGGCAAAAAGTCCTGCTGCCTCCACCATGTTCTCTTCTCATCCCTGGGTTACAACACCGCCAGTTGTTTCTCGGAAGTGCTGTTAGCACAGTCTACACTTGCTCCTGTGTTACTGGGGTTCAGTAATGTCAGCTGTTCCCTGCTGTGTGAACGGCAAACAGTCCTGCTGCCTCCACCTGTTCTCTTCTCATCCCTGGGTTACAACACCGCCAGTTGTTTCTCGGAAGTGCTGTTAGCACAGTGAACACTTGCTCCTGTGTTACTGGGGTTCAGTAATGTCAGCTGTTCCCTGCTGTGTGAACGGCAAAAAGTCCTGCTGCCTCCACCATGTTCTCTTCTCATCCCTGGGTTACAACACCGCCAGTTGTTTCTCGGAAGTGCTGTTAGCACAGTCTACACTTGCTCCTGTGTTACTGGGGTTCAGTAATGTCAGCTGTTCCCCTGCTGTGTGAACGGCAAAACAGTCCTGCTGCCTCCACCATGTTCTCTTCTCATCCCTGGGTTACAACACCGCCAGTTGTTTCTCGGAAGTGCTGTTAGCACAGTCTACACTTGCTCCTGTGTTACTGGGGTTCAGTAATGTCAGCTGTTCCCCTGCTGTGTGAACGGCAAAACAGTCCTGCTGCCTCCACCTGTTCTCTTCTCATCCCTGGGTTACAACACCGCCAGTTGTTTCTCGGAAGTGCTGTTAGCACAGTCTACACTTGCTCCTGTGTTACTGGGGTTCAGTAATGTCAGCTGTTCCCCTGCTGTGTGAACGGCAAACAGTCCTGCTGCCTCCACCATGTTCTCTTCTCATCCCTGGGTTACAACACCGCCAGTTGTTTCTCGGAAGTGCTGTTAGCACAGTCTACACTTGCTCCTGTGTTACTGGGGTTCAGTAATGTCAGCTGTTCCCCTGCTGTGTGAACGGCAAACAGTCCTGCTGCCTCCACCTGTCTCTTCTGCTCCCTGGGTTCAACCGCAGTGTTCTCGAGTCTACACCTTGCTCTGTGCCATATGTCGTTCGTTCCCCGCTGCGTCCTGAGCTCACTGCCTCTATCCTGGTTCACGCAGTGTTCTGGATGCGTTAGCACAGTCACTGCTCCTGTTACTGGTTCAGTTTATGTCAGCTGTTCCCTGCTGTGTGACACGGCAACAGTCTGCTGCCTCAACTTTAATTTCATGGTACCTTCTGCTACCATCCGGGTTCCAGTACCGTCAGCTGGTTCTCCGCAGTACCTTTGGCCTAGGTGCCTCCATGTCGGTATCCGAGTTCCAGCAACGTCTGCTGGTCCTTGGTAGTGCTTTGGAGCACAGGTACCTCCTGCTTAGTAACCGTGTCCCAGTAACGTCAGCTGGTCCTCGTTGTGCCATTGGCTCTTTCCTTCTGCTGACCTCCGGGTTCAGCACAGTCAGCTGGTCCTCGTTACTTTCATTGGCTCTTGTACCTTCTGCTACCCATCCGGGTTCCAGTACCGTCAGCTGGTTCTCCGCAGTGCCTTTGGCCTAGGTGCCTCCATGTCGGTATCCGAGTTCCAGCAACGTCTGCTGGTCCTTGGTAGTGCTTTGGAGCACAGGTACCTCCTGCTTAGTAACCGTGTCCCAGTAAGTCAGCTGGTCCTCGGTTGTGCCATTGGCTCTTTTCCTTCTGCTGACCCTCCGGGTTCCAGCACAGTCAGCTGGTCCTCGTTACTTCCATTGGCTTTTGTACCATCACCAACAGGACAAAGAAGGTTAAGACAAACTACAAGATACAGAACAAGAGACAGAAGAACAATAAGCAGAAGATCAAAAAGCAGAAGAACATGAAGTATAAGACCAAAATGAAGAGCAAAATATATGCTCTAAATTCTAAGCAGAAGAAGACTAAGCAGTGTATGGGGGTGAGTCCGTTCCTCCTCGTGGTGCCCCTGGAAAATGCCTGATGCTGCTGCAGGCTAAACTGAACGCGGACAAATACTGTTGTAATTAAAATCTTTCGTGACAGCAAGAACGGAAGGATGAAAATTCAGAGTTTTACAGATTACAAGTACAGGAATGTCTGTCACAAATAAGAATATGATGAAAAGGATGAATAGGAAGAAGATGAAGAAGTAGAATATGAAGAATAATAACTGTTTAATAAGAACAATATAAGTAATGTTAACAAAAAGATGAATAGCAAGAAGTTTTAGAAGATTAAGAAGGTGAAGATGAAGAATAATTTGATGAGAAAGATGATGCTGCTGAAGATTATGAAGGAGAAAGTGTGTGAAAAGTTAAAAAGGTGAAGACCATGGAAGTTGTGAAACAGACATATTTGACAAAATAGAAAAAAGGTTAACAACATTGTCAATTTGTTCGTCAATCCGAACGTATTTCCTAAAAAAAAAAATTAATGCTATTCCATTGGATTGGGTTAAACATCTATGCCTTTAATGTCTCCTCAACCTCCCCCAATACATTCTACATTACTCTTTGTTGTTTTCCTTCATGTACAATTAACCTACAAGGCAAGAATGGGGTTTTTTTTATTTCGATATTTTGTTCCCATAGACTTACATGGGACTTCCGGTATCGGTATCGGGTATCGCCGATATTTTTTGTGTATCGGCGATACCATTCCGATTCCGATACTTTTGGATATCGGAAAGTATCGCTCAACTCTAGTCACGAGAAAACAATCTCAGAATCGCGAAGATCCGTTGAAGCGTTCCAGAGTTATAACCTCATAAAGAGACAGTGGTCAGAATTGTAAAAATTGGCCCGGTCATTAACGTGCAAACCACCCTTGGGGGTGAAGGGGTTAAAATCTGGAATGTAAGTTCAGTAAATGCACTCAATACTTGGCCGGGGCTCCTTTTGCATCAATTACTGCATCAATGCGGCGTGGCATGGAGGCGATCAGCCTGTGGCACTGCTGAGGGGTTATGGAAGCCCAGGTTGCTTTGATAGCAACCTTCAGCTCATCTGCATTGTTGGGTCTGGTGTCTCTTCCTCTTGACAATACTCTATAGATTCTCTATAGGGTTAAGGTCAGGAGAGTTTGCTGCCAATCAGGCACAGTGATACTGTTGTTTGTAAACCAGGTATTGGTACTTTTGGCAGTGTGGACTGATAGTGGAAACTTCACATTAGACCTTGGAAATCAAGGTCCCAGAGTCTGGAGGAAGAGTGGAGAGGCCACAATCCAAGCTGCTGGAGGTCTAGTGTGAAGTTTGCACAATCAGTGATGGTTTGGGGAGCCATGTCATCTGCTGAACATACATTTCAGTAGGCCAACATTTCGGATTTTAAAATAATTTTTCATGCTGGTGTTATAAAGTATTCTAATTTACTGAGATAACGACTTTTGGGTTTTCATTGGCTGTAAGCCATAATCATCAACATTAACAGAAATATACACGTGAAATAGATCACTCTGTAATGACTCTATATAATATGAGTTTTATTTTTTGTATTGAAGAACTGAAATAAATGAACTTTTTGATGATATTCTAATTTAGTGAGAAGCATCTCTATATAGTAATAACGAAGCCTTTATGTATATTGTCTTATAAGATGATGGGTGGCATATACTTACATAGGTGATAAGTGGTAAACATGTTGATGTGAAAACATCATTTAACTGTTGGATAAAATAGATAATGGTTAGTAATCTATAAAATAAAGCTCTCACTTCTTTAAAGGGTTATATACTATTCCCATAAATATAGTAAATTTTAACGGGAAATAAGAAGAGATCCCATAAATATTAAAAACAAACTTTTATTGAAACTCAAATATAAAATATATCATAAAAAAGCATAGAAATACTGTCCTAAGGAACGCCAAGCAATTATACAGGAAAATGCTGGAAGAGAAAGTCCAATAATAATGTAAAAGTATGAAAACTCACATCCAAAAAATAGATAACATATAAAGGTAAACACTCATACAGGGATGCCAAGCAGCAACACCGTTTTGTTATAGGTAAATCTCGCTGGTTCAGTATGGTCCTTTGTTTGTTTCACATGTGTTTTTTTGCATATACGTCATTGAGCTCAGTGTATGCTTTTACTAAATTGGGTCATTGTTAACCCTTGTACAGCTATCCCATTATGGTGGCATTAGGAATTATGTTTCCTGTGTAGCGTTAAATGTTGGATTTGTATATAATTCTCATCATTAGCATATTCTGTGGGAATCTGGGTTATTTAACCCTTTCACTGTTATCCCGATCGTGGCAATAGTGAATGTAGGGGGTATATGGCAATTAGTAATGCTTACATCTACAGACATTGTATGAGTGTTTACCTTTATATGTTATCTATTTTTTGGACTTGAGGTTCTATACTTTTACATTATTATTGGACTTTCTCTTCCAGCTTTTTCCTGTATAATTGCTTGGCGTCCCTTAGGACAGTATTTCTATGCTTTTTTTATGATATATTTTATATTTGATTTTCAATAAAAGTTTATTTTTTAATATTTTTGGGATCTCTTCTTATTTCCCGTTAAAATTTACTATATTTATGGGAATAGTATATATACTTCATGTGAAGTGCCCTACTTAATTTTGGACAGTTTTGGTTGTTTTAAAGGGTTGTATCCAAGTTTCATTTTAGGATTGCACCACCTCCTGACTTCCTGTTTGCTGGAGGTGGCGCTATCCTGAAGATTGACAGACCAGCGGTATGGTTGAGCTGCTGGCCTGAACCCATAAGTTCTTTGATGCTGCAGGCAGAAAAGGTTTTGCCATTGCGGCATTAGGGCAGTAGAGCTGGCAAGACTGTGTGGCTACAGCAAACTGGCCATCCATATATGAGCGCTTACAAGCTCTATTAAAAACAGCTTGTCAGCTCTGCAAATGCTCGGCCACTGCTGCTACACTATAGCGGTGGCTGAAGACCAAGACAAGCTGCAGTAAATAAAAAAATTAAAAAGCCTTTTTGCTTTGGAGGATGGAGATGATTATTTTATTAAGCAGTAAACTTCACAGTTGCTTTTACAAGCACTTTGTAATTTGAACTATTAGTGCTGTTGAGACTAACCCCTTAAGGCCGGAGTCACACTAGCGAAAAATACGGACGAGTGCTATGTGAGAAAAAATGGCATTGCACTCGGACCAACGTTAATCTATGGGGCAGCTCCCATCAGCCGATTTTTTTTCTCTGCAGTAATATACGGGCTGAGAAAATCGCAGCATGCTGTGATTGTCACAGTATTACGCCCGTAATACGCCAATGCAAGTCTATGGGGGCGAGAAAAATACGGATTACACATGGACCACACGTGTGACTTGCGAGAAATACGCACCGGTGTCCTTTAGAAAAGCCGGCAATTCAGTGCGCTATACTGTAAAATCACACTGACATGCTTAATAAAGAGTGGAAAGAATAGATATATACAAATAGGATATATATATATATATATATACATACAGGTCATTGAGACATATATATATATATATATATATATTTATAGTTCATAGAGTTCTACATAGCATAATAGCCGCTAAATCAATTGCCGGCTTCTGTAAAATTATTACAGAACCCAAAATGAAATGACTCATGGTTTACATACAGTAAACCATTCAATTTCATTTAGTTTTATATATGTTTTTGACTAATAATTAGATTAGTGTATGCGTGAAAAATTCGGGACATGTAGATGTTAAATTAACAGGTAAATTCGTTGAAAAAAAAATGCGTGGGCTCCCGCGGTATTGTCAGGAATCGAACCTAGTGTCTCTTGTCCACCGGCCAGCAGCTCTACCATCTGAGCTATTCTGCTGGCTACAAAGTTCCTTGCTGAACCCGGATACCATTGACTGTTCTTCCTGATCGGCTTCACCCAGTGCTCTCTCGTTTGGCCTCTGATTGCCAATTACACGCCCTATATAAACCTGGCACTGTGGGTGTGTCATTGCGAGATTATTGTGCTTCCAGCCTTTAGTCAAGCTCTTTCTCCTGCTGTTCCTGCTGCTACAAACACTGCTCTCCTGTGAACTGACCTCGGCCTGCCACCTGACTACGTTATCTGCCTGCTCCTCTGCTACCGAACTGCCTTTCCTGTGTACCGACCTCCGGCTGCCACCTGACTACGTTATCTGCCTGCTCCTCTGCTACAAACACTGCCTTTCCTGTGTACCGACCTTCGGCCTGCCACCTGACTACGTTATCTGCCTGCTCCTCTGCTACAAACACTGCCTTTCCTGTGTACCGACCTCCGGCTGCCACCTGACTACGCTACCTGCCTCTGCTTCCCCTAGTGTTTGCAGTAACATCGGCTCCAACCCAGACGGGATCTTGACAGAATAATCTCGCGCCAAAATGGAGTCCGCTGTGAACACCCTGAGGCGGCAAGTTACGGAGCTTCAAAGTTTTTGTACTGACTCTCAAGGAAAATATTCCAAGTTACAAACTGATTTCACGGTGATACAACAGGAAGTAATTGAGCTACAAAAACAACTTCTGGACGTGCGCAATTCAGGGTCCGAATCAAACGCGCGGCTGCCGCTGCCTGCAAAGTTCAGTGGGGATCGCCAGCAGTACCGAGGATTCCTCAATCAATGCCGCATATACTTCCAGATGCAACCTGCTCCCTTTACCAGTGAGAGGAAGAAAGTTTTTTTCATGATAAATCTCCTGACGGATGAAGCTCTTGCTTGGGCTTCACCTTATGTAGAAAAGGACTATGCCCTCCTTAATGACCTGGAAGCTTTCATCGCAGCTATGAATCAAGTTTTTGATGACCCAAACCGCTGTGCCACAGCAGAAACCAAATTACATAATTTGCGCCAAGGACGTCGCTCTGTTGCGGAATATACATCAGAGTTCCGTCGCTGGGTGGCCGACACCACCTGGAATCCAGCGGCCCAGAGAAGTCAATTTCGACGAGTGTTATCAGAACCAGTGAAAGACGAGCTTGCCAGGGTTGAGACCCCTGACCAGTTGGAGGACTTTATTCAACTGTGTATCCGGATTGACCAGAGACTTACTGAAAGGAGAAAGGAGAGATTGCGAGCACTTGGGAATAGCCCTGGCTTCTCATTTTCAGCATCAGACCACCAAGAAAAGACGCAAGGCGTGTCTGAACCAATGCAGATCGACGTCATCCGAAGACCACTCTCTGCACAGGAGAAGGAGAGGCGACGTGCAGAACATCTCTGCCTCTATTGTGGGGACCCTGGACACTATGCCATCAACTGTCCTAACAAAAGGACTATAGCCTTTACCAACAACAGGTCTGCCAGCAATATGGACCTTTCTCAGCAGTCGGATTCCATCTTGCAGACTATCTCATCAGTAACGCCAGAAATAGACAAAATACATACTACTTCATCTCATTTTGTAATCCCCATTCAGGTTGTAATGGGCACCCAAAAAATACAATGCTCTGCCCTGTTGGATTCGGGAGCAGGAGGAAATTTTATGGACTTAAAATTTACACGTGACAATAATATTTCCAGTAGGACCAAATCCACACCAATTGAAATGGAAACTGTGGATGGATCACCTTTGTCTTCTGGACCTGTCACGCATGAGACAATCGAACTGGAGATTTGTATCGAACCGGATCATCATAAGCTGTCAGTTTCCACCTTATTTCATCTCCGAAATTTCCGGTTATTCTAGGGATCCCCTGGTTTTCAGTCCATAACCCTTCTATCAACTGGGCATCAAGGACCATCACCTTTCCATCTGACTACTGTAAGAATAATTGTCATAAGGAACCCCCTGTTCTCCAACAAGTCCAAATCTCTGAGATTTCGCATGAGAAGGAAGAGAAACTACCACCTCAATATCAGCAGTTCTCTGATGTCTGCAGTAAGAAGAAAGCAGATCAATTGCCTCCTCACCGTCCTTACGACTGTCCCATTGAATTGCTGCCAGGAGCAACCATTCCATTTGGACGGATTTACAATCTTTCCGAACCTGAATTGAAGGTATTAAGAAAGTTCCTGGATGAAAATTTAGAGAAAGGCTTTATTCGACCTTCCACATCTCCAGCTGGGGCACCCCTGTTCTTTGTTGAAAAGAAAGACTCCACTCTGCGGCCATGTATTGACTACAGAGAGATGAATAATATCACTGTCAAGAATTGCTACCCGCTACCCTTGATTCCTGAACTATTTGAGAGACTCCGTTCTGCGAAAATATTTACGAAGCTGGATCTTAGAAGGGCTTACAACCTCATACGGATTCGCCCAGGAGATGAGTGGAAGACCGCCTTCAGAACGAGATATGGACATTTTGAATCTCTGGTTATGACCTTTGGCCTTAGCAATGCCCCAGCCACCTTTCAACATTTTATTAATGATGTATTTCGAGATTTCTTGGACCAATTCGTTGTGGCTTATCTCGATGACATTCTTATATTTTCAGACACCTTGGAAGAGCATCGCAGGCACGTCCAGTTAGTTTTGGAACGACTACAGGAGAACCATCTTTACATTAAACTTGAAAAATGTGAGTTTGAACAAACCAGTATCCAATTTCTGGGATATATCATCTCCCCAGAAGGTCTGAGCATGGATCCCGGCAAAATCAATGCTGTAGTGGACTGGCCTGTTCCAAGAAATTTAAAAGACGTCCAGCGTTTCATAGGATTTGCAAATTTTTACCGAAAATTTATAAAGAACTTCTCACGGATCATACTACCAATTACTACACTAACAAAAAAGACCAAAGCATTTTTCTGGTCTCCGGAGGCACAGGAGGCTTTTGACAAGTTGAAAACTCTTTTTACGTCTGCTCCATTGTTAGTACACCCAAATCCTGAATTGACCATTTACTGTCGAAGTGGACGCCTCGGACTCTGCAGTGGGAGCCATTCTGTCTCAGCGAGTTGGGGACAAGATGCAACTTCACCCATGTGCGTTTCTTTCCCACACCATGTCATCTGCAGAAAAGAACTACGACATCGGTAATAAAGAACTGTTAGCCATTAAAGTTGCCTTCTCCGAGTGGAGACATCTTCTGGAAGGTGCCAATCACCCTGTGACTGTCCTCACGGACCACAAGAATCTTGCATTCCTCCGTACAGCAAAAAGATTGTCTGCAAGACAAGCACGATGGGCCTTATTTTTCTCAAGATTCAATTTTATAATTTCTTACCGGCCTGGTTCAAGAAATGGCAAGGCTGACGCCCTGTCCAGGATGTGTTCGGAACCTCAGGAGAGGTCTAGTAATGACGATACAATTCTAGGCCCTAAACATTTTTTGGGAATATTGCACTCTAGAGGACTATGTAATAGAATTAAAGATGGATATCAAGAGGACTCTTTCCTTAACTATCCTTCGGAAGACGTCGATCTTTCATTCAAAGAGGGGTTTTGGATGCAGAAACACAAAATATATGTACCTGAATCTTCTCGCCTTGAAGTCCTCAAAAGTGTCCATGATTCTAAACTGGCAGGACATCCTGGAGTTGCAAAAACACAAGACCTACTACTTCGTTTCTTTTGGTGGCCTAATTGTAGGAAGGACGTGAGGAAATATGTTTCAACCTGTTTAACATGCGCACGAAACAAGACCCCACGATCGTCTCCTCTAGGACTCTTGCAACCACTCCCAGTTCCATCCAGGCCTTGGGGATGTATTTCCATGGATTTTATTGTGGAACTACCCCCTTCCAAACAGATGACCGTCATCCTTGTCATAGTGGACCGACTCACAAAAATGGCCCACTTTATTCCAACTGAAGGAATTCCTACTGCTGAAAAAACTGCAGAACTGATGATCAAAGAGGTATTCAGGTTACATGGAATTCCTGACAACGTGGTGTCTGACAGAGGCGTTCAGTTTACGTCAAAATTTTGGAAGAGTTTCTGTACAGCCTTGGGAGTCACGGTGAATCTTTCTACCGCTTTCCATCCTCAGTCCAATGGCCAGACGGAGAGAACGAACCAGACTTTGGAGCAATACCTCCGTTGCTTCATTTCCTATCTTCAGGATGACTGGGTGGACTATTTACCAACAGCAGAGTTTGCCTACAACAACTCCATACATAGCGCTACATCTCAAACCCCATTTTTTGCTAATTATGGAGTACATCCAGTATTTATCCCTAATCTGCCAGTGAACACTCCCATTCCTGCTGTTAATGACAGGCTTGCAAAATTACAGGAATCCCAGAAGGAATTATCAGAGATATTACTCAAGACCCAGGAAGTATATAAGGAAGCAGCAGATAAACATCGGAGAGTGCCCCCTGCTCTTCAGGTTGGAGACAAAGTTTGGCTGTCCACTAAAAACCTTAAGACACATGTGCCATCCTCCAAATTGGGTCAGAAGTTCATTGGACCTTTTCAAATTTCTGCAAAAATTAACCAGGTTGCTTTTGTTTAAAACTTCCCAACAATCTAAAGATTCATCCAGTATTTCACATATCCTTGCTCAAACCCTTCTGTGAAAACCCGTTTCCAGGAAGAATTCAGCCACCTCCTCCACCAGAAAGGATCCGTGGTGAAGAAGAATACATTGTGAATAAGATTCTGGACTCCAGAAAATTCAGAGGTAAACTGCAGTATCTGGTGCAGTGAGAAGGTTACGGACCAGAGGAAAATTCATGGGAAGCAATGGACAACGTCCATGCTCCTGGACTTACAAGAGCCTTCCATCAGAGGTACCCAGATAAGCCAGCTCCTGAGATGTCCAGAGGCTATCCTGGAAGGAGGGGAGTACTGTCAGGAATCGAACCTAGTGTCTCTTGTCCACCGGCCAGCAGCTCTACCATCTGAGCTATTCTGCTGGCTACAAAGTTCCTTGCTGAACAGGATACCATTGACTGTTCTTCCTGATCGGCTTCACCCAGTGCTCTCTCGTTTGGCCTCTGATTGCCAATTACACGCCCTATATAAACCTGGCACTGTGGGTGTGTCATTGCGAGATTATTGTGCTTCCAGCCTTTAGTCAAGCTCTTTCTCCTGCTGTTCCTGCTGCTACAAACACTGCTCTCCTGTGAACTGACCTCGGCCTGCCACCTGACTACGTTATCTGCCTGCTCCTCTGCTACCGAACTGCCTTTCCTGTATACCGACCTCCGGCTGCCACCTGACTACGTTATCTGCCTGCTCCTCTGCTACAAACACTGCCTTTCCTGTGTACCGACCTTCGGCCTGCCACCTGACTACGTTATCTGCCTGCTCCTCTGCTACAAACACTGCCTTTCCTGTGTACCGACCTCCGGCTGCCACCTGACTATGCTACCTGCCTCTGCTTCCCCTAGTGTTTGCAGTAACATCGGCTCCAACCCAGACGGGATCTTGACAGGTATTTTCTCCACCAGAGAGGGAAAGCCAGTGACTGAGGACAGATATTAATAGCCTACAGAGGGACCATTGTTCTTGGGTCCCCCCTGGCTACAAACATCTGGCCCAAGCCACCCCAGAAAAAGCACATCTATAAGATGCGCCTTTTCTGGCACTTAGCCTCTACTTTCCCATTACATTTAGTGGTGGCTCATGGGTTAATAAGAGATTAATGTCACCTAGCTATTGAAAGGTGATATTAATCCGGGTTAATAATGGAGATGTGTCAATAAGACAACTATCCATTATTAATCCTATGGTAGTAAAGGGTTAAAAAAGACACACACATTAATTAAAAATTATCTTAATGAAATAATTACACAAAGTTTTTGACCACTTTTATTATGCTGCAAATCCAACTGAATCCCTTGTTCTCCTGTAAGAAAAAAAAATAAAAAAGCAACAATATCCATACCTCTCCGCCGTTCAGTCAGGTCCCCCGCTGCAATCCATCACAAGGGGTTAAATGTCACTGACTACCGCTGACATCAGTGAGGCTGCGTGGAGTCCCAGGCTGAACTGAAGTGAACTCGATAGCGTGGGAAAAAGTTCAGAAACTTTCCCAAGCTAATTAGTTCATCCCCACTGAGGCTGGGAGGCTGCGCAGACATGATTTCATTCATTCTGCAGTAGTTTACAGCCGGGCCAGTCGCATTAGCAACGGTCCCTGTTGTAAACTAGTTAACCTCTTGTGATGGATTGCAGCGGGGGACCTGACTAAATGGCGGAGAGGTATGGATATTATTGGCTTTTTTTTTGCTTACAGGAGAACAAGAGATTCAGTTGGATTGGCAGCATAATAAATGTGGTCAAAAACTTTGTGTAATTATTTCATTAAAAGAATTTCTAATTAATGTGTGTTTGTGTGTGTGTGTGTCTTTTTAACCCTTTACTACTATAGGATTAATAATGGAGAGGTGTCTTATTGACACCTCTCCATTATTAACCCGGATTAATGTCACCTTTCAATAGCAAGGTGACATTAATCTTTTATCAACCCATGAGCCACAGCTAAAGGCAACGGGAATAGAGAGGCTAAAGGGTATGCCACACTAAACAACATCGCTAACGGGATCGCTAAAAAACGTCACTATTTAGCGATCCCGTTAGCGATGTTGTTGTGTGCGGCAGCTGCCAGCGACGAGCCTCCTGCTGTGATCTCGCTCGTCGCTGGAATCGTTCCGGACCCTATTTTCGTCGCTGGCGCCCGCTGGGTAAGTATATATCCTAAGTGTGGCACCTTTTTTAGCGATTTAGCGGTACTTTTGTACCGCTAAAGTCTTAAGGAGATCGCTAACCGCGATAGCGTCCTTAACGATATCCTAAAATAGGTAGCTACTAGCGATATAGAAACAATCCCGCTAGCGATCTCATTAGTATGCGACGCTAACGAGATCGCTAGCGGGATTGTGTAGTGTGGCAGTACCTTAAGTGCCAGAAAAAGCACATCTTATAGATGTGCCTTTTCTGGGGTGGCTGGGGCCAGATGTTTGTAGCCAGGGGGGGCAAAAGCAATGGTCCCTCTGTAGGCTATTAATATCTGTCCTCAGTCACTGGCTTTCCCTCTCTGGCGGAGAAAATAGATTTTAATATAAGTAATGATATGATATGGAATTACTTATATTACTTCAAATCTGAGAAAGATAGAAAGGTTTGGGAATATAAGCTCATGATGACCTTTGACACTCTTAGTGTTGGAATGAACGTGTCTGTCATGTGTGCATTGCCACGAAGATCGTCGGGTTGCACATTTTGACTTCTCACAGCTGAGCTGCTGTTTCTTTGTGTTTGGCAGCTAGGGAGTTAATTCTGTCTGTGCTCGGTGCTGGGACTGGGTGCAGTTTCTCCCGGCTGCAATTGATTATTTGTTGATTGGTTTCCTTTAAATTCCTGGTTGTCTGCTTGGGGAGTTGCCAGTGAAACCTTCATGCAGACCACAGATAGGAATGAATCTGTATAGACTTTAGTTGTGAGCTCCTTAGTTGTTCTAAGCTCAACTTGGTTAGAGTTTATTTCCCAGACCATTTATGTTCCTTTGGTGTTTGAGTGTGTATGCAAGCGAGTGTTATCCTGTCTGTCTTATATGTCTAATCTGTGTATTTAGCTAAGATCAGCCCATATCCCTTTGGTGGTAGTCAGGATCCTTCTTAGGACTGATTACAGGGTTCAGGGTCTGATAGGAGACAGGGTTAGGTTGGAGACTTGGACCTCTGAACCATTATCAGTACCTCCAAGGTGAGGGATTAGTTAGGACCCCAGTTTAGGGTCAGGTTAGATCCCGGTCCACCTCTTTCCTGTTTCAGCTCATCAAGTCCTCAAGATTAACCCTGAGTTCAGCAGATATCGTGTCAGGTAAATCTATTCTATACTTACATGCTGATGTTGCTATACTAGTTGTTGTATAGAGTGTTGTTCCTGTATTAATAGTTTACTGACATTGTATACATATCATTAGACAGCGTGACATTTTCACTGGCCATAAAAATTATCTCCAGTTACCATGGATCCAGTAGCCCAGCTGGCTCTGCAGTTGCAGGGATTATCCATGGAGCTGACGGACATTAAGTCCAAAGTTTTGTCTCCCCTGGAGCAAACCAGAGTTGAACCTAAGGTTGCTCTCCCGGACAGGTTCACTGGTGGGCGAAACAAATTTTTCACCTTCCGGGAGGCATGTAAATTGTATTTTCGGCTTCGGCCTCGATCATCAGGGAGTGAGGAGCAGAGAGTGGGAATTGTTATCTCACTTCTGCAAGGGGACCCTCAATCCTGGGCATTTTCCCTTCCTCCGGGATCCCCGGCTCTACTGTCTGTAGATCAATTTTTTACTGCCCTGGGATTGGTATATGATGACCCAGATCGGGTCTCTCTTGCTGAGACAAAAATACGTAAGATACAGCAGGGAGATCGTCCGGCAGAGGAATTTGCTTCTGAGTTTTGTAGATGGGCCACAGATACTCAGTGGAATGACCCAGCTCTTAGGAGCCAGTTTTGTCATGGGCTTTCTGATAAATTAAAAGACGTTTTGGCTCAGTATGAGTCTCCTCCTTCTCTGGAGGCTGCTATGGCCTTAGCTTTCCGTACTGATAGACGGCTTCGGGAGAGGGGTGAGGTAACCCCACTCCCTGTTGTTTCTCCACCTACCACTAAAGTCCCTTATGTTGAGGTTCCCCTTGTCTGTTCGGATGAGCCTATGCAGTTGGGAGGGACATCATTTCGTAGGAGGGGATTGGCGGTACGCCGCAGGACTAGAAGATGTTATTTCTGCGGGAGAGAGGGACATTTTGTTGGAGAGTGTCCATCCCGTGCCTTGTTGAGCCAAAAGTCGCTGGAAAACTGTTAATCCCAGGTTGTGTGGTGGACGACAACCTGGGAGTATGTATTTCATCCGCCAGTTCTTCTCAGTTCCTTGTACCAGTGGAGGTGGTAGTTGGTACGAGAGTGGAGAGATTGTCTGTTCTTCTTGATAGTGGTTCCGGGGCTAATCTGGTTGACGCTCAGTTTGCTCAGGCTCAAGGTATGCATCTGAGTGTATTGGTCAAACCGATCCCTATATTCTCCATTGACGCCAGGCCTCTCGGCCAAGGTAGCTTTGTTCATGAGGTTCATAACATTGACCTTCGGGTAGGGGCAATACATAGGGAACAATTATCTTGTTATGTGTTGGAGGGTCTACCTACTCCCATTGTGTTGGGACTTCCTTGGTTGGTTAAACATAACCCTGTGATTAATTGGCAGTCCAGAGAAATAAGCCAATGGGGTGAGTTTTGCAAAAACAACTGCATGAACACAGTCATCAGTGCGGTCGTGCCTAGTACATTGCCTCCTTTTTTGGAGGATTTTGGGGATGTTTTCTCTGAGGAGGGGTGTCAGGAGTTTCCTCCTCATCGCGTGTATGACTGCTCTATTAATCTCCTTCCTGATGCTAAGTTGCCTAAAGCTAGGTTGTATAATCTTTCTGGTCCTGAGAGGCAGGCTATGAAAGATTATATTTCTGAAAGTCTGGCCAAAGGGCATATTAGACCTTCATCTTCCCCAGTAGCCGCGGGGTTCTTCTTTGTGAAGAAGAAAGATGGAGGCCTACGCCCTTGCTTGGATTTCCGCGAACTTAATCGGATTACTGTTCGAGATCCGTATCCACTCCCTCTTATACAGCAGGAAATTTGGAAATTAGTAATATAAAATCAAATCAACATATAACAATGAATGAATTATATCAAATTATGCATCAAAATTCCTAAAAAAGGATGGCAGACCATCCGGTAAGATAAGAAGAAACCAAAGGGTATGGTGTGGTGAAGCGCCCCAGCAGTATTGAAAGGCAAGAAGAAATACTGACAAGCATATAAGTGTGCACCAACAATTTTTATTAATATACAAATAGCACAGTACAAGTTAAAATCAAAATTGTATATAATTTTAATGTTAGTAAAATAAAAGAGAAACCCAAGATATAGATGTGCTGATAAAATTAAATAATGGACTGCTCAAAATATAACCAGGTAAAAAAAAATATATATATAAACAACCGCCAATGCAGTCACCCAGGCAAAATAATAATATATATAAAAAATATATGTAAACCTAATAGTGCACCACTGTGACCTAATATTAGTGTAACATAGAATAATCTTATGCAAACAAAAATCAAGCAAATCAACCAGGTGCTGAGAACATGTGCCAATTAAAACGTGTCCTTAGAAACCAAGAATAAAATAGGCAGTCCTGGATTTAAACATATACATGCGGCGCCAAAAGGCTAAATTACCTGGGAGCAGTAAACCAGCACAGGGGATCTCAAGAGACGCGCTCCGACGCGCGTTTCGGTATTAAACCTTCGTCAGGGGAGTAAGATATACGAATCAAAAACCAACACATACAGATGTAGTTCGCTTTATCACTCAATTTAATGGGCAGAATGATTGTGTCAGATCTTGTTTGAATAAACATTGGCAAATTTTAAAGACTGATCCGATCATTTCTAAGTTTATAGGGGATAAACCACAAATTACCTTTAGGAGATCACCAAACCTAGGTGACAAATTGGTTAAAAGCCACTATGTAAACAAACCCACAACCAACCCTATTACACCATACAGGTTGAATCATGGATGCAGACCATGCGGTTCATGTGTGGCTTGCCCTAATGTGATAAGAGGACACAGTTTCTATAATTCTGACCAATCCCGTGAATTCAGCATTAAACATAGTATAACATGTACATCAACTTCTGTCGTTTACTATGCAACGTGTCCTTGTGCACTAATTTATGTTGGACTCACAACTAGACAGTTGAAGGTCAGAACAAGAGAACACGTGTTGGGCATTCGGGCAGCTAAGGAGATTGAAGACGTTTCCTCCCTTAAAACCATCCCCAGACATTTTAAATTGTTTCATAATTGTGATTCAACATTGTTGAAAGTTTTGGGAATTGACAAATTACCTGATAATATTAGGGGAGGTAACGTCAGCAAACGCCTTGCCCAACTTGAGTCTAAATGGATCTGGACCCTTGATACGGTGTCCCCCAAAGGTCTTAATGAGAGTCTCTCTTTTATATCTTTTTTATAAATATTTTAATGTTCCTTTTTTATTATTCTAGTTATCATGGATTGTGAAATTATGTACACTCTGACTGTACGAAGTATTCTCGAAGACATCTTCAATTATCCAAATTTTTTTAGTATTTATTCATTGTCTATGTTTATCATCATATTTTTCATTGATTATTGTCACGTTTTTTTATCATGTTATATATATTCATGAATTTTGCACTATATATTATGTTCTTATTATTGTATAATTATATTATGTATTTGGTCATATAATACACATATTTATTATTATTGTTGTATTGTTGTGCATCATATTGTGTGTAGATATTATATGTATGTGTACTAATTATTGCATCGATTTATATAATGGTATATATTTTTTTAAAAAAATTTTTTTTCACTTTTTGATATAATTTTTTATATATTTATAATTTTTATATATATGTATATAATTATTATTCACCATTTAATTTTTGATTTTGTTGCACAATATATCAAATTGATTTTTTGGATATGTATATTTATCAATTCATTTGTGTAGTTCATGATTTATTTATGCCATATTATATTTAATCCAAGGCGGTATTATTTGGTATACATTTTTTGAGGATGTCCATTTGATTGATACTCTGATTCAGTTTACTTCGTCCATCTGTTGGGAGCTGTGGTGTGCGCATGCGCGTCTTTTGTGAGCTGGTCGTCCGTGGCGACGGCGTCTCTACGTCACCCACATGCCGGGTTGACCCGGCAATGTTTGCGGTCACGTGACGCCTGATACAACGTAGCTTCCGGTTCGCGTCTGACGCGCATGCGCCGTCTTTTCCCGGCTCCTAATTGATGCAGGTATATATAGTCCGAAATCCCGGTATATCTAACTCCCCTGACGAAGGTTTAATACCGAAACGCGCGTCGGGGCGCGTCTCTTGAGATCCCCTGTGCTGGTTTACTGCTCCCAGGTAATTTAGCCTTTTGGCGCCGCATGTATATGTTTAAATCCAGGACTGCCTATTTTATTCTTGGTTTCTAAGGACACGTTTTAATTGGCACATGTTCTCAGCACCTGGTTGATTTGCTTGATTTTTGTTTGCATAAGATTATTCTATGTTACACTAATATTAGGTCACAGTGGTGCACTATTAGGTTTACATATATTTTTTATATATATTATTATTTTGCCTGGGTGACTGCATTGGCGGTTGTTTATATATATATTTTTTTTTTACCTGGTTATATTTTGAGCAGTCCATTATTTAATTTTATCAGCACATCTATATCTTGGGTTTCTCTTTTATTTTACTAACATTAAAATTATATACAATTTTGATTTTAACTTGTACTGTGCTATTTGTATATTAATAAAATATGCTTGTCAGTATTTCTTCTTGCCTTTCAATACTGCTGGGGCGCTTCACCACACCATACCCTTTGGTTTCTTCCACTCCCTCTTATTCCTGATCTCTTCAATCAAATTGTTGGCGCCAAATGGTTTTCTAAATTGGATCTCAGGGGGCGTATAATCTGATTAGGATAAAAGAGGGGATGAGTGGAAAACGGCGTTTAACACGCCGGAGGGACATTATGAGAACCTAGTCATGCCTTTTGGTCTGACTACTGCACCAGCAGTATTCCAACATTTTGTTAATGACATTTTTCGTCACCTTGTGGGGCTGTTTGTGGTCGTATATTTGGACGACATTTTAATTTACTCGCCAGATCTTGTGTCTCATCAGGAGCATGTGAGACAGGTGTTGCAGATCTTGCGAGACAATAAATTATACGCCAAACTGGAGAAGTGTGTATTTGCCGTACAGGAACTTCAGTTTTTGGGTTTTTTGGTGTCAGCCTCCGGTTTCCGTATGGACCCTGAAAAGGTGAGAGCAGTGCTTGAATGGGATCAGCCAGGGGATCTTAAGGCTCTGCAGCGTTTTTTGGGGTTTGCTAACTACTACCGGAAATTTATTTGTAATTTCTCATCTGTCGTCAAACCTCTCACTGACATGACAAGAAAAGGGACGGATTTTTCTAAATGGTCGGACAAAGCTTGCCAAGCCTTTTCCTCTTTGAAGAAAAGTTTTGCTTCGGCACCCGTTCTCATCCAACCAGATGCATCTCAGCCGTTCATTGTGGAGGTGGATGCGTCTGACGTAGGGGTGGGTGCTATATTGTCCCAGGGTCCGTCCCCTGGTAAATGGCATCCGTGCGCTTTCTTTTCTAAGAAATTGTCGTCCGCCGAAAGGAATTATGATATCGGCAATAGGGAACTTTTGGCCATTAAGTTAGCTTTTGAAGAATGGCGTCACTTTTTGGAGGGGGCAGTCCACCCGGTTACCGTTATTACTGATCACAAGAACCTGTTGTATTTGGAATCCGCTAAGCGTCTGAATTCCAGACAAGCTCGATGGTCGTTGTTTTTTACCAGGTTTAATTTTGTCGTCACTTATCGCCCGGGGTCTAAGAATGTAAAGGCTGATGCCTTGTCTCGCAGTTTCCCAGGGGCCGGGAAAACGGATGACCCGAGTCCTATCCTTCAGGAGGGGGTGGTAGTGTCGGCTGTATTTTCTGAGCTTGAGGAGGAGGTGTTAGAGGCTCAGGGGGACGCCCCTGCAGGACCTCCAGGGAGACTGTTTGTCCCAAATCTGTTGAGACAAAAGGTTATTGAGGCACATCATAATTCTGCTCTAGCAGGACATCCAGGGAGTAAGGCTACTTTAGATCTCCTTTCTCGCCGGTTTTGGTGGCCTAATGCTAATAAAGATGTTATAACTTTTGTCGCGTCATGTGGGGTGTGTGCTCGCTCTAAAACCCCTCATACCCGTCCGTCTGGGACCCTTTTACCCTTGAAACTTCCGGAGCGTCCATGGACTCATTTATCTATGGACTTCATTACGGACCTTCCTCCGTCGTCAGGGAATACTGTCATACTGGTGGTTGTTGACAGGTTCAGTAAGATGGCACATTTCGTTGCTCTTCCTGCACTCCCTAATGCTAAAACTCTGGCGCAGGTGTTCATTAGGGAGATCGTTAGACTTCATGGGTTGCCTTCTGATGTGGTGTCAGATAGGGGGTCTCAGTTTGTGTCCAAATTTTGGAGGGCATTTTGTTTACGTCGGGGGATGCAATTGTCATTTTCCTCGGCTTTTCATCCGCAGACCAATGGTCAGACAGAGCGTCTGAATCAGAGCTTAGAGACATATCTCCGGTGTTTTGTCTCAGAGAACCAAGAGGACTGGTCTTCTTTCTTGCCTCTGGCAGAGTTCGCTCTTAACAACAGGCGGAGCGAGTCCACTGGTAAGTCCCCGTTTTTTGGGGCATATGGTTTTCATCCCCAGTTTTGTACTTTCAATGGGGGGGGCCCTTCTGGGGTTCCTGAGGAGGAGCGTTTCTCGTCGTCACTTGCTTCTGTGTGGAGAGGTGTATTGAATAATCTGAGTGCGATGGGGAACCGTTACAAACGTATGGCTGATAGGAGGAGAGTTTCTGGTCCAGATCTGAATGTGAACGATCTGGTATGGTTGTCTACCAGGAATATAAAACTTAAAGTGCCCTCCTGGAAACTGGGTCCCAGATTCATCGGGCCGTACAGGATCAGTTCCATAATTAATCCTGTGGCATTTCGTCTGGACCTCCCTCCTACGTTTAAAATTCATAATGTGTTCCACAAGTCATTACTTAAAAGGTATGTGGCACCAGTCATACCGTCACCTTTACCTCCTCCTCCTGTGTTGGTCAATGGTAACTTGGAATTTCAAGTATCAAAGATCATTGACTCACGTCTGAATCGCCGGTCCCTTCAGTACTTGGTGCATTGGAAGGGGTATGGTCCAGAGGAGAGGACGTGGGTCCCTGCGTCTGATGTTAACGCAGATCGTTTGGTTCGGACCTTCCACAGAACTCACCCGGGCAGGCCTGGCCCTGAGGGTCCGGAGGCCCCTCGTAGAAGGGGGGGTACTGTCATGTGTGCATTGCCACGAAGATCGTCGCGGTTGCACATTTTGACTTCTCACAGCTGAGCTGCTGTTTCTTTGTGTTTGGCAGCTAGGGAGTTAATTCTGTCTGTGCTCGGTGCTGGGACTGGGTGCAGTTTCTCCCGGCTGCAATTGATTATTTGTTGATTGGTTTCCTTTAAATTCCTGGTTGTCTGCTTGGGGAGTTGCCAGTGAAACCTTCATGCAGACCACAGATAGGAATGAATCTGTATAGACTTTAGTTGTGAGCTCCTTAGTTGTTCTAAGCTCAACTTGGTTAGAGTTTATTTCCCAGACCATTTATGTTCCTTTGGTGTTTGAGTGTGTATGCAAGCGAGTGTTATCCTGTCTGTCTTATATGTCTAATCTGTGTATTTAGCTAAGATCAGCCCATATCCCTTTGGTGGTAGTCAGGATCCTTCTTAGGACTGATTACAGGGTTCAGGGTCTGATAGGAGACAGGGTTAGGTTGGAGACTTGGACCTCTGAACCATTATCAGTACCTCCAAGGTGAGGGATTAGTTAGGACCCCAGTTTAGGGTCAGGTTAGATCCCGGTCCACCTCTTTCCTGTTTCAGCTCATCAAGTCCTCAAGATTAACCCTGAGTTCAGCAGATATCGTGTCAGGTAAATCTATTCTATACTTACATGCTGATGTTGCTATACTAGTTGTTGTATAGAGTGTTGTTCCTGTATTAATAGTTTACTGACATTGTATACATATCATTAGACAGCGTGACAGTGTCACATGGATTTATGTCTTTCTATATCAATTAAGGAATCTGCTTCTCTGACCTTCTAGGGGCATCAAAATACAATACCAGACCCCAATCAGAGGGCAATAAAACTTTCCCTCCTTATCTATGAACTGTTCCAATATTTATGTTCATCCCTCTGCCATAATGACAGTTCTGCTTCACGTCACTTGTCTTATCTATTGCATTATTCCTGTGTCCTTTTGTGTATATAAATATGTGATTCTTCAGATTTTGTATTAGTCTTTGCCTGATGAAGAGACCTGAGTAGTCTCGAAAGCTTGCAATTTGTTACCATCTTTTCAGTTAGCCATTAAAAGGTATCAACCACTGAGGATTCTCAAGTCTAAATATTTTTCTATCTACTGGCTAACACGGTACGAAGATACACATCTTTCCTATATGGAGAATGATACATTTTATTACTTTATCAACAGTCAGTACAGATTTTCAACCTTGGAATATAGATTTATATAGAATTATTTTATTTCTTATGTTTCTGTCTATGCCACTAAAATTACCACCCCATGAGAAATTTACTGAGCGCTGGTTTCCCACCATACATTTTTTCTGTAGTAATGCCGTATATTCAGTGATGGGATCAGTCCCTTAAAATAACTATTAAAAATAACTATTTGTGTACTGGAGAAATAAATCTGTCCTCCTTACCAAATAACACATCATATCTAGCAATTCTGGAACAAGTGGTGTGTGATGCTGAAAAGCAAAGTAAAGAATAATAATAATCAAAAGATAAAAAAAAAGTCTTATATCAATAACAGCATTAATAATGGTGCAGAAATGCTTTTTCTATTTGCCACTTTTAATGGTAGCAAAGACTGAAGGTATCAGAGGGGTAACAGAGACCTGAGCAGAATGGGACCATCTACCATACCTTTCTGATAGTTTATGACAAGCATACTTTTATTTCTTACCATTGAAATTTGCATTACATTCTTGTAGGTTTTCCCTTTACAGACTGGGTTGTTATCAATAATTTGGAAAATATCCCATATCTTTCTATAATGCAACTGACTTTTCCTTGGATAATTTCATTTTTTCTTGAACGGGTCCCTCAATATTAAAGGTTTATTCGCAATAAGGCTACCTCTTAACCATGATAGGGGATAACTTACTTATTCCCCAGGGTCCGACTATTCTGGAAACCCAAGCTCCAGGCTATGCAGTCCTTTCTTGAATAGATCCAAAGTGCACATATATAACCTCCGCCCCATTTCTTGTCTTTGGGACTGCCAAATAGTCCCATAGACAATGTATGTAGAGGAGGTCGCGCATGTGCACTTTGGATCTATTCAGGACGGGAATGCAAAACTGCATTCTTGGGCTACCAGATCCCCCATGCTCAGGCCACTAGTGGTCTCAGCATTTGGACCCCCAGCATTTAAAAAGTTATCCACTAACTCAGGGGTCGACAAAGTTGTTCAGAATCTAGGAGCCAGCCAAAAAATTTAGGAGCCAGAATTTTTTTTCATTTCATCATCATCGCCTCCCCATCATCATCGACTCCTCATCATCACCATTGCTTCCCCATCATCATCATGGCCTCCCCATCATCATCAATGCCTGCCCATCATCATCAATGCCTCCCCATTATCATCAATGCCTCCCATATCATCATGCCTCCATCATCATCAATGCCTGCCCATCATCATCATCGCCTCCCCATCATCATCACCTCCCCATCATCATCATTGCCTCCCCATCATCATCAATTCCTCCCCATCATCATCAATGCCTCCCCATCATCATCAATGCCTCCCCATTATCATCAATGCCAGCCCATCATCATCAATGCCTGCCCATCATCATCAATGCCTCCCCATCATCATCAATGCCTCCCATCATCATCAATGCCTCCCATCATTATCAATGCCTGCCCATCATCATCAATGCCTCCCCATCATCATCAATGCCTCCCCATCATCATCAATGCCTCCCCATTATCATCAATTTCTCCCCATCATCATCAATTCCTCCCCATCATCATCAATGCCTCCCCATTATCATCAATGCCTCCCCATCATCATCAATGCCTCCCCATTATTATCAATGCCTCCCCATCATCATCAATGCCTCCCCATTATCATCAATGTCTCCCATCATCATCAATGCCTCCCCATCATCATCAATGCCTCCCCATTATCATCAATGCCTCCCCATCATCATCAATGCCTTCCCATTATCATCAATGCCTCCCCATTATCATCAATGTCTCCCCATCATCATCAATGCCTCCCCATCATCATCAATGTCTCCCCATTATCATCAATGACTCCCCATCATCATCAATTTCTCCCCATCATCATCAATGCCTCCCCATTATCATCAATGCCTCCCCATCATCACTGCCCTCCCCCACCACCATCACACATGCAGCACACAAGCACTCTCTCACATACACACACACACACACTGATGCACACAGACACACACACACACATACACATCACATCTCACCTGTCCGGCGTCCGCGCTCTCTGCCACAGCCGGCCGCTGAATGATGATGTCATTCAGCGGCGCTGCTGTGAGAGGAAGCGCCGGCGCCCCCTGGAGCCCGGAGCTGCGGCAGCGGAGGCGCGGGAGAGGTAAGTATTGTGCCAGCTGCTGCCGGGGCCCTGAGCAGGCGGGGGCGGGGCAGGTGGCGGCGCTGACACCGCTCTCCTCCGCTAACGGGCGCCAGGCATGATTTTCTAGGCACCACTGGCGACCTGGCGCCCGGGTTTGTCGAACCCTGCCCTAACTGGTGTAAAGGGAATAACGTGATTTTTTTTTTTTTTTAGGAATAACCCTTTTAAGGCAATGTGCACACATTCAGGAATCTTTGCAGAAATTTCCTGAGAAAAACTGGACTTTTTCCCAGGAAATCCGGATGCGTTTTTATCGTGTTTTTTGCACGTTTTTACCGAGATTTTTTCCTGAACATTCTAGGTCAATAATGTAGCGGGAAATACGCAAATTTACTGCGAAATTAATGAACATGCTGCGTTTTTTTGTGTGGAAAAAACGCACCATGTGCACAAAAATTGCAGAATGCACTCTAATCATAGGATGCTTAATGCATGCGTTTTTTAAGCGTTTTTGCCACGGAAAATCGTGAAAAAAACGCAAAAAAAACTCAAAAAATCCTAAATAGCAAATGCTGTCCTTTGTTAGATATGAGGCATATAAAACATAAATAAAAACTTACTATTATCTCTGCAATTGTCGGAAATACTGCTGCTAAAATATCACCAGTCTGAGCTCCGGTTGCTTCCTAGAATAAATATTAAAATCATACATCACAACACTATTTTCATTTAATGAGTACATAATATTTTTTTCATTTAATGTCTAGTTCATTTTTAACATAAGAACCAGATCAGTGGGGGTCCTAAACCTGAAACCCCCACCAATTGCTAAAATTAAAAAAAAAATTGCTCTATAGCATTCTGCTCAGCAGATCAGAGCTGAGTTTTTAAGTGAAAGCGCACACAAAGCCGTGTTTGGACTCTATAAAAAGTCTATGGGTTTGATTCATCAAAGCTTTTACGATGTTATACTAGAGCAGTGATGGCGAACCTTGGCACTCCAGCTGTTGTAAAACTACAGCTCCCAGCATGCCCTTGCAACCTGCAGCAGTTGAGGCAGCAGTTGAGGCATGCTGGGAGTTGTAGTTCTCCAACAGCTGGAGTGCCAAGGTTCGCCATCACTGTACTAGAGTAAAAAACTTCAAAAAGTTGCACAATTTTGGCACAACTTGAGGTTGGACTAAAATTTATCGACTTCAGGCATTTTCACCCAGTTCTGACAATATGGGCGGAGTAGGGGTGGGATCGGAGAATGACGATCGCTGCTTGTCAGATTCATGATGACCGGTGGTGTTTGTTACACCACAAATCTTACTCCAGAAATGGAGAAAGATTTGTTGAAAAGTGCTCATGGAGGTCTCCGAAACGCGTCAAACACTAATGACTCTGGAGCCTGGCTGTAAGGTTCTGTGTACATGTTCCTGAAACTCAGTTTGTTCGTCAGCCATTTTACTTTCTGTCTTGCTGCAGCTATCTTGCCCTCAGTCAAAATGGAGTTTCCAGCTTGCATGTTCCCGCCCTGATTCTCTCCTTTTGCTTCTTAAGCAGCCACAGCTGAGCAATCAGTGCTTCAGAATCTAGCCTGCAGTGAACCTGTGACCTGACTCCTAAAGCCTTGGACCTTGTACTCCAGCTATTCCTACTGAGGAACTCTGAAGCACTTGTGGACTCTGAACCCTGCTCTTTGAAAGACCCACGTTTGCATGGACTTACGGTAACAGAGAAGAAGATCCTGAACCTGTTGTGGAGAGTGATTGCTGAGCTTAGATTACTCTGGCCTGCTGTGTCTCCTGCTTCTGTGTCTGCAAACTGTGTGACTATTTTTGCCAACTTGTATGAAGTAATACAAGACTTTCTATATCAAACCTGTGTCTCATGTATTTTCATCGCACCCAAGCACAAGACGCTATATGAACTGTACTACATACATTACAAGATTCTGAAGCCAAAACGTTAGTGTCTGCTGGGTCTGGAAAGGCTGTGTCTGCTGTAACTGTGGATATCGGATGTCCGGTTGTACTTTCTGTGATGACAGTGGTTGTGACTTCTCACAACCATTCCAGGTGAGCAATTCCCTTAAGTGTTTTTTTTTCTGCAGTGTTACCACAGGTAAACACTATTGTTTTTTTTTTTTTTCTTTTCTCTTTTTTGTCTGCTGTAACTGTGGATATCAGATGTCCGGGTGAACTTTCTGTGATGATAGTGGTTGTGACTTCTCACAACCATTCCAGATGAGCAGTTCCCTTAATTTTTTTTTTCTCTCTGCAGTGTTACCACAGGTAAACACTATTGTTTTTTTTTTTCTCCTCTCCTCTTCTTCCAGTACTCCTGTCTTAAAAGATCTGGAAAATGGAGGCCCGCATAAAGGAACTTTGCGGAGTGACTGATAATATCCTTGCAGATTTGCAGAATATAAAGACCCGTTTTTCAAGCCTACAGGACCTCACTAATCACAATTTGCAAGTGTTTGGACAGACTGCCCAGGATTTGCGAGCCAGGATTGAGGTTCTAGAAGAGCGAGTCCAGGCTCCTGCCGTAGCCCCGAGTTCTGGGATTCCCAAGTTGCCCCCTTTTCGTTTTGGCGGTGAACGTGAGAAATTCAGGGGATTTATTAATCAATGCAATCTTTTTTTTTCTGCACATGCTTCACAATTTCCCACTGAACGATCTAAGGTGCTTACTATAATTATGTTGCTTACCAACAAGGCTTTGATGTGGGCAAACCCTCTGATTGAGACTGAGGATGATTGTTTGAATCACCTTGATGCTTTTATTTCAGCCATGGGGCAGGTGTTTGATGACCCCAATCGAGGTGCAACAGCTGAAGCAGCCATGTTAGCTTTGCGCCAAGGTAAGCACTCGGTAGCTGAATATGCCTTGGATTTCAGGAGATGGGCCCTTGATACCACCTGGGACAGTTCCGCCAAAAAATCTATGTTTCGAAAGGGGTTATCTCCACTGATTAAGGATGAACTTGCTCGTGCCGACCCTCCCACTGTGTTAGATGACTTTATTAACTACTGCATCCGTATTGATACTCGTCTGACTGAACGCAGGCAAGAGAGATGGTTCGAAAGCAATCGCACTAACCTTTTCCTACCTTCCTCTCCAGCTAAGGAACCTTTGAGTAGGATTACACGGGAACCTGAACCTGAACCCATGCAGGTAGACTCTTTACAACGACGGGTTAGTGATGCACGCAAGGAACATCGTTTTAAGGAGAATCTATGTTTCTATTGTGGTAAGTCAGGGCACTTCATTATAAACTGCCCCAGCCGTTCTCGTAAGACTACTGCAGCACTCATTCATTGTGAGTGTTGCGAGAGGGGATCTGTCAGGTCCGAGCCTCAGGCTCCAGAGAGATCTGCAGCAACAGATCTTGATTTCTCGGACTTAAACTCCGTTACCTCTGAGGACGTTGACTGTGTAAACGCTGCCATTTTTCAAGTTTCCTCAGCGGTGTCCCAGCTGAGTTGTAAGAAAAACAATTCTCATTGCTTTCTTTCCATCAAACTCTGGGTTGACTCAGCTTGGGTGTCTAGCTCTGCTATGATCGACTCAGGGGCAAGTGGAAATTTTATGGATGTCTCCTTTGCTCTGAAACAGGGGATACGTTCAGTGAAGAAGGTTACTCCAGTACAGATGGAAACTGTGGATGGCTCCCTGCTGACCTCTGGACCAGTGGATCAGGAAACAGAGCCTTTGAGGGTTCTTATGGGTAAAGATCATCAAGAGAAACTGTCCTTTATGCTTATCTCTTCTCCCCACTTTCCCATTATTCTAGGGCTACCATGGCTGCAGGCTCAGAATCCTATGATTAACTGGGAGACCAAGGAATTACACTTTCCAGAGAAACAGATGAGTCCAAAAGTTTCAGCTTGCTCTGTTCCTAAAGGAACCATGTCAGTCCCTGAACTACCAGCTGTATACCAGGACTATGTGGATTTATGTGACAAGAAGAATGCTGACCAGCTTCCTCCTCACCGTCCATATGATTGTCCAATTGAATTATTGCCTGGAGCAGAGATACCTTTTGGTAAGATCTACCCCCTGGCGGGGCCCGAGCTAAAGGCTTTAAAGGATTACATAGACGAAAATCTAGCCAAGGGCTTCATACGCCCTCTTCATCTCCTGCAGGTGCACCCATCTTCTTTGTAAAGAAGAAAGATGGTTTACTATTAGAAACCGTTATCCATTGCCTTTAATCCCTGAGTTATTGGAGAGAGTGCGACATGCCAAAATTTTCTCTAAACTAGATCTTCGTGGGGCCTATAACTTAGTCCGTATTAGACCTGGGGATGAATGGAAGACTGCATTCAGGTCACGCTATGGACACTTTGAATATCTAGTTATGCCTTTTGGTCTGAGTACCGCCCCAGCCACTTTCCAACACTTGGTGAATGACATCTTCAGGGATCTCCTAGATACATTCGTGGTAATTTATTTGGATGATATTCTAATTTTTTCTAACTCCACAGAGGAACATCATGGACATGTGAGAATGGTCTTGGAACGTCTAAGACAAAATCATCTTTACATCAAACTTGAAAAGTGTGAATTCCATAGGACCGAAATTCAATTTCTGGGGTATGTACTGTCTACACAAGGAATTAGTATGGATGGAAGCAAAACCCAAGCCATCAAGGATTGGCCAAGTCCTAGAAATGTGAAGGAGGTACAGCGCTTCATCAGGTTTGCCAACTTCTATAGACGTTTCATTAGAAATTTCTCTGAGGTAGTGTCACCTATCACCCAACTTACCCGGAAAGAGTCTAGGTTCTCCTGGACTCCCCAAGCCCAGGAAGCATTTTCCCGTCTAAAAGATAAATTTACCACCGCACCTATCTTAGTACATCCCAACCCCGAGCTTGCCTTCATAATAGAGGTGGATGCTTCAGACTGTGCCGTTGGAGCTATACTCTCTCAGAGAACAGGTGAGAAGAATGTCTTGCATCCCTGTGCCTTCTTTTCCCAGCAGTTGTCTTCGGCTGAGAGGAACTACGATGTGGGCAATAGAGAGTTGTTGGCCATTATTGCCGCTTTCAAAGAATGGAGACACCTTCTTCAGGGAGCTGCACAGCAAATAGTCGTCCTGACAGACCATCGTAACCTTGAGTTTATCAGGTCGGCTAAGTGCCTGACTCCTCGCCAGGGTCGCTGGAATCTTTTCTTAAACCAATTTAATTTTATCATTTCTTATAGACCAGGATCGCGCAATGGAAAGGCTGATGCACTCTCTAGGATTTACTCAGCAGAGACACGTCCAATTACTCCTCCTAAGACTATTCTTCCTGACTCTAGATTCCTAGGAGTAATTCATAATCAAGACCTACTTAAGGACATCAAGGAAGCATACCATGCGGATTCCTTTTTGGCACAACCCCCAAGGGACGTAAGTCTTGTCTTTAAGAATGGTGTGTGGATTCAGGGACAACGCCTGTATATTCCTGAAACAGTCAGATTGAGAGTATTGCAACTCATTCACGATTCCAAGATAGCTGGGCATAGAGGAATTCTAAAGACACAGGAATTTCTCTCTCGTTTCTTTTGGTGGCCCACTTGCAGGAAGGATGTTTTAAACTATGTCACTTCATGTGAAGTCTGTGCAAGATGCAAAACACCTCGCTCCTCACCAACTGGTCTGTTACAGCCTCTTCCCACCCCGTCCTGCCCGTGGGGATCCATTTCTATGGACTTCATTGTGGAGTTACCAACCTCTCAAGGGAAGAACACCATTCTAGTGGTGGTTGACCGTCTAACAAAGGCAGCTCATTTTATCCCTTGTGTCGGCTTACCCACTGCAAAACAGACATCAGATTTGATGATTAAAGATGTGTTTCGCTTACATGGAGTACCGGATTAGGTTATTTCGGATCGAGGGGTGCAATTCACTTCTAGGTTTTGGCAAAATTTCTGTGCAGCATTGGACATTAAAGTAAACCTTTCTTCTGCTTTTCATCCCCAGACTAATGGACAGACCGAACGAACCAATCAAACCCTGGAGCAGTATCTCCGCTGCTTTATCTGCCACCTACAGGATGATTGGGTGGATCTACTTCCATTAGCTGAGTTCTCGTATAACAACTCTCAGAGTGCCTCCACTAAGCAGTCTCCTTTTTACTCTAATCTAGGTTATCATCCTAACATTCTACCACGATTTCCCATAGAAACGCCTTTACCAGCAGTGGCTGAAAGAATCACGTCTTTACAGAAGAATATGGATCTTCTAAAGGAGAATCTGGAATCGGCTCAGGAAAGGTACAAGAAAGCAGCAGATAAATTTCGTAAACCTGCACCAGCTTTCAAGGTAGGAGACTTGGTCTGGCTGTCAACCAGAAATCTTAAGTTAAGGATTCCATCGTCTAAGTTGGGACATAAGTACATTGGACCCTATAAAATCAGTAAAATTATAAGTGCCGTTGCTTGTCGTCTTCAACTGCCCAGAACTATGAGAATTCACCCTGTCTTTCATGTATCCCTACTAAAGGCTGCGACACCCAATACGTTTCCTGGACGTTCTTCTCCTTGCCCTGACCCAGTGCTAGTCGATGGTCAGGAAGAATTTGTGGTGGAAAGGATTTTAGATTCCAGGTTGTATAGAAATCAGTTACAATATCTGATTAAATGGCAGGGCTACCCAGTGGAGGACAACTCATGGGAACCAGTCAATAACGTTAATGCTCCTCGCTTGCTCCGTCAGTTTCATCAGAGGTACCCACACAAGCCTGGCCTGAGGTCATCCGGAGGTTGTCCCTAAGGGGGGAGTAATGTAAGGTTCTGTGTACATGTTCCTGAAACTCAGTTTGTTCGTCAGCCATTTTACTTTCTGTCTTGCTGCAGCTATCTTGCCCTCAGTCAAAATGGAGTTTCCAGCTTGCATGTTCCCGCCTGATTCTCTCCTTTTGCTTCTTAAGCAGCCACAGCTGAGCAATCAGTGCTTCAGAATCTAGCCTGCAGTGAACCTGTGACCTGACTCCTAAAGCCTTGGACCTTGTACTCCAGCCATTCCTACTGAGGAACTCTGAAGCACTTGTGGACTCTGAACCCTGCTCTTTGAAAGACCCACGTTTGCATGGACTTACGGTAACAGAGAAGAAGATCCTGAATCTGTATTGGAGAGTGATTGCTGAGCTTAGATTACTCTGGCCTGCTGTGTCTCCTGCTTCTGTGTCTGCAAACTGTGTGACTATTTTTGCCAACTTGTATGAAGTAATACAAGACTTTCTATATCAAACCTGTGTCTCATGTATTTTCATCGCACCCAAGCACAAGACGCTATATGAACTGTACTACATACATTACACTGGCACTCCGCCTAGTACTCTCATCAAGACCAGCTTGAAAATCGCGGGTGTTGATGAATTGGGACCTGAGAGCCAGTACCTAGAGAGGAGTACAAGCTCACACACTTTCTGTTTAGCCGGTACTTTGATCTGCGCACATACTCTTGCAGGAGCTCAGTGGGCAGCAGTGAGATGTAGAGCTGGTTTTTGAGCGATCAGGACCAGGATCCGCCATGATCTTCTGCATGTTCAGGAATAGATATTAAATACACAATAACATGATAAGTATAAGGATGACATATATTCTTAACGAAGGGATGATAGATTTAAACTGTTCTTATAGTTTGGGGATATAGAACGAACCTGATAAATCCTTTATATTCAAGCTGCTAGTGCAATAAATGTACTAATGTCACAAGCAGCAAAATATCCACAGTATTGCACTACCTGCGCTATTGGTGTAGAGCAGGCATTCATTTTATTTTTATAATTATTTATATTATTTTTTTTATTATTATTCCTAGACAAACACACACAAAGGATCTACATGATTACAACTTTACAAACACCTCTTTACAAGGCATTAAGGTAGGAGACTGACTGTCATAGTCTTAGATTTTATCATTACTGGCTTGACCCGTGCAAAATTTTCACACATTGGTTGTCGGGGGCGCAGGCAATTTCAGAGAAAGCAAGCTGGTGAACTGTAAGTGTATTTCATGAGATGATGAACACAGACAGGTATTTATATATGTAGCTTGGTAATACAATAAATTGGTTTGATAAGTAAAGGCCAAAAAATGTCTTCCGGTTGAGGTGCCACCTGCAGGTCATTGTGTCTTTCTGCAGGTTTATGAAAATAAATGTTTAAACTGTATTTAGGGATAAAATCATGGATGTGTGGTTTGTTTGGCTCTTTTCTTGCTGAAGGGAGCAAGTTTACCTTTGAAATGGTGTATCATTTGTGTGTGTGGGGCGAAGTAATCAGCGAAAAAGCAGTGCATGTTTATAAATGTGTTTGCATATGGGACTCACCTGCAGTGCAGTGTGCAATCCTCCAATGTGCCTGAAATATGCTGGGCAAGCACTTGAGCAAGCTGGAAAGATCCCAAGGCAAATGTTTGGATTTGTTTGTGATGTCTGTAAGCAGCTTTGTGGTTATGTGCTTTGGGGTAGTGTGGTGCCACCTGCAGGTCATTTTTCTTTACTGCAGGTTTATGAAAATTAACGTTTAAACTGTATTTTGTGATCAAATCATGGATGTGTGGTTTGTTTGGCTCTTTTCTTGCTTAAGGGGCAAGTTTACCTTTCAAATGGTGTATCATTTGTGTGTGTGTGGGTGCAGTATGAATGGAGATACAAAATAATCACCGAAAAACAGTGTTTAGAAATAATAGAATAGATAGCATGTTGCATATACGAAGAATTAGAAACATACAGAATTTATAACATGACATATAATAACATCTTTTATACTGATGTGTATATTAATCTTTATGAACTTACTAATGTGTTTCCTAAACCAAGCATTCCATCACCTTTACAGCCAGCACATTTCTGCCAAATAAAAGAAATATAGTACATCACCTAAACATACATCACTATACAGCAATAAATCATATTTGACAATAACTCTTTATTTTATTACATCCGAAAGTTCACTTCTCATAGTGTTCAGCACTAATTCACTCCACAAGAGACACCCTGTACACGTTAGGCTATGTTCCCACAAGGAGTACTTGGTGCGTTTTGTATTTTTCTATACCAATTAGCTATTAGCTGTTTTTATTGTGCTTCTGTTGAGAAAATTCACTCAAAATGCTTGTGTGGATTTTTTCTGTGGATTTTCTATCTCATTAAGTCTATGGGGGAAAACCGCAAATAAAATGCAAAAGAAATTGACATGCTGTGGATTTCAAAACTGCTCTGCTGGTCAATTACAATGGTAAAAAGCAGATCAGTGGTCATGAGATTCATATAAATTTCATCAATTTTACTGGAATTGTAATAAACTACGGCTATTGCGCACAAAACTACACAGCGGAAAAAGTGCAACAAATACTCATCGTGTGAACTTAGCCCAAGATTCCTGCATCCTCACAGAGCTTCCATACAGCTCTGTAAATAGAACTATACAAATAGGAAGCTAAGGAAAATAGGACACGTGTATATATACAAGTGTATGTATATATATATTATATATATAATATATATATCACACACACACACACACACACTAAGGGATACATACGTATAGTTATGTGAAAAAGTGTTTGCCCATTTCCTGATTTCTTATTCTTTTTCATGTTTGTCACAGTTAAATGTTTCAGATCACCAAATAAATGTAGAAAAATATTTAGACTTGAGAGTCCTCACTGGTTGATACCTTTTAATGGCTAACTGAAAAGATGGTAACAAATTGCAAGCTTTCGAGACTACGCAGGTCTCTTCATCAGGCAAAGACTAAAACAAAAGCTGAAGAATCACATATTTATATACACAAAGGACACAGGAATAATGCAATAGGTAAGACAAGTGACGTGAAGCAGAACTGTCATTATGGCAGAGGGATGAACATAAATATGACTAGTTCATAGATAAGGAGTGAAAGTTTTATTACCCTCTGATTGGGGTCTGGTATTGTGTTGTGATGACCCTAAAAGGTCAGGGAAGCAGATTCCTTAATTGTTGTAGAAAGACATAAAACTCTGGGATATATTCATCCCAGCAATAAGAGTGTCAAAGGTCATCATAAGTTTATATTCCCAGACTTTTCTATCCTTCTCAGATTTGAAGTTAAATTTTAATACAAGTAATTCCATATCCGTCATGCTATGACCGGGCATACAAAAGTGTTTTGCCACAGGTAAATCCATTCTTTTTTCTCTTATTGTGTGGCGATGAGAATTCATCCTTGTTCTCAGTTTTTGCCCGGTCTCCCCCACATACAGACCCCCAGTTGGACATTTAGTACATATAATTAGGTACACCACATTAGATGTGATGCAGCTGAAAGTACCTGGTATCTTGTAGTCCTGATGGGAGTTGGGGATCTTTATCCTGTCCGTGGTCATTATAGATGCACAGGTTTTGCATTTCTTTTGTTTGCAAAGAAAGGTACCTGCAGCTGTTGGGGAGGACAGGGAGCTTCTGACAATGATGCTTCTTAGATTTGGGGGCTGCCTAAAACATAGTAGTGGGGGGTCTGGAAATATGGATTGTAATCGGGCATCTTTTTGTAGTAAAGGTTGTAGTTTCCGTGCAGCTCCCCTTAGCATCTCCAGACTTGGATTGTAGGTGACCACTAGAGGCACCCGGTTATTTTCTTCTTTAGCTTTGTAATGTAGCAGGTGATTCCTTGATATTCTGGTGGCTCTTGTAATTTGGTTTTCAATTGTTCTTGGATGTCATCAATGTAGCGGTAGTAGGCCGAGGCCTGATGGGGCATGAGGACAAAAATTTGCTTTCAAGCTTGGCCATTGATGACAGTTTAATCATCTGGACGGAGTCTGAACAACAGCTAAAGACGTTCCATGAACAGTTCAATCAATTTCATCCCACCATCAACTTAACACTTAACTACTCCAGCACTGAAATTAACTTTTTAGACACCACCATTAAGCTAAAGAACAATGAAATAGAGACATCCCTGTATCAGAAGCCAATCGACCGTCCAACATATCTTAAATGGGACAGTTTCCATCCAAAACACATAAAAAACTCTATTGTCTACAGCCAAGCCATCAGATACAATCGTATATGTTCCAACCCCATGGATAGAGATGAACACCTTGGTCGCCTCAGAAAGACTTTTTTGAACCAGGGCTACCATCCAAGAACAATTGAAAACCAAATTACAAGAGCCACGAGAATATCAAGGAATCACCTGCTACATTACAAAGCTAAAGAAGAAAATAACCGGGTGCCTCTAGTGGTCACCTACAATCCAAGTCTGGAGATGCTAAGGGGAGCTGCACGGAAACTACAACCTTTACTACAAAAAGATGCCCGATTACAATCCATATTTCCAGACCCCCCACTACTATGTTTTAGGCAGCCCCCAAATCTAAGAAGCATCATTGTCAGAAGCTCCCTGTCCTCCCCAACAGCTGCAGGTACCTTTCCTTGCAAACAAAAGAAATGCAAAACCTGTGCATCTATAATGACCACGGACAGGATAAAGATCCCCAACTCCCATCAGGACTACAAGATACCAGGTACTTTCAGCTGCATCACATCTAATGTGGTGTACCTAATTATATGTACTAAATGTCCAACTGGGGGTCTGTATGTGGGGGAGACCGGGCAAAAACTGAGAACAAGGATGAATTCTCATCGCCACACAATAAGAGAAAAAAGAATGGATTTACCTGTGGCAAAACACTTTTGTATGCCCGGTCATAGCATGACGGATATGGAATTACTTGTATTAAAATCTAACTTCAAATCTGAGAAGGATAGAAAAGTCTGGGAATATAAACTTATGATGACCTTTGACACTCTTATTGCTGGGATGAATATATCCCAGAGTTTTATGTCTTTCTACAACAATTAAGGAATCTGCTTCCCTGACCTTTTAGGGTCATCACAACACAATACCAGACCCCAATCAGAGGGTAATAAAACTTTCACTCCTTATCTATGAACTAGTCATATTTATGTTCATCCCTCTGCCATAATGACAGTTCTGCTTCACGTCACTTGTCTTACCTATTGCATTATTCCTGTGTCCTTTGTGTATATAAATATGTGATTCTTCAGCTTTTGTTTTAGTCTTTGCCTGATGAAGAGACCTGCGTAGTCTCGAAAGCTTGCAATTTGTTGCCATCTTTTCAGTTAGCCATTAAAAGGTATCAACCACTGAGGACTCTCAAGTCTAAATATTTTTCTATCTACTGGCTAACACGGTACGAAGATACACATCTTTCCAAATAAATGTAAGCATTAGACAAAGATAACACATGTAACCACAAAATGCAGGTCCTATTTAAGTGATTTCTTGAATGAGAACAGGTGTGTCAGTAATCAGGCCTGGGTGTGGCTGGGGAATTTGAACTCAGCTTCCCAAAGATGTGATAAACCACAGTTAATTTATGTTTTAAGGGGTGGGGTGGCAATCATTTTTTCACGCAGGGCTCTGTAGGTTTGGATTTCTAGTTTCCTTGCGGGTATGTCTCCACGGTCATGAAACGCTGCGGATTGGACGCTGCGTTCAGCCGCAGCGTCCAATCGGCAGCGTCCAGATATTACAGCATAGTGGAGGGGATTTTATGAAATCCCATCTCCACTATGCATGCAGGGACGCAGGAGGCAGACCTGCATTTACGCACATGCGGCGCGTCTTTCTAGTGCCATTCTATGAATAGGATGCGGTGATTCCACATGTGTTCAATGAACACATGCGGAATCACCGTGCATATAGAAGCCGGCAGAGCTTTGTATAGAGCGGGCATCCGCTGCGTTCAAAGCGCTGCCAATCTGGAATGTGGAGACATACCCTAATAATAAAGACCTTCATTTATAAACTGCATTTTGTGGTTACTTGTGTTATCTTTGTCTAATATAGTAGTTTAGTAACCATTAAATAGTTGTGACTAGAGATGAGCAGATCTTTTGAAAATCAAGTTTGCTGACTTCGTCCAATTTTCCCCAAAAATTAGATTTGCAATGAATAAATTAGCATGAAAAGCTTTTAATTGCTAGGAAAAATACACGTGTGGGAGTGGAGAGAGAGAGAGATCACTGCTGATGCTGACCATAAGAGCTTACACTCTACAGAAGAGACTCAGCCAGAGACTTTGGAGATGGAAAACGACTGCCGTAAAAACTGTGCTCCACTGGGAACCACTGATCTGTGATGAGTCTGATGACCCCAGTACTGACCACCACTGAACAAGGTCTGATAATCAGTAAGATGTCCTAGCTGCAGGGCATGATGGGGAAGCCCGTGCAGTCCACGGGTCAATGTAAAATGGCGTAGCCCGCGCTCTGATACTGCAGCAGTGTGGGAAATGGTGCCGCAAATTGATTTTTTTTGTGAACGGCAAATCAAATCTCAAAATATTCAAATTCACATGAAATCGCAAATTTGCATTTTTTTGACGCAAACTTGATCTTTTGCTGATCATTGAACTCATCTTTAGTTGCAACCCAAAAGATTATTGTAAATGTTCATCCCCCTACAAAACCTCTCAAAATACAAAATTTTCTAGAGGTGATTTTGGGGGTGTTTCTAATTTATAGGCCCCTTGACACTACTTCATACCTAATGTAGTCCCTAAAAAGTCTTTTTTTTATAAAAATAATCTTGCAAATTTTAACAATTGCTTCCAAACTTATAACCTTTCCAATATCCTAAAAAAAATAATTTGACATTTAAAAAATTGATGTAATGTAGAATGGACATATGGCAACCGAAAATTGTTAACTATTGCTTAAAAACTGCAAATTATTTAATCTTTACTGTAATTCTTTTTTCTATTAATAAAAGCAAAACATATCAACCATTACTTACCATTAATGTAAAGTTTAATTCTTCATGAGAAAAAAAAAACAGTCTCAAAATCACTTGGAGAAGTAGAAACATTCCAAAGTTAATAACCAAGTAAAGTAACGCATGTCAGTAATGAACAATAAGGCTAAAAGGGACTTTGTCCGTATGAGATAAAGAGAAATCTGTCACCCCACCTGAAAGCAGCATTAAATAGGGGCATAGACCCTGTTTCCAGTAATGTGTCACTTACTGCGCTGCTTGCTGCAGCCTCAGCGGTAGGAACTTCAGACATCAGACCCTTGTCAGCTATCGTTAGACGTGTACATTATGGGAATATCCCTTAAAATATTTTTCAGGTGCATCTTAGCTCAGGTAAGCGATTACCAATAGTCATATGTTATTCTTACCAGAAACGCCTTGACTTCATTCGTAAAATCTTCATAGAATTCAAATCTGCGGTTCATCTGCAGAGTCAAAAATGAACTAAAAAGTCAGCTCAATAAGCCAATGGTATGGAAATATCACATAATTAATTATATAAATCAAGTCGGGAACACAGTATCTATCTATAATGAGAAAACATTTTCCTTTGATTGATTTTCAATTTTTACAAAATGTCCTCAATGATAAATGATTCAAAAGCTGTCAAGTGGCAGCGAGTATCTGGCTCCACAGGGAAAGTGAAGTATTTTTCGTGTAAGTAGTAGACTGTTAGGTACAGGTATCCTAGATCCTCCAGAGAGATGCTCTTTGCAGCCGCAGTCTTGCACATGGAAAGCCAACAGATAGGGTGGTCTCACAGAATGGCCAACAAGTAGAAATGAGCAGATCTATTCCTAGGACTCTAGGGTGGTCTCACAGAATGGCCAACAAGTAGAAATGAGCAGATCTATTCCTAGGACTCTAGGTTGGTCTCACAGAATGGCCAACAAGTAGAAATGAGCAGATCTATTCCTAGGACTCTAGGATGGTCTCACAGAATGGCCAACAAGTAGAAATGAGCAGATCTATTCCTAGGACTCTAGGGTGGTCTCACAGAATGGACAACAAGTAGAAATGAACAGATCTATTCCTAGGACTCTAGGGTGGTCTCACAGAATGGCCAACAAGTAGAAATGAGCAGATCTATTCCTAGGACTCCAGAGTGGTCTCACAGAATGGCCAACAAGTAGAAATGAGCAGATCTATTCCTAGGACTCTACGGGGTCTCACAGAATGGCCAACAAGTAGAAATGAGCAGATCTATTCCTAGGACTCTAGGGTGGTCTCACAGAATGGCCAACAAGTAGAAATGAGCAGATCTATTCCTAGGACTCTAGGGTGGTCTCACAGAATGGCCAACAAGTAGAAATAAGCAGATCTATTCCTAGGACTCGAGGATGGTCTCACAGAATGGCCAACAAGTAGAAATGAGCAGATCTGTTCCTAGGACTCTAGGGTGGTCTCACAGAATGGCCAACAAGTAGAAATGAGCAGATCTATTTCTAGGCATCTAGGTTGGTCTCACAGAATGGCCAACAAGTAGAAATGAGCAGATCTATTCCTAGGACTCTAGGGTGGTCTCACAGAATGGCCAACAAGTAGAAATGAGCAGATCTATTCCTAGGACTCTAGGATGGTCTCACAGAATGGCCAACAAGTAGAAATGAGCAGATCTATTCCTAGGACTCTAGGGTGGTCTCACAGAATGGCCAACAAGTAGAAATGAGCAGATCTATTTCTAGGCATCTAGGTTGGTCTCACAGAATGGCCAACAAGTAGAAATGAGCAGATCTATTCCTAGGACTCTAGGGTGGTCTCACAGAATGGCCAACAAGTAGAAATGAGCAGATCTATTCCTAGGACTCTAGGGTGGTCTCACAGAATGGCCAACAAGTAGAAATGAGCAGATCTATTCCTAGGACTCTAGGGTGGTCTCACAGAATGGCCAACAAGTAGAAATAAGCAGATCTATTTCTAGGAATCTAGGTTGGTCTCACAGAATGGCCAACAAGTAGAAATGAGCAGATCTATTCCTAATACTCTAGGGTGGTCTCACAGAATGGCCAACAAGTAGAAATGAGCAGATCTATTCCTAGGACTCTAGGGTGGTCTCACAGAATGGCCAACAAGTAGAAATGAGCAGATCTATTCCTAGGACTCTAGGATGGTCTCACAGAATGGCCAACAAGTAGAAATGAGCAGATCTATTCCTAGGACTCTAGGGTGGTCTCATAGAATGGCCAACAAGTAGAAATGAGCAGATCTATTCCTATGACTCTAGGGTGGTCTCACAGAATGGCCAACAAGTAGAAATGAGCAGATCTATTCCTAGGACTCTAGGATGGTCTCGCAGAATGGCCAACAAGTAGAAATGAGCAGATCTATTCCTAGGACTCTAGGATGGTCTCGCAGAATGGCCAACAAGTAGAAATGAGCAGATCTATTCCTAGGACTCTAGGGTGGTCTCACAGAATGGCCAACAAGTAGAAATGAGCAGATCTATTCCTAGGACTCTAGGGTGGTCTCACAGAATGGCCAACAAGTATAAATGAGCATATCTATTTCTAGGCATCTAGGTTGGTCTCATAGAATGGCCAACAAGTAGAAATGAGCAGATCTATTCCTATTACTCTAGGGTGGTCTCACAGAATGGCCAACAAGTAGAAATGAGCAGATCTATTCCTAGGACTCTAGGGTGGTCTCACAGAATGGCCAACAAGTAGAAATGAGCAGATCTATTTCTAGGAATCTAGGTTGGTCTCACAGAATGGCCAACAAGTAGAAATGAGCAGATCTATTCCTAGGACTCTAGGGTGGTCTCACAGAATGGACAACAAGTAGAAATGAGCAGATCTATTCCTAGGACTCCAGGGTGGTCTCACAGAATGGCCAACAAGTAGAAATGAGCAGATCTATTCCTAGGACTCTAGGATGGTCTCACAGAATGGCCAACAAGTAGAAATGAGCAGATCTATTCCTAGGACTCTAGGGTGGTCTCACAGAATGGCCAACAAGTAGAAATGAGCAGATCTATTCCTAGGACTCCAGGGTGGTCTCACAGAATGGCCAACAAGTAAAAATGAGCAGATCTATTCCTAGGACTCCAGGGTGGTCTCACAGAATGGCCAACAAGTAGAAATGAGCAGATCTATTCCTAGGACTCTAGGGTGGTCTCACAGAATGGCCAACAAGTAGAAATGAGCAGATCTATTCCTAGGACTCTAGGATGGTCTCACAAGATGGCCAACAAGTAGAAATGAGCAGATCTATTCCTAGGACTCTGGTGCATCTACCAGGTCAGTAGTCTCTGGCTACCATAAGTGATTCTCTCAATTGCCTTACTTTCGGGTTACCCGATGAGGCTTTGATTAGCCAGGCTGTCACAACAACATTATTACGGTGGGACGTCATTTCATCTCAACTAGTCAAAAGTCACGCTGGGGATCCTGAAATGTAAGAGATTTGCAAGTCTTCTGCCAGTGACCAGAGACTGCTCACAAGGCTGATGGACTGGTGTCCCGCAAATTGATCCTCCCATCTCAACTATAAAAGGTTTTTCTTCTATTATCAATTAGTATGCTGCTATCATTCTCAATTATACAAATTGGCTTAACCACAAAGATCAAGAGACAACCCCGATTTTCTCGCCGGTCTTGATGATAGGGCGTGATGGAGTCAGACTCTCCTGATACATGAAGAGGTGCACGCCTCTTCATTAATTTGGGGCACCTGAAGATTAGCAACCCCGTCCATTTCCATGAAGCTGGGAGAAACACCAAGAGTCGCGAACATTTGGCGCAATGCCGAGTTGCGCCAAAATATTGCATTTTTTTCAAAGCTTTTATGCCATTTTTTTTAGGCTTAAAAGCTTTGATGAATCGGGGCCATAGAAAACCTAGAAATGATTATACGGACTCACTTTGAGCCTCTGACACTGAGATTTTCTACATGTCCTGCCCAAGAATCATCTTATCTTGGAATGGTGTGCCGGCCTGTATAAACTCTAAATGGTGCTATTTATTGCTACTTAAAGGGGTTGTCCATAATATTTTTTTTCTTCCTTAAATGCAGAAAATTGGGGATAGAAATCAATCTTGCAATTTGCTTTCATTAAAAAATTTGCACCATTTGCCTTCTCTAGCCCCTGTATTACACTGTCTATTACTGGCTGCAGTATGAGGTAACAGGGTCAGCTACATTATCAGATATGTTCGGGGCATGATTTTCTGGCACTTACTATTATATAGGTAGGACAGGTTCTCCTCCTGCTCTCCTGTCCATGTGACCAGCATGTGACCAGACCTGTCCATTATCCTCGTCCAATAGAAAAGCAGCATTCTCAAGTGAAATTTTCTATTGGAGGAGACTGATGGACAGGTCTGGTCACATGTTCCTCCACCAGCCGCCATTGTATGGACAGGAGAACTGTGCAGTCTGGGAGGAAAGCTGCACTGACAAGACCAGGAGAACCTGTCCTACCTATATAATAGTAAGTGCCACAAAGTTATGTCCCCAACACATCTGATAAAATAAAGATAATATGGCCGACCCCGTTACCCCATTCTGCTGCCAGTAATAGTGTAATACAGCAGCTATAGGAGGCAAACAATGCAAAATATTTAATAACATCCAATTGCAAAAATGATTTTTAGCCCATGAATATAAGTAAGAAAAAACAATCATCACCAAAGGTGGACAATCCCTTTAATCACTTGTATATTTTTTTGGAGAAGTTGCAGGAACTCACATTAATTCTACTCTAAAAGAGGTTGGAATAATTTCTTGCTTTTAATAAGGGTAATTGTAGCAAACACTACCTTGACAAAGAATGCATTGCATATCAGGATGCAGGAACAGACCCTGATACTTCCAGGCTTTCCTTACAACTTCACACACGCCATCGCTAACGTCTGCCTCATCATATCATGAGGAGCTGTCTAGTTAATGTTTGCTACGTCTGTATATACGTTCAGGATTCATGTTTTCAAGTAATATATTTGACGTAATTTACTGTACCTGACACCAGTAGTGTTTACAGATCAGTGTATTTCCAGCAACCAAAAGTTTTGGGACTGCCTGTGAACAGAAAACAATGATATATCGGTCACTGGTAAGTAGCACTGAGCATCTAGTACAAGTATTAGTTACAAATAGTACTCAGCTTTTGCGCATGAAAAATAAATGCAGAACACTCACAAAATTCTTATACAAAAATTCAGTTTCCTACGTTTTAGCAAAATAATCCTATTCAAGGGCAACCAGACAGTAGAGTGACCCTGAGCAAAACCAATAGAGGGAGTCTTTGCCTTATTGCCAGGAATTAGCAGAATATACAGATTAAATATTGTAGCCAAACTGTACATATGTCAAAAAACAATAGGGTATGAATTACACTGCAACATATATGAATGCAAACTATATAGCTACTGTGTAACAATGGAAATAAACAGGACCATGTTTATAATGAGATAGATGGGGCACTTGCCTAAGACGGCAGGAAGCAGGGAGCAGCGAAAGTAATTTATTTTGTTTTCATCATCTTGATGCTGCTGCTAGATACTATATTTTCTGAATATACTAAACCAGCCTGGCAGGACTTTGGCCGGCAACTGTCCACTCTACAAGCTACTCAGAGCACATCAGATAAATAATTAGAGGGGCTGTCTAGGACTCACATATGAGGTTGGCCATCAATTCGAGATCAATGAGGGGGGGAACCCTCAGCAATCAGCCACTCCTGTTCATTTGAATGGAAGCTAAAATGAAGTACTTGGCAGTGGCCACTACGCAATGTAGGAGGCTCTTGTGTTCCTCTAATATCCAGCCGCTGCTGGGGAATATTTCATCAGATCAGAGCTGCTGCGTGCCTGCCCCCACTGATCTCATATTGATCACCTATCCAACGGATAAGTGAAAATACAATTTTTTTTTAATTTCCACTTAAAATATAAATAAACATCACTTTTTTCTTAAATTCAAAAAATAGTTTTTAAAATAACATAACTCAAAGTATACAATATACAAATAGAGCCTCCAGGTTCTACCACATCCTACAGTAGCTATGGTTTCTTAACAGATTTTTTCTTTTCCTATGGATGCTGTAAGGAAAGAAGACCTGCGGATACCTGTAGAGATCTTTTTTTTTTTTTATAAGTGACCTCTAACTTAGACAATATGGCGATGTGAGGATTTGGGGAAATTATATTAGATATATCTGTCTAGTATACCCTACGTTGAAGATCTCATTCTTGTGCATACAATATATTTTGCAGCTTTTTCTATTGTTTCGCCTCAAATTAATTTAAGAAAAATCATACTATATATAAGCGATTTCCTGCTATACTCTTCATCCCTATTGTTCCCTGCAATTACATTTTACAGGGAACTGTAGCTAAAAGATTGTTCATTAGGTATTGAGATTGAAAATAAATGTTACCGCCAATGCACGATGCAAACAGGTTTTGTCAGCTCCATAATTATTTATTTATGGGGAATCACACTGAAAAATAGGATAAGGTGGTGTGCCATGGTCTGGTTGGAATTCAGAACCTAAAACACACACAAAAATAAGCCGTAAATCTTATACAAATCTTAAAGCATAAACTGTGTCTAAAATGTGATAAATATTCCTACCCCAGCAGATACTGGCAGAAGCCAGTGCAAAGAATATGATGATCTTCATTGTGTAGAAGGTTGAGTTTTACAGAATTGTGTCTCTTACCTACTTGCACCCTTAACTTTTTATAGTGTAAAGACCTGTGACATCAGTAACAGCTTAGATGGCTTCAAAGCTGCTCTGCCCTCCGGCAAATTTAATTTGGAAAGGTATCAAAAGACTTGGCAGCAAAACAATCAGAATCTGCCAATTGTTGAACCCCACATTGTGTGGAAACGTTTATTGGCTAGACAATTTAAATTAACAGTAAAAAAAATAAAAAAAATGTCACAGTTTCTCAGAAACATGTTTGTAAAATCTGAGTATCCTCGCTCCTACATAAAATTATACACCTGTATCTGCATGACCACCAGTTTTGTATTCTGCCGTAACAAACATATTCCCTTATTTCTGCTTTCTGGACTCCTGTAAATGGGTGAAGGTTAGGATATTGTAAGGAGATGAACAATTTCAATAATCTTTTAGGATATAACTATTTAAAGTTCAGTAAACTGCCTTTAGATAAAGGAAATTAGGATTTGGGAAAAGCCCAAAAGTCTACACACCTCTGTAAAAATTTTCAGTTTTTTTATCATGTTGAAGAAAAAAATCATGCCATGAGGAATGAATCAAAATCCAATCTTTTCGGCTGGAAAAATAATAACAAAGAGCTAAAATATTATGGTTGTATAAATATGCACACCCTTAAAGCAATACTTTGTTGAGGTACCCTCTGAATTCAAGACATTCAGTGTTTTGGGGCAGGGGTTTATCAGCATGGCGCATCTAGTATCGGCAATCTTTGCTCACTCTTCTTTGCTGTAGTGCTCCAAATCTGTCACATTGTGAGGGCAGCTCCTGCGTGCGCCTTCTGCACGTCACCCAAAGTTTTTCCGATGCATTAAGGTTCAGGTTTGGGCACTGGCTCGGCCTTTCCAAAACTCTGATGTTCTTATGACAAAGCCATTTTTCTCTTAATTTGGATATATGCTTAGGGTTATTGCCGTGTTGAAAGGTAAAATTACCCTTCAGTTTTTAATCAGAGGCCTTAAAGTTTTTATGTAAAATTCACAGATATTTGGAACTGTTCATAATTCCCTTCACTTTGATTAACCCCTTTCCGACGTTGGGTGCAATAGTACGCCCACGTCGGACTCCCTCCCTTTGATGTGGGCTCCGGTGGTGAGCCCACATCTTTACCTGGCACATGTCAGCTGTTTTGAACAGCTAATATGTACTGTTATATTACGGTAGCTGAGGAGTGCAGGTAAAAAAGGAAATACACCAGAGCAGTTGGAATCTATGAGATTGCAGTACCCTGACTAACCACCGCAACTAGAGGCAGCCGTGGAGCGTTCCTACGTTGGTCCTAGACGCCTCGTCACAGCCTGAGAAACTAACTACACCTAAAGATAGAAATAGGAAAGCTATCTGCCCCGGAGCAGAACCCCAAAGATAATAGAAAGCCCCCAAACATGTAATGGCGGTTAGACAAGAGGAAATACTGACACAGAAAGAAAATAGTATGAGCAAACGCTGGGGCCCAAACTATCTAAATAGAAAAGGACAGGAAGGGTACTTACTGCAATCTCAGAAAACCCTGAAAAACACCAACTCTACTAATTTCAAAATCACCTGAGATCACACGACCTCTACCACCTAAATTAGTTCTCTGGTGTAACAAAATCAACACAGCAGCCACTGAAAAAAAAAATTGGAAAAAGCAAAAGTACAAAACACAGTGGCTGGACTAAACTGAGAGGGCAAAAGCCCCCGGAGGGGACCCTGAAGGCCCCCACAGAAGTGCAGGACAAAATGCAAAAATATAGCAAAAACACAAAAGAAGAAATTGTCTTATCTGAGCAGGAGATGCAGACACGACACAGCAGGCTACAAGGGAAACTGGAAAGAAGGATTCAGACCAGAACAATTGATCACCGGCAACCCTGATGGGAAAATGACTCCCTTATATAAGACCAGTCAGTAACACCTGATTCCCAGTCCTCACAATCCTCACTAGTACCGCTTGTAACCACCAGAGGGAGCCTCTGCTCAGAACTCATCTCAAACCCATTCACAACAGTACCCCCCTTGAGGAGGGGTCACCGAACCCTCATTTGAGCAACCAGGTCGGTCAGGATGAGTTCTATGATACGCACGGATAAGTCTCTTAGCATGGATGTCCGAAGCAAACACCCAAGAATTGTCTTCCTGACCATAACCTCTCCATTTAACCAAATACTGGAGTTTCCGTCTAGAAAAACGAGAATCCAATATTTTCTCAACCACATACTCCAGATTGCCCTCAACCAAAACAGGGTCAGGAGGCACAGCAGCAGGAACCACTGGCTCAACAAACCTCTTCAACAAGGACTTGTGGAACACGTTATGGATCTTAAATGTCCCTGGAAGAAGCAAACGAAAAGAAACAGGATTAATAATCTCCATGATCTTATAAGGTCCAATGAACCTAGGCTTAAATTTAGGAGATGCTACTCTCATAGGAATATTCTTTGAGGACAACCAGACCAAGTCTCCCACTTCAAACCGAGGACCATCAGTCCTATGCCGGTTAGCAAACCGCTGGGCCTTCTCCTGAGAGAGGGACAACCTCTCCACTACCTGGTCCCAAATCTGCTGCATACGCTCAACAACAGAGTCAACACCTGGACAGACAGAAGCCTCCGTCTGTCCTGAAGAAAATCGAGGGTGAAACCCAGAATTACAGAAAAACGGAGACATCAAAGTGGCAGAGCTAGCCCTATTATTAAGAGCAAACTCAGCCAAAGGCAAAAAAGAGACCCAGTCATCCTGATCAGCAGACACAAAGCATCTTAGATAAGTCTCCAATGTCTGGTTTGTTCTCTCAGTTTGACCATTGGTCTGAGGATGAAATGCCGAGGAGAAAGACAATTGAACACCCAGTTTAGAACAAAAAGTCCTCCAAAATCTGGAAACAAACTGGACTCCTCTGTCAGACACAATGTTCTCAGGAATGCCGTGTAAACGAACCACGTGCTGAAGGAACAACGGCACCAATTCAGAGGAGGAAGGCAACTTAGGTAATGGCACAAGATGTATGATTTTGGAAAACCTATCACAAATTACCCAGATGGTGGTCATTCTCTGAGAAACAGGAAGATCGGAAATGAAATCCATAGAGATATGGGTCCATGGTCTCTTGGGCACAGGCAATGGCATCAACAAACCACTAGAGCGAGAGCAAGGCTTGGAGCGAGAGCAAGTCCCGCAGGACTGCACAAATTCCCTGACATCGCGAGATAAGGTAGGCCACCAAAAGGACCGACTAACCAAGTCTCTGGTACCAAAAATTCCGGGATGCCCAGCCAATGCGGAACAATGAATCTCAGACATCACACTCTTTTTCCATTGGTCCGGGACAAACAATTTTCCAACAGGGCAGCGCTCGGGCCTATCCTCCTGACACCCCTCCAGAGCAAGTCTCAAATTGGGCGAGATGGCGGAAAGAACTACACCCTCCTTCAAAATAACAGAGGGATCAGATAGCTCAGGAGAGTCCGCAAGGAAACTCCTCGAGAGGGCATCCGCCTTAACATTCTTAGTGCCAGGAAGAAAGGAAACCACAAAATTAAAACGTGTGAAAAACAAGGCCCACCTGGCCTGTCTAGGATTGAGTCGCTTGGCAGATTCCAGATAGACCAGATTCTTATGGTCCGTAAGGACCACCACCTGATGTTTGGCTCCCTCCAGCCAATGTCTCCACTCTTCAAAAGCCCACTTCATGGCCAATAACTCCCGATTACCCACGTCATAATTACGTTCAGTAGGAGAAAATTTTCGAGAGAAAAAGGCACAAGGGTTACTTTTAGAGGTCTCTGGATCTTTTTGGGACAAAACGGCACCTGCCCCAATTTCAGAGGCATCAACCTCCACCTGAAATGGCAGAGAAACATCAGGCTGCCGTAGAACAGGAGCAGAAGTGAATCTCTGCTTAAGTTCCTGAAACGCAGAGACTGCCTCAGGAGGCCAATTCACCACATCAGAACCCTTTCTGGTCAAATCAGTTAATGGTTTAACAATAACCGAGAAATTACCAATAAATTTACGATAAAAATTGGCAAAACCCAAAAATCTCTGAAGAGCCTTTAATGAAGTAGGTTGGACCCAATCACAGATGGCCTGAACCTTGACCGGGTCCATTTCAATAACAGATGGGGACAAAATGAATCCCAGAAATGAGATCTTCTGTACGCCAAAAAGACACTTTGATCCCTTCACATACAGAGCATTCTCTCTCAAAATCTGGAATACAGTTCGAACATGTTTCACATGAGAGTCCCAGTCATTAGAAAAAATCAAGATATCATCCAAATAAACAATCAGAAACTTGTCCACAAAATCCCTGAAAATGTCATTCATGAAGGACTGGAAGACGGAAGGAGCATTAGTGAGCCCAAAGGGCATCACAAGGTACTCAAAATGCCCTTCAGGGGTGTTAAATGCCGTCTTCCATTCATCCCCGTGCTTAATGCGAATAAGGTTATACGCCCCCCTGAGGTCAAGCTTGGTAAACCAAGTAGCGTTTTTCACCCTGGAAAACAGGTCAGAAATCAAGGGTAACGGGTATTGATATTTCACAGTAATATTGTTCAAGAGGCGATAATCAATACACGGCCTTAATGAACCATCTTTTTTGGCCACAAAGAAAAAACCGGCAACTAAGGGTGAAGAGGATGGTCTGATATGACCCTTCTCCAATGATTCCTTGATATAAGACCGCATAGCGTCATGTTCAGATACAGACAAGTTAAAAAGGCGACCTTTAGGGAATTTACTACCTGGCACTAATTCAATAGTGCAGTCATAGCTCCTATGGGGAGGTAAGGATGCAGATTTACTTTCGCTAAACACATCAGAAAAATCAAACAAAAAGTCAGGAACATCCTCAGCCTGGGGGAGGCAGAAAAAACAGGAGTGTTGGTATTAACACATTGGCAGCCCCAACTGGTTACAGACACATATTTCCAATCCAAAACAGGATTATGAGACTGTAACCAAGGAAACCCAGCACTATAATGTCATGCAGATTATATAGAACCAAAAATTTGCAGCACTCCTGGTGATCAGGTTCAACCCTCATTATCACCTGAGTAGAAAACTGGGGTTTATTCTCAGCCAAAGGGGTAGAATCGATCCCCAGTAGAGGAATAGACTTCTGTAGGGGTATCAAGGGAAACCCACAACGTTTAGCAAAATCATAATCCATCAGGTTAATAGCTGCTCCAGAATCAACGAAAGCCTGAGCAGAAAATGAGGACAGAGAGCATATCAGAGTGACAGTTAATAAAAACTTAGTCTGAACACTACCCAAGACAACTGAGCGTGCAAAACGTCTTCCCCGCCTAGGGCAGACCAAAACAGCATGAGAGGCATCACCACAGTAGAAACATAACCCATTGCGCTTTCGAAACTCATGACGCTGTGCCCCAGACACCACTCCATCACACTGCATGGGCTCAGCAGCTGGCTCACAAGGCAACACCACACCACGCATACTTCTCCGCTCACGCAAACGTCTGTCAATTTGAATCGCTAATGACATAGAATCATTGAGACCAGAGGGGACAGGGAATCCCACCATAACATCCTTTACATTATCCGACAGACCCTTCCGGAAAAGGGCCGCCAAAGCGTCGTCATTCCATTTGGTCAGGACTGCCCACCTACGGAATCTCTGACAGTATAACTCAGCGTCCTCAAGCCCCTGACTTAATGCCAACAAAGTTTTTTCAGCTTGATCAGTGACATTAGGCTCATCGTACAATAACCCCAAAGCCTGAAAAAATGCATCAACATCACTCAAAACAGGATCCCTAGGTATCAGGGAAAAAGCCCAATCCTGAGGATCGCCGCGCAGGAGAGAGATGATAATTTGAACCTGCTGCGCTGCGTTTCCTGAGGACTTAGATTTTAAGGCAAAAAACAATTTACAATTATTTTTGAAATTCTGAAACTTAGCTCGATCCCCTAAAAACAAATCTGGCATGGGGATCCTAGGTTCCACAACAGGCAACCTAGCAAGATATGCAGCAATACTCTGAACCTCAGTGGCAAGCTGATCCACACGGCCAGACAACTGTGCAAACTCCATTGGGAGAAAAGATCCTCCCCAGCACCCAGAGATACAGAGGGAAAAAAAAAAAAAAATGCAACAAACAGAAAAATATCTCTGACAACTTTTCTTCCTTCAAAATATTTTTTCCCTTCTGTGAGTACCATACAATTTTTTTGTGCCGGTGATACTGTTATATTACGGTAGCTGAGGAGTGCAGGTAAAAAAGGAAATACACCAGAGCAGTTGGAATCTATGAGATTGCAGTACCCTGACTAACCACCGCAACTAGAGGCAGCCGTGGAGCGTTCCTACGTTGGTCCTAGACGCCTCGTCACAGCCTGAGAAACTAACTACACCTAAAGATAGAAATAGGAAAGCTATCTGCCCCGGAGCAGAACCCCAAAGATAATAGAAAGCCCCCAAACATGTAATGGCGGTTAGACAAGAGGAAATACTGACACAGAAAGAAAATAGTATGAGCAAACGCTGGGCCCAAACTATCTAAATAGAAAAGGATAGGAAGGGCACTTACTGCAATCTCAGAAAACCCTGAAAAACACCAACTCTACTAATTTCAAAATCACCTGAGATCACACGACCTCTACCACCTAAATTAGTTCTCTGGTGTAACAAAATCAACACAGCAGCCACTGAAAAAAAAACTGGAAAAAGCAAAAGTACAAAACACAGTGGCTGGACTAAACTGAGAGGGCAAAAGCCCCCGGAGGGGACCCTGAAGGCCCCCACAGAAGTGCAGGACAAAATGCAAAAATATAGCAAAAACACAAAAGAAGAAATTGTCTTATCTGAGCAGGAGATGCAGACACGACACAGCAGGCTACAAGGGAAACTGGAAAGAAGGATTCAGACCAGAACAATTGATCACCGGCAACCCTGATGGGAAAATGACTCCCTTATATAAGACCAGTCAGTAACACCTGATTCCCAGTCCTCACAATCCTCACTAGTACCGCTTGTAACCACCAGAGGGAGCCTCTGCTCAGAACTCATCTTAAACCCATTCACAACAATGTACCCATAACAGCCGAGGGTGGAATCGTGATCCACTCGCGCCTATTAATCCGTTAAATACCACTGTCAAGCACTGACAGCGGCATTTAACATGCATTTCTGGCAATCACGCAGGAAATCTGCACATCGGTGACCCCGTCACATGATCGCGGGTCACCGACAGGATTGCATGACAACCAGAGGTCTCCTGGGGACTTCTATGGTTGTCACTATGCCGCTAATAGCAAGTGAGGTATTATGCTACTTTGCCTGTGAGTCGCACAACACCAGGGTTATGGAGTACTCGGCACCAAGCCCGTTGAAATCTATGGGGAATGTCTCAAGTAGCACAGCTCGGTCCGTTGCCCTGGGCGCTCATACAAAGGGGGATTATTTACAGGGGATAGTAGTAATTGTTCATGACGCCACCTGTGGTTTCTGATCAAGGTGACCAGCGCTGCAGGGTTAATCCTCTGAGGGGTTGTTATTTGGCAGCAAGGTGTTAAGTCTCCCACAGGCGAGACTGGATCCCTCGGAGTATATATCGCGGTGCAGGGGTGCAAGTAATAAGGCAGTCACACACAAATCAGTCTCTTTCCATACCTTTACTGGTGATGGTTGCAGGTATGTCCCGGGAAGCTGCTCAGGGTGGAGGATGCACATCCAGGTAATCACTGTGTAGGTTTAAGGCCTCTTTACTTCTTAATGTGTGAGTTTCCAACCTGCATGAAGCTAAGTTTAACTCCTTCACCTTTCTACGCCCGGCTGATCTTGTGATGAGGTCTTTTTGTGGACAGAACGGTGTCTTTATGGCGGTACCTGCCAGACCCCCGTCTTCCTAACCCCGGTTACGTATCAGCACTGAAGGGCCCCTCTGCGACCTGAAGTCCAGCAGGGATTCCGGTTTTCTCCCACTAGCCTTGAAGGTTCTAGCAAGCTTCGGACCCGGTGTCCGGTTGTATAGAGTTGAGGCAGCTATGGTTGCTATATCACCTCGGTCACTCTTTCCCTTTGTCCACTCGCTTGTCGTCCTACACACACCTTAATATGAGCACAGGCAGCAGTAGATGTCAGCTTCTCTTGAGGTAACTCCGTACAGAGATGTCGTGTCTGCTCCTCCTGAGGTAACACCAACGACTCCTAACTTTTTGGCTAGGTTGTCTTTATCCCACTGCTGTCTCAAGGGCTCCCTCTGGTGGAACCAGGAAAAATGTCAAGTGTTGTGTGCTTATCAGATATTTGTGATTACCTTTCTGTGCATTCTCCAGGGAACATGTGTACCAAGCACAGCTGGGCCACACATCCCCCCTAGTTATCGTCAGCACTCCCGGGCTGAAATAGAAAAAAACAATTTTTATAATAACATTAACAACATAACTCATCCCTTGCGGGAGGTAAGGACACTTTAACGTTACATTGTGTACAAATTGCAAGACAAAAATATCAAAATACTTTTCACAATAAATACAATTTTCTTGTGGAGGACCCGCACCAAAAACCTCCCACGGTGGTCCTGGGTGGGCTGCAGGACTTCATTGCTGCAGACCTCACTCAAGGCCACACCATATGGGTTTTTCTTCTGAGGTAAAATGGCTTTACGCAAAACCAAGATGGGGCACCGAGTGCCAACTATTTACAACTAAAGTTCTGTGCTGCAAGAGTCCTCAGCACGCAGTCCTTGGCATAAAAACATTTCTAGAAAAATCACATTTCTATCATAACCACTTTAGCATATAAACATTATCATATAACATGCTCAATAAAATGTAATTTTCTTCATAACTTTGTACAATTAAGTAAACCCTATCTGGGTCATACTAGACTAGTTTGCTAGGACTACTCTTGGTACCTAACAGGTAACCTTCCTTTCGTTGTACGTACTGACCTACGTGGTGTGGTGTCAGGTATAGTAACTTCAGGCCTATCTGTTCTGCGTGCCGGCAAACTGTAATACTGCCTTAACCTCTCTAGGGATCTGGCAAGCATACTTGTGGCTGGGCGATGCGGTTCTGTTTCGCCAGGGGATTCTTCTACCTGAGACCCAACATCTGAAGGTTCCACATTTTGAGATTCCATTCTTTGAGATACTACTTCTGGAGGTGCTAGAGGAGCAGGTTCCTCTTGAACTATTTCTTCTGCTGCGGCAACTGGCTCAACTGGACGTTGAAGCGCTTCTTGTGGTTGGTAAAATTGAAGTACTGGAATAATCACAGCATCCCCGATACAAGGCCAATCTGCAGGAAAATCTCCTAAGTCCGTGTGTATGACTTCACCTGATTTCTCTTTTTCCATAACAAGTTCTTCCTCGTGAAGTTTTAACATGTCTGGACACAGTTTTAGGTGGTCTCTGGATACCGTGGCGGTCGTCTTTCCTCCATCTTTGCTAATGGTACAGGTTTTCCTGTTGTCAAATTTGGAATTTTGCACGACATATGGCTCTTGTTCCCACTGATCGTCCAATTTGTGCATTCTTCTTTTTCTTTTTAACACAATTTCTCCAGGCATAAAAGGTTTAGCTGGCGCACTTTTGTTGTAGTTCTGCTCTTGCTTTTCCCTTACTTTATTGAGACTATCTTCCACACAGGCTTGTACTCTCCTGTACTGTTCCTGTCTGTTTGTGTCCCAATCTTCAGTAGTAACATCAGCTTCTGGTTCTACAACACCAAGTTCCAAATCCATGGGCAGCTTTCCTGGTCTTGCTCGCATAAGGTAGGCTGGAGTGCAGTTGGTGGAACTCACCGGTATGTGATTGTACAGATCTACCAGGTCAGGTAGTAGGTCTGGCCACCGATTCCTCTCCTCAAGTGGTACCGTCTTCAGCAGATCAATGACTATGTGATTCATCTTCTCACAGAGACCATTGGTTTGGGGGTGGTACGGTGTGGTTCTTATCTTCTTACACCCGTACAAGTGACAGAATTCTTTAAACAGTTCGGCTTCAAATGCAGGACCTTGATCAGTTAACACTTGTTCTGGATATCCATGGGGTCTGCAGAAACACGCCTGAAACGTCTTTGCTGCTGTTTCAGCTGTCAGATCTTTGACAGGGGCGACCACCAGGAACCTGGAGTAGTGATCCACCATTGTCAGGG
>JARQOD010000009.1:101114525-101222746 GCA_033576555.1 Oophaga sylvatica | reverse complement strand
GTGGGTAATCGGGAGTTATTGGCCATGAAGTGGGCTTTTGAAGAGTGGAGACATTGGCTGGAGGGAGCCAAACATCAGGTGGTGGTCCTTACGGACCATAAGAATCTGGTCTATCTGGAATCTGCCAAGCGACTCAATCCTAGACAGGCCAGGTGGGCCTTGTTTTTCACACGTTTTAATTTTGTGGTTTCCTTTCTTCCTGGCACTAAGAATGTTAAGGCGGATGCCCTCTCGAGGAGTTTCCTTGCGGACTCTCCTGAGCTATCTGATCCCTCTGTTATTTTGAAGGAGGGTGTAGTTCTTTCCGCCATCTCGCCCAATTTGAGACTTGCTCTGGAGGGGTGTCAGGAGGATAGGCCCGAGCGCTGCCCTGTTGGAAAATTGTTTGTCCCGGACCAATGGAAAAAGAGTGTGATGTCTGAGATTCATTGTTCCGCATTGGCTGGGCATCCCGGAATTTTTGGTACCAGAGACTTGGTTAGTCGGTCCTTTTGGTGGCCTACCTTGTCTCGCGATGTCAGGGAATTTGTGCAGTCCTGCGGGACTTGCTCTCGCTCCAAGCCTTGCTCTCGCTCTAGTGGTTTGTTGATGCCATTGCCTGTGCCCAAGAGACCATGGACCCATATCTCTATGGATTTCATTTCCGATCTTCCTGTTTCTCAGAGAATGACCACCATCTGGGTAATTTGTGATAGGTTTTCCAAAATGATACATCTTGTGCCATTACCTAAGTTGCCTTCCTCCTCTGAATTGGTGCCGTTGTTCCTTCAGCACGTGGTTCGTTTACACGGCATTCCTGAGAACATTGTGTCTGACAGAGGAGTCCAGTTTGTTTCCAGATTTTGGAGGACTTTTTGTTCTAAACTGGGTGTTCAATTGTCTTTCTCCTCGGCATTTCATCCTCAGACCAATGGTCAAACTGAGAGAACAAACCAGACATTGGAGACTTATCTAAGATGCTTTGTGTCTGCTGATCAGGATGACTGGGTCTCTTTTTTGCCTTTGGCTGAGTTTGCTCTTAATAATAGGGCTAGCTCTGCCACTTTGATGTCTCCGTTTTTCTGTAATTCTGGGTTTCACCCTCGATTTTCTTCAGGACAGACGGAGGCTTCTGTCTGTCCAGGTGTTGACTCTGTTGTTGAGCGTATGCAGCAGATTTGGGACCAGGTAGTGGAGAGGTTGTCCCTCTCTCAGGAGAAGGCCCAGCGGTTTGCTAACCGGCATAGGACTGATGGTCCTCGGTATAAAGTGGGGGACTTGGTCTGGTTGTCCTCAAAGAATATTCCTATGAGAGTAGCATCTCCTAAATTTAAGCCTAGGTTCATTGGACCTTATAAGATCATGGAGATTATTAATCCTGTTTCTTTTCGTTTGCTTCTTCCAGGGACATTTAAGATCCATAACGTGTTCCACAAGTCCTTGTTGAAGAGGTTTGTTGAGCCAGTGGTTCCTGCTGCTGTGCCTCCTGACCCTGTTTTGGTTGAGGGCAATCTGGAGTATGTGGTTGAGAAAATATTGGATTCTCGTTTTTCTAGACGAAGACTCCAGTATTTGGTTAAATGGAGAGGTTATGGTCAGGAAGATAATTCTTGGGTGTTTGCTTCGGACATCCATGCTAGGAGACTTATCCGTGCGTATCATAGAACTCATCCTGACCGACCTGGTTGCTCAAATGAGGGTTCGGTGACCCCTCCTCAAGGGGGGGGTACTGTTGTGAATGGGTTTGAGATGAGTTCTGAACAGAGGCTCCCTCTGGTGGTTACAAGCGGTACTAGTGAGGATTGGGAATCAGGTGTTACTGATTGGTCTTATTTAAGGGAATCATTTTCCCATCAAGGTTGCCGGTGATCAATTGTTTTGGTCTGAATCCTTCTTTCCAGTTTCCCTTGTAGCCTGCTGTGTCGTGTCTGCATCTCCTGCTATCAGATAAGACAATTTCTTATTTTGTGTTTTTGCTATATTTTTGCATTTTGTCCTGCACTTCTGTGGGGGCCTTCTGGGTCCCCTCCGGGGGCTTTTGCCCTCTCAGTTTAGTCCAGCCACTGTGTTTTGTACTTTTGCTTTTTGCAGTTTTTTCAGTGGCTGCTGTTTTTGTTACACCAGAGAACTAATTTAGGTGGTAGAGGTCGTGTGATCTCAGGTGATTTTGAAATTAGTGGAGTTGGTGTTTTTCAGGGTTTTCTGGGATTGCAGTAAGTACCCTTCCTATCCTTTTCTATTTAGATAGTTTGGGCCCCAGCGTTTGCTCATACTATTTTCTTTCTGTGTCAGTATTTCCTCTTGTCTAACCGCCATTACATGTTTGGGGGCTTTCTATTATCTTTGGGGTTCTGCTCCGGGGCAGATAGCTTTCCTATTTCTATCCTTAGGTGTAGTTAGTTTCTCAGGCTGTGACAGGCGTCTAGGACCATCGTAGGAACGCTCCACGGCTGCCTCTAGTTGCGGTGGTTAGTCAGGGTACTGCAATCTCATAGATTCCAACTGCTCTGGTGTATTTCCTTTTTTACCTGCACTCCTCAGCTACCGTAACATAACAACCAAGTTTAGAACAAAAAGTCCTCCAAAATCTGGAAACAAACTGGACTCCTCTGTCAGACACAATGTTCTCAGGAATGCCGTGTAACCGAACCACGTGCTGAAGGAACAAAAGCACCAATTCGGAGGAGGAAGGCAACTTAGGTAATGGCACAAGATGTATCATTTTGGAAAACCTATCACAAATCACCCAGACAACGGTCATTCTCTGAGAAACAGGGAGGTCGGAAATTAAATCCATAGAGATATGGGTCCATGGTCTCTTGGGCACAGGCAATGGCATCAACAAACCACTAGAGCGAAAGCAAGGCTTGGAGCGAGAGCAAGTCCCGCAGGACTGCACAAATTCCCTGACGTCACGAGACAAAGTAGGCCACCAAAAGGACCGACTAACCAAGTCTCTGGTACCAAAAATTCCGGAATGACCGGCCAACGCGAAACAATGAATCTCAGACATCACACTCTTTTTCCACCGGTCTGGGACAAACAATTTCCCAATAGGGCAGCGCTCGGGTTTATCCTCCTGACTCCCTTCCAGAGCCAGTCTCAAATTGGGCGAGATGGCGGAAAGAACTACACCCTCTTTCAAAATAACAGCAGGATCAGATAACTCAGGAGAGTCCGCAAGGAAACTCCTCGAGAGGGCATCCGCCTAAACATTCTTAGTGCCAGGAAGAAAGGAAACCACAAAATTAAAACGAGTGAAAAACAAGGCCCACCTGGCCTGTCTAGGATTAAGTCGCTTGGCTGATTCCAGATAAACCAGATTCTTATGGTCCGTGAGGACCACCACCTGATGTTTGGCTCCCTCCAGCCAATGTCTCCACTCTTCAAAAGCCCACTTCATGGCCAATAACTCCCGATTACCCACGTCATAATTACGTTCAGTTGGAGAAAATTTTCGAGAGAAAAAGGCACAAGGGTTACTTTTAGAGGTCTCTGGATCTCTTTGGGACAAAACGGCACCTGCCCCAATTTCAGAGGCATCAACCTCCACCTGAAATGACAGAGAAACATCAGGCTGCCGTAGAACAGGAGCAGAAGTGAATCTCTGCTTAAGTTCCTGAAACGCAGAGACTGCCTCAGGAGGCCAATTCACCACATCAGAACCCTTTTTGGTCAAATCAGTCAATGGTTTAACAATAACAGAGAAATTACCAATAAATTTACGATAAAAATTGGCAAAACCCAAGAATCTCTGAAGAGCCTTTAATGAAGTAGGTTGGACACAATCACAGATGGCCTGAACCTTGACCGGGTCCATTTCAATAACAGACGGAGACAAAATGAATCCCAGAAATAAGATCCTCTGTACGCCAAAAAGACACTTTGATCCCTTCACATACAGAGCATTCTCTCTCAAAATCTGGAACACAGTCTGAACATGTTTCACATGAGAGTCCCAGTCACTGGAAAAAATCAAGATATCATCCAAATAAACAATCAGAAATTTATCCACAAAATCCCTGAAAATGTCATTCATGAAGGACTGGAAGACGGAAGGAGCATTAGTGAGCCCAAAGGGCATCACTAGATACTCAAAATGCCCCTCTGGGGTATTAAACGCCTTCTTCCATTCATCCCGTGCTTAATGCGAATAAGGTTATACGCCCCCCTGAGGTCAAGCTTGGTAAACCAAGTAGCACTTTTCACCCTGGAAAACAGGTCAGAAATCAAGGGTAACGGATATTGATATTTCACAGTGATATTGTTCAAGAGACGATAATCAATACACGGCCTTAATGAACCATCCTTTTTGGCCACAAAGAAAAAACCGGCAACCAAGGGTGAAGAGGATGGTCTGATATGACCCTTCTCCAATGACTCCTTGATATAAGACCGCATAGCGTCATGTTCAGGTACAGACAAGTTAAAAAGGCGACCTTTAGGGAATTTACTACCAGGCACTAATTCAATAGCGCAGTCATAGCTCCTATGGGGGGGCAAGGATGCAGATTTACTTTCGCTAAACACATCAGAAAAATCAGTCAAAAAGTCAGGAACATCCTGAGCCTGGGGAGAGGCAGAAAAAACAGGAGTGTTGGCATTAACACATTGGCAGCCCCAACTGGTCACAGACACAGATTTCCAATCCAAAACAGGATTATGAGACTGTAACCAAGGGAAACCCAGTACAATAATGTCATGCAGATTATACAGCACCAAAAATTTGCAACTCTCCTGATGATCAGGTTCAACCCTCATTATCACCTGAGTAGAGAGCTGGGGTTTATTCTCAGCCAAAGGGGTAAAATCAATCCCCAGTAGGGGAATAGACTTCCGTAGGGGTATCAAGGGAAACCCACAACGTTTAGCAAAATCAAAATCCATCAGGTTAATAGCTGCTCCCGAATCAACAAAAGCCTGAGCAGAACATGTGGACAGGGAGCAAATCAGGGTAACAGTCAACAGAAATTTAGTCTGAACACTACCCAAGGCAACTGAGCGTGCAAAACTTCTTCCCCGCTTAGGGCAGACCGAAACAGCATGAGAGGCGTCACCACAGTAGAAACATAACCCATTGCGTTTTCGAAACTCATGACGCTGTGCCCCAGAAGCCACTCTATCACACTGCATGGACTCAGAAGCTGGTTCACAAGGCAACACTATTGCACGCATACCTCTACGCTCACGCAAACGTCTGTCAATTTGAATCGCTAATGACATAGAATCATTGAGACCAGAGGGAGCAGGGAAACCCACCATAACATCTTTTACATTCTCTGACAGACCCTTCCGAAAAAGGGCTGCCAAAGCATCATCATTCCATTTGGTCAGGACTGCCTATTTTCGGAATTTCTGACAGTACAACTCAGCGTCCTCAAGCCCCTGATTTAATGCCAACAAGGTTTTTTCAGCTTGATCAGTGACATTAGGTTCATCGTACAATAACCCCAGAGCCAGAAAAAATGCATCAACATTACTCAAAACAGGGTCCCCAGGTGTCAGGGAAAAAGCCCAATCCTGAGGATCGCCGCGCAGGAGAGAGATGACAATTTGAACCTGCTGTGCTGCGTTCCCTGAGGACTTAGGTTTTAAGGCAAAAAACAACTTACAGTTATTTTTGAAATTCAGAAATTTAGCTTGATCCCCCAAAAATAAATCTGGCATGGGGATCCTAGGTTCCACAACCGGCAACCTAGCAATATAGGCAGCAATACTCCGAACCTCAGTGGCAAGCTGATCCACACGGCCAGACAACTGTGCAAACTCCATTGAGAGAAAAAAAAAATCCTCCTCAGCCCCCAGAGAAAAAGAGAGAAAAAATGCAACAAACAGAGAAATAAAAAAAAAATAAAAAAATAAAAAAATTTCTGACAACTTCCTTTTTTCGTTTTCCTTTTACTATTTTTCCCTTCTGTTGAGTACCATATAATTTTCAGTTTGGCCGATGATACTGTTATGATTTGGTAGCTGAGGAGAGCAGGCAAAAATGGCAATACACCAGAGAGGTTGGAATCTACTGGATTGCAGTACCCTGACTAACCACCACAACTAAAGGCAGCCGGGGAGCGTTCCTACGTTGGTCCTGGACGCCTCGTCACAGCCTAAGAGGTTAACTACACCTAAAGATAGAAAGAGGAAAGCTATCTGCCCCGGAGCAGATCCCCAAAGAACATAGGAAGCCCCCAAACATGTAATGGCGGTTAGACAAGAGGAAATACAGACACAGACAGAAAATAGTATGAGCAAACGTTGGGGCCCAATCTACCTGGACAGAAAAGGATAAGAAGGACACTTACTGCAATCCAAAAAAAACCCTAAAAAATACCAACTCTACTAATTGCAAAAACACCTGAGATCACACGACCTCTACCACCTAAATTAGTTCTCTGGTGTCACAAAACTAAGCCGCAGCCACTGAAAAAACTGGAAAAGGCAAATGAACAAATAACAGTGGCTCAGATAAACTGAGAGGAGCACAAGCCCCCGGAGGGGACCTGGCTGACCTCCAAAGAAGTGCAGGGAACAATGCAAAAAGCAAGCACAAAAATAAAATGTCACAACGTATAACAGATATATTCAAAGATAGCAACCTATATCTAATGTGACATAATTCTAAATTTCATATAATAGAGAAAATCAACATGTATACATAGTATCTGCCAGCAATGTCTTACCTGACATAATATCCTATGTATTGTGGGTCAATACTGTGTACGTGTCACGCTGTCTCTGGATAGAGGTGGACCGGGGTCTATGCTGACCCTGAACTGGGGTCGTGACTAGTCCCTCTACCTGGAGGTACTGTTAATGGTACAGAGGTCCAGGCCGCCAGCGTAACCCTGTCTCCTGTAGATCCCTGACCACTGTAATCTAGTCCTGAGAAGGACCCTGATTACCACCACAGGGAATGGGTAGGTCACAGCTTACATACAGTCTTAGACAAACGAGACAGACAAGGGGTAAAGAAAACACAGCCTTGCATACAACACTTCCACTACAGAGGAACACAAAAGGTTAAGGAGATAAACAATAAGCGAGGAGAGGAAAAACCACAACAGGCACTCTTAGCTTAAGTCTTCTCAGAAACGATCCGCTCTGCTTGTCTGAATGAATGCTTTCACCGGCAACTTCCCCAGCAGACCAGCAGGTATATGAAGGAAGCTAATTAACAAAAACATCAATCGCAGCTGGGCGAGGCTGGTCAGCCCAGCACCGAGAGAGAAAGAATTAACTCCCTCAGTGCCGAAAAACACCCAGCACCAGAAACTCAGCTGTGCAAAGTCAGGGTGTGCAATCGCGACGATCTCCGCCGCGACACACCCGTGACAGTACCCCCCCTTCTACGAGGGGCCTCTGGACCCTCAGGGCCTGGTCTATCTGGATGAGTAGTGTGGAAGGCCCGAACCAAACGGTCTGCGTTAATATCCGACGTAGAAACCCACATCCTCTCCTCAGGACCATACCCCCTCCAATGAACAAGGTACTGAAGGGACCGGCGATTCAGACGTGAGTCAATGATCTTCGATACCTGAAACTCCAAATTACCATTGACCACCACTGGAGGAGGAGGTAGAGGTGACGGTATAACTGGTGCCACGTACCTCTTAAGCAACGATTTGTGGAACACATTGTGGATTTTAAATGTAGGAGGGAGGTCAAGACGGAAAGCCACCGGATTAACTATTGAACTGATCCTGTATGGCCCGATGAATCTGGGACCGAGTTTCCAGGAGGGAACCTTAAGTTTTATATTCTTGGTAGACAACCATACCAGATCGTTCACACTTAGGTCCGGACCAGACACTCTCCTCCTATCAGCCATACGTTTGTATCGGTTCCCCATAGTGCTCAGATTATTAAGCACTCCTCTCCACACTGAAGCAAGTGACGACGAAAATCGTTCCTCCTCAGGAACCCCAGAAGAGCCCCCCCCATTGAAAGTACAAAACTGGGGGTGAAAACCATATGCCCCAAAAAACGGGGACTTACCAGTGGACTCGCTCCGCCTATTGTTAAGAGCGAACTGTGCCAGAGGCAAGAAAGAAGACCAGTCCTCTTGGTTCTCTGAGACAAAACACCGGAGATATGTCTCTAAGCTCTGATTCAGACGCTCTGTCTGACCATTGGTCTGCGGATGAAAAGCCGAAGAAAATGACAACTGCATCCCCTGACGAGAACAAAATGCCTTCCAGAATTTGGACACAAACTGAGACCCCCGATCCGACACCACATCGGAAGGCAACCCGTGAAGTCTCACAATCTCCCCAATGAACACCTGCGCCAGAGTTTTAGCATTAGGAAGAGCAGGAAGAGCAATAAAATGTGCCATTTTGCTGAACCTGTCAACTACAACTAGTATGACAGTTTTACCTGAAGACGGAGGAAGGTCCGTAATGAAGTCCATAGACAGATGGGTCCATGGACGCTCCGGGATTTTCAACGGTAAAAGGGCCCCAGACGGACGGGTATGTGGGGTCTTAGAGCGCGCACATACCCCACAGGACGCGACAAAAGTTACCACCTCTTTATTTAAGTTAGGCCACCAAAACCGGCGAGAAACGAGATCTACAGTTGCTTTACTCCCTGGGTGTCCTGCCAAAGCAGAATTATGATGTGCCTCGATAACCTTTTGTCTTAACTGATCTGGAACAAACAGTTTCCCTGGAGGTCCTACAGGGGCGTCCCCCTGAGCCTCCAATACCTCCTCCTCAAGCTCAGAGCATACAGCCGACACCACAACTCCCTCCTGAAGAATAGGAACCGGGTCATCCGTCTTACCGGCCCCCGGGAAACTACGAGATAAGGCATCAGCCTTTACATTTTTTGACCCAGGACGATATGTGACGACAAAATTAAACCTGGTAAAAAACAACGACCATCTAGCTTGTCTGGAATTCAGACGTTTTGCAGACTCTAAATACAGCAGGTTCTTGTGATCAGTAATGATGGTGACCAGGTGGACTGCCCCCTCCAAAAAGTGACGCCACTCTTCAAAAGCCAACTTAATGGCCAAGAGTTCCCTATTGCCGACATCATAATTCCTCTCGGCGGACGACAATTTTTTAGAGAAGAAAGCGCACGGATGCCATTTACCAGGGGACGGACCTTGAGATAATACCGCACCCACTCCTACGTCAGATGCGTCTACCTCCACAATGAACGGTTGTGATGCATCAGGTTGGATGAGTATGGGTGCTGAAGCAAAACATTTTTTCAAGGAGGAAAATGCTTGACAAGCTTTGTCAGACCACCTAGAAAAATCCGTCCCTTTTTTTTGTCATGTCAGTGAGAGGTTTGACAACAGATGAGAAATTACGAATAAATTTCCGGTAGTAGTTAGCAAACCCCAGGAAACGCTGCAGTGCTTTAAGATCCTCTGGCCGATCCCATTCAAGCACAGCCTTCACTTTCCCAGGGTCCATACGGAAACCGGAGGCTGACACCAAGAATCCTAAAAACTGAAGTTCTTGTACAGCGAATACACACTTCTCCCATTTGGCGTACAGTTTATTATCTCGCAAGATCTGCAACACTTGTCTCACATGCTCCTGATGAGACACAAGATCCGGCGAGTAAATTAAGATGTCATCTAGATAAATGACAACAAACTGTCCCACTAGGTGGCGAAAGATGTCATTAACAAAATGTTGAAACACCGCCGGGGCAGTAGTCAGACCGAAAGGCATGACAAGGTTCTCATAATGTCCCTCCGGAGTGTTAAACGCCGTCTTCCACTCATCCCCCTCCTTCATCCTAATCAGATTATACGCCCCCCTGAGATCCAACTTAGAGAACCATCTGGCGCCCACAATCTGATTGAAGAGATCAGGAATAAGTGGGAGCGGATACGGATCTCGGACCGTAATCCGATTAAGCTCATGGAAATCCAGGCAAGGGCGTAGGCCTCCATCTTTTTTCTTCACAAAGAAGAACCCCGCGGCCACTGGGGAAGATGAAGGTCTAATATGCCCCTTGGCCAGACTTTCCGAAATGTAATCCTTCATAGCTTGCCTCTCAGGACCAGAAAGGTTATATAACCTAGATTTTGGTAACTTAGCATCAGGAAGCAATTTTATAGCACAGTCATATGCGCGATGAGGAGGTAATTCTTGACACCCTTCCTCTGAAAACACATCCTCAAAGTCCTCCAGAAAAGGAGGTAAAGTTCTAGGCACGACCGTACCGATGACCGTGTTCATGCAGTTACTATTGCAAAATTCACCCCACTGGCTTATCTCTCTGGATTGCCAATTAATAACTTGGTTATGTTTAGTTAACCAAGGAAGTCCCAACACAATAGGAGTGGGAAGGCCCTCCAACACATAACAAGACAATAGTTCTTTATGTATTGCCCCCACTCGAAGGTCTATGTTATGCACGGCTTGCACAAAGCTACCTTGACCGAGAGGCCTGGCGTCAATAGAGAATATAGGGATAGGTTTGGCCAATACACTCAGTTGCATACCTTGCACCTGGGCAAACCGAGCGTCCACCAGATTAGCCGCGGCCCCACTATCCAGAAGAACAGAAATCCTCTCAGTTCTCGTACCTACCACCACCTCCGCTGGTACGAGAAACTGAGACGGACTTGGGGACGAAATACATACTCCCAGATTGTCGTCCACCACACAACCTGGGATTAATAGTTTTCCGGCGACTTCTTGCTCAGTACAGTACGGGATGGACACCCCTCAATAAAATGTCCCTCTCTCCCGCAGAAGAAACACCTTCTTGTTTTGCGGCGCACCGCCGATCCCCTCCCTCGGAATGATGTCCCTCCCAACTGCATAGGTTCCTCGGAACAAACCAGGGGAACCTCAATATTAGGGACTTTAGAAGGAGGTGGAGTCATCACAGGGGGCGGAGTTACCCCACACCTCTCCCGAAGCCGTCTATCAATGCGAATAGCAAGAGCCATAGCGGCCTCCAGTGACGGGGGAGAATCATACTGAGCCAACACATCTTTTAATTTGTCAGATAAACCTTGACAAAACTGGCTCTTAAGAGCCGGGTCATTCCACTGAGTATCTGTGGCCCATCTACGGAACTCAGAAGAAAATCCTCCGCGGACGATCTCCCTGCTGTATCCTACGTAACTTCATTTCAGCAAGGGAGACCCGATCCGGGTCAACATATACCAGACCCAGGGCTGTAAAAAATCGGTCCACTGACTGGAGAGCCGGGGAGCCCGGGGGGAGAGAGAACGCCCAGGATTGAGGGTCCCCTTGTAAGAGCGAGATGATAATTCCCACCCTCTGATCCTCACTCCCCGACGACTGCGGCCGCAGCTGAAAATACAATTTACATGCTTCCCGGAAAGTAAAAAACTTGTCCCGCCCACCAGTGAACCTGTCCGGGAGAGCTACTTTAGGTTCAAATCTGGTTTGCTCCCGGGGGTACAAAACCTTGGATTTAACATCCGTCAGCTCCATGGACAAACTCTGCAACTGCTGAGCTAAATGGGCTACTGGATCCATGGTGGCTGGGGAGAATCTTTAGATGAGCCGGTGAAAATGTCACGACGTATAACAGATATATTCAAAGATAGCAACCTATATCTAATGTGACATAATTCTAAATTTCATATAATAGAGAAAATCAACATGTATACATAGTATCTGCCAGCAATGTCTTACCTGACATAATATCCTATGTATTGTGGGTCAATACTGTGTACGTGTCACGCTGTCTCTGGATAGAGGTGGACCGGGGTCTATGCTGACCCTGAACTGGGGTCGTGACTAGTCCCTCTACCTGGAGGTACTGTTAATGGTACAGAGGTCCAGGCCGCCAGCGTAACCCTGTCTCCTGTAGATCCCTGACCACTGTAATCTAGTCCTGAGAAGGACCCTGATTACCACCACAGGGAATGGGCAGGTCACAGCTTACACACAGTCTTAGACAAACGAGACAGACAAGGGGTAAAGAAAACACAGCCTTGCATACAACACTTCCACTACAGAGGAACACAAAAGGTTAAGGAGATAAACAATAAGCGAGGAGAGGAAAAACCACAACAGGCACTCTTAGCTTAAGTCTTCTCAGAAACGATCCACTCTGCTGGTCTGAATGAATGCTTTCACCGGCAACTTCCCCAGCAGACCAGCAGGTATATGAAGGAAGCTAATTAACAAAACATCAATCGCAGCTGGGCGAGGCTGGTCAGCCCAGCACCGAGAGAGAAAGAATTAACTCCCTCAGTGCCGAAAAACACCCAGCACCAGAAACTCAGCTGTGCGAAGTCAGGGTGTGCAATCGCGACGATCTCCGCCACGACACACCCGTGACATAAAAGCAGAAAATATCTTATCTGATAGCAGAAGATGCAGGCAAGACTCAGCAAGCTTCCAAGTGAACCAGGAACCACAGTTGAGACAAGAACAATTGATCACCGGCAACCATGATGGGAGGGAACTGTTGTGAATGGGTTTGAGATGAGTTCTGAGCAGAGGCTCCCTCTGGTGGTTACAAGTGGTGCTAGTGAAGATTGTGAGGACTGGGAATCAGGTGTTACTGACTGGTCTTATATAAGGGAGTCATTTTCCCATCAGGGTTGCCGGTGATCAATTGTTCTGGTCTGAATCCTTCATTCCAGTTTCCCTTGTAGCCTGCTGTGTCGTGTCTGCATCTCCTGCTATCAGATAAGACCTTTTCTTCTTTTGTGTTTGTACTATATTTTTGCATTTTGTCCTGCACTTCTGTGGGGGCCTTCAGGGTCCCCTCCGGGGGCTTTTGCCCTCTCAGTTTAGTTCAGCCACTGATGTTTGTACTTTTGCTTTTTCCAGTTTTTTCAGTGGCTGCTGTTTTGATTTTGTTACACCAGAGAACTAATTTAGGTGGTAGAGGTCGTGTGATCTCAGGTGATTTTGAAATTAGTAGAGTTGGTGTTTTTCAGGGTTTTCTGAGATTGCAGTAAGTACCCTTCCTATCCTTTTCTATTTAGATAGTTTGGGCCCCAGTGTTTGCTCATACTATTTTCTTTCTGTGTCAGTATTTCCTCCTGTCTAACCGCCATTACATGTTTGGGGGCTTTCTATTATCTTTGGGGTTCTGCTCCGGGGCAGATAGCTTTCCTATTTCTATCTTTAGGTGTAGTTAGTTTCTCAGGCTGTGACGAGGCGTCTAGGACCAACGTAGGAACGCTCCACGGCTGCCTCTAGTTGTGGTGGTTAGTCAGGGTACTGCAATCTCATAGATTCCAACTGCTCTGGTGTATTGTTTTTTTTTTGCCTGCACTCCTCAGCTACCGAAACATAACAGTATCACCGGCCCTAAAAATTGAAAATTGTATGGTACTCACAGAAGGGAAAAATATTGTGAAAGAAAAAAGGTTGTCAGAGTTGTCAGAGATATTTTTCTGTTTGTTGCATTTTTTTTTTTTTCCCTCTGTATCTCTGGGTGCTGGGGAGGATCTTTTCTCCCAATGGAGTTTGCACAGTTGTCTGGCCGTGTGGATCAGCTTGCCACTGAGGTTCAGAGTATTGCTGCATACCTTGCTAGGTTGCCTGTTGTGGAACCTAGGATCCCCATGCCAGATTTGTTTTTAGGGGATCGAGCTAAGTTTCAGAATTTCAAAAATAATTGTAAATTGTTTTTTGCCTTAAAATCTAAGTCCTCAGGAAACGCAGCGCAGCAGGTTCAAATTATCATCTCTCTCCTGCGCGGCGATCCTCAGGATTGGGCTTTTTCCCTGATACCTGGGGATCCTGTTTTGAGTGATGTTGATGCGTTTTTTCAGGCTTTGGGGTTATTGTACGATGAGCCTAATGTCACTGATCAAGCTGAAAAAGCCTTGTTGGCATTAAATCAGGGGCTTGATGACGCTGAGTTATACTGTCAGAGATTCCGTAGGTGGGCAGTCCTGACCAAATGGAATGACGACGCTTTGGCGGCCCTTTTCCGGAAGGGTCTGTCAGATAATGTAAAGGATGTTATGGTGGGATTCCCTGTCCCCTCTGGTCTCAATGATTCTATGTCATTAGCGATTCAAATTGACAGACGTTTGCGTGAGCGGAGAAGTATGCGTGGAATGGTGTTGCCTTTTGAACCAGCTTCTGAACCCATGCAGTGTGATAGAGTGGTGTCTGGGGCACAGCGTCATGAGTTTCGAAAGCGCAATGGGTTATGTTTCTACTGTGGTGATGCCTCTCATGCTATTTCAGTCTGCCCTAAGCGGGGAAGACGTTTGCACGCTCAGTTGTCTTGGGTAGTGTTCAGACTAAGTTTTTATTAACTGTCACTCTGATATGCTCTCTGTCCTCATTTTCTGCTCAGGCTTTCGTTGATTCTGGAGCAGATATTAACCTGATGGATTATGATTTTGCTAAACGTTGTGGGTTTCCCTTGATACCCCTACAGAAGTCTATTCCCCTACTGGGGATCGATTCTACCCCTTTGGCTGAGAATAAACCCCAGTTTTCTACTCAGGTGATAATGAGGGTTGAACCTGATCACCAGGAGTGCTGCAAATTTTTGGTTCTATATAATCTGCATGACATTATAGTGCTGGGTTTCCCTTGGTTACAGTCTCATAATCCTGTTTTGGATTGGAAATCTGTGTCTGTAACCAGTTGGGGCTGCCAATGTGTTAATACCAACACTCCTGTTTTTTCTGCCTCCCCCCAGGCTCAGGATGTTCCTGACTTTTTGTTTGATTTTTCTGATGTGTTTAGCGAAAGTAAATCTGCATCCTTGCCTCCCCATAGGAGCTATGACTGCGCTATTGAATTAGTGCCGGGTAGTAAATTCCCTAAAGGTCGCCTTTTTAACTTGTCTGTACCTGAACATGACGCTATGCGGTCTTATATCAAGGAATCATTGGAGAAGGGTCATATCAGACCATCCTCTTCACCCTTAGGTGCCGGTTTTTTCTTTGTGGCCAAAAAAGATGGTTCATTAAGGCCGTGTATTGATTATCGTCTCTTGAACAATATTACTGTGAAATATCAATACCCGTTACCCTTGATTTCTGACCTGTTTTCCAGGGTGAAAAACGCTACTTGGTTTACCAAGCTTGACCTCAGGGGGGCGTATAACCTTATTCGCATTAAGCACGGGGATGAATGGAAGACGGCATTCAATACCCCTGAAGGGCATTTTGAGTACCTAGTGATGCCCTTTGGGCTCACTAATGCTCCTTCCGTCTTCCAGTCCTTCATGAATGACATTTTCAGGGATTTTGTGGACAGATTTCTGATTGTTTATTTGGATGATATCTTGATTTTTTCTAATGACTGGGACTCTCATGTGAAACATGTTCGAACTGTATTCCAGATTTTGAGAGAGAATGCTCTGTATGTGAAGGGATCAAAGTGTCTTTTTGGCGTCAGAGGATCTCATTTCTGGGATTCATTTTGTCCCCATCTGTTATTGAAATGGACCCGGTCAAGGTTCAGGCCATCTGTGATTGGGTCCAACCTACTTCATTAAAGGCTCTTCAGAGATTTTTGGGTTTTGCCAATTTTTATCGTAAATTTATTGGTAATTTCTCGGTTATTGTTAAACCATTAACTGATTTGACCAGAAAGGGTTCTGATGTGGTGAATTGGCCTCCTGAGGCAGTCTCTGCATTTCAGGAACTTAAGCAGAGATTCACTTCTGCTCCTGTTCTACGGCAGCCTGATGTTTCTCTGCCATTTCAGGTGGAGGTTGATGCCTCTGAAATTGGGGCAGGTGCCGTTTTGTCCCAAAAAGATCCAGAGACCTCTAAAAGTAACCCTTGTGCCTTTTTCTCTCGAAAATTTTCTCCTACTGAACGTAATTATGACGTGGGTAATCGGGAGTTATTGGCCATGAAGTGGGCTTTTGAAGAGTGGAGACATTGGCTGGAGGGAGCCAAACATCAGGTGGTGGTCCTTACGGACCATAAGAATCTGGTCTATCTGGAATCTGCCAAGCGACTCAATCCTAGACAGGCCAGGTGGGCCTTGTTTTTCACACGTTTTAATTTTGTGGTTTCCTTTCTTCCTGGCACTAAGAATGTTAAGGCGGATGCCCTCTCGAGGAGTTTCCTTGCGGACTCTCCTGAGTTTTCTGATCCTTCTGTTATTTTGAAAGAGGGTGTAGTTCTTTCCGCCATCTCGCCCAATTTGAGACTTGCTCTGGAGGGGTGTCAGGAGGATAGGCCGAGCGCTGCCCTGTTGGAAAATTGTTTGTCCCGGACCAATGGAAAAAGAGTGTGATGTCTGAGATTCATTGTTCCGCATTGGCTGGGCATCCCGGAATTTTTGGTACCAGAGACTTGGTTAGTCGGTCTTTTTGGTGGCCTACCTTGTCTCGTGATGTCAGGGAATTTGTGCAGTCCTGCGGGACTTGCTCTCGCTCCAAGCCTTGCTCTCGCTCTAGTGGTTTGTTGATGCCATTGCCTGTGCCCAAGAGACCATGGACCCATATCTCTATGGATTTCATTTCCGATCTTCCTGTTTCTCAGAGAATGACCACCATCTGGGTAATTTGTGATAGGTTTTCCAAAATGATACATCTTGTGCCATTACCTAAGTTGCCTTCCTCCTCTGAATTGGTGCCGTTGTTCCTTCAGCACGTGGTTCGTTTACACGGCATTCCTGAGAACATTGTGTCTGACAGAGGAGTCCAGTTTGTTTCCAGATTTTGGAGGACTTTTTGTTCTAAACTGGGTGTTCAATTGTCTTTCTCCTCGGCATTTCATCCTCAGACCAATGGTCAAACTGAGAGAACAAACCAGACATTGGAGACTTATCTAAGATGCTTTGTGTCTGCTGATCAGGATGACTGGGTCTCTTTTTTGCCTTTGGCTGAGTTTGCTCTTAATAATAGGGCTAGCTTTGCCACTTTGATGTCTCCGTTTTTCTGTAATTCTGGGTTTCACCCTCGATTTTCTTCAGGACAGACGGAGGCTTCTGTCTGTCCAGGTGTTGACTCTGTTGTGGAGCGTATGCAACAGATTTGGGACCAGGTAGTGGAGAGGTTGTCCCTCTCTCAGGAGAGGGCCCAGCGGTTTGCTAACCGGCATAGGACTGATGGTCCTCGGTATAAAGTGGGGGACTTGGTCTGGTTGTCCTCAAAGAATATTCCTATGAGAGTGGCATCTCCTAAGTTTAAGCCTAGGTTCATTGGACCTTATAAGATCATGGAGATTATTAATCCTGTTTCTTTTCGTTTGCTTCTTCCAGGGACATTTAAGATCCATAACGTGTTCCACAAGTCCTTATTGAAGAGGTTTGTTGAGCCAGTGGTTCCTGCTGCTGTGCCTCCTGACCCTGTTTTGGTTGAGGGCAATCTGGAGTATGTGGTTGAGAAAATATTGGATTCTCGTTTTTCTAGACAGAAACTCCAATATTTGGTTAAATGGAGAGGTTATGGTCAGGAAGACAATTCTTGGGTGTTTGCTTCGGACATCCATGCTAGGAGACTTATCCGTGCGTATCATAGTACTCATCCCGACCGACCTGGTTGCTCAAATGAGGGTTCGGTGACCCCTCCTCAAGGGGGGGGTACTGTTGTGAATGGGTTTGAGATGAGTTCTGAGCAGAGGCTCCCTCTGGTGGTTACAAGCGGTGCTAGTGAAGATTGTGAGGACTGGGAATCAGGTGTTACTGACTGGTCTTATATAAGGGAGTCATTTTCCCATCAGGGTTGCCGGTGATCAATTGTTCTGGTCTGAATCCTTCATTCCAGTTTCCCTTGTAGCCTGCTGTGTCGTGTCTGCATCTCCTGCTATCAGATAAGACCTTTTCTTCTTTTGTGTTTGTACTATATTTTTGCATTTTGTCCTGCACTTCTGTGGGGGCCTTCAGGGTCCCCTACGGGGGCTTTTGCCCTCTCAGTTTAGTTCAGCCACTGATGTTTGTACTTTTGCTTTTTCCAGTTTTTTCAGTGGCTGCTGTTTTGATTTTGTTACACCAGAGAACTAATTTAGGTGGTAGAGGTCGTGTGATCTCAGGTGATTTTGAAATTAGTAGAGTTGGTGTTTTTCAGGGTTTTCTGAGATTGCAGTAAGTACCCTTCCTATCCTTTTCTATTTAGATAGTTTGGGCCCCAGCGTTTGCTCATACTATTTTCTTTCTGTGTCAGTATTTCCTCTTGTCTAACCGCCATTACATGTTTGGGGGCTTTCTATTATCTTTGGGGTTCTGCTCCGAGGCAGATAGCTTTCCTATTTCTATCTTTAGGTGTAGTTAGTTTCTCAGGCTGTGACGAGGCGTCTAGGACCAACGTAGGAACGCTCCACGGCTGCCTCTAGTTGTGGTGGTTAGTCAGGGTACTGCAATCTCATAGATTCCAACTGCTCTGGTGTATTGTTTTTTTTTTGCCTGCACTCCTCAGCTACCGAAACATAACAGGGAACCTCCCTTATATAAGACCAGTCTGTAACTCCTGATTGCCAATCCTCATTGAATGGTTCAGTACTGTTTGTAACCACCAGAGGGAGCTTCTGCTCAGAATTCATTTCTAACACATTCACAACAGATGTCTGTAAGCAGCTTTGTTGTAGTGTGCTTTGGGGTAGTGTGCTGCCACTGACCTTTCAAATGGTGTATCATTTGTTTGTGTGGGTGGAGAATGAACGGAGCAAGTGTGCACTTTAATAGGCAGTGCATGTTTACAGATGTGTTTGCATATGTAACTCACCTGCAGTGAAGTGTGCAATCCTCCAATTTGGCTGAAATAGGCTGGGCCTGCAGTTTGGTAAGCTGGAAAGCCCCCAAGGCAAATGTTTGGATTTGTTTGTGATGTCTGTAAGCAGCTTTGTAGTAATGTGCTTTGGGGTAGTGTGGTGCCACCTGCAGGTCATTTTTCCTTACTGCAGGTTTATGAAAATTAACGTTTAAACTGTATTTTGTGATCAAATCATGGATGTGTGGTTTGTTTGGCTCTTTTCTTGCTTAAGGGGGCAAGTTTACCTTTCAAATGGTGTATCATTTGTGTGTGTGGGTGCAGTATGAACAGAGATACAAAGTAATCACCGAAAAACAGTGTTTAGAAATAATAGAATAGATAGCATGTTGCATATACGAAGAATTAGAAACATCCAGAATTTATAACATGACATATAATAACATCTTTTATACTGATGTGTATATTAATCTTAATGAACTTACTAATGTGTTTCCTAAACCAAGCATTCCATCACCTTTACAGCCAGCACATTTCTGCCAAATAAAAGAAATATAGTACATCACCTAAACATACATCACTATACAGCAATAAATCATATTTGACAATAACTCTTTATTTTATTACATCTGAAAGTTCACTTCTCATAGTGTTCAGCACTAATTCACTCCACAAGAGACACCCTGCACACGTTAGGCTATGTTCCCACAAGGAGTACTTGGTGCGTTTTGTATTTTTCTACACCAATTAGCTATTAGCTGTTTTTATTGTGCTTCTGTTGAGGAAATTCACTCAAAATGCTTGTGTTTTGTGTAGATTTTATCTGTGGATTTTCTATCTCATTAAGTCTATGGTGGAAAACCGCAAATAAAATGCAAACGAAATTGACATGCTGTGGATTTCAAAACTGCTCTGCTGGTCAATTACAATGGTAAAAAGCAGATCAGTGGTCATGAGATTCATATAAATTTCATCAATTTTCCTGGAATTGTAATAAACTACGGCTATTGAGCACAAAACTACACAGCAGAAAAAGTGCAACAAATACTCATCGTGTGAACTTAGCCCAAGATTCCTGCATCCTCACAGAGCTTCCATACAGCTCTGTAAATAGAACTATACAAATAGTAAGCTAAGGAAAATAGGACACGTGTATATATACACACACACACACACTAAGGGATACATACATACGTACAGTTGTGTGAAAAAGTGTTTGCCCATTTCCTGATTTCTTATTTTTTTTCATGTTTGTCACAGTTAAATGTTTCAGATCACCAAATAAATGTAAGCATTAGACAAAGATAACACATGTAACCACAAAATGCAGGTCCTATTTAAGTGATTTCTTGAATGAGAACAGGTGTGTCAGTAATCAGGCCTGGGTGTGGCTGGGGAATTTGAACTCAGCTTCCCAAAAATGTGATAAACCACAGTTAATTTATGTTTTAAGGGGTGGAGTGGCAATCATTTTTTCACGCAGGGCTCTGTAGGTTTGGATTTTTAGTTTCCTTGCGGGTATGTCTCCACGGTCATGAAACGCTGTGGATTGGACGCTGCGTTCAGCCGCAGCGTCCAATCGGCAGCGTCCAGATATTACAGCATAGTGGAGGGAATTTTATGAAATCCCATCTCCACTATGCATGCAGGGACGCAGGAGGCAGACCTGCATTTATGCACATGCGGCGCGTCTTTCTAGTGCCATTCTATGAATAGGATGCGGTGATTCCGCATGTGTTCAATGAACACATGCGGAATCACCGTGCATATAGAAGCCGACAGAGCTTTGAATAGAGCGGGCATCCGCTGCGTTCAAAGCGCTGCCAATCCGGAATGTGGAGACATACCCTAATAATAAAGACCTTCATTTATAAAATGCATTTTGTGGTTACTTGTGTTATCTTTGTCTAATATTTACATTTGTTTGGTGATCTGAAACATTTAGGTGTGATAAATATGCAAAGAATAGGAACTCAGGAAGGGGCAAACACTTTTTCACACAACTGTACATCTACAGTGGGTACGTAAAGTATTCAGACCCCTTTAAATTTTTCACTCTTTGTTTCATTGCAGCCATTTGGTAAATTCAAAAAGTTCTTTTTTTTTCTCATTAATGTACACTCTGCACCCCATCTTGACTGAAAAAAACAGAAATGTAGAAATTCTTGCAAATTTATTAAAAAAGAAAAACTGAAATATCACATGGTCATAAGTATTCAGACCCTTTGTTCAGTATTGAATAGAAGCACCCTTTTGAGCTAGTACAGCCATGAGTCTTCTTGGGAATGATGCAACAAGTTTTTCACACCTGGATTTGGGGATCCTCTGCCATTCTTCCTTGCAGATCCTCTCCAGTTCTGTCAGGTTGGATGATGAATGTTGGTGGACAGCCATTTTCAGGTCTCTCCAGAGAAGCTCAATTGGATTTAGGTCAGGAGTCTGGCTGGGCCAGTCAAGAATGGTCACAGTTGTTCTGAAGCCACTCCTTTGTTATTTTAGCTGTGTGCTTAGGGTCATTGTCTTGTTGGAAGGTGAACCTTCGGCCAAGTCTGAGGTCCAGAGCACTCTGGAAGAGGTTTTCATCAAAGAAATCTCTGTACTTGGCCGCATTAATGTTTCCTTCAATTGCAACCAGTCATCCTGTCCCTGCAGCTGAAAAACACCCCCACAGCATGATGCTGCCACCACCATGTTCCACTGTTGGGATTGTACTGGGCAGGTGATGAGCAGTGCCTGGTTTTCTCCACACATACCACTTAGAATTATCACCAAAACGTTCTATCTTCATCTCATCAGACCAGAGAATCTTATTTCTCATAGTCTAGGAGTCTCTCATATGTTTTTTAGCAAACTCTATGTGGGCTTTCATATGTCTGGCACTGAGGAGAGACTTCCGTCAGGCCACTCTGCCATAAAGGACCGACTGGTGGAGAGCTGCAGTGATAGTCGACTTTGTGGAACTTTCTCCCATCTCCCTACTGCATCTGTGGAGCTCAGCCACAGTGATCTTGGGGTTCTTCTAAACCTCTCTCATCAAGGCTCTTCTCCCACGATTGCTCAGTTTGGCTGGACGGCCAGGTCTAGAAAGATGTCTGACGGTCCTAAACTTCTTCCACTTAAGGATTATGGAGGCCACTGTGCTCTTAGGAACCTTGAGTACAACAGAAATTCTTTTGTAACCTTGGCCAGATCTGTGCCTTGCCACAATTCTGTTTCTGAGCTCCTTGGCCAGTTCCTTTGACCTCATGATTCTCATTTGGTCTGACATGCACTGTGAGTTGTGAGGTCTTATATAGACAGGTGTGTGCCTTTACAAATCAAGTCCTATCAGTTTAATTAAACACAGCTGGACTCCAATGAAGGAGTAGAACCATTTCAAGGAGGATCACAAGGAAATGGACAGCATGTGACTTTAATATGAGTGTCTGAGCAAAGGGTCTGAATACTTATGACCATGTGATATTTCAGTTTTTCTTTTATAATTTTGCAAAATTTCTGTTTTTTCAGTCTAGATGGAGTGCAGAGTGTACAATAATGAGAAAAAATTAACTTTTTTGAATTAGCCAAATGGCTGCAGTGAAACTAAGAGTGAAAAATTTAAAGGGGTCTGAATACTTTCCATGCCCACTGTATACAGTACATGATCCACTGTAGCTGTTACTTTTCCCAACAACGTATTTTGTTCATCTAAAGGTAGTTTAGTAACCATTCAATAGTTGTGACTAGAGATGAGCAGATCTTTTGAAAATCAAGTTTGCTGACTTCGTCCAATTTTCCCCAAAAATTAGATTTGCAATGAATAAATTAGCATGAAAAAGCTTTTAATTGCTAGGAAAAAATACACGTGTGGGAGTGGAGAGAGAGAGATCACTGCTGATGCTGACCATAAGAGCTTACACTCTACAGAAGAGACTCAGCCAGAGACTTTGGAGATGGAAAACGACTGCCGTAAAAACTGTGCTCCACTGGGAACCACTGATCTGTGATGAGTCTGATGACCCCAGTACTGACCACCACTGAACAAGGTCTGACAATCAGTAAGATGTCCTAGCTGCAGGGCATGATGGGAAAGCCCATGCAGTCCACGGATCAATGTAAAATGGCGTAGCCCGCGCTCTGATACTGCAGCAGTGTGGGAAATGGTGCCGCAAATTGATTTTTTTTGCGAACGGCAAATCAAATCTCAAAATATTCAAATTCACATGAAATCGCAAATTTGCATTTTTTTTTACGCAAACTTGATCTTCTGCTGATCTTTTAGTTGCAACCCAAAAGATTATTGTAAATGTTCATCTCCCTACAAAATCTCTCAAAATACAAAATTGGTAGAGGTGATTTTGGGGGTGTTTCTAACTTATAGGCCCCTTGACACTACTTCATACCTAATGTAGTCCCTAAAAAGTCTTTTTTTTATAAAAATAATCTTGCAAATTGTAACAATTGCTTCCAAACTTATAACCTTTCCAATATCCTAAAAAAAATAATTTGACATTTAAAAAATTGATGTAATGTAGAGTGGATATATGGCAACCGAAAATTGTTAACTATTGCTTAAAAACTGCAAATTATTTAATCTTTTCTGTATTTTTTTTTCTATTAATAAAAGCAAAACATATCAACCATTATTTACCATTAATGTAAAGTTTAATTCTTCATGAGAAAAAAAACAGTCTCAAAATCACTTGTAGAAGTAGAAACATTCCAAAGTTAATAACCAAGTAAAGTAACACATGTCAATAATGAACAATGAGGCTAAAAGGGACTTTGTCCGTATGAGATAAAGAGAAATCTGTCACCCCACCTGAGAGCAGCATTAAATAGGGGCATAGACCCTGATTCCAGTAATGTATCACTTACTGCGCTGCTTGCTGCAGTTTTGATAACATCACTGTTTACTCAGCTGCAGATCTACCAGATCATCTGAATACTGAGCTGTGCATAACTCCGCCTCCACGACTGACAGCATTTTGTGTACACTGTGCATAGGCAGAAAGCCTCCAATCAGTGGTGGGGGCGGGGTAGTATAGAACAGGAGGGCTCTACTGCACAAAACAACTAGTCCTGTAGTGATAATCTCCTGATAATAAAACTCACATTTTATTGAGACTGCAGCACACAGCCCAGAAAGTGACACACCACTGGAATCAGTGTCTCAGCCCCTATTTTTTTAAGCTGTCAAAATTAAAGGCTGTAATAATAAAGTTGACAAACCCTTATCAAAGCCATGACATGTCTGCAGTGTCCTAGCAAGGATTAACAGTGCTGCAACCATACTGTTATATTAAAGCTGGCTATACGCATAAGAAATTCCAGCGCAGGCAATCATAAATCTGTCTTGTGATTGGTTGAGGTCTCAGCGGTAGGAACTTCAGACATCAGACCCTTGTCAGCTATCGTTAGACATGTACATTATGGGAATATCCCCTTAAAATATTTTTCAGGTGCATCTTAGTTCAGGTAAGCGATTACCAATAGTCATATGTTATTCTTACCAGAAACGCCTTGACTTCATTCGTAAAATTTTCATAGTATTCAAATCTGCGGTTCATCTGCAGAGTCAAAAATGAACTAAAAAGTCAGCTCAATAAGCCAATGGTATGGAAATATCACGTAATTAATTATATAAATCAAGTCGGGAACACAGTATCTATCTATAATGAGAAAACATTTTCCTTTGATTGATTATCTATTTTTACAAAATGTCCTCAATGGTAAATGATTCAAAAGCTGTCAAGTGGCAGCAAGTATCTGGCTCCACAGGGAAAGTGAAGTATTTTTCGTGTAAGTAGTAGACTGTTAGATACAGATATCCTAGATCCTCCAGAGAGATGCTCTTTGCAGCCGCAGTCTTGCACATGGAAAGCCGACATCTAGGGTGGTCTCACAGAATGGCCAACAAGTAGAAATGAGCAGATCTATTCCTAGGAATCTAGGGTGGTCTCACAGAATGGCCAACAAGTAGAAATGAGCAGATCTATTCCTAGGACTCTAGGGTGGTCTCACAGAATGGCCAACAAGTAGAAATGAGCAGATCTATTCCTAGGAATCTAGGTTGGTCTCACAGAATGGCCAACAAGTAGAAATGAGCAGATCTATTCCTAGGACTCCAGGGTGGTCTCACAGAATGACCAACAAGTAGAAATGAGCAGATCTATTCCTAGGAATCTAGGTTGGTCTCACAGAATGGCCAACAAGTAGAAATGAGCAAATCTATTCCTAGGACTCTAGGGTGGTCTCATAGAATGGCCAACAAGTAGAAATGAGCAGATCTATTCCTAGAACTCTAGGGTGGTCTCACAGAATGGCCAACAAGTAGAAATGAGCAAATCTATTCCTAGGACTCTAGGGTGGTCTCATAGAATGGCCAACAAGTAGAAATGAGCAGATCTATTCCTAGGACTCTAGGGTGGTCTCACAGAATGGCCAACAAGTAGAAATGAGCAGATCTATTCCTAGGACTCTAGGGTGGTCTCACAGAATGGCCAACAAGTAGAAATGAGCAGATATATTCCTAGGACTCTAGGGTGGTCTCACAGAATGGCCAACAAGTAGAAATGAGCAGATCTATTCCTAGGACTCTAGGGTGGTCTCACAGAATGGCCAACAAGTAGAAATGAGCAGATCTATTCCTAGGAATCTAGGTTGGTCTCACAGAATGGCCAACAAGTAGAAATGAGCAGATCTATTCCTAGGAATCTAGGTTGGTCTCACAGAATGGCCAACAAGTAGAAATGAGCAAATCTATTCCTAGGACTCTAGGGTGGTCTCACAGGATGGCCAACAAGTAGAAATGAGCAGATCTATTCCTAGGACTCTAGGGTGGTCTCACAGAATGGCCAACAAGTAGAAATGAGCAGATCTATTCCTAGGACTCTAGGGTGGTCTCACAGAATGGCCAAAAAGTAGAAATGAGCAGATCTATTCCTAGGACTCTAGGGTGGTCTCACAGAATGGCCAACAAGTATAAATGAGCAGATCTATTCCTAGGACTCTAGGGTGGTCTCACAGAATGGCCAACAAGTAGAAATGAGCAGATCTATTCCTAGGACTCTAGGGTGGTCTCACAGAATGGCCAAAAAGTAGAAATGAGCAGATCTATTCCTAGGACTCTAGGGTGGTCTCACAGAATGGCCAACAAGTAGAAATGAGCAGATCTATTCCTAGGACTCTAGGGTGGTCTCACAGAATGGCCAACAAGTAGAAATGAGCAGATCTATTCCTAGGACTCTAGGGTGGTCTCACAGAATGGCCAACAAAGAAAGAAAACCGATAAAGAAATATGAACCTAAACAATATGAAAATACAAATCTTTTTATTGGAAAATTTATCACATACATACAAAAAATATTAAAAAGTGGGAGATCCAGAAAAACAAAGGCACCACTATCCACAATATATTCTACATGAGGTTTGCACAAATAGATATACACCCAGAGATATAGCTAACCCTCAGTTTTGTGAATGGACTTGAAATGAGTTCTGAGCAGAGGCTCCCTCTGGTGGTTACAAGCGGTACTGGACTGTCCAGTGAAGATTGTGAGGAGTGGGAATCAGGTGTTACTGACTGGTCTTATATAAGGGAGTCGCCTTCCCATCAGGGTTGCCGGTGATCAATTGTTCTGGTCTCAATCCTTGAGTCCTGTTTCCTTTGTAGCCTGCTGTGTCGTGTCTGCATCTCCTGCTAACAGATAAGACAATTTCTTCTTTTTGTTTTTGTGCTTGATTTTTGCATTTTGTCCTGCACTTCTGTGGGGGCCTTCAGGGTCCCCTCCGGGGGCTTTTGCCCTCTCAGTTTAGTTCAGCCACTGATGTTTGTACTTTTGCTTTTTCCAGTTTTTTCAGTGGCTGCTGTTTTGATTTTGTTACACCAGAGAACTAATTTAGGTGGTAGAGGTCGTGTGATCTCAGGTGATTTTGAAATTAGTAGAGTTGGTGCTTTTCAGGGTTTTTTGGGATTGCAGTAAGTGCCCTTCCTATCCTTTTCTATTTAGGTAGTTTGGACCCCAACGTTTGCTCATACTATTTTCTGTCTGTGTCAGTATTTCATCTTGTCTAACCGTCATTACATGTTTGGGGGCTTTCTATGTTCTTTGGGGATCTGCTCCGGGGCAGATAGCTTTCCTCTTTCTATCTTTAGGTGTAGTTAGTTTCTCAGGCTGTGACGAGGCATCTAGGACCAACGTAGGAACGCTCCACGGCTGCCTCTAGTTGTGGTGGTTAGTCAGGGTACTGCAATCTCATAGATTCCAACTTCTCTGGTGTATTGCCTTTTTTACCTGCACTCCTCAGCTACCGAAACATAACACCTCAGACTGCAATAACAATACTAATTAAGACAATTTAACAAACACAAAGTTAGTCAAAGAGTGGGTACTAGAATAGGGGTAAAAGTGCAAGCATAGTTACCTCTAGTGGATAGTGATGCCAGCCCCAACGTACGTTTCGGCTCTGCGGCCTTCTTCTGGGGGTGGCATCACACCAACTAAAGCAGGTTTTTATATACCTAATACACCAATAGGAAAGGGCGTTGCACATAGGCCCATTGTAACAATGAGAATGACTGGTCAATGAATATAATGAAACACATGATCTATTTGGTCCAGGCAATCAGTATTGCACAAATAAGGAGGAGCGTTGTATCTAACACCATTGTAACAATGAGGGTGACTGGTCCATAGGTCTCACACAACCCTTCATCTATATGGTTAAGTAACCCATCCAATAGGAAATCCGGAATATAAGGGGTGTGTATTTGTAAACCAATCCAAAGAATCAAGATAGAGACCCATATCACCATAATGACCATTCATAAATATCCTGATCACTATACGCTGCATTTATGTATCTCACACTGCCGCTATAGCGGCGCACCCCGCACCGATAGGTCTAACCCCGGGGCATCAGGCGGCGCGACAAAGCGCCGTGCCCCTATCAGGACCCAGACCACGCCCTCGTCTGACGTCGACAAGGCCGGATCACATGATCGGGACACGGCACCGAAAGGCACGCCCCCCGATGACCCAGAGCGGACCCAGCGGGCGCGTGCACACAGCAAACAGGCCAGATATTCATAAATATATCCTTTTCATTCCCAACCAAAAAAGGAAGGGGGAAATCATATATAAGGTAGGGAAAACCCAACCTACATATATACATACAGTCATGGCCAAAAGTTTTGAGAATGACACAAATATTAATTTTTACAAAGTCTACTGCTTCACTTTTTCTAATGGCAATTTGCATATACTCCAGAATGTTATAAAGAGTGATCAGCTTAACAGAAATTACTTGCAAAGTCAATATTTGGCTAGAAAATAAACTTTATCCCCCAAAACACATTTCAACATCATTGCAGCCCTGCCTTAAAAGGACCAGCTAGCCTCTTTTCAGTGGTTGCTCCATTAACACAGGTGTGGGTGTTGATGAGGACATGGCTGGAGATCAATCTGTCATGATTAAGTAAGAATGACACCACTGGACACTTTAAAAGGAGGCTGGTGCTTGGCATCATTGTTTCTCTTCTGTTAACCATGGTTATCTCTAAATAAACACGTGCAGTCATCATTGCAATGCACAAAAATGGCCTAACAGGGAAGAGTATTGCAGCTAGAAAGATTGCACCTCAGTCAACAATCTATCGCACCATCAAGAACTTCAAGGAGAGAGTTTCCATTGTTGCCAAAAAGGCTTCAGGGCGCCCAAGAAAGACCAGCGAGCACCAGAACCGTCTCTTAAAAGTGTTTCAGCTGCGGGATCGGGCTACCAGCAGTGCAGAGCTTGCTCAGGAATGGCAGCAGGCAGGTGTGAGTGCATCTGCACGCACTGTGAGGCGGAGACTCTTGGAGCAAGGCCTGGTCTCAAGGAGGGCAGCAAAGAAGCCACTTCTCTCCAGAAAAAACATCATGGACTGACTGATATTCTGCTAAAGGTACAGGCAGTGGACTGCTGAGGACTGAGGTAAAGTTATTTTCTCTGATGAATCCCCTTTTCGATTGTTTGGGACATCAGGAAAACGCCTCATTCGGAGAAGACAAGGTGAGCGCTACAACCAGTCTTGTCTAATGCCAACTGTTAAGCATCCTGAAACCATTCATGTGTGGGGTTGCTTCTCAGCCAAGGGAATCGGCTCTCTCACAGTCTTGCCTAAAAACACAGCCATGAATAAAGAATGGTACCAGAATGTCCTCCAAGAGCAACTTCTCCCAACCCTCCAAGAGCAGTTTGGCGATCAACAATGCCTTTTCCAGCATGATGGAGCACCTTGCCATAAAGCAAAGGTGATAACTAAATGGCTCAGGGAACAAAACATAGAGATTTTGGGTCCATGGCCTGGAAACTCCCCAGATCTTAATCTCATTGAGAACTTGTGGTCAATCATCAAGAGACGGGTGGACAAACAAAAACCTAAAAATTCTGACAAAATGAAAGCATTGATTGTGCAAGAATGGACTGCTATCAGTCAGGATTTGGTCCAGAAGTTGATTGAGAGCATGCCAGGGAGAATTTACAGAGGTCCTGAAGAAGAAGGGTCAACACTGCAAATATTGACTTGCTGCATTAACTCATTCTAACTGTCAATATAAGCTTTTGTTACTCATATGTTTGCAATTATTATATTTCTGTCTGTGATAAAAACATCTGTCAAACACACATAAAAACCAGAGGGCAGCAGATCATGTGAAAATATAATATTTGTGTCATTCTCAAAACTTTTGGCCATGACTGTACATGGGAATCTTAGATTAATGTGGCTGTAGTCAATACATATAGCTAATTCCACTAGGGTGCAGCACTGCCCAAAATATGATTATTAGACAGGAGCATCTAAACTCTAGCATTTCAAACACCGAATGATTACATCATAAAACAATATTACAGACATTATCATGGAATATAACAAATGTCATTCACTATCCCATAGCATATTCAGTCCACGATTGTAGTACTTCGGGAAAACTTCCATAGATTTCAGTATATAGGGAAATTCAAGGAATCCACACTCAATGTTCAAAAGACTATATCTTGGCACACAGGACATATCTGGAACGTCACTCAAATTGGGCAATCAGAGAAGAAGAAAAAACCTGATTGTAAACAAACAAACATAACATTCAATAAAAACAAATATTGGTGAGATTAAAAATGCCAATACAAATTATCATAGAAACGGAACGAAACTGCAGGATTCATTAAGTCCACTTGGAAACATGGTCTTGAGAGACCAGATCCACTTAGTTTCTAATTGTCCAAGGGGGCGTGTGACTTTGCCTCCCCTGATGTCTAACAACAGTCTATCAATGCTTCTTGCTTTCAAACCGCTGGGATCGCATTTATGGTGCAATTTGAAATGCTTTGGTATAGTACGCAAATGTTCTATACATGTCTCTTCTTTTGCAGCGATAATATCGCGAACGTGTTCTCTTATTCTAGTTTTTAATGCTCTAGTGGTCATGCCGACATAAATCAGAGGGCATGGGCAGCAAGCATAATATATAACCGCCTTAGTCTGACATGTTATAGAATGCGTGATTTTATATGTCTGTTTCCCATCTGATGAAGAAAAGGACGTCGCTTTGACAATATTCGGACATGCAACACACTTACCGCATGGGCTGCAACCCCATTTGGATTTACTAAGTTGCGAGAAGGGTAATTTACTCTGGTCATTTTTTTGATAGTGACTATAGACCAATAGGTCCCTAAGATTTTGGCTACGTCTAGCTGTGACACTTGGAGCGGGAGACAGGTATTTACTCAAAGTGGGGTCCGCCAGGAGGATAGGCCAAAATTTCGTCATGGCCCTACGCATGAGGTTCCATTGCGAGTGATAAGTAGTCACCATTCTGACTTTGTTGGATTCCTTAAATTGTTCAATATGTCTACCACTCGTATTATAGATTAAATCATGTCTTCTCTGTCTTTTGGCACGTTCATAGGCCAACTTGACATGTCTCTTATTGTAACCTCTTGCAAAGAAACGTTGTTTCAAATCCTCTGCTCTGTTTTCATAGTCACTATCTGAAGAACAGATACGGCGAACTCGCAGGAATTGGCCTGTTGGTATTGATCTGATGACCTGCGGCGGATGGGCCGATTGGGCATGCAGGAGTGAATTTGTTGAGGTTGCTTTTCGATATAAATCTGTCTGTAAAAAAAACATTGAGATCTCGTTTTACTGTGACATCCAAAAAATCGATGGAGTCAGTATGATATTGATATGTCAATCTCAGATTCAGATGATTATGGTTTAGTTCCTCAAAAAAAGAATTTAACTGCTCTACTGTACCCTGCCAGATCAAAAAGACATCATCGATGTACCGTGCCCAAAAAAGAACACGGTCCATCGATGTGTGCCGATCTGACAGGAACAGGTCCCTCTCCCACAACCCCAGGAACAGATTCGCATAGGAGGGCGCAAAGACCGCCCCCATGGCTGTACCCTGGAGTTGTAGGTAGAGGGACCCGCCAAAATAAAAAAAATTATGCTTAAGTGCAAACTCCAATAATTGTGTAATAAATCGGATTTCATCTACAGAAAAATCTGTCAAATTCAGATAATGCAATACCGCATTCAGACCATCTTCGTGTCTTATACTTGTGTATAATGCCTCAACGTCACAGGTCACCAGCATCGATCCACAGTCGACATTGAGGGAATCAATTTTTCTAAGAAAGTCACCTGTATCACGAATATAAGATGGCAGAGTCTCCACCAGCGGTTTCAACTGAGTGTCAATATATTTGCAAACCCTCTCTAAGAAATTGCCTACTCCTGAAACAATCGGTCTACCGGGAGGGACTATGGGATTATTGTGAACCTTTGGTAAGAGGTACAGAGTGGGTATCTTTGGCTCAGGGACATAGAGGGCCTCTCGCAATGATTTAGTAACAACTCCTTGTTCCTGTGCCCTATCAAGAATCTTGGTAAGTTCCCCAACATACGTGTTCAGGGGATTAAAAGACAATCTCTGGTAGCATTGTCTCTCCCTTAGTTGGCGATACGCTGCAATTTTGTACTTTAACACTTTGGTTGAGAATGGCCAACAAGTAGAAATGAGCAGATCTATTCCTAGGACTCTAGGGTGGTCTCACAGAATGGCCAACAAGTAGAAATGAGCAGATCTATTCCTAGGACTCTAGGGTGGTCTCACAGAATGGCCAACAAGTTGAAATGAGCAGATCTATTCCTAGGAATCTAGGTTGGTCTCACAGAATGGCCAACAAGTAGAAATGAGCAAATCTATTCCTAGGACTCTAGGGTGGTCTCATAGAATGGCCAACAAGTAGAAATGAGCAGATCTATTCCTAGGACTCTAGGGTGGTCTCACAGAATGGCCAACAAGTAGAAATGAGCAGATCTATTCCTAGGACTCTAGGGTGGTCTCACAGAATGGCCAACAAGTAGAAATGAGCAGATCTATTCCTAGGACTCTAGGGTGGTTCACAGAATGGCCAACAAGTAGAAATGAGCAGATCTATTCCTAGGACTCTAGGGTGGTCTCGCAGAATGGCCAACAAGTAGAAATGAGCAGATCTATTCCTAGGAATCTAGGTTGGTCTCACAGAATGGCCAACAAGTAGAAATGAGCAAATATATTACTAGGACTCTAGGGTGGTCTCACAGAATGGCCAACAAGTAGAAATGAGCAGATCTATTCCTAGGACTCTAGGGTGGTCTCACAGAATGGCCAACAAGTAGAAATGAGCAAATTATTCCTAGGACTCTAGGGTGGTCTCACAGAATGGCCAAAAAGTAGAAATGAGCAGATCTATTCCTAGGACTCTAGGGTGGTCTCACAGAATGGCCAACAAGTAGAAATGAGCAGATCTATTCCTAGGACTCTAGGGTGGTCTCACAGAATGGCCAACAAGTAGAAATGAGCAGATCTATTCCTAGAACTCCAGGGTGGTCTCACAGAATGGCCAACAAGTAGAAATGAGCAGATCTATTCCTAGGACTCTAGGGTGGTCTCACAGAATGGCCAACAAGTAGAAATGAGCAGATCTATTCCTAGGACTCTAGGATGGTCTCACAGGATGGCCAACAAGTAGAAATGAACAGATCTATTCCTAGGACTCTGGTGCATCTGCCAGGTCAGTAGTCTCTGGCTGCCGTACGTGATGCTCTCAATTGCCTTACTTTCGGGTTCCCCGATGTGGCTTTTGATTAGCCAGGCTGTCACAACAACATTATTATGGTGGGATGTCGTTTCATCCCAACTAGTCAAAAGTCGCGCTGGGGATCCTGAAATGTAAGAGATTCGCAAGTCTTCTGCCAGTGACCAGAGACTGCTCACAAGGCTGATGGACTGGTGTCCCGCGAATTGATCCTCCCATCTCAACTATAAAAGGTTTTTCTTCTATTATCAATTAGTATGCTGCTATCATTCGCAATTATACAAATTGGCTTAACCACAAAGATCAAGAGACAACCACGATTTTCTCGCCGGTCTTGATGATAGGGCGTGATGGAGTCAGATGCTCCTGATTCATGAAGAGGTGCACGCCTCTTCATTAATTTGGGGCACCTGATGATTAGCAACCCCGTCCATTTCCGTGAAGCTGGGAGAAACACCAAAAGTCGCGAACATTTGGCGCAACACCGAGTTGTGCCAAAATATTGCATTTTTTTCAAAGTTTTTATGCCAATTTTTTTAGGCTTAAAAGCTTTGATGAATCGGTGCCATAGAAAACCTAGAAATGATTATACGGACTCACTTTGAGCCTCTGACACTGAGATTTTCTACATGTCCTGCCCAAGAATCATCTCATCTTGGAATGGTGTGCCGGCCTGTATAAACTCTAAATGGCGCTATTTATTATTTGCTACTTAAAGGGGTTGTCCACAATATTTTTTTTTCTTCCTTAAATGCAGAAAATTGGGGATAGAAATCAATCTTTGCTTTCATTAATAAATTTGCATCATTTGCCTCCTTTAGCCCCTGTATTACACTGTCTATTACTGGCTGCAGTATGAGGTAACAGGGTCGGCTACATTATCAGATATGTTGGGGGCATGATTTTCTGGCACTTACTATTATATAGGTAGGACAGGTTCTCCTCCTGCTCTCCTGTCCATGTGACCAGCATGTGACCAGACCTGTCCATTATCCTCGTCCAATAGAAAAGCAGTATTCGCAAGTGAAATTTTCTATTGGAGGAGACTGATGGACAGGTCTGGTCACATGTTCCTCCACCAGCCGCCATTGTATGGACAGGAGAGCTGTGCAGTCTGGGAGGAAAGCTGCACTGACAAGACCAGGAGAACCTGTCTTACCTATATAATAGTAAGTGCCACAAAGTTATGTCCCCAACACATCTGATAAAATAAAGATAATATGGCCGACCCCGTTACCCCATTCTGCTGCCAGTAATAGTGTAATACAGCAGCTATAGGAGGCAAACAATGCAAAATATTTAATAACATCCAATTGCAAAAATGATTTTTAGCCCATAAATATACAGTCATGGCCAAAAGTTTTGAGATTGACACAAATATATTTTCACATGATCTGCTGCCCTCTGTTTTTTTATGTGTGTTTGACAGATGTTTTTTGTCACAGACAGAAATATAATTGCAAACATATGAGTAACAAAAGCTTATATTGACAGTTAGAATGAGTTAATGCAGCAAGTCAATATTTGCAGTGTTGACCCTTCTTCAGGATCTCTGCAATTCTCCCTGGCATGCTCTCAATCAACTTCTGGACCAAATCCTGACTGATAGCAGTCCATTCTTGCACAATCAATGCTTTCATTTTGTCAGAATTTTTAGGTTTTTGTTTGTCCACCCGTCTCTTGATAATTGACCACAAGTTCTCAATGGGATTAAGATCTAGGGAGTTTCCAGGCCATGGACCCAAAATCTCTATGTTTTGTTCCCTGAGCCATTTAGTTATCACCTTTGCTTTATGGCAAGGTGCTCCATCATGCTGGAAAAGGCATTGTTGATCGCCAAACTGCTCTTGGAGGGTTGGGAGAAGTTGTTCTTGGAGGACATTCTGTTACCATTCTTTATTCATGGCTGTGTTTTTAGGCAAGACTGTGAGAGAGCCGATGCCCTTGGCTGAGAAGCAACCCCACACATGAATGGTTTCAGGATGCTTAACAGTTGGCATGAGACAAGACTGGTAGTAGCGCTCACCTTGTCTTCTCCGAATGAGGCGTTTTCCTGATGTCCCAAACAATCAGGGATTCATCAGAGAAAATAACTTTACCGCAGTCCTCAGCAGTACACTGCCTGTACCTTTTGCAGAATATCAGTCTGTCCATGATGTTTTTCTGGAGAGAAGTGGCTTCTTTGCTGCCCTCCTTGAGACCAGGCCTTGCTCCAAGAGTCTCCGCCTCACAGTGCTTGCAGATGCACTCACACCTGCCTGCTGCCATTCCTGAGCAAGCTCTGCACTGCTGGTAGCCCGATCCTGCAGCTGAAACACTTTTAAGAGACGGTCCTGGCGCTTACTGGTCTTTCTTGGGCGCCCTGGAGCCTTTTTGGCAACAATGGAACCTCTCTCCTCTCTCCTTGAAGTTCTTGATGATGCGATAGATTGGTGACTGAGGTGCAATCTTTCTAGCTGCGATACTCTTCCCTGTTAGGCCATTTTTGTGCATTGCAATGATGACTGCCCGTGTTTCTTTAGAGATAATTATGGTTAACAGAAGAGAAACAATGATGCCAAGCACCAGCCTCCTTTTAAAGTGTCCAGTGGTGTCATTCTTACTTAATCATGACAGATTGATCTCCAGTCATGTCCTCATCAACACCCACACCTGTGTTAATGGAGCAATCACTGAAAAGAGGTTAGCTGGTCCTTTTAAGGCAGGGCTGCAATGATGTTGAAATGTGTTTTGGGGGATAAAGTTCATTTTCTAGCCAAATATTGACTTTGCAAGTAATTGCTGTTAAGCTGATCACTCTGTATAACATTCTGGAGTATATGCAAATTGCCATTAGAAAAAGTGAAGCAGTAGACTTTGTAAAAATTAATATTTGTGTCATTCTCAAAACTTTTCGCCATGACTGTAAGTAAGAAAAAACAATCATCACCAAAGGTGGACAATCCCTTTAATCACTTGTATATTTTTTGGAGAAGTTGCAGGAACTCACATTAATTCTACTCTAAAAGAGGTTGGAATAATTTCTTGCTTTTAATAAGGGTAATTGTAGCAAACACTATCTTGACAAAGAATGCATTGCATATCAGGATGCAGGAACAGGCCCTGATACTTACAGGCTTTCCTTACAACTTCACACACGCCATCGCTAACGTCTGCCTCATCATATCATGAGGAGCTGTCTAGTTAATGTTTGCTACGTCTGTATATACGTTCAAGATTCATGTTTTCAAGTAATATATTTGACGTAATTTACTGTACCTGACACCAGTAGTGTTTACAGATTAGTGTATTTCCAGCTACCAAAAGTTTTGGGACTGTCTGTGAACAGAAAACAATGATGTATCGGTCACTGGTAAGTAGCACTGAGCATCTAGTACAAGTATTAGTTACAAATAGTACTCAGCTTTTGCGCATGAAAAATAAATGCAGAACACTCACAAAATTCTTATACAAAAATTCAGTTTCCTACGTTTTTAGGAAAATTATCCTATTCAAGGGCAAACAGACAGTAGAGTGACCCTGAGCAAAACCAATAGAGGGAGTCTTTGCCTTCTGCCAGGAATTAGCAGAATATACAGATTAAATATTGTAGCCAAACTGTACATATGTATAAAAACAATAGGGTATGAATTACACTGCAACATATATGAATGCAAACTATATAGCTACTGTGTAACAATGGAAATAAACAGGACCGTGTTCATAATGAGATAGATGGGGCACTTGCCTAAGGCGGCAGGAAGCAGAGAGCAGGGAAAGTCATTTGTTTTGTTTTCATCATCTTGATGCTGCCGCTAGATACTATATTTTCTGAATATACTAAACCAGCAGGAAATGGCCTGGCAGGACTGTCCACTCTACAAGCTACTCAGAGCACATCAGATAAATAATTAGAGGGGTTGTCTAGGACTCTAGAGCTCTTTTTTTTTATAAGTGACCTCTAACTTAGACAATATGACGATGTGAGGATCTTGGGAAACTATATTAGATATATCTGTCTAGTATACCCTACGTTGAAGATCTCATTCTTGTGCATACAATATATTTTGCAGCTTTTTCTATTGTTTCACTTCAAATTAATTTAAGAAAATCGTACTATATATATAACTGATTTCCTGCTATACTCTTCATCCCTATTGTTCCCTGCAATTACATTTTACAGGAACTGTAGCTAAAAGATTGTTCATTAGGTATTGAGATTGAAAATAAATGTTACCGCCAATGCACGATGCAAACAGGTTTTGTCAGCTCCATAATTATTTATGTATGTGGAATCACACTGAAAAATAGGATAAGGTGGTGTGCCGTGGTCTGGTTGGAATTCAGAACCTAAAAGACACACAGAAATAAGCCGTAAATCTTATACAAATCTTAAAGCATAAACTGTGTCTAAAATGTGATAAATATTCCTACCCCAGCAGATACTGGCAGAAGCCAGTGCAAAGAATACGATGATCTTCATTGTGTAGAAGGTTGAGTTTTACAGAATTGTGTCTCTTACCTACTTGCACCCTTAACTTTTTATAGTGCAAAGACCTGTGACATCAGTAACAGCTTAGATGGCTTCCAAGTTGCTCTGGCCTCCGGCAAATTTAATTTGGAAAGGTATCAAAAGACTTGGCAGCAAAACAATCAGAATCTGCCAATTGTTGAACCCCACATTGTGTGCAAATGTTTATTGGCAAGACAATTTAAATTAACAGTAAAAAAAAAGTCTCAGTTTCTCAGAAACACGTTTGTAAAATCTGAGTATCCTCGCTCCTACACAAAATTATACACCTGTATGACCACCAGTTTTGTATTCTGCTGTAACATATAATAATAATAATAATTCTTTATATAGCGCTAACATATTCCACAGCGCTTTACAGTTTTGCACACATTATCGTCGCTGTCCCCGAAGGGGCTCACAATCTAGATTCCCTATCAGTATGTTTTTGGAATGTGGGAGGAAACCCAGGCAAACACGGGGAGAACATACAAACTCCTTGCAGATGTTGTCCTTGGTGGGATTCGAACCTAGGACTCCAGCGCTGCAATGCTATCCACTGAGCCACTGTGCTGCCCTATATTCCCCTATTTCTGCTTTCTGGACTCCTGTAAATGGGTGAAGGTTAGGATATTGTAAGGAGATGAACAAGTTCAATAATCTTTTAGGCTATAACTGTTTAAAGTTCAGTAAACTGGCTTTAGATAAAGGAAATTAGGATTTGGGAAAAGCCCAAAAGTCTACACACCTCTGTAAAAATTTTCAGTTTTTTTATCATGTGGAAGAAAAAAATCATGCCATGAGGAATGAATCAAAATCCAATCTTTTCGGCTGGAAAAATAATAACAAAGAGCTAAAATATTATGGTTGTATAAATATGCACACCCTTAAACCAATACTTTGTTGAGGTACCCTCTGAATTCAAGACATTCAGTGTTTTGGGGCAGGAGTTTATCAGCATGGCACATCTAGTATCGGCAATCTTTGCTCACTCTTCTTTGCTGTAGTGCTCCAAATCTGTCACATTGTGAGGGCAGCTCCTGCGTGCGCCTTCTGCACGTCACCCAAAGTTTTTCCGATGCATTAAGGTTCAGGTTTGGGCACTGGCTCGGCCTTTCCAAAACTCTGATGTTCTTATGGCAAAGCCATTCTTCTCTTAATTTGGATGTATGCTTAGGGTTATTGCCGTGTTGAAAGGTAAAATTACCCTTCAGTTTTTAATCAGAGGCCTTAAAGTTTTTATGCAAAATTCACAGATATTTGGAACTGTTCATAATTCCTTCACTTTGATTAACCCCTTTCCGACGTTGGGCGCAATAGTACGCCCACATCGGACTCCCTCCCTTTGGTGTGGGCTCCGGTGGTGAGTCCACATCTTTCCTGGCACATGTCAGCTGTTTTGAACAGCTGATATACAGTGCCTACAAGTAGTATTCAACCCCTGCAGATTTAGCTGGTTGACACATGCGGAATTAACTTGGCATTGTGACATTTGTACTGTAGATCAGCCTGGAAGTGGGAAATGCACTGCTGCAAAAATTTTTGTTTTAATTTTAATTTTTTTTTTAAAAAAACGTTAAAAGTTAATTCAGAGTGTCATTTATTATTCAACCCCTCAAACCACAAGAATTCTGTTTGGTCCCCTAAAGTATTAAGAAGTAGTTCAGGCACCAAGAATAATGAGCTTCACATGTGTGGATTAATGATCTCTTTTGCCAGCCTTTTCTGACTATTTAAGACCCTCCCCAAACTTGTGAACAGCACTCATACATGGTCAACATGGGAAAGACAAAGGAGCATTCCAAGGCCATCAGAGACAGGATCGTGGAGGGTCACAAGGCTGGCAAGGGATACAAAACCCTTTCCAAGGAGTTGGCCCTACCTGTCTCCACTGTTGGGAGCATCATCCGTAAGTGGAAGGCTTATGGAACTACTGTTAGCCTTCCACGGCCTGGACAGCCTTTGAAAGTTTCCTCCCGTGCCGAGGCCAGGCTTGTCCGAAGAGTCAAGGCTAACCCAAGGACAACAAGGAAGGAGCTCCGGGAAGATCTCATGGCAGTGGGGACATTGGTTTCAGTCAATACCATAAGTAACGTACTCCACTGCAATGGTCTCCGTTCCAGACGAGCCCGTAAGGTACCTTTACTTTCAAAGCGTCATGTCAAGGCTCGTCTACAGTTTGCTCATGATCACTTGGAGGACTCTGAGACAGACTGGTTCAAGGTTCTATGGTCTGATGAGACCAAGATCGAGATCTTTGGTGCCAACCACACACGTGACGTTTGGAGACTGGATGGCACTGCATATGACCCCAAGAATACCATCCCTACAGTCAAGCATGGTGGTGGCAGCATTATGCTGTGGGGCTGTTTCTCAGCCAAGGGGCCTGGCCATCTGGTCCGCATCCATGGGAGGATGGATAGCACGGCCTACCTGGAGATTTTGGCCAAGAACCTCCGCTCCTCCATCAAGGATCTTAAGATGGGTCGTAATTTCATCTTCCAACAAGACAACGACCCAAAGCACACAGCCAAGAAAACCAAGGCCTGGTTCAAGAGGGAAAAAGTCAAGGTGTTGGAGTGGCCTAGTCAGTCTCCTGACCTTAACCCAATTGAAAACTTGTGGAAGGAGCTCAAGATTAAAGTCCACATGAAAGAAAACCGTGAGCACAACCTGAATGAAACTGGTGCTTTAAAGTCTAGGTTCCCACACCGGGTACTAATAATGAAAAAAGGCTTAAGCACTCAACTTAAAAGGTTTATTAGTAGTATCTCCAAACGTTTCGGTCAGAAAAGACCTTCATCAGTGACTACTGTAATCACAATATAAACGCATAAGAATATGTACAAACAAAATAAGAAACATTGCGATAAATAAAGTATATACAAAAAAGTGAGACACGGGTCACAGGACGGACAATAGAAAAAACGGTGGGTCAGCTCTGAGTATACCAAGACAGTCAAAATAGTATCCAAGAAGAATGAATGGGTAATAGTGCCATACCTTATTTTTATATAGAAGATTGTCTCCTAAAAAGGGGAGAGGTGCGTGCCCCAAGGAAAGTGTGCTGCCTGGATAAGAGTATAACATGGTGAGCATATTATGCCACAGCTGTGAGTCTAATGTGACTAATCAAGTAGTACTTACTTAAAGACAAACGTAGCTTATAAGAATGCTGAGGAGATTGAAGAAAATGAGCAAATTTGAGTAAATAAGGAATATCTTGTGCTCCTAAACAAATGGTATCCGGTCAATATATATATATATATATTACCTCAGTAGAAATATCCAGTGACTAAGCTTGCGGTATCCACCGCTATGTAGACTGGAGCTGTCATTAGCAAAAAACAAAATCAGGGGCATAAAAAATCAGGGGCAAAAAAAACCATTGTAGGTAAGAGTTATCAAAAGAAATCCCTTGTAGTGTCAAAACCACTATATTACCTCTGCCAGGACGCTGTCTGAGCCTGCTGATTTGATTTCCATGAGTATGTGGGGCGGAAGTGAGGTAATGGCTCAGAGGGTTCCTTTATATGGAGCAGAGGTGGGACTAAGAGCACTGCTGTCAGTCAAGAAGCACAACCAGGAAGTGACTGAGCAGAGATGGGCAACATAAAAAAAAAAAAAAAAAAAGGCTTTGGATCGCTTATATGTATAGCGCTACTATATACAGAAGCTTCTAAAAAAACGTGAAGCCTATTGGATACACACATTAGATACTATGCATCCGAGAGGCCTCAATAGGGAATATGAATTATCTGCTTTTTTATAGCATGTTCAAGTGCTTAGAGAGAAATTTACATTGTCATTGAGATGTAACATATGTACCTAGTGCAGTGATGTTAATATATGTTCACTTCTCCAGCATATTAACACTTTCTCCTTTTCCCTTAGAGCCGTCTATATTAGAATGGTTGGACCACTTATCACAAGTCACCACGTCACTCATTTCTGGGAGTCTCACTGTGACCATTATACTTCACGGCAAAATAATGATTCACTTCACTATGTATGTTTCTTTGCCTTTGTCTATAAAATAAATGGCTTCTGAGCACTTCTCTAATCATTTTCTCCTGTTTTCTTCCCCTTCTCCCTCCCTGCCTTCACTATTTAGTGCCTCAGAGTTACCATGGCAACACAGCGCTGTATATAGTAGCGCTATACATATAAGCGATCCAAAGCCTTTTTTTTTTTTATGTTGCCCATCTCTGCTCAGTCACTTCCTGGTTGTGCTTCTTGACTGACAGCAGTGCTCTTAGTCCCACCTCTGCTCCATATAAAGGAACCCTCTGAGCCATTACCTCACTTCCGCCCCACATACTCATGGAAATCAAATCAGCAGGCTCAGACAGCGTCCTGGCAGAGGTAATATAGTGGTTTTGACACTACAAGGGATTTCTTTTGATAACTCTTACCTACAATGGTTTTTTTGCCCCTGATTTTTTATGCCCTGATTTTGTTTTTTGCTAATGACAGCTCCAGTCTACATAGCGGTGGATACCGCAAGCTTAGTCACTGGATATTTCTACTGAGGTAATATATATATATATATATTGACCGGATACCATTTGTTTAGGAGCACAAGATATTCCTTATTTACTCAAATTTGCTCATTTTCTTCAATCTCCTCAGCATTCTTATAAGCTACGTTTGTCTTTAAGTAAGTACTACTTGATTAGTCACATTAGACTCACAGCTGTGGCATAATATGCTCACCATGTTATACTCTTATCCAGGCAGCACACTTTCCTTGGGGCACGCACCTCTCCCCTTTTTAGGAGACAATCTTCTATATAAAAATAAGGTATGGCACTATTACCCATTCATTCTTCTTGGATACTATTTTGACTGTCTTGGTATACTCAGAGCTGACCCACCGTTTTTTCTATTGTCCGTCCTGTGACCCGTGTCTCACTTTTTTGTATATACTTTATTTATCGCAATGTTTCTTATTTTGTTTGTACATATTCTTATGCGTTTATATTGTGATTACAGTAGTCACTGATGAAGGTCTTTTCTGACCGAAACGTTTGGAGATACTACTAATAAACCTTTTAAGTTGAGTGCTTAAGCCTTTTTTCATTATTAAAGTCCACATGAGACACCCAAAGAACCTAGATAACTTGGAGAAGATCTGCATGGAGGAGTGGGCCAAGATAACTCCACAGACCTGTGCCGGCCTGATCAGGTCTTATAAAAGACGATTATTAGCTGTAATTGCAAACAAGGGTTATTCCACGAAATATTAAACATAGGGGTTGTATAATAATTGACCCACACTTTTATGTTTAAAATTTATTAAAATTCAACTGAGCAACATAACTTATTGTTTTGTAAGATTTATGCTTCTGTTAATAAATCCTACTCTCATTTGCAGTTTGAAGGCTCTAACTTATTTGCATCTTATCAAACCAGCTAAATCTGCAGGGGGTTGAATACTACTTGTAGGCACTGTATAACCATAAGGCCGGCGTCACACTGCCGAGTTTGATGCGAGTTAGTCGCACGACTTTCTCGCATCAACACCCGGCACGGCCGCCCGCTCTCGGACCCGAGTGTGCGGCTGCATGTATTTCTATGCCGCCGCGCACTCGGGTCCGAGAGCGGGCGGCCGTGCCGGGTGTTGATGCGAGAAAGTCGTGCGACTAACTCACATCAAACTCGGCAGTGTGACGCCGGCCTAACAGCTGCGGGTGGAATCGTGAGCCACTCGCGTCTATTAACCCGTTAAATACGCTGTCAAACGCTGACAGCGGCATTAACATGGATTTTCGGCAATCGTGCCGGAAATCCGCACATCGGTGACCCCATCACATGATCGCGGGTCACCAACAGGCTTGCTTGACAACCAGAGGTCTCCTGGGGACTTCTATGGTTGTCACTATCCTGCTCATAGCAAGTGAGGTATTATACTACTTTGCCTGTATGTAGCTGAGCTGATCGGGTTATGGCAGCTTCTAGTCTCTCATGGAGACTATTGATGCATGCCAAAAGTGAAAAAAGAAATGTTTTTAAAAATATAAAAAAATATAAAAGTTCAAATCACCCCCCTTTCGCCCCATTCAAAATAAAACAATACAGAAATCAAACATACACATATTTGGTATTGCTGCGTTCAGAATCGCCCGATCTATCAATAAAAAAAGGATTAACATGACGGCGTAGCGAGAAAAAAAATCTGAACCCCAGAATTATATTTTATTTGTCGCTGCGACATTGCATTAAAATATAATAACAGGCGATCAAAAGATCATATCTGCACCAAAATGGTATCATTAAAAAGTCAGCTCATTGTGCAAAAAAATAAGCCCTCACCCAACCCGAGATCACGAAAAATGGAGACATTAGGGATATCGAAAAATGACGCAATTTTTTTTTTTTACACAAAGTTTGGAATTTTTTTTCACCACTTAGATAAAAAAGAACCTAGACATGTTTGGTGTCCATGAACTCATAATGACTTGGAGAATTATAATGGCAGGTCAGTTTTAACATTTATTGCACCTAGTAAAAAGCCAAACAAAAAACAACTGTGGGATTGCACTTTTTTTTGAAATTTCACATCACTCTCAATTTTTTTCCAGTGTTCCAGGACATGATATGTTAAAAACAATGGTGTCATTTAAAAGTACAACTCGTCCTGCAAAAAACAAGCCCTCGCATGGCCATATTGACGGATAAATAAAAAACTTATGGCTCTGGGAAGAAGGGTAGCAAAAAACTAAAACAAAAAACCTCCAGTCATGAAGGTGTTAAAGCCAGAGTTCCAACTGCTGAAAACAGCCCCAAAGCATAATGCTGCCTCCACCATGCTTCACTGTTGGTATGGCGTTATTTTGGTAAAGTGCAGTGTTGGCTTTGTGTCAAGCATACTGTAAGGTTTCAACTCACTCAGCTGCTTCAGAGGTAATCAGGACGCACTTTTATATCAAAAGTTCATCAGGTTTATTGCTCCATAAACCACACAGTAACGTACAGTACAATTCTCAAATACTTCAGCTCGGTCCTGGAACCTCACTCTTCAGACACAGAGTCCTCTCTGTAATGTCCTGCCTGGACACATGGAAGTCTGTCCACACTGGTAGACTCCACAACACTCTCTTCAGACACAGAGACCTCTCTGTAATGTCCCGCCTGGACACATGGTAGTCTGTTCACACTCACAAACTCCCACATCACTCTTCATAGACACAGAGACCTCTCTGTAATGTCCCGCCTGGACACATGGTAGTCTGTTCATACTCACAAACTCCCACATCACTCTTCATAGACACAGAGACCTCTCTGTAATGTCCTGCCTGGACACATGGTAGTCTGTTCACACTCACAAACTCCCACATCACTCTTCATAGACACAGAGACCTCTCTGTAATGTCCCGCCTGGACACATGGTAGTCTGTTCATACTCACAAACTCCCACATCACTCTTCATAGACACAGAGACCTCTCTGTAATGTCCCGCCTGGACACATGGAAGTCTGTCCACACTGGCAGACTCCCACAACACTCTTCAGGTGCCAAACACACTTCGTTATATAGCTGTAACTCCACCACAGATGAGGTCAGGATCACATGGTTAGGTCACCTGGTCATGACCTCATCACAGGTCCTTTACCACAACACAAACCATGCCTCTATGCATATCCCGAAGAGCATACACAGTGCCCCCTAGCTGCATCAGGGGTCACTACACCACATACCTCCCCCTCTGTTCAAACTTGTGGGTTGAACACTAGTTACCCGACCAGAGATCCTTCTCGGTCGTCTCTGCCAGTCAAACCGTCTCTCTAAGTTGGGCCTTCTACTGACCCCTTTTGTAGGCGTCTGTCCTCCAACTCTGTCACATCTTTTGCCAACGATGGCCCCTGTCAGACCACCCGCATCCCCAGCTCTCCTAGTCACCTGGAAGCCTCCCAATATATAGCAAAACTCTCAGCAGTATATCTGCTGAACAAAACATGCTCAGGCTTCCATCACAGGGCCACCCATCTCTGTGATACATAACGTCCATCCATCACATGCCTCCATGCATATCCTGAGGGCCATACACAGTGCCCCCTAGCTGCATCAGGGGTCACTACACCACATATCTCCCCCCTCTGTTCAAACTTGTGGGGTTGAACACTTTTTACCCGACCAGAGATCCTTCTCGGTCGTCTCTGCCAGTCAAACCGTCTCTCTAAGTCGGACCCTGCTACTACTTTCTTTGGTAGGCATCTGTCCTCCAACTCTGTCACATCTGTTGCTGATGAGGCCCCCCTGTCAGACCACCCGCATCCCAGTGGTCAGCACGGCGTCGTAATTCTCTTACACCCATACATCCTGTCTGGTCTGAGTCCTTTTCATTTCGTCCACCATAGGTTCTCCTGCTTAGGTCACTCATCACAGCTCTATCTCATGGTCCCTGCGGCGAGAGGAAAATCTGCCATTTTTATTCGGCTCCACCTTACTGCACTCGCTTTCCCTTGCGGTCGAGTCACAGTCTGCATAGGAGTCACTCCCCCTCCCCCTGTCATCCTGGAACAGCACTTCCCCACTTAGACAGGTCTCGGCCCCCTTTTCTGGAGCTATACCGTTTCTCACGGTCACATGTCTTGTCACCTCCAAGTCCCCGAGTTGGTCTGACCCACACTTTCTTCTGGTCACCTGGAGCTTGGGACTATCGCTATTAGGTGTTACCTCCTTTTCACACATCACACGACACCGCTGTTCCTCAGACATGTTCACTGAGGTAACCGGTGCCACCCCTTTTGGAATCTCTACTCACTTTTGGGCCACCATCCCCTTTTGGGTTGCCGCCCCTTTTGGGACTCCACCGCCTTTCGGGCCACCATCCCAATTTGGGTTACCACCCCCTTTTGGGACTCCTCCCCCTCTAGGGACACCAACCATCACTGGGGTACACATTACGGCTCTCACAGGCCCCAGTCCACACAGTACCCTTAGACAGTGTCTTTTACTTAGGGCGTGCACTGGCCCTTTAAGAGTTTGTGTACCTCGGTTCACACTGTCCTTTTTACCACACCAGCTCCTGCTGGTACTGCCTCCGCTTCCGTTGCAGCCACAAACCACCAGCACCTCCAGATGCTGCTCATAAGCTGCTGTGGCTGTTACTGCAGCTCCTGCAGAACCTCTTGCTGCAACAGTCACTGTAGCTCCTGCCGCCACAAGTCTCTGCAAGCTTCCGCTGCGCCGTCTTGCCGCTTTTCACCTTCGTGACCCCACGAGTCACAGCCAGCCGCTTGTCACCTTCATGACCCCAGGAGTCACAGCCGCTTGTCACCTTCATGACTCCTCCGAGCCACAGTAAACACCTCACACGTGTTCCAAAAAAAAAAAACAGTTTCTCACTGACCCGTCCGAAAACACAGACTCCTGTCTGTCACACTCTCGGCCACAGAGATTTCCGGACACCTCCTCTCAGAGGCATCCAACAGAGCAAATACAGTTTCTCACTGACCCGTCAGCACAACACAGACTCCTGTCTGTCACATTCTCGGCCACAGAGATTTCCGGACACCTCCTCTCTCAGAGGCATCCAACAAAGGAAAAAACAGTCTTTCACTGACCCGTCAGTACAACACAGACTCCTGTCTGTCACACTCTCGGCCAGAGAGATTTTCCGGACACCTCCTCTCAGAGGCATCCAACAAAGGAAAAAAAAACAGTCTTTCACTAATTCTTCTCACTGATCCCGACCAGCCTAGCACGGTTGTCAAGACCGTCCCCTGTTGGCGTCAGCCACACAGGTTCCTGAAGACCTCAGCCTCAGAGGTATCCAGCAAACACAAAAATACAGTCTTTCTCTCACGAACAGTTCCCTCTGGTCCCGACCAGCATAACATGGTTTTCAAGACCGTTACCTGTTGGCGTCAGCCACACAGGTTCCTGGAGACCTCCTCCTCAGAGGTATCCTATCAGCATGCTCTTTGCTTACTTCTCAATGACCCCGGTCACATAACACAGACTCCTGTCTGTCATCACTGCTTAACAGCTTCTTCAGATACCTCATATCTTCAGAGGCACCACATCAACATAAACACAGTTTATTCGTGACCACTGGTCACACTCACGGTTTTCACAGACCGTCCGTTCCTCCTCTGGTTCCTGATTCCCAGTACTGCAATATGTGGTCCTTGGGTCGCTGCCAGCATTCCATCCACCAATTGTAAGGTTTCAACTCACTCAGCTGCTTCAGAGGTAATCAGGACGCACTTTTATATCAAAAGTTCATCAGGTTTATTGCTCCATAAACCACACAGTAACGTACAGTACAATTCTCAAATACTTCAGCTCGGTCCTGGAACCTCACTCTTCAGACACAGAGTCCTCTCTGTAATGTCCTGCCTGGACACATGGAAGTCTGTCCACACTGGTAGACTCCACAACACTCTCTTCAGACACAGAGACCTCTCTGTAATGTCCCGCTGGACACATGGTAGTCTGTTCACACTCACAAACTCCCACATCACTCTTCATAGACACAGAGACCTCTCTGTAATGTCCCGCCTGGACACATGGTAGTCTGTTCACACTCACAAACTCCCACATCACTCTTCATAGACACAGAGACCTCTCTGTAATGTCCCGCCTGGACACATGGAAGTCTGTCCACACTGGCAGACTCCCACAACACTCTTCAAGTGCCAAACACACTTCGTTACATAGCTGTAACTCCACCCACAGATGAGGTCAGGATCACATTGTTAGGTCACCTGGTCATGACCTCATCACAGGTCCTTTACCACAACACAAACCATGCCTCTATGCATATCCCGAAGAGCATACACAGTGCCCCCTAGCTGCATCAGGGGTCACTACACCACAATACATTCAGTATTTGGTCAGAATTTTACATCCGTATTTAGAAGCCAAAACCAAGAGTGGAACAATCAGATGAAAGTATAATAGAAATACGTCACCACTTCTGCATTTTTCATCCACTCCTGGTTTTAGTGTACAAATACTGATGTAAAATACTGACTAGATACTGAACGTGTGAATGTGGCCTTACATCAATATATAATGTCCAGATGATTCAACAATGTTTGAGTATGAATTAGAGGTCCACAAAGTTATAGCATTTTATGGATCCATATAACATAGATCCAAATGATGGCCATATGCATAATTCCTATCTCAAGCTGGAATGTATGATTCCCTTTGTTTGTATTCACAATTTTTTGCAGACAATATGTAGATAACATAAGATCCTTTTGGTCATTCAGCCTGCCAGGAATGTATATTTCCAAGATGATTACACAGACTGGTTCAGAACTGTTTTATATAACACATAAGAGCTCATTCACACATCCTTGTTTAAACACGTATGGGAAAAAATGGTTCCAAATGTCAGTTTTGTGTGTTTGTTTTTACCATCAGTGCACCTTTGGTATTTTTCACAGATGAATAAAGAAATTAATAATTTACAAAATTCTGTACTTTGCAATGTTAAATATGTACAGCACATGGATGGCACAGGAATGTTCTAGGTTTTTTTTAATGGAACCAAAATTTCAGTGACAATAATGATGTGTATATCTTTATATATAAAATTGAATGTGTGTGTGTGTATCACCAACCAATCACGAAGCATCTTTAATTTCACCAGAGCGCTGTTTAAAAGAAGCTGAGCTGTGATTGGTTGCTATGAGCAACAGTTTTCTCACTCCACGACAACACCTCAGCAAACAGTGACTGGGTGATTCTGACCCAGGGTCTCTTTTAAAAAGACACCGTGCACCGGATGTGGATGGAGGAGGAAAGACCCAAACTGGTGAGGCAATAAAATAAAAAATATATATTCTATATAATAAAATAATCAAAATAGCAAAATGTGCAAAAATATTTGATCTGGACTACTACTAACAGGTCATATGTCCTTTTTTTCTATGCCTTTTATGTCTCTTTGCACTTTGTACTTGTCATATGTATATATTCTGATGCCTATGCATGGACATATAGCCAGTGGATATTTATATACACGTATTACATTGAGATTCTGTGTCTTTACTGGCCGTATGGCAATTTAGGGGAAACAGCACCATTGCTGCTGGGCTCTTAGCCCCCTCTTTATCATCTTATAAATGCACTATTGCACTTTAGGTGTGTATCATTTATTTTGTGTCTATAAACAGCTTATACTTATGTGTACAGATATCACACTCTGATTTTACTTATCTTTGGCTGCATGACAATTTGCATTTTATATAAAAGAGGAGGGATCTTTATCTGACCTATTGGTTAAATATATGTGTGCCACCTCCCCTCCTCTTTTTTGTGGATATAAGTATCCCTCACCCACTGATACACAGGGGTGTACACATTTTTGTTGCTTGGAGTGCAGTGGCAGATTACAATTTTGATTATATGTCTGGACATTTAGACCATTGTGGCACTTGAATGTATCTCTTTTATTGGTTTTAATATTTTGTTTCAATAAAGTTGTTAATATTATGGCAATACTTCTAGTATTTCTTTTTTGATATATTAGGGGTAGTAGTCTGGTGGCTCTGGCTGAAAGAATGATGTGGGATATTAGGGGTAGTAGTCTGGCGGCTGTGACGGGATGATGTGAGATATTAGGGGTAGTAGTCCGGTGGCTCTGGCTGACGTGATGGTGTGGGATATTAGGGGTAGTAGTCCGGTGGCTCTAGCTGACGGGATGATGTGGGATATTATGAGTAGTAATCCGGTGATTCTGGCTGACGGGATGATGTGGGATATTAGGGGTAGTAGTCCGGTGGCTCTGGCTGACGGGATGATGTGGGATATTAGGGGTAGTAGTCCGGTGGCTCTGGCTGACGGGATGATGTGGGATATTAGGTGTAGTAGTCCGGTGGCTCTGGCTGACGGGATGATGTGGGATATTAGGGGTAGTAGTCCTGTGGCTCTGGCTGACAGGATGATGTGGGATATTAGGGGTAGTAGTCCGGTGGCTCTGGCTGATGGGATGATGTGAAATGCATGGTCCTTTCACCCCCCAATCCTGGAATGCATGGTCCACTCACCCCCCTATCCTGGAATGCATGGTCCCCTCACCCCCAAATCCTGGTGTGCATGGTCCCCTCACCCCTTTATCCTGGAATGCATGGTCCTCTCACCCCCTGTTGTGAATATGCTGGAGGCGGCTTCTGAGCTGGGGCTCCCTCCGGTGGTTGCGGAGGGTAATGAACTGATTAATGAATGGCCTTCAGCTGGCGCTGAATGGTAGGATATAAGTGGCCTGAGTTCCCAGCAGCCTTGCCGGTTATCAGTTGTTCATTCTGGTCTTGCTTAAAGCACTGCTAGCTTCCTGCTCTCCTTCAGATAAGTGTTTGCTGTTTTTTTATTTCCTCTGTTTTAGTTTCATTGCTGGTTTGCTGCTTGCAGTGGACTGCAGCCTGTCCCCTTTTGGGGGTCTGGCGCTGCAATTGTGCTCTGTTTGTGTCTGCACTTTTGCTTTGCTCTTTTGCTACTTTTAATTTGCTGAATAGCATTTTGTTACACCAGAGATCTGATTTAGGTGGAAGAGGTTGTGTGATCTCAGGTTTTTTGGCAATCAGAAGTGTTGGTATTTTTGTTAGGGTTTTTGTTGGATTGCAGTCAGAATTCTTTCCTGTACTTTTCTGTCTAGACAGATTGGGCCCCAACGTTTGCTCATTCTATTTTCTGTCTGTGTCCGTGCTTTCTTCTTGTCTAACCGCCATTACATGTTTGGGGGCTTCCTATTTTCTTTGGGGATCTGCTCCGGGGCAGATAGCTTTCATTTTTCTGCCTTTAGGTGTAGTTATCTCTCAGGCTGTGACGAGGCGTCTAGGATCAACGTAGGAACGCTCCACGGCTACTTCTAGTTGTGTGGTTAGTTCAGGTTACTGCAATCCAATAGGTTCCAGCCTCTCTGGTGTATTACCGCTTTTGCTATTTTTTTGCTATTTCTCCTCAGTTACCGAAACATAACAGTATAACCGGCCCAAAAAATTGAAAATTGTATGGTACTCACAGAAGGGGAAAATAGTAATAAGGAAACTCTGTTTGTTGCATTTTTTTCCCCTCTTTTCTCTGGTTGCTGAGGAGGAATTTTTTTTTTCTCTCTCAATGGAGTTTGCACAGTTTTCTGGCCGTGTGGATCAGCTTGCCACTGAGGTTCGGAGTATTGCTACCTATCTTACTGGGTTGCCGGTTGTGGAACCTAGGATCCTCATGCCAGATTTGTTTTTGGGGGATTGATCTAAATTTCTGAATTTCAAAAATAACTGTAAGTTGTTTTTTGCCTTAAAGCCTAAGTCCTCAGGGAACGCGGCACAGCAGGTTCAAATTGTCATCTCTCTCCTGCGCGGCGACCCTCAGGATTGGGCTTTTTCCCTGACACCTGGGGATCCTGTTTTGAATGATATTGATGTATTTTTTCAGGCTCTGGGGTTATTGTACGATGAACCTAATGTCACTGATCAAGCTGAAAAGATCTTGTTGGCATTAAATCAGGGTTTTTAAGATGCTGAATTGTACTGTCAGAAATTTCGAAAGTGGGCAGTCCTGACCAAATGGAATGATGAGGCTTTGGCAGCCCTTTTTCGAAAGGATCTGTCAGAAAAAGTAAAGGACGTTATGGTGTTATTCCCTGTTCCCTCTGGTCTCAATGATTCTATGTCTTTGGCTATTCAAATTGACTGACGTTTGCGTGAGCGCAGAGTTATGCGTGAGATAGTGTTGCCTTGTGAGCCAGCTCCTGAGCCCATGCAGTGTGATGGAGTGACTTCTGGGGCTCAGCGTCATGAGTTTCGTAAGCGCAATGGGTTATGTTTCTACTGTGGTGACACTTCCCATGCTATTTCTGTCTGCCCTAAGCGGAGAAGACGTTTTGCACGCTCAGTTGTCTTGGGTAGTGTTCAGACTAAATTTCTGTTGACTGTTACCCTGATTTGCTCCCTGTCCACATTTTCTGCCCAGGCTTTTGTTGATTCAGGGGCAGCTATTAACCTGATGGATTTTGACTTTGCCAAACGTTGTGGGTTTCCCATGATACCCCTGCGGAAGTCCATTCCCCTACTGGGCATTGATTCTACCCCTTTGGCGGAGAATAAACCCCAGTTTTCTACTCAGGTGATAATGAGGGTTGAACCAGATCATCAGGAGAGTTGCAAATTTCTGATGCTGCATAATCTGCATGACATTATTGTACTAGGTTTCCCTTGGTTACAGTCTCATAATCCTGTTTTGGATTGGAAATCTGTGTCTGTGACCAGTTGGGGCTGCCAATGTGTTAATACTGACACTCCTGTTTTTTCTGCCTCTCCCCAGTCTCAGGATGTCCCTGACTTTTTGACTGATTTTTCTGACGTGTTTAGTGAAAGTAAATCTGCATCCTTGCCCCCTCACAGGAGCTATGATTGCGCTATTGAATTAGTGCCTGGTGGTAAATTTCCTAAATGTCGCCTTTTTAATTTATCTGTACCTGAACACGATGCTATGCGATCTTATATCAAGGAGTCATTGGAGAAGGGTCATATCAGACCTTCCTCTTCACCCTTGGGTGCCGGTTTTTTCTTTGTGGCCAAAAAGGATGGTTCATTGAGGCCGTGTATTGATTATCACCTCCTGAATAAGATCACTGTTAAATATCAATATCCATTACCTTTGATTTCTGACCTATTTTCCAGAGTGAAAAGTGCTAGTTGGTTTACCAAGCTTGACCTCAGGGGGGCGTATAACCTTATTCGCATTAAGCATGGGGATGAATGGAAGACAGCGTTTAATACCCCAGAAGGGCATTTTGAATACCTAGTGATGCCTTTTGGGCTTACTAATGCCCCTTCCATCTTCCAATCCTTCATGAATGACATTTTCAGGGATTTTGTGGATACATTTCTGATTGTTTATTTGGATGATATCTTGATTTTTTCCAATGACTGGGACTCTCATGTGAAACATGTTCGGACTGTGTTCCAGATTTTGAGAGAGAATGCACTGTATGTGAAGGGATCAAAGTGTCTTTTTGGCGTACAGAAGATCTCATTTCTGGGAATCATTTTGTCTCCGTCTGTTATTGAAATGGACCCGGTCAAGGTTCAGGCCATCTGTGATTGGGTTCAACCTACTTCATTGAAGGCTCTTCAGAGATTTTTGGGTTTTGCCAATTTTTATCTTAAATTTATTGGTAATTTCTCTGGTATTGTTAAACCATTGACTGATTTGACCAAAAAGGGTTCCGATGTGGTGAATTGGCCTCCTCAGGCAGTCTCTGCGTTTCAGGAACTTAAGCAGAGATTCATTTCTGCTCCTGTTCTATGGCAGCCTGATGTTTCTCTGCCGCTTCAGGTGGAGGTTGATGCCTCTGAGATTGGGGCAGGTTCCGTTTTGTCCCAAAGGGATCCAGAGACCTCTAAGAGTAACCCTTTTGCCTTTTTCTCTCGAAAATTTTCTCCATCTGAACGTAATTATGACGTGGGTAATCGGGAGTTATTGGCCATGAAGTGGGCCTTTGAAGAGTGGAGACATTGGCTGGACGGAGCCAAACATCAGGTCGTGGTCCTCACGGACCATAAGAACCTGATTTATCTCGAATCAGCCAAGCGACTTAACCCTAGACAGTCCAGGTGGGCCTTGTTTTTTACATGTTTTAATTTTGTGGTTTCTTTTCTTCCTGGCACTAAGAATGTCAAGGCGGATGCCCTCTCGAGGAGTTTCTTTACAGATTCTCCTGAGTTATCTGATCCTGCTGTTATTTTGAAAGAGGGTGTGGTTCTTTCTGCGATTTCGCCCAATTTGAGACTGGCTCTGGAAGGGTGTCAGGAGGATAAACCTGAGCGCTGCCCTGTTGGGAAGTTGTTTGTTCCAGACCAGTGGAAAAAGAGTGTGATGTCTGAGATTCATTGTTCCGCGTTGGCTGGTCATCCCGGGATTTTTGGTACTAGAGACTTGGTGAGTTGCTCCTTTTGGTGGCCTACTTTGTCTTGTGACGTCAGGGACTTTGTACAGTCCTGTGGGACTTGCTCTCGTTCCAAGCCTTGCTCTCGTTCTAGTGGTTTGTTAGTGCCATTACCTGTACCCAAGAGGCCATGGACCCATATTTCTATGGATTTTATTTCTGACCTTCCTGTCTCTCAGAAAATTACCGTTATCTGGGTAATCTGTGATAGGTTTTCCAAGATGATACATCTTGTGCCATTACCTAAGTTGCCTTCCTCCTCCGAATTGGTTCCTTTGTTCTTTCAGCACGTGGTTCGGTTACACGGCATTCCTGAGAACATTGTGTCTGACAGAGGAGTCCAGTTTGTTTCCAGATTTTGGAGGACATTTTGTTCTAAACTTGGTGTTCAGTTGTCTTTCTCCTCTGCATTTCACCCTCAGACCAATGGACAAACCGAGAGAACAAACCAAACCTTGGAGACTTATTTGAGATGTTTTGTGTCTGCTGATCAAGATGACTGGGTCTCTTTTTTGCCTTTGGCTGAGTTTGCTCTTAATAATAGAGCTAGCTCTGCCACCTTGATGTCTCCATTTTTCTGCAATTCCGGGTTTCACCCTCGATTTTCTTCTGGACAGGCGGAGGCTTCTGTCTGTCCGGGGGTTGACTCTATTGTGCAGCATATGCAGCAGATTTGGGACCAGGTGTGTGGAGAGGTTGTCTCTCTCTCAGGAGAAGGCCCAGCGGTTTGCCAATCGGCATAGGACTGATGGTCCTTGTTTTAAAGTGGGGGACTTGGTTTGGTTGTCCTCAAGGAATATCCCTATGAAGGTTGCATCTCCAAAATTTAAGCCAAGGTTCATTGGACCTTATAAGATCATGGAAATTATTAATCCGGTTTCCTTCTGTTTGCTTCTTCCAGGGACATTTAAGATCCATAACGTGTTCCACAAGTCCTTATTGAAGAGGTTTGTCGAACCAGTGGTTCCTATGGCTGCACCTCCCGACCCTGTTTTGGATGAGGGCAATTTGGAGTATGTGGTTGAGAAGATATTGGATTCTCGTTTTGCTAGACGGAAACTCCAGTACTTGGTTAAGTGGAGAGGTTATGGTCAGGAGGACAATTTTTGGGTGTTTGCTTCGGACATTCATGCTGGGAGACTTATCCGTGCCTATCATCGAGCCCATCCTGATCGGCCTGGTTGCGCAGGTGAGAGTTGGTGACCCCTCCTCAAGGTGGGGGTACTGTTGTGAATATGCTGGAGGTGGCTTCTGAGCTGGGGCTCCCTCCGGTAGTTGCTGAGGGTAATGAACTGATTAATGAATGGCCTTCAGCTGGCGCTGAATGGTAGGATATAAGTGGCCTGAGTTCCCAGCAGCCTTGCCGGTTATCAATTGTTCCTTCTGGTCTTGCTTGAAGCACTGCTAGTTTCCTGCTCTCCTTCAGATAAGTGTTTGCTGGGTTTTTTTTTCTCTGTTTTATTTTCATTGCTGGTTTGCTGCTTGCACTGGACTGCAGCCTGTCCCCTTTTGGGGGTCTGGCGCTGCAATTGTGCTCTGTTATGATTTGGTAGCTGAGGAGAGCAGGCAAAAATGGCAATACACCAGAGAGGTTGGAATCTACTGGATTGCAGTACCCTGACTAACCACCACAACTAAAGGCAGCCGTGGAGCGTTCCTACGTTGGTCCTAGACGCCTCGTCACAGCCTGAGAGGTTAACTACACCTAAAGGTAGAAAGAGGAAAGCTATCTGCCCCGGAGCAGATCCCCAAAGAACATAGGAAGCCCCCAAACATGTAATGGCAGTTAGACAAGAGGAAATACAGACACAGACAGAAAATAGTAAGAGCAAACGTTGGGGCCCAATCTGCCTAGAAAGAAAAAGGATAGGAAGGACACTTACTGCAATCCAAAAAACCCTAAAAAATACCAACTCTATTAATTGCAAAAACACCTGAGATCACACGACCTCTACAACCTAAATTAGTTCTCTGGTGTCACAAAACTAAGCCGCAGCCACTGAAAAAACTGGAAAAGGCAAATGAACAAATAACAGTGGCTCAGATAAACTGAGAGGAGCACAAGCCCCCGGAGGGGACCTGGCTGACCTCCACAGAAGTGCAGGGAACAATGCAAAAAGCAAGCACAAAAATAAAAACAGAAAATATCTTATCTGAGAGCAGGAGAAGAGGCAAGACTCAGCAAGCTTCCAAGTGAACCAGGAACCACAGTTGAGACAAGAACAATTGATCACCGGCAACCATGATGGGAGGGAACCTCCCTTATATAAGACCAGTCTGTAACTCCTGATTGCCAATCCTCATTGAATGCTTCAGTACTGTTTGTAACCACCAGAGGGAGCTTCTGCTCAGAATTCATTTCTAACACATTCACAACAGTGCTCTGTTTTTGTCTGCACTTTTGATTTGCTCCTTTGTTGCTTTTTATTTGCTGAATAGCATTTTGTTACACCAGAGATCTGATTTATGTGGATGAGATTGTGTGATCTCAGGTTTTTTGGCAATCAGAAGTGTTGGTATTTTTGTTAGGGTTTTTGTTGGATTGCAGTCAGAATTCTTTCCTGTACTTTTCTGTCTAGACAGAATGGGCCCCAGCATTTGCTCATTCTATTTTCTGTCTGTGTCCGTGCTTTCTTCTTGTCTAATCGCCATTACATGTTTGGGGGCTTCCTATTTTCTTTGGGGATCTGCTCCGGGGCAGATAGCTTTCATCTTTCTGCCTTTAGGTGTAGTTATCTCTCAGGCTGTGACGAGGCGTCTAGGATCAACGTAGGAACGCTCCACGGCTACTTCTAGTTGTGTGGTTAGTTCAGGTTACTGCAATCCAATAGGTTCCAGCCTCTCTGGTGTATTACCGCTTTTGCTATTTTTTTGCTATTCTCCTCAGTTACCGAAACATAACATGCAGACTTCCATCTTCTCTGGTCTTCTGCACAACATTCCCACACGATGCTCTTAAAGATAAGTGTCATTATAATGCTCCTGAATAAAAGTATCTTCCTTACATTGAGCACCTAAATAAATAACTGCCCCTCACTATATTCCCTGCACAAAATATGACCCCCACGCTGTCCTTTTTATGGTACATGCCCTCCACACTTCCCTCTCCTCTCCATACTGGGCCCCCTCTTCATACTATCCTCTCACACTGTATCACTATAGGGCCCCATCTCTATACTGTGCCCCTTCATCACACTCTACCCCCTTGGTATACTGTCCCCTCCTGGCTGTGCCCTTACACTGTTCCCCCATGCAACCACCCACACTACTCAGTCTTTATTCTATGCCCACTCACACTTTTCTTCCCAAACTCTTTCCTTGCACTATTCCTCTCAAGAGTCTCCTCACATGTTTCCCCCTCCCTCCCTACATTTACCCTCTCCGTACTGCCTCCTCAAACATCCCCCAACTTCACATACTGTGTTTGCACACATCCCTTCACCTTCGCACCCCTTACTGTGTCCACATACATTTTTCCCTTGCTACTCATAAAGTGTCAGCATTCATCATCCCATACCATTACCTCATACAAGGCCCCATCCCCCCTTGCTCCTCATACTGTGTCTTCAAATTTCTCCCTTTCCCCATATGGTGGCTGCATGTCCCTTCCTTAAATCTCCCCCAAACTGTCCCCTCCAAACAAAATCTCCCCCACGACAGTAAATCAGCTTCCCCACCAGTGTAGATCTCCCCACACCCCAGGAAATCTCCCCCATCATACTGTAAATCTCCCCTCACACAATAAATCTTCCTCACATACAGTAAATCTCCTCCCACACACAGTAAGTCTCCCACCCACACAGTAAATTTCCCTCCCTCATACATTAAATATCCCCACCACAGTAAATTCCCACCACACACAGAGTAAATCTCCCCCACCCTAAATCTCCACCCGTTACATTTAATTTGCACTTACCACCGTTGCTCATTGTGCTTCTGCCCGTCGGCGAGTGAAGTCAGCAGCGTGATCAGATGATCTGATCCAGCTGCTGATATCACTCTGAACCGTCGATCAGAGCATCAGTTGTACTCGCTTCTAAAAGATGAGCATACAATTGATCACTGGACTCTGGGAGCTGGTGCACTGCACCTTGTGTGAGCCATCTGTTAAGTTGACAAGCAACTCAGAAAATGGCCGACTCCCAGTCCGGGGGGCAGCAGAATGCAGCTGCCGGGGAGACACCTCAGGCCACCGCATTAGGTGGCCCCACTGCGCCCCCCTACCGCCTGTGCCCCGGAGCAGATGCCTCGCCTGCTCCCCCAAGATGTACTTCTGGGTGTGTACATAGTAGAGATAAGAGAAACTTTCGAAATTCAAATTTGCCAGCTATACTGAATTTTTACAAAAAAAAAGACGTTTGACACACTGAAGTCTCCTTAGTTATGTCAAAGTGAATTCTACATATGGGCGCTCCTGAAAAACACCAGGATTTATCATATTTCTGACACCTTTCCTTCCCCAATTCCATCCTACCATGTCTGTGAACAAGGAGAGAATCTCCTCAGCCTCTACTACGAGCTCAGCACCCGCCTACATAGGCATTTCCTGCTATCTACGTCACAGGTCAGTGTCTTCTGCATAGGAAGCACAGGAGAAAATTGAGACAATAAACATCGCAGAGACCGCAAAGACTGGTCCCAACCTCCAGCTGTCTGCAATGTTTGAGACCTCTCATTTGGCTCCTAATCTGTCTCCTACATTGATGTGGCCCTCACATAATCAAGAGAATGAATGGGCTTGGAGAGAGCACATCTTCTCCATTCCCACAAAGCAAGAGCTGGACACCATGTTTCACAAACTTGAGGAGACACAGACTCAGGCAATTGAATCTGTTAAACAAGAGATCGATCACTCATGTGGGCAATAGAGTAGAGAAATTAGTAGCGGACTCAATCTTTTTACATCAGACACTGGATGAACAACACCTTTTTTATATCTGAGCATACGGACTAGCTTACAGAGATCCTCACTCATCTGGAGGACATAGAAAACCATAATAGATGGAAGTCCTCTGCATTAGGGGCTTATCAGAGAACATTCTTCCCCAAGATTTGGAGAAAACCATGAGTATTCTTTTCTGTGACTTGATTGGTAGGGAAAATAACCATCATATTGAAATATACAGAATTCATAAAGCCCTAGGCCCAATACCTGCTTCAGCATCTAGGCCAATGGACATTATTTGCAAAGTTCACTTTTTTAAAGAAAAAGAAACCAATCTGCAGGCTGCCAGAGCCAAAAAAGACATTCAATTCATGGGCTGTGACATTCTCATACTGCCAGATCTGGCACAACGCACTCTAAAACTATGAAGAGCCACACGGCCTCTTACACAATCTCTCCAAGAACAAGACATTGAATACCGCTGAGGATATTCATTTCAATTAATTAAAGGGAAAGATGGACGCTCTGCTGTACTCAAGAACATAGGTGATATCCCGCATTCAGTACAAGTTTTGATCTACCTCAGATTGCTCTTCCAGAGTAGCTGCCACTCCGCGTGGTCCCTCCACTCATTCCTCGTGCGCATCGGGAAATGGTTTGACCACCCAGAGCTCAATGTTCTACCCGTTGCAGGGACATGATGTTTTTTCCAGGATGATTTACTGACTTGTTCATCTATCTCTGAGATAACTATGTTGTATTCCCCCTTCTTCTTTCCCCTCCCCTTTTTTCTCTCTTCTTTCTTTTTCTTCTTTCTTCCCATTTCCTGCTGTTTGATGTAACTCTTGTGTTATGACTAATAAGAGTCATACAAGGATGCCTCTTCTTTGTCATGGCTTTCTCCTTCCCACTTTTGGACCTAATATTTAGGTTTTCCATCAGTTTCCTGTTTGGAATTTTAAGTTTAGCTTTGATCTTGAAGGTACTACATGGTTTGGTCGCACTCCACTAACCCCCTTAATAAAAGTAAAGGGGTGTCTATTGCCTTTAATAAACACATACATATTCAAATTGCTGACTCTAAGATAGATCCTGAAGGCAGATTTATCTTCTTTAAAAATATGTACTGCTAATAAGAACTTTATCATTGCTAATGGTTATTTTCCCAATTTATAACAGGGGTCTTACAGAGCAAATGTTCTGCAGGTTTTGGACGATTTCGAGGAGGGAACTTGTTTCATCCTAGGTGGTGACTTTAATGTTACCTTGGAACCCACTATTGACTCATCAACAGGTAGTTCAACCATCCCCTCTTTCCAAGTCCATAAAATAAAAAAGAAACTGGAGCAACTCCATCTGGTTGACCTATGGCGGGTTCTCCACCCTGGCCAGAAAATCTACAGCCACCATTCCCTCATACACAATACATACAGTCATATAGACTATCTACCGTATTTGTCTCACACAATCTCTAGGAAACCTCCCCGCCAGTTCGTTGGTCTCGGTTATATGGTCAGATCATGCATCAGTCCTGGAAGAGCTCAATTTATTTCTACAACCTTCTAGAAATTTCTCTTGGTGACTTAACGATCACCTTTTAGGAGACCATCTTTGTGCTAAAGAAATTGAGGAAACCATATACACATTTATTGAAGTCCACAAAAACAACAATACTAGCGCTATTATTACATGGGAAACATTGAAATGTATATTAAGGGGAATCTTTATTGCTCATCGTGCTAGAATTAAAAAAACAAAAAACATTCAGAACCCTTAAATCACTTTTGTCTTCTTTATCCTCAATGGAGGCCTTAAATAAAAATAATCCATCTGACGTTACTAAAGCTGAGATATCTAATACACAAAGACAGATTCATATACTGAATCGTAAATCATTGTGTATACAACATAGAATCCATAAGGGCTAATTTGAATATGGTAATAAATGTGGCAGATGGCTTTCTCGGGCACTCCAACCCCACTTTTTCTTGTCTCATGTTATGTCTATTAATTCTCCTTCTAAGAGCCTGGTTCATTCTCCCTTGGACATATTAGAAGAATTTAGACTCTACTACTCTTCCTTCTATCACATAGACCGAGAAAGCATTTCTGGAGGAGATTAACATCAACATATTATGGAATATCTGGACTCCTTTGCCCTCCTCCCCTCCTTGGACAAATCACATTCCCTAGATCTAGAGTCAGACTTTAATAGGGAGGAGATCTTAGAGGTGATTAGAGACCTTAAAATTGGTGAGAGGCGGGGCCCTAATGACTTCTCCTCTAGGTATACAAACTCTTTAACCCCTTAATGACCAGAGCTTTTTTCGGGTTTGAATTTTCGTTTTTTCGCTCCCCTTCTTCCCAGAGCCATAACTTGTTTCTTTTTCTGTCAATATGGCCATGTGATGGCTTGTTTTTTGCGGGACAAGTTGTATTTTGAACGACACCATTGGTTTTACCATGTAGTGTACTAGAAAACAGGAAAAAAATTCCATGTGCGGTGAAATTGCAATAAAATTGCAGTCCCACATTTGTTTTCTGTTTGGATTTTTGGCTAGGTTCACTAAATGCTAATACTAACCTGCCTCTATGATTCTCCAGGTCATTACAAGTTCATAGACACCACATATGTCTAGGTTCTTTTTTATTTAAGTGGTGAAAAAAAATTCTAAACTTTGTTTATAAAAAAATTGCGCCATCTTCCGATACCTGTAGCGTCTCCATTTTTCGTGATCTCGGGTTAAGTGAGGGCTTAATTTTTGTGTGCCGAGCTGACGTTTTTAATGATACCATTTTGGTGCAGATACAATCTTTTGATTGCCAGTTATTACTTTTTAATGCAATGTCGCGGCGACCAAAAAAAGTATTTCTGGCGTTTTGAAATTTTTTTTCACTATTTTAGGGAAATAGTGAGGAATAGTAAAGAGAAACTTGAACTTCTAGCTGGAAATCATCTTCATTTCCCTCTTATGTTTCCCTCTGATTTCTACCCCTAATCCTTTCCTAATGTATATTGTTTTTCCTGGTTTGAAATTCTGTTTATTCAAACTGATATTATTAAAAGCTGTCAACCCTCAAACAGATTGACTGTCAGATTGACTCAAAATTATACCCATATTTTTATATTTTGTGCAATATGTATATATGCAAAAAATGTCATACAATACATATTTTGAATAAGAAAAAATGTCATACAGTTAAGAATATGTAGTATGAGGGTTTAATAATTGTTTTATCCCTTCACCCGCGGGCAGTTTTCAGTTTTTGTTTTTTTCTCCACTTCTTCCAAGAGCAATATTTTTTTTTATTTTTCTAGCCATATAGTCGTATGAGGAAAACAGGAATAAAATTCAAAGAGCAGAGAAATTGCAAAAAAACCCTGAAATTCTACAAATTTTTGTTGTTTTATTTACCATGTTCAATGTATGGTAAAAATGACCTGGCAACAAAATTCCTCAGGTCAGTACGAGTACGCAGATTAGAAATGTATAGTTTTTTTTTTAAATTTAAGTGGTGAAAAATAATTGACCAGTAACACTTTCATTTTTTGGGATCTCATGCTGTGTGAGGGCTTATTTTTTGCACCTGAGCTGACATTTTTACTGATACCATTTTGAGGTAGATACGATGTTTTGATTGCCTCTTGTTGCATTTTATTGCGATGTTGCGGCGAACAAAAAAACATAATTCTGGCATTTTTGATTTTTTTTTTCTAGCTACTTTTTTACTTATCAGATATTTATTTTATATTTTGATATAGATTGGACATTTCTGAATGCGGCAATACCAAATATGTTTTTTTTATAGTTTTATTTTTAATGGGGAAAAAGGGTGGTGATTAGAACTTTTGTGTTTTATTTTTTTTTAAACTTTTTATTGTATCCAATAGTACGTTTATGAGACTCAAAGCTGCAAACACAATCACCCAATCGCTTATGCTATACATAGCAGTGCATCAGCTCTGCTATACATCGCAGAAATCACAATCTGGCCTGACAATCCCCTCTGAACGCCAGCCTCGGTGACCCCCGACTTTCATGACAACCTATCGGCACCCTACAGTCACATGATGGGCGCCATGAATTGGATCAATGATGCGCTTCCTGTTGACGAGTGTTAAATGCTGCTGTCAGTGATTGTCAGCGGCATTTAATTTCTTTACAGCCACGGATGGATCAGAGATCCACCAGCGACTGTTAGAGGCATTTGCTGGCTGATTAAATCAGTATTTTAAAAAAGTATTTTTTGTTGGTGTGGGTTTTTTTCTTACTGGTTTAGTAATTTGGGTGTCTAATTGACATCTCATAGATGCGACATCTCCTGGAAAGAAGCTAAAAGGCGAAACCCGCATCGGGGTGGGGGACACCATATCCATTCTTCCTGACCTCTCTTGCCTATCTTGTATCATCTTCTTACAGGTATAATTCTATTATTTACTTTATATTTCTATGTGTGGACTCTACTTTTGTGTATAAGGATATATGCTTCTTACAGTGACATAATCTATGTATATGGGATTTTGTTATGGCAATATTTACAAAGAGTTTCTCTTGCCCTTTACAGTTAATGTTACAGTCCCTTTGTGTACACCTTTGTTCCTTGCCTTCTTTTGGCTCCACATTATGTATTTTTTTGTAACACCATAGTCAGGATGTACTGCTTTATTTTTGAGTTGGATTCCTTTTCTCTTTCGCTAATGATATTACTTGATTTATTGTTATATTCTAAACATAGAATTCCTTATGATCTGATTGAATTAGATGTGATCATTGTGACATATTCTTATGTGGATTCAGTGGACTTTTATTAAATAAAACAGCGGCATCCCTCTAATTAGGTACTCTGAATTTTTTTTTTTAATTGGTTTCTTCTAAAGATTGATTTTAATTATGATGGTTCTCTTGTTTACTCTGGATGATCTTATCTAACCAGAGTATGTGTTTAATGTAATGTATGAAGTGCCATTAATTTATTATTTGAACATTTTTGGTAATTCATGTAATGTTATAGTTGCAAAGAATTTTGGCGACGTCTTGATGTCTTGAGCCTGTTTTCTGGCTGATTCACTCTTCACCAATGTGTCAAATGGCGCCAGAACGGAAAAATCAAATTGCAAATAGTTTGATTTTGCCGACATCTGCAAATGTCAGAACATTCAACTCAGTGGATTTGCATTGGATTGATCGGCTCAACTCTTAAGAGATACAAGTCCTGGGTTCCTTCCACATATTCATAGCGTAACTTCATAGCATTCTGTCACTGTAAGCAGCAGCTCACTGGGTAGAGATTTTCCTCCAAGTTTTCTTAAAGATAATAATAAATTCATATACAACCTACTGATGGCAAAGATAATTACCATTTTTAATTAGATGACTTTTTTTCTAAAAAAAAACCTTCTACAAGTGGGTGGTTCTCCTCTGTTTGGGGGCGTTCCTTGGCAGGACTTGGGGCTGGATTTAAATATTGGCAATAATGGACTATTTGGGCAACAACAATGTTGGTAATGATGGTATTTTGCCTAGGACTGCGTCTTATCAGTAAAATTTTCTCCTATCTGTTCTATTGCATTAAACTGAATTTAAAAAGTAAAACCCACACAAGGCCACCATTCTTTCAATCCTAGCACCACCAATGATAACTTTCACACTAACCCAAGGTTCAATCACAACCTAGTACCAAGTAGATCTTAAGACTCTCTAAAGCTACAACACAAGGCCTAAGGTTTGTGCACCTAGCCTACGGTGTACGTCTAGAACCTTTTCCATATGCCATAGATGACCATTCATCAGACGAAAGCTGAAAGTGTGGCTGGGGTTCACCTGCATGCCGCTCTTTTACTGTATAGGAAAGCTCTGCAGGGAAGTAGTGTTTTTTGGTTTATAAATTGCTCTGATAGATCTGCAGAAGATAATACATTGATATTGTCACAATGATAGAATGCCGTCCACTAAGTGACAAATCGCCGGAATCAGGGTCTCTGCCCCTGCATAATGCTGCTCTCAGATAGAGGAGCAAAACCTGGTGATAGATTTCCTTTAATAGCGGGTCCCTATGGTGGACGGATGTCATGGCATCCACCCTGATGGTGCACATCGTCTGGGGCATACCTCCTGAGTGGAATATGAATCTAGTCTTAGGTTGCTTACTACTGATATTAAATGAGGCCTTGAAAATCTACTTATTACAATTATTATAGATGGAGAACTCTCTCTGGTCCATTAAGACCTCAGCCTGACAATAAGTACAGTTTGTTAAAACAACACACGGATGTTTAGATTTCTAGATTATTTATTGATTGAATTGAACATAAAATTTATAGAAAGTTTTATAAATCATCATGAAAATCAAAAAATGAATCAAATGATTTTATGCTTTTTTTTTTCTTTTTTATTGCATGCTTTCTTCTATTCTACTGTTTGTGTCCATTGACCCTAGAAAAAAAAATAGATAATTAAAAACTGAATTGCCCTCACATATTTAAGAAATACTTACACCTTTCTAGTACAAATTATTCAGAAAAACAAGTTCAAATAGTATTTAGCTTATAGAGCACACTCATGTATATTTGCAATATTATTGTGTTATATGCCTTTGTCTGGCCTTTAGTGTATAATGAAGTAGGAGCTCAAATTGTGAAATCTGTTTTGAATTTCCGCAGCTTAAGGTCACAGACTGCAGATGTCTATTCCACACTGTCGGTCAATTTACCCTGCAGATTTTCTCCACAACCTGTAGATGAGATTTGGATGGAAAATCTTGTTTAGAATATCCATTGCATATCGGACCTGTGTAGACACACCTGAAATGAACTGTTCAAGAAGTTGCTGGCTCCATAGCAAGTGTTGAAAATTAAAAGAACTAGTGACAACATCTACATTATGGGGGGAAACTGGCAAAGGGTATGTCACATTTCGGACGTACAACAAATTCTCTACTGCCAAATTAAAAGAGTAATAGGGTGATGTGTAGCTACCAGAAGTAGGGAAATTATATGGATTTTGTCACAAATCTTCACTGCAAACATGAAATACATAGAATTTGTCAGTAATGGTTACAAAAAGAAATAAAACATGAATTCCTTTAAATTCTATGTTGACCTCATATTGTAAATTTACGGCACGTAACCACATAGAGGATTTCTATGTGTAGAGTTCATACACATTACGGAATAAATTGAGATGCTTTGAAAATGTTACCTTCTTTTTTCCATAATTTTTGCATATAATGAACATGTCTATCCATTCTGTGAAAGTCGTAATTCCTTGACTTTCCTTCTTGGCATTACCACTTAAGTGATGGGGAATGTTTAACTTCCTATTAGAATGATGTGTTAAATGTTCATATTGAGGACTATTTGCATTTTATCACCACTTACCAGATTTCTTTGTTAGGTAGGATTAAATCTTAACTTATTAGCTAAGGCAGGCACCAGGCCATTGCTGACAATGCCTCCTATAAGACCTCCTCCACTGAGAATATCGAGCTAAATAAAAATAAGACACATTGGAAACATGGACTAAATATTTAACGAAAACAATGCAAAGATAATTATAAGATAAATACTGCTAATTTGCCACAAAGCTCAACTTTTACATGACTTTCTAAGAATTACATTTTCTGCAGAAGCTTTTCAATACAGTGAAGCAAAGTTATGACATACTTTCTACATTACTTCTAATTTACAGCAATAAATAATCATTCAAGAGCAGACTACATGTCCAGGAATTGCATTTACAGCAACTCCATAATAAATATCTATCACTTCATATTTGGATAATTTTGTCTTAAGGGGAAAACAAGTGTATCAAATTCTCCACCATACAGGTGTAAGCAAAGGATACTCATACTATACAAGGGCCTCAATTCATCAAAGTGTTATTGCCACAAATCTGATGGGACACATTTTGAAAAGTCGTAAAATATTTTTCCAACTAGAGGTTGCTGAAAAATGTAAGTTTTGGTGCTTTCACAGCAGTTTCACCAAAACAAGCAGAGATAGGGTTGGAATAGCAACATGACACCACAGCTTGTCTAATTTATGATGAGCTGTGGCATACCTTACACCAGAAATCTTATTCCCGTCCATAACTGGGGTAAGATTTGTGGCAAGGCGTATAGAAGCAGTCGCCACTTTTCAGACATGCCCCATTCATTAAAAGGTGAACTAACATCTAACACTAACAAAGTCAATTTTAAAGTTGATTTTAATCAATAGATCTTGGACTAATACTATTTTACATAATTGGATGTATTTACAAAAAATGTCTGTATGCGGAGATAATCTTCGCATGTTCCTGTACGGTCAGACACAACCATTACACTGTACATAGCAGGGGCACATTATAAGATTATCTCAGCACAGGAACCTTTATTTTTATAAATCACATCCAATTGTGGAAGTTATTATTCCAAGATCTATTGAATAAAATGAGCTTTGTTCGTGAGAAAACCCCTTTTAATGCATCAGGAGCGTCTGACTGCAACACGTCCTGTCATCAATACCGCTGTTGTTCACTGGACTGTGTTAGAAGTGAATGGAGACACACAACTGAAAACAACACTGCTGATTTTGCAAGTTTTCCCACCTACAAAGAATGGAGAAGTCTGTAATTTTTATCGTAGGTACACTTCAACTGTGAGAAACAGAATTTAAAAAAAAAATACAGGAAAATCACATTGTATGATTTTTACATAATTCATTTGAATTTTATTGCATGAAACAAGTATTTGATACAGAAACCTTTTTTTTTCAATTACCAAGGTCAGATGTTTCCTATAGTTCTTGACCAAGTTTGCAAATGCTGCAGCAGGGATTTTGGCCCACTCCTCCATACAGATCTTCTCCAGATCTTTCAGGTTTTGTGGCTGTGGCACTGCAACATTGAGTTTCAGCTCCCTCCAAAGATTTTCTTTTGGGTTCAGGTCTGGAGACTGGTTAGGCCTTGCCAGGACCTTGAAATGCTTCTTAGGGAGCCATTCCTTAGTAGCCATGCCTGTGTATTTTGGGTCACTGTCAGGATGGAAGACCCAAACACGACTCATCTTCAACTCTCTTACTGAGGGAAGGAGGTTTTTAGCCAAAATATCGCAATACAAGACTTCATCTATCCTCCCAGCAATACCGTGCAATTGTCCTGTCCCCTTTGCAGAAAAGTGCCCTTGAAGTATGATGTTTCCCCACCATGCTTCACGGTTGGGACGGTGTTCTTGGGGTTGTACTCATCCTTCTTCTTCCTTCAAACACGGCGAGTGGAGTTGATACCAAAAAGTTTTATTTTGGTCTCACCTGACCACATGACCTTCTCCCATGCCTCCTCTGGTTCATCCTGATGGTCACTGTCAAGCTTCAAATGGGCCTGGAAATGTGCTGAGGGACCTTGCGTGCCTTGCAGGATTTTAATCCATGATGTTGTAGTGTGTTACTAACAGTAATATTTGAGCCTCTGGTCCCAGCTCTCTTTATATCATTGACCAGGTCCTCCTGTGTAGTTCTGGACTGATTCCTGACCTTTCTCAGAATAATCCTTACCCCATGATGCGAGATTTTGCATAGAGCCCCAAACCGAGGAAGATTGACAGTCATCTTGTGTTTTTTACATTTTCTAATAATTGTGCCAGCAGTTGTTGCCTTTTCACCAAGCTGCTTGCCTATTGTCATGTAGAACATCCAAGCCTTGTGCAGGTCACTCAAACTATTAAACTGATCTATGGAAATGCTTGGCTATACCAGAACAACAGAAATATGTTTCCCCCTTAGAAAAGAAGGCTGGAGACAAAAAGCAAGGTGACCTGACAAGGGAGGTCAGCCAACTAACAGAAATACAGAAGGGTGTAAAGATCAAAAATAAGCCCAAGCAGGACAAGTACAAAGGCCTGACCCCAACAAAGGATCTCAGCACTTGTTGCAAGACTAGGGAGATACACTAGAGAAGCTGAGGCCAAGAAGATACATGTCCTGTTCTCCAAGGAACCATCTTTTCTGTACTCCCAACTACAGAATAACAGCACAAAATAGCTATTCCACCAATAGCAGACACTGAACAATACTAGAGAAAGAAAAAACACATAACACCAGTGCAAAGTGGTTGCAAGATCTGAGAATGAAACACAGCAAGAACCAGTCACCTTTACAGAAGCAGACATCCAACAGCGGGTCAAGAACACGAAGAGTTGGACAGCACCTGGTCCAGACATGATCCACAAGAAATTAACACCGGTACATGAACGCATGGCAAAGCAGATAAACCAACTGCTAGAAGAAGGCCACCACCCAGCTTGGCTAACACAAGGTAGAACAGTGCTGATCTTGAAGGATCCTCATAAAGGAGCAGTTCCATCCAACTACCGCCTGATAACCTGGCTTACAGCAACATGGAAACTCCTGTCAGGCATCATTGCCACCAAGCTACAGAACCATATGAACCAGTACATGAATCCAGCTCAAAGGCATCGGGACTGACACCAGAGGCTCTAAGCACCAGCTCCTAGTAGATAGAGCAGTCGCTCATGACTCAAGATCCAGACAGACCAATCTCAGCACAGCCTGGATTGACTACAGGAAGGTCTATGACTCAATGCCACACACATGTGAATGCTTGGCTCTCTACAGTGTCAACCGGAAATTAAGGACCTTCCTCAGAAACTCAATGGGGCTATGGAGAACAACATTAGAAGTCAACTCAAGACAACAAGCATAATATCCATCAAATGCGGCATATACCAAGATGATGCACTGTCCCCATTGCTGTTCTGCATAGGCTTGAACCCCCTCAGTCAAAGACATCGGGAGACTGGAGAAGTGTGGCTGGTTGGTAATAAAGAGAGGCAAGCTAGTCAAGACCGATGGAGTGAAATTACCAGTAGGGCACGTAGCAGATGTACAGACATGCTACAAGTACCTCGGCATCCCACAGGGATGACCATGATTAGGAGGCAAGGAAAGCAGCAACATCCAAATACCATCAAAGGGTAAGACAGGTCCTGAAGAGCCAGCTCAATGGGAAGAATAAGATTCGTGCCATCAATACATATACCCTGCTGGCAGAGTGTGCTGGCCAAAAGAAGAGATGGAAGCTGCAGATGTGAAGACACGAAAACTCCTCACAATGCATGAAGGTCTCTACCCTATGTCAGCACCCAAGGATTGTATATCAACAGTAAGGAGGGTGGTCGAGGATAAGGAACGAAGAACAGGAACATGAAGCGCCATGGCAAGACAAGTCTCTGCATGGGATGATAATGGAGGTGGCTGACATGGTGAAACCCTACCAATGGCTGGAGAAAGCTGGACTCCAAGACAGCACCAAGGCACTAATCATAGCGGCACAAGAGCAAGCCCTAAGTACCAGATCCATAGAAGCAGGAATATACCACATAAAACAAGACCCAAGGTGCAGACTATGCAAAGAAACCTCAGAAACGGTCCAACTCATAGTGGCAGGATGCAAAATGCAAGCAGGAACAGCATATACTGAACGCCACAACCAAGTAGCGGTAATTGTATACAGCACAGCATATGGGCTAAGTCCAGGTGGGAGACCCCAGAAAAAGTGGTGGAGAATGAAAGGGCTAAAATCCTGTGGGACTTCAAGATCCAGATGGATAAGCAGGTGTTGGCTAACCAACCAGACATTGTCATAGTAGACAAGGATTAGAAGACAGCAATGATAATAGATGTGGCAGTGCCAAGTGACAGCAACATCAGAAAGAAGGAATATGAGAAGCTGGAGAAATACCAGAGTCTCAAAGGAGAACTGGAGAAGATGTGGAAGGTGAAGGCAACAGTGTTTCCAGTGGTGATAGGAGCACTTGGAGCAGTGACCCCCAAGTTGGAAGAATGGCTACAACAGATCCCAGGAGCAACATCTGAACTCTCTGTCCAGAATAGAGCAATTCTGGGAACAGTTAAGATCCTGCGCAGCAATTATCTTTAAAATGATGACAAACTGTATATAATAAAACTTACCACGTCGCATACACTGTCGCTTACTACTGGGATTCCTGCTTCGGCAGCAATATCATTCTGTAGTAAAATAACATTGTTAGATTGTATATAGTGTACTCTTCTGTTATATTCTAGGTCAATTATTATTATTCTTGTGTTTTAATGTATGAACGATTAATGAAAATGCAAAATCTAATTATTCAGCTAAATACTTCAGAACATGTTATACATTACACGATCTCAGCTGTGTGCGTACTTTATATCTCTGAGGATAAAACTTTTACAGTACAGACCAAAAGTTTGGACATACCTTCTCATTCAAAGATTTTTCTGTATTTTCAGGACTATGAAAATTGTAGAATCACACTGAAGGCATCAAAACTATGAATTATCACATGTGGAATTATATACTTATCAAAAAAGTGTGAAACAACTGAAAATATGTCTTATATTCTAGGTTCTTCAAAGTAGCCACCTTTAGCTTTGATTACTGCTTTGCACACTCTTGCCATTCTCTTGATGAGCTTCAAGAGGTAGTCACCGGAAATGGTTTTCACTTCACAGGTGTGCCCTGTCAGGTTTAATAAATGTGATTTCTTGCCTTATAAATGGGATTGGGACCATCAGTTGTGTTGTGCAGAAGTCTAGTGGATACACAGCTGATAGTCCTACTGAATAGACTGTTAGAATGTGTCTTATGGCAAGAAAAAGGCAACTAAGTAAAGAAAAATGAGTAGCCATCATTACTTTAAGAAATGAAGGTCATCAGTCCGAAAAATTGGGAAAACTTTGAAAGTGTCCCCAAGTGCAGTTGCAAAAACCATCAAGCGCTACAAAGAAACTGGCTCACATGAGGACCGCCCCAGGAAAGGAAGACCAAGAGTCACCTCTGCTTCTGAGGATAAGATTATCCGAGTCACCAGCCTCAGAAATCGCAGGTTAACAGCAGCTCAGATTAGAGACCAGGTCAATGCCACATAGAGTTCTAGCAGTAGACACATCTCTACAACAACTGTTAAGAGGAGACTTTGTGCAGCAGGCCTTCATGGTAAAATAGCTGCTAGGAAACCACTGCTAAGGACAGGCAACAAGCAGAAGAGACTTGTTTGGGCTAAAGAACACAAGGAATGGACATTAGACCAGTGGAAATCTGTGCTTTGGTCTGATGAGTCCAAATTTGAGATCTTTGGTTCCAACCACCGTGTCTTTGTGCGACGCAGAAAAGGTGAACGGATGGACTCTACATGCCTGGTTCCCACCGTGAAGCATGGAAGAGGTGGTGTGATGGTGTGGGGGTGCTTTGCTGGTGACACTGTTGGGGATTTATTCAAAATTGAAGGCATACTGAACCAGCATGGCTACCACAGCATCTTGCAGCGGCATGCTATTCCATCCGGTTTGCGTTTAGTTGGACCATCATTTTTTTTTCAACAGGACAATGACCCCAAACACACCTCCAGGCTGTGTAAGGGCTATTTGACCAAGAAGGAGAGTGATGGGGTGCTACGCCAGATGACCTGGCCTCCACAGTCACCGACCTGAACCCAATCGAGATGGTTTGGGGTGAGCTGGACCGCAGAGTGAAGTCAAAAGGGCCAACAAGTGCTAAGCATCTCTGGGAACTCCTTCAAGACTGTTGGAAGACCATTTCCGGTGACTACCTCTTGAAGCTCATCAAGAGAATGCCAAGAGTGTGCAAAGCAATAATCAAAGCAAAAGGTGGCTACTTTGAAGAACCTAGAACATAAGACATATTTTCAGTTGTTTCACACTTTTTTTAAGTATATAATTCCACATGTGTTAATTCATAGTTTTGATGCCTTCAGTGTGAATGTACAATTTTCATAGTCATGAAAATACAGAAAAATCTTTGAATGAGAAGGTGTGTCTAAACTTTTGGTCTGTACTGTATATTGGAGAATAAATTAAAATTTTCTTCTTGCAGGCAGCACGATATAAAGGTTGAGCAAAAAATGACTTGAAGAGACAGATCATAAGTGATTGGATAAGATCTCACTTCCAGGACCCTTTTAGTATCATAGAATGGGCCAGTACTGACTAGTTATGGAATAGCGGTCTTTCTAAATTTACATACGAGAGTCCTATTCCTGCTGCTATTTCTCATCTTGGTCCTGTATATTATCAGTTCAGCTAATTTGCATATTGTCCTATTTAATTTAGTCTATGTGCAGTTGCTGAGTTCTTGCACCGCATTTTTCTACAGCAAAAGACCAGCATGATGGCAGGAAAAACACTGCGTAAAATATGCACGTTTCCGTTTCTACGTGGTTTTTTTTTTTTCCTATTCGTTTGAATAGGTGGAAAACACTAGAAAAACACTGAAAAATTGTCATTCTGCAGAATTATAAATAATATTTTGATGGTTCAAATCTGCAAGGAAAGAATAAGCAGCATTCACTGTGCTTTCAATGTAAAACACTTTTTTTTCCACAGCAAAAACATTCAACAATAATTGAGCTTATAAACAAGACTTTCAAATTGTGCAATAATCATCTACTTTACCCTGTACCTACTGAACACTGTTCACCTACCTACCCTGCCTATAGAAACGATCTAGTCAAACTCATTTCAGCAGCCTCTATCTTTCCCCGTGTACCAGGTAATACTACACAACGCCACTCAAGGCCATATTATCTAATGGTCCTTCCCTCACACTGACCCTAAATGACCGTCCTCTATAACCTGCTTCCCACCTCTCCATGGGACACCAAAAACAGGGGAACATAGAACATACCATCTCTTGCCATATAATAGCCACAATCATCTTAGATAAAATATCACAACATGTTAAGTAACTAAATAAGTAGATTTAGAGACGTCTATTCTAAAGATATTTGCACAGAGCAGTAATTTGTGAGATACTTACAACCAGAGATTTAATGATGTCATCCAGTGTAGGAGCAAGAGCGTCACCCAGATTTGTAAAAAATGCTTCCTGTAAAATATATGTCATGTTAGCTGTTTAGTTTCTATCTGTCGTCCACATCTTCCTCATGTACATTTGTTAGATTGGCAAAAAAGCAGTGTGGCAACAGAAAATCAGCTATAGGCACAAACAGTAAGAGATTTGTAACCTGTTTTTTATTTTACAAGAAGAAAAAGAGGTCAACACGTTATCCCCTAACTTGTGCATAGACGATAACGTGTTTTCACTGGACAACCTCAGTAGTCGTCTCACTATCATCACAATTGATAATGGTCACCACCTCCCTCCTCCTCTGCTCAGGTCACAGATCATTACCAAAAATCATTCCCTAATAAATGTAATTAAATAAGTAACAGATCTGTTATTAAAAAAATATTTATATATTTTATTAGACTTTATTTGTAGACAACTTTAAGAACAAAATGAGGACATATTTTCTTACCAGTGCATCATCGGTCCAAAGAGCATCATCACCAAAACAACCAATTTCTCGCTGAAATAAAAATGAAATATTTCTAACATTTCTGTACACATTCCACGATATTCATGCATTTGAAGTAGCAGCAATTTTATAGTATTACTGTAACTGTTCACACTTGTGTCATGGTTTATCTTTGTAACAGAAACAGTACAGTGACGTATTTGTCAGATTTCAGATACCATTAGTACCTGACAGACTCCATTAGCGCACGCTACTTTATGCCAATCAGTAGGAAACACAGTGCTGCATGTAGATCAATTCTTCCAGCGAAATCTGATGTAATAAGCAATGAAGACACCAAACAATTGTGAAAGTTAAAGAACATCTGATCATTTACCCTAATATATTATTTGGGGTATGTGTCACTTGTTATAACTGATCCTCTATGTGTAAAAGTAATTTTCTATCTGCTCCAGGTCTATTTTTGCATTGATTGGTGAATCCATCAGCCGCTGTTCTCTTATTTGTTATATATCTGTTTCATAGCCATACTCACCAGAGGCGGCCGCACCACTGCTGGGAGCCATATATAGGATTAGTGTTTTCTGCAGTCACCACAAAGGGGATCTCAGTTCATGGAAATCTGAGCTCTGCCCTATAGTGGCTGCAGGGAGAGAGTTTTATCATGTGCTGTGTACAGGGAGGTAGAGGAGTTGGAGAATCGTCAGCCTATTTATGTCAGTAGTCTGCTATAAATACTTAGTTCACTCTGGTCTTGATAATGAGGAATCATGCTGCAGTCAGATGCGCCTGATCCATTAAGAGGCACTTTTGATTAAATCAATATTAAAACTAGCCATGATAACCAATCGTCACAGGCGCCATTTTGATTAAGATAATTTTATTTTTCCAACAAAACAAAATGCCTAAATAAAATGATTATTTACCTATTTACATTGGATCATGCTACAGAGCAGGCGCCTGCATGATGAGTGTTTTTTTTTTCTCAAACAATAGTATATTCAGTATGCAAAATAGGGGGCAGGTCAGTGAAGGATCAGTGACCTGTCATAAGCCCATACTGATGCATATGTAAGCAGAGCACCATATAAAGCCCCGCCCATAGCCCCGCCCATAGCCCACAGCCCACCCACAGCCCCGCCCACAGCTCGTCCCGAGCACGAGAATCTCATTAACTGAAAACTCCAAATAAAGATTAAACAACAACCACAAGACGGATTTCATCAATCAAGGTATCATTGTAATCAGTATAACGGAGCCAACCTGATAGTGTCTGTAGGTTAATGAGCACAATCCCGCTGACAGGCTCACTATAAGCAACTGCTACTGGACAGTCACCACTGCTTCTGCCTGTCCATTCTGTTCTGTGCTGCTACTGGGAACCCTACCCTGCACCAGCACTTCTGTCTAGAAGATGACTGCTGATGGGGAAGCATGTGACCAGACCATGTGATGTCATTTTATTTTTAAACTAGCTGTAGTACCCGGCTTCGCCCGGGTTAATTAATAACTGCTGTTAGCTGTAACAAAATAGACTATGTTAACAAAAATTTATTCTGCACATAAAAATCACACACCAAAACGTGCGGGGGTTAAAATTTCCATTCAACACATAGCCTATGATGCTCCTGGGGTTGAGATGTGCGGGCATGCAAAATTTCATGCCCGTAAGTACAACGGTGCAGATTCCTATCCCGGGCCAAAATTATTTGCCGATTTGGAATGCGCGGGGTTAAAATTTTGACTCAAAACCTAGCCTATGACGCTCCCGGGGTCGAGACGTGCGGGTGTGCAAAATTTCATGCCCGTAAATGCAGATTCCTATGCCGGACATACACACAAGCATTCAGCTTTCTCCCCATTATGTAGATAGGGCCAAAATTGTTTGGCGATTTGGAACGCGCGGGGTTAAAATTTCGATTCAAAACATAGCCTAGGACGCTTTCGGGGTCGAGACGTGCGGGCGTGCAAAATTTCATGCCCGTAAGTGCGACGGTGCGGATTCCAATCCCGGACAAACATACCCACATACATACACACATACATACATTCAGCTTTATATATTAGATAGCCCAACACTGTGTTATCAGACAGATGTTTGGTCACCATCTGTTTACTTATAGTAATATATATTGAGGTCACTTTGACATAATTAAGGCTGTGTTTGCACCCTACAGTTTGAAAGGAATTGGACACAGTCCTAGAGACCTCAGGGTGTTATACATGGTTTTGATTTTTAAGGCAAATGTAGGCTTGGGAGAAGTTTTGATTTGCTACAGATTCCATTTCCCGGCTGAATTTGAGTAAACTGGTCAAATTTGGAAAGATTCACTCATCCTTACACCTGATTTATTCCATATACAGTATATTTGTGTGTACATAATCTTTTTTTATCAGGCCGCCCACAGTCACACTTTCTGTATAGGTCAATATTGAGGTTTTCTTTTGGAAGGTACCTTAAAATAATGCTACTGATCAGCCAGACAATTGATATAAGTGGGCAAATACTAGCGATATTTATTTGTGTTATACTATATTTGCTCATAAATCATCTCGTGTACCAAACCAGGTTCATTTTTTGGTGTCTTAAAGAAGTTACTTACAATGTGTCACATGTCAAGCTGTGTGGTGTTCTTTACTTACACTGAAAGTTTAACTACTAGGTGATTATCATTATCCAGGCTACATAAGCTACATGCTAGTCCGATTCCGCCTCCTCCTGTGATAAGCAGCTTACTGTCTATAGCCTGGTGTGCGTGGGGTTAGCTTTCCCAGCTCTGCTGCCTTGCTAAATCTAATAGTGTCAGAACGGCTGCACCCAGTAAACTACATTGTTGGAATCAGGATCTCTTTCTCTACATCATGTTGCTCTCAGATGAGGTAGAAAAACCTGCTGACAGATTCTATTTAAATATAAATTAATTTAAAAAAATCTCAAACTTACCAAGAGTTCATAGATGTCATATGAAGTCAAAGTGTTGATATTCTAGAAATGATGATTAATAAGTGACATGGTAAATTATAGTGAGCTCTCAGCCTTACTCACCATAATGATCTATGTTGGGTTTCTGCGTGTCCATCCGTCAATCAAGGGCAGCATACAGTGCTAATTTGTTCAACATTTTTCCCAGAATCTTAAACAGCGGCTCCTGATGGAGAGGTGAACACATCTTACAGAGAACCTGACAGCTGACACAGGCTGCCCGAACCACAGACGTCATGTATCAGACACTGACTCCATCATTTCAGCCAGGTATGTTTTATTCTGTAACACTATGGTATCTCAGAGAAAACATACATTTAAAAGCCAGCGGGGACAATGTCACACGAGTGACTGATCCAAAAGGCCAGTATGTCACAGTTTCTGGTCCATGCTGCCTGTTGTTCAAGGACCAACTGTCAGGTTCACTTTAAGACCTAATTCACACATCTGTATTTCTGGTCAGTACATTAGTATTTGTCAGTCAAAACAAGGAGTAGTAAAAACTCAGAAGAGGTGCGAATCTATATCTGTAGAGTCTATTCCTGATTTGGGATTACAAATACAGATGGAAAAGACTGAACAAATACTGACGTGTGATACCCTATTCCAAGGGTGCACAACTCCAGTCCTCAAGGGCCAGCAACAGGTCATGTTTTCAGGATTTCCTTAGTATTGCACAGGTCATAAGTTAATCGCTTGCACAGGTGATGATTCCAATACCTTGTGCTAAGGAAATCCTGAAAACATGACCTGTTGGTGGCCCTAGAGGACTGGAGTTGTGCGCCCCTGCCAAATTCAGTAGCTTGCTTCAATTGATTTGTTGTGGAATCTCCCCCAGAATTTTCAACAAAATCAGGAAAATCTAAATGTTGTTTGATTCACAGAAATCATTTAGCAACATTTTTTTTATTTAAAAATTATTGAATTCATATGTTACTCTGATGTTAAAAAACAAGCAAACTGTGCTTTACACATCCTTGTAGGTCCAGTGCTGAGTCCCTGCTGCTGCCTCTAGGGTCTGGTATTGTCTGCTATGCTGACATCATGTGGACAGCGCTGCGGCCAACCAAAAAGTTCAGCGACTTTGAGCAGCTTGAGGCATCAACTCGGGCGGTGCTCTACCGTCTGCAGCGCTGCTAATGTTGCGTCAGTGCTGCAGACAATCACAGAGACTGGGAGCAGTAGCAGAGACTCAGCCGCTGGATCCAGGGAGGGTGAGTAAGGGACATCAAACTTCAGCCAGGTGATAAAGCCTAGGTAGGGAGAAAAGGAGTCTAACAGGTTCCAGGAGGAGACATTAGTATATGTGCTGGACTGCTTGTCCAACTTCAGATCACCTGACATATAAAGAAGGGGTAACTAAGGTGGGCTGAAAACAAAATCAAGCAGTGACAATACTGATGGCAGAAAAGTATTCAATGAGCACAGAAAAAAGACTGACGTCCTCCTTCAAGCTTATTATTCACCATGAGATTCACATTCTTACCTTACAAAACAGATAATCTAGCTTAATAATCAGGTCTGGTAATTCATCCTTTAAAAACAAAATAAAATAAAAATGTTAGTTGGTCATTTCCATTTTGTGGTTAGAAATGAAATTTGAGAAGAAAAACATAATACAATGATACCTTGATTAAGGAGTGCATCTGCTTTCGAATTTTCGGAGATAGGAGCCGGGGCTTAGTTGATTTATTGCTTCATGATGTGAGCCGAAATCTACGTAAATACCAGCGAGCCATACTATCCTGCCTTTGCTGTTGCACTTCTGATCTTTTCTTGTGAATCATTTTCCTGGGGTGTACTCTATTTTAGCGCTGCATGCTACATGCAATTTACATGGGGCTGTACATAGGATGATGTTTTTTTTTCTTTATTTTTCTGGTTTTTTTCTGTAGCAGTACTGTATATTATTTTACATGTGCAGCCAGGTACAGTATACTGCACTATTATGTGCAATCTTTGAGTCTTGGCTTTACAATTCAATATTTGCTATATTTATGTGTGAAGATTATTAAGTGAAGTTGTTGAAAAAAAAAAGTAAAAATAAAAAAGTGCAGTGCAATAGTTTATTACACGTTTAATAGTTTTTCATACAGTACATTACTGCATTTATTAATAAAGTTCATTTTTCTTATTTAAAACACCTAACAAAAAAAATGGCGTGGTTTTTGGGGGACTGGAATGGATTATATTTTAATGGGAAAATTTAATTTGATATAAGAGCTAATTGAGTTAAAAGCTCAGTCACAGAACAAATTAAACTCCTAAATCAAGGTATTGCTGTATTAATTTTAAAAGGTTTTCGCAACTAATATAATTTATGTTTGTAAACACATTCAAATAGGCAGAGTTTATATATGTTTAAGATTTTTTTTTTAAGATTTACATAAATATAGATGGAATTTTTAAATTAAAGTACATAAAACTGTGAAAAAAAAAGAATTTTCATTCATCCCGGGATTTATTGTTATGACATACAGTACAGAACAAAAGTTTGGACACACCTTCTCATTTAAAGATTTTTCGTATTTTCATGACTATGAAAATTGTACATTCACACTGAAGGCATCAAAACTATGAATTAACATATGTGGAATTATATACTTAACAAAAAATTGTGTACAACTGAAATTATGTCTTATATTCTAGGTTCTTCAAAGTAACCACCTTTTGCTTTGATGACTGCTTTGCACACTCTTGGCATTCTCTTGATGAGCTTCAAGAGGTAGTCACCAGAAATGGTTTTCACTTCACAGGTGTGCCCTGTCAGGTTTAATAAGTGGGATTTCTGACCTTATAAATGGGGTTGGGACCATCAGTTGTGTTGTGCAGAAGTCGGGTGGATACACAGCTGATAGTCCTACTATGAATAGACTGTTAGAATGTGTATTATGGCAAGAAAAAAGCAGCTAAAGGTACTGTCACACTAAACGAGATCGCTAACGAGATTGCTAATGAGTCACCGATTTTATGACGCAGTAGCGATCTCGTTAGTGACTTAGCTGTGTGTGACATGTAGCAGCGATGTGGCCCCTGCTGAGATGTCGTTGATCACTTATGAACGTTCTGAGCCGTTTTTTGGTCGTTGGTGTCCCGCTGGTGAGCCTGAATCACTGAGTGTGACACCCTTTATGAACGACTTCATCAACATCGCAGGTGGGACTAGGTTTTCCCAACGACCGCAGAGGTCGTTATACAGATCGCTGATGAGTTGTGTTTGGAATCTAACTAGCGATCACATAGCGATCGCACCAGCGATCTCGCCAGGTCGTGTCGTTGTCATGATCGCTGGTGCGATCGCTAAGTGTGACAGTGCCTTAAGTAAAGAAAAACGAGTGGCCATCATTACTTTAAGAAATGAAGGTCAGTCAGTCCGAAAGATTGGGAAAACTTTGAAAGTGTCCCCAAGTGCAGTTGCAAAAACCATCAAGCGCTACAAAGAAACTGGCTCACATGAGGACCGCCCCAGGAAAGGAAGACCAAGAGTCACCTCTGCTTCTGAGGATAAGTTTATCCGAGTCACCAGCCTCAGAAATCGCAGGTTAACAGCAGCTCAGATTAGAGACCAGGTCAATGCCACACAGAGTTCTAGCAGCAGACACATCTCTACAACAACTGTTAAGAGGAGACTTTGTGCAGCAGGCCTTCATGGTAAAATAGCTGCTAGGAAACCACTGCTAAGGACAAGCAACAAGCAGAAGAGACTTGTTTGGGCTAAAGAACACAAGGAATGGACATTAGACCCGTGGAAATCTGTGCTTTGGTCTGATGAGTGCAAATTTGAGATCTTTGGTTCCAACCATCGTGTCTTTGTGCAACGCAGAAAAGGTGAACAGATGGACTCTACATGCCTGGTTTTCACCGTGAAACATGGAGGAGGAGGTGTGATGGTGTGGGGGTGCTTTGCTGGTGACACTGTTGGGGATTTATTCAAAATTGAAGGCATACTGAAGCAGCATAGCTACCACAGCATCTTGCAGCGGCATGCTATTCCATCCGGTTTGCGTTTAGTTGGACCATCATTTATTTTTCAACAGGACAATGACCCCAAACACACCTCCAGGCTGTGTAAGGGCTATTTGACTAAGAAGGAGAGTGATGGGGTGCTACGCCAGATGACCTGGCCTCCACAGTCACCAGACCTGAACCCAATTGAGATGGTTTGGGGTGAGCTGGACCGCAGAGTGAAGGCAAAAGAGCCAACAAGTGCTAAGCATTGGGAACTCCTTCAAGATTGTTGGAAGACCACTTCTAGTGACTACCTCTTGAAGCTCATAAAAAGAATGCCAAGAGTGTGCAAAGCAGTCAGCAAAGCAAAAGGTGGCTACTTTGAAGAACCTAGAATATAAGACATATTTTCAGTTGTTACACACTTTTTTGTTAAGTATATAATTCCACATGTGTTACTTCATAGTTTTGATGCCTTCAGTGTGAATGTACAATTTTCATAGTCATGAAAATACAGAAAAATCTTTAAATGAGAAAGTGTGTCTAAACTTTTGGTCTGTACTGTATATGGGAGTTGAAAAGAAATTGGCCCAATTATGAAATAATTTTCATCAAGCTTCAAGAGACTTGCTTTGCCCATTGCGGCATCAATGCTGTAGGTTAGGCTGATCCAGCAATGAACAGCTAAATAAATTCAACTTATTATATAGTAACAGGCAGGTTAACACTGAATATTACAATATGTTCTACTAATGTATATTTATTTAAATATTTTCATTTATAAATTTATTTCATATATTTGTAAAATACATTATTTATACATAATACATATAAAAATGTTTCTAAACACATTATTAATGCTGTATATTATATATATATATTTATGTAGCTATATCCTTATTGTTCATAAATTATGTTACCGCCAAAATGTTGTCAAAACAGTCTGAATACAAAGCTCCACTGGTCTGTGAAAGACAAAGCAGGACAGTCACTGTGTCATTTCTTTTCCAGTAATGGTGCATTTTATATATATATTCTTTTTTATTTTCTACTATTTGTGTAATACATGATAACTCAAAGAGATGTGGAAAAATGTTAGTCAGCTAAAGCAAAATGCTAAACTATTTAACATCACTGTATTATGTACTTATTTGTCATAGAAAATATGAAAAATCCTTGAGGTCCCTCATGTCCACCCTCTTTTCCTTCATCTATCATGTGTCTTGAGGAGACAATGGTGGGTGCCTTTATGTAAAATCACAGTGACACAGAAGTGAAGCAGATTAATTAAAATGTAAGGATTCCCCTTTTATGTCCAGGTGACTCCAAAGGAAGTCTATTGTCACCACAAAGAGACAGGAAAAATCCTTGTTAGGGCCTGAAGTGGATCAAAGAAATTACACCCTTTACCAATCGCCAAGGAGAGCAGACTGGATGGCTCCGGGAGAAAATATGGAATATTGAATTTTCTATACATTCAATATTAATGCGGTCTACATTGCTGGCACTGGGATAATTAGGCCAAAAATACACATTTTTTTCTCATAATTATAACCCCCACCAAAAAGTTCCAAATCCATAGGGCCATATAATCACCAGCAGCTAGGCCATGTTTGTTCTCTAAGTGTAGCTGAACTCCTGATAGAAAAGATGACATCAGTCTCGACGTTCTGTGATCGCTTTATGAGGAGTTATTACATAAATGGAGATTTCCTAAAATTATGAAGGGCTGAGTCCGGCCCACAACCGGGACCTTGCGAGGTCATCGTAGAGGGGTGTCTGGGTGGGACTCAGGGTCTGATTAAAGATCAATCCCAATTATCATCAGTGTTCATGCATAGAGTTACATTTCATGTATGTAGGGACCCTGTTTATCGACAGATCAACAGAAGCGCTTGCCTTCGGCTTAACAGAATAGTCTCTGCGATCGGTGTAGTAAGTTCTCCTGTTAGTCCCTTTTATTTATGTAACTGTCTATGCTGTATTGTTTTGTCCCCATTGTAAAATCTTTTGTATATTTTTCATAAACACTGCTTCCCTTTGGATTAAATATAAAATTTTATAGTTCTGTTCCTTCTGTTCTGTAAACTACACCTCGAAGTGATAGCTACTGTAAACGGTGTCCAGTTGACCGAAACAGAGTGGTGGTGGCAGCGAGTACTTTTGGGGCTTCTGAGAATTGTCTGTGACTGTACCGGGGTGTGTACACATATTCCCTGCGGTGGAATCCGGAGGTGTATATGCCATATGTTCACAGTTAATTTTCTGATAGCTTAGTGGTGAGAACAGGCTGCAGCCTTCTCCGTGGATTGTCGGCCAATCATGTAATTGTCCAGACGATAGGAGGCAGCAGAGAGCTGTTCGCTCTAAAGATCACAGCGGGTGGACCTTCCCGGACTGTGATATCAGTGATTTGTGGGATTAAGAAAGTCTTGACAAATATTCAGATCTCTGACATTATTAAATAGTTATTCCCATCTATGCAAGTTATCAACTATCCAAAGCACAGGTTACAACTTGTTGATCACTGGAAACCCCACTAATCCTGAGAGTCCTGTGTTCTGAAGTGCCCTGTGGAATGGAGCGGAGGCCACACATGTATAATGTACTCTGCTATCTCTGGCAGTTCATACACAATCAATGAATCAGAGGCCAGAATGTGTGGTCACCCCCTTAATTCCAATTAATAATGTCAGAGCCCCATTTTGACTTGGAGTGTCCAATTAATTATCTTATATTATTACTATTGCTAATAATAAATAGTAAAGAAGTACATGCCTTCAATTTATTATACTTTACATTATGACTTTATTCTTTCTATATAGGCAAAAATTACTTATGATACCAGAAAAATACAGTTTCGATGTATAACCATGTCCTTACCAGCTTGCACAACAGATCTGTAAGCGCGGGGTTTAAGCCTAGTCCACCCTGCAGTGATAAAAATCACAAGATGGTTAAACATTGTGCTTTTTATTTTTTTTTATGTGTAGAAACTTTGATATAGTACAAGCAGATCACGTTGGCATTCGTATAAAGATTTCCTAAAATTGGACAATTTATCCTGATGTGAGCAGAATTTCATTGTTGTATTATTATATGATATATGCTGATTGTTAAGGCTCAATACATTTCAAGCTCATCCCAGTCTTGTGATTACTGAGCCAGATGGAAGTTGCAGAGTTCGTCAGCAGCAACCAAGGAAAATGTATTGGAAGCTTTATATTAATTGTTGAAATGTTCATAGACCTATCGGTGAAACGAAAAGAGGATGCAGCAGCTGCAGATGGGACCGCGGCCTGACGTTAGGATGGCCCTGGGCCCCTCACTCCATTTCTTAGCAAGGTGACTGACAAAGATTTTGCACAAGCTACATAAAATCAGCATCTCGGTGAAAGCCAGTTATATTCTTGTACAACAGCTTCATGCCGAGCAGAAAGCCCATCTATCAGTCAGGCTCCTCCACTGGACCCTACATGCTGGTAAGTGCTCCATGCATATTCTTCAGAAACCTCAGCTGCATCCCAACCTTGCAGGGTATGGTAACAATTTTCTCAATTGCTGCAATACTGCACATTGTTTGCTGTGATTTTCATAAGACACAGATCATAGGGAACAGATTTTGTCGTGATTCAAAAATTGTGTCAAAAATAGAGTTAAAGGGAATCTGTCACCCTAAATTGGCGGGATATTTAAATGATGGCAGTCAGGTCAGATGGGCGGTGTTTTGGGTACTTGCCTTAACATGTTGTTCGCCGCTGTCTCCATTATTTCTGGGAATTGTAGTCGCTGCCCTCCATATAACGCGCCTGCGCATTGCAATCTTGAATTGCGCACGTGCAGTATGCTTTGCCCGCAGATTGCAATGCGCAGGCGCGTTATATGGAGGGCAATGACTACAATTCCCAGAAATAATGGAGACAGCGGCAAACAACATGTTAAGGCAAGTACCCAAAACACCGCCCATCTGACCTTACTGCCATCATTTAAATATCCCACCAATTTAGGGTGACAGGTTCCCTTTAATTAAGGACATAGTGCAATTTCTGCCATTTCAGAAGTTTTTGTGAAAATCTTGTCAAAACACGCAAGTTGACCCTATTATGTGAATATACCTTTAGGGATATCGGCCAACCGTAGCATGTTTTACACATCTGTGAAACACGGACTGTATTTGTATCGGAAGACCTGGCCCAGCCCAGCGAAGTGCCTATGAAGCAGTTAGCTCAGGTTGTGCGACCTGGCAGTCAGGTCGGGTCTTCCGATCCGTGTTTCACAGACTTTTGTGGAATGAGCCTTAGATCTCACTAACATGAACGTATCTGGAGTGTTATCGGATAGCACTCAGCCAAATATTATTCTATGCGGCACTGCAGATCTGTATTTTTTTCTCACACCGCATGCTGCGTGTGGATCCACCAATCGGATCGCACTCACCCATTCAAGTCTGTGGGTGAGTGTACAACATCAGACTGTACTCAGATGTCATCCGAGTGCAGTCCCAGTTTCGCAGACTCAGATAATGGAGAAGATGGAGAAACTAAATCTCTACATCTGTGCTGCTATTTTCTCATGCGAGAGAATTGGATCATCCTTAGGTGACACTCAGATGAAACTTGAAGCAGAGTTTGAGCAAAGTGTCATTAACATAATGGATCCCAATATATGTTCCTCTGACCCCGGTCTCAGTGCGAATTAGAAACAAATCTGTTAAATCTGAAATGGCCTCAGGGTATATTCTAATATAGCGGTCATGCTGTTGTTTATTGTTGCAGCTACTGCAAATTCACAGCAAAATGCGATAGATTTTCTTCAATTTCACAAATTTTACAGCATTTCGAAGCAATTTTGGTAAATCATCTCAAAATAACAGAACATACTCTATGTATTTGAATGTATGCTAATGTCATTTTAAGCATGTCAGATCTGCACCAAAAATGCCCTGTAAATATTATAAAATACATTACAATGGGGTTATAAAACACAATACATATACAGCAAAAATAAGCCCAAAGGGATTTAGGGCTTGTCTATAGGGAGATATGCGTCTAGTGGACAGTTACCTTATGTGCATCACCAGGATTACATCCAGGGTTATATCGTGTAAGTATTAGCGCCCTTTTGTTTAGATTACATCATTACTTGTTGCATTCACCTTTATCTTAAGGACCTTTCAGCACAAACCAAGTCTATGCCGGCAAATGTCTCAATGAATAGTCATTTACTTTTCAGATGTTTTAGATGTTATTGCTTATTTTATTTAAAACTGGAAAAATTATACTGAAAAACTAAAATGTAACCATTTTCATAGTATTTAAAAAAAAACAAAAGACAAAATAACAACTTACGGTAAGTTTGAGAACAACTTTGCCAGCATGTTCTACAATGTCTGTTGTATCTTCAACAGTTTGTTCCTGTAGTGGGATATAAATGTATAAATATTTTACAGTCATTTCAGACTAACAAATAGATTTTCTAATCATTATTTTACTATTTGACTCAGATAATAAAGCTTTAATGAATGCATAAATGAAATGCAGACTTTCAGATTCATAATTTAGATTTGGAATTCTTTCTATTGGTTAAAACCAATATACCGTACATATTGATTTCAATTTTGTAAAACAAAAACATATTGTTTAAAGCTTTATTTAACTTTGTTTTCTTAATGGATTGAATGTATTGTCAAATACAGTATGTATAGAACATACATATAGTATATTATAGTAGCGTAGTAGAATCCACAATAAAGGAAAATGTGAGTTGAACTGAATATTAACCCCTCAGCGTGTGGTTATGTCCTAAGGAAGAAGTGTGTGTACTTCAAAACGTGTAGATTATACTACTATTATACAAACTCCAGGCTTTGGATCCTTTATCTACTTGTCGGCAGAGCGGAACTTTCCAGGTTTTCTCTCCTAAGACCAATGTATTGGTTGGATGACCTATGCATCTGCTGCAGCTGGAGTTTCTATAACTATACTTTGTTGGGTATTAGCACAACCTACAGTATATATTTATAATTGATGTATCCTGGGTGAGACCCTATTGTGCTTTTTCTGCTCCCAGCTTCTGCACATATATCCGGTAACTTTTTCATGGTTTTATTGGTGCAGCTGAATTAGAGTTTCTTTTTATGGATTGTGGGGTACATAAAACAATCCTTTTTTTTTAGAGGAAAATATAAAGCATCTTTCGATCAGTTCCTTTTTAATGCTGTTCATAACATTTTAACAAATTAAAGTTATTATATATTGAGTGAAAAATTGAGGCTGTGCTTTTTTTGTGTGCAAGTGTGTTTATATATATCAAATTTCTTACTTCTTTGTTCCACTTAGGAACTTTTGACAGTCATTTATACCTTTATTATGTAATCTATTGGAATACCTTTGCAATAGTACAGTAGTTTGCAGACAAGTATCTTTCTCAAGCATGGGGGGGCGCTATCGTGCATTGCAGTCAGTGAAGAGGTGGCTGTACGTGCAGAGCTGTCTCCATTTATTTGTTTGAAATTTCCAAAAATTGAAGATTTGATTTTCCCTCATGCTTCTCTTTTTGCATACACATTCTCAAGATAGATTTTAGTCCTAACTGATGCCAGCAAAACAGCAGGGAATAACACTCGAATTCTGTATTAATTGTACCATTTTTCCAGTCAGATTTTTCTTTTCAATCTTTCTTTTTTACTTAAATAAGAAGTGAAACTAAATCTTCTGAAGACGCTACTCTGTATAACAGTGTAAAATCTGAACATAATCCAGTGACATTTTAATTTGTTTTCTATGTTATCTTACAATTGCTGGATTTGTTCCAAGTACTTTATCAAGTTCACATCCAATATATGCCTATTAAGGGATGAGAAGAAAGAAAAATAAATTCAAGTTCAAGCTTTGAAAATAAATGAAAATAATTGTATTGCAGTTGTATTATTTCTTCATTCCCCACAGGAGTTTATATTTTACAAGTAGGAAAACCATCCTTAGGGTGTGAGCATAAGACGTCTTTATCAGGCAGATATTCACTATATAAACCATCTCAAAAAACTGTTAGAAAAACCTCAAAAGAATGAACATAAGCATTTTTTATGTATAAATGATTTTCGACGCACGGTCTTCAGGCTTTTGACCACTTCAGGTTTCTAGAAATGTCAAGCGGTTATAAAAGGTGACGTCCATTTTCTCCCCACGGAAGATCCTCTGTACTTTATATTGCAAATCAAAGAGAAAGCTAAAAATATGCCCTCAGACGTTTCAATGTCAACTGGAGCTTCTGACCATAATTTTCTTACTTAAGAAAATGCTAGCGGTTTCTTCATTATTTAATAGAGTGAGAAAAAAATGACCAGAAAACAGCAGTTGAGAAGACATTACAAAAACCATGGAAAATAACATCTGAAAAAACAGCAATGGTCAAAATCATTGGAAAAATGCTCAGGAAACGGAAAAAAAACTGCAGAAAAGACTTTTCTGGAAAAAACCCACCAGAGTTTCCTGAAGCATCTTCTGCTTGAAAAACATGACGGATTCTCCACCTGGAAAATATGTCTTGTGCTCATACCCTTACCACTGGGAAATGCCTGGCGATCTCAGGGTTTTGTCAGTAATGTACAGGATCCAATTACTGCATGTGTGCTGTTAGGCTACGTTCACACGATGAGTTTTTGGTGACTTTTTGATGTGTACTTGTAGTGACATGCAATTTAGATTTTCCTCCCAGGAATTAATCCAATTGTCTTAATGTAAAAAAAAAACTCCTCACATGAGAAAACAGTAGGACCCAGAGCCAGGAGAAACTATAGAGGCTCACAAAGGAAATAGCGGGTGGTAATAGCGAGTGCGGCACTTATGCTGGACTGAATGGCAAAGGCACTACAATTCACCAGACGAGTATTGTAAGCCAGCGCATAGAATTTACTGACACAAAGGTCGCTAGTTTCCACCTCGGTTCGAGGTCTTCATCATAGGTAAACATGCTTTTACAGTATTTTTTTACTGCCTGACCCATATTCAATAGGGCAATTTATTTGAGGGACACCTGGGGTAATTCCTCTGCTACTAAACAGGCACTATTAAAATCATGCTTATCTATGCATAAAGTTAACTGTGTGCAATTTTGGACTGATAAAAACTCTTAACGATAAAGCCACATAATGCATTTTTTCTGTGGATCACTCCAAAACTGCGCAGTTTAATGCATGCAGTTTTTGCATAGGCAAGCAAGATTTTCTAAGCCAGTTGTTTAGCAGGATATTACCAAAGGTGTTCCTCATCTGCCCTTTTAAATTTGGGTCACGCGGTCAGTAAACACACTGTCAACACCGTCATCTATGTAAAAACCGCATGCAATCAACTATATGTAGTTTTGGACTTGTCCAAACTGAGTCAAAACGACCTGATCATGGAGTGTAAATCTGGCAGAATTTAATCGATATTCATATATAGTTCCAACTGGACAAAAAATAGCCATTTATAGACGTCCACTCAGATCTTTGAACTGTCTGTGTTATGCAGAACAGATCCTTAGAGTAAGGGCTCATTTAGACGTCCGTGCAAATCGTTGTGATCTCTAACCACAATGTACAGACTGGCCATGGGTTCCTGACCGGAATATAACAGCTTCATATATTTCCATGATGCTGTGACGCTCGGGTTGGTGGAGCCGCAGCCAGTGTGTGCATTGCAATCCAAGATCGGACTGATGTGCACGAACATCTGCAAGAGCCCTAGGAGATAGTTTTCTATCTACTCTCCACTGTTATCAGGAGATGAAGATGTTAACAACATTAACTCAGAATTTCCTAATAGGTACATAACATGAAAATGGGTCAATCCCTTTAGGAAGGTAAGCAAGTGGCTTAAAGAGAACTTCACTGAATTTAGAGAATTATAATAGGCTTACAGTACTAAAAGGAACATGTCACTAGATTCATGTTGTCCGAACCACAGGTACCATAAATCAGAGCCTGTGGGACTCCAGACAGGTATGTTTTCCTCTGAAATGCTGCACTGCAGCATAGTTTGACATTTGAAGAGGTGGCCGAGGACCATAGGGTAAAGCGTTACTTGTCTAGAGCAGCCCCTTTCCGGCTTCTCCTTTCCCAGCTATAGTTGATTGACAGGTCTTTCACTATGTGCACACAAGGGAGAGAACTATCAATCACCTCCAGTGGTGCGAGCAGAAGCCGGTCTGGAGTGGACTAGGCAGGTCTCTCTCTATAGCTCCCGGTCGGCTTTTCAAGTTATGGTTTCAGGGGAACGCCCAACGTTTCTGAGAAAACATACCTGGATGCAATCATGCAGCCAGGCCCTGATTCCTTTATATTCCCTTATATGTACAGGATCTTAAAGGGTTACACTATCATTAATGTGAGAACACTATATCTTGACATTCAACAACAGACTGTTATTGTGTATTTCTTACCAATGTGTCTTTCAATTCATTGAAGGCTTTTTCATAGTTTTCTACATTTTCTTCAAACTGTGAAATAAGAATTAACAAAATATCTATAATTAAATGTATGTAAAATTTAAATTTTCAACTGATCAATTCAGAGGTGTTCCCAATATACAGCACACTCACCTGATGGCGGTTATAAGGTTTTAGCCTTTGTCAAGTTAATGGGAGCTTATGGATACCTTTGATCTAAGCTTTGGAAGTTTCTCTGGCCCATAAGGCTGGTGGGCAATACTAAATCGGTAGTAAAAGTGCCTAATGCGTTCTGTAGGTCAGGTTGGTGGTACAGCTGAAGTCTTGAGGACGGCACATATGAACGTCTGGGTCTTTGTTACTATATGCATTATACATTGCTTCGGAGAATAAACCGCCTATGCCTTATTCCTGCTCAAACTGAAATATTGCCGTTTCTGTGATAATCAAATGATTGGCCAAGTTTTCAGTAAATGTTTACACTCAATGACAAGAAAGCGACGTTTTGAAAATTTCAATGACAAAAGATAAAGCAATTACATGCGCTCCTTTATACTGTTTTCCAATTAAGTCAGATCACTTATTAAAGTCAAACACAATATGGTTTGGTAGAAATGGCCATGAGTAGTGTTGAGCATTCCGATACCGCAAGTATCGGGTATCGGCCGATATTCGCGTTATCGGAATTCCGATACTTAATTCCGATACTTTTTCAATATCGTATACCGGAATCGGAAGTTCTCATAATTCTTTGAGAGGCAATGTGATTTTAGTCAGCCAATGAGGAATCCTACGAAGTGTGGGCACATCCTGTAATGCTGCGGTCATCTTAACTAATGGCATGGCTGTGATTGGCTGCTGAAATGATGTCAGAATGCACTATAAAAGGCGCCGCAGCCATTTTAGCGTCACTGTGCTGTGAACTCAGTAAGGGACAGAACGCTGCTGTGCTGACTCTGAGGGACAGTTAGATATTGCGATTTTGTGTACTACTGTGCTTGAGGCAGGCTAGTTTACCAACCGCTGTGTAAAGCTTCATTTTGCCAGTGTTGTTTTAACAGCTCTGTGCAAGGTGTGTGTGTGACAGTGCAGGTGACGCTGCAGTTTGCTCTGCATCCACCGCTGTTTGTAGGCATCTGCACGTGTCACTGACTCTTTTTTTTTTTATTTTATTTAGTGGAATTGGTGCAGCTCCATTATATTAGAAAAAAATCAAATCTATTAGTGTGACGTGCTTCCATCCGTATACAATACATTGGTTGCAAACACTATAGAAGTACAGAAAGGAGCTTTTCACAGATAGTGAATAGTTGTGTTTCAGTGTTCACTGCAGTCTGTGAGGTTTTGATTTTTTGAGTGCAGATCATGCTCCAGTTAGTTCTTCAACCACTGCTGGTTGTAGTCTGCTGAGCGTGTGTCACTGCCTCATCCTTCACATTTTTCTCTAATTGGTGCTGCTCCATTTTAGTGGAAAAAAATCTAATCTATTAGTGTGACGCGCTTCCATCCGTATACAATACATTGGTTGCAAACACTATAGAAGTACACAAAGGGGCCTTTAACAGCTACAGAACAGTTGTGTTTCAGTGTTCACTGTAGTCTGTGAGCTTTTCATTTTGTGAGTGCAGATTACGCTCCAGTTTGTTCTTCAACCACTGCCGGTTGTAGTCTGCTGAGCGTGTGTCACTGCCTCATCCTTCACATTTTTCTCTAATTGGTGCTGCTCCATTTTAGTGGAAAAAAATCTAATCTATTAGTGTGACGCGCTTCCATCCGTATACAATACATTGGTTGCAAACACTATAGAAGTACACAAAGGGGCCTTTAACAGCTACAGAACAGTTGTGTTTCAGTGTTCACTGTAGTCTGTGAGCTTTTCATTTTGTGAGTGCAGATTACGCTCCAGTTTGTACTTCAACCACTGCCGGTTGTAGTCTGCTGAGCGTGTGTCACTGCCTCATCCTTCACATTTTTCTCTAATTGGTGCTGCTCCATTTTAGTTGAAAAAAATCTAATCTATTAGTGTGACGCGCTTCCATCCGTATACAATACATTGGTTGCAAACACTATAGAAGTACACAAAGGGGCCTTTAACAGCTACAGAACAGTTGTGTTTCAGTGTTCACTGTAGTCTGTGAGCTTTTCATTTTGTGAGTGCAGATTAAGCTCCAGTTTGTTCTTCAACCACTGCCGGTTGTAGTCTGCTGAGCGTGTGTCACTGCCTCATCCTTCACATTTTTCTCTAATTGGTGCTGCTCCATTTTAGTGGAAAAAAATCTAATCTATTAGTGTGACGCGCTTCCATCCGTATACAATACATTGGTTGCAAACACTATAGAAGTACACAAAGGGACCTTTAACAGCTACAGAACAGTTGTGTTTCAGTGTTCACTGTAGTCTGTGAGCTTTTCATTTTGTGAGTGCAGATTACGCTCCAGTTTGTACTTCAACCACTGCCGGTTGTAGTCTGCTGAGCGTGTGTCACTGCCTCATCCTTCACATTTTTCTCTAATTGGTGCTGCTCCATTTTAGTTGAAAAAAATCTAATCTATTAGTGTGACGCGCTTCCATCCGTATACAATACATTGGTTGCAAACACTATAGAAGTACACAAAGGGGCCTTTAACAGCTACAGAACAGTTGTGTTTCAGTGTTCACTGTAGTCTGTGAGCTTTTCATTTTGTGAGTGCAGATTACGCTCCAGTTTGTACTTCAACCACTGCCGGTTGTAGTCTGCTGAGCGTGTGTCACTGCCTCATCCTTCACATTTTTCTCTAATTGGTGGTGCTCCATTTTAGTGGAAAAAAATCTAATCTATTAGTGTGACGCGCTTCCATCCGTATACAATACATTGGTTGCAAACACTATAGAAGTACACAAAGGGGCCTTTCACAGATACTGAACAGTTGTCTGCAGGGTTCACTGTAGTCTGTGAGGAATAACCACACTTAGGCCTTAACTTTTCTGACTTTCTTTATCAATCTACCAAGATGAAGAAGTCAGTGAGTAAGGCACGTGGTCGTGGTCGAGGCCGTGGATTTGCAGCAGGGAGAGGACGTGGGGATTCTGTGGCTGCTGCCGCACCCAGTGACACAGCATCCACCAGTTTTCCCCGTGAGCGTTCCTTTATGCGCACTTTTGTAGGAGCTCAGCGTACCCCCCTGCTGCGTGAAGAACAAATTGAAGCCGTTGTTGGTTGGATGGCAGCCAATGCATCGACTTCAATAGCTTCCACCTCCTCTCAGGACCACAGCACTGTTGAACAACCATCAGTCTCTTCACCGCCTGCCAAATTGCCCAGGCAGTCAGAGAGCTCTGTACAGGAGCCAGCTGAGTCTCTGCTTCTGTTCTCAGAATCTGTTGGCTTGGAAACAGGGGCCCAGCCAAGCAGCATTCTGGAATGTGAAGAAGAGGCAGTATGCAGTGATGCGCAACAGCTGTGTCTCTCTGAATCTGAAGAGGCGGGTGAGCCAGTGCCGATGGTCAGCACACCGCAGAACGCATCTGATGATGATGAGACTCAGTTGCCAGTTTCTGTTGAGCATGGTGCTGGCCAGACCACCCAACAACAGCAGGTGTTGGAAGAGGGTAGTGGTGGAGATGATGAGGTCCAAGACCCAACATGGCGTGAGGAACAGGAAGGTGGTGGGAGCAGCTCTGAGGAAGAGATTGCACCAACGGTCCAAACAGTAGGGAGAGGTAGGCTGCAGACTCGCTTGCCTGTAGCCTCCAGTTTGGCACCCGTTCGGAGCAGTTCTCTTCCAACAGCCAAACCGGGCGCTCCCAGGACTTGCTCTGCGTGGTCCTTTTTTGATACAGTTGCAGATGATATTTGCTATGTAAAATGCAAGCTGTGTAATCAAAAAATTAAAAGAGGTAAAAGTGTCAGTAACCTTAATACAACAAATATGTGGAAACATGTGCGGTCAAAGCACTTTGTTGAGTTACAAAGACACACTGGAGATGTAGGCCAACCTACAGCAGCACCTACATCTTCAGCTCGTGTTGGAGCCTCTTCCTCCAGTTCACACACAGCTGGTTCGGCTTCCTCAAAGGATCGCCATGGAAGAACCTCTGTCACTGTTGTCCAGAGACACAGTGTTATTCCACCCACAGCTGCAAGTTCCCTGTCATCCTCACACACCCAGGCCACAAAACAGCCATCGGTAGCACAGGCATGGGATAAAAGACGGCCATACTCGGCAAACCATCCACGAGCACAGGCTCTGAATGCTGGCATTGCAAAACTCCTGTCCCTTGAAATGCTGTCATTCAGGCTGGTGGAGACTGACAGTTTCCGTGAATTAATGGCATTGGCAGTCCCACAATACAATGTGCCCAGCCGATTTTATTTCAGCAGGCAAGCCGTCCCTGGTCTGCAAAAGCATGTTGAGGCAAAAATTAAACATGCGCTACTAAACGCCGTCAGTAGCAAGGTCTACCTGACCACCGATGCGTGGACCAGTACCCATGGCCAGGGACGATACCTTTCACTCACTGCCCATTGGGTGAATGTTGTGGAGCCGGGTACAGATCTTGCGAGTGGCGCTGTACGTGTTCTGCCAACTCCAAGGATTGCCGGAATCAAGTCTGTCCACATTGACTCCTCCTCCTACTCCAGTTCCTCAGAATCATCGCTGCAGGAGCCGTCACGGTCTACCTCCACATGGACCCGTGGACGCTTACCTGATGCGACCGATATGAGCACAGCCGTGGCCAAACGGCAACAGGCCGTTCTGAAATTAATTCCCATGGGGAATCGAAGCCACACAGCGCAGGAGGTCTGGAATGCCATCAAGCAGGAGAGCGACGTGTGGTTTTTGCCAGCGAATCTCCAGCCAGGCTTGGTAGTGTGTGACAATGGCCGAAATCTGGTGGCAGCTCTGGGCCTTGGCAACCTCACTCACATACCATGTCTGGCACATGTGCTCAACTTGGTCGTGCAGAGTTTTTTGAGGGACTAGAGTGCTCTCACTTGCGACGTTCCAGCATGGCCAGATCGCGCATTGCAGCTCTGCAATGCAGATTGCACCTTCCTGAACATCGCATCATATGTGACGTATCCACCAGGTGGAATTCAACGTTACATATGTTGGAGCGGTTGTGTGAGCAGCAGCCAGCAGTTATGGAGTATCAGCTGCATCAGGCGCAATCAACACGCAATTTGCGCCGTCCACACTTCACCATTAATGAGTGGGCCACTATGAAGGACATGTGCCACGTTTTGCGTGCGTTTGATGAGTCAACGCGGATGGCGAGTGCAGATGATGCACTAGTCAGCCTGACTGTCCCCCTTATCTGCCTGCTTCAAAAAACACTGCAAGCAATAAGGGATGAGGTTTTGGAAGAGGTGGAGGATGAGGAGTCACAAATTCCATCACCTTCTGGAAAGTCAGCGCAACGTGGTTCCTCACAAAGGGTGGGCAGGGCTCACTTTGTGAGGAGGATGAGGAGGAGGAGTCAATGGAGGAGGAAGACATCGCTCCAGAGGGAGGTACACAACGCTCTAGTCAGTATGTAGAGCGAGGGTGGGGTGATGCAGAGCAGGCAGAGATAACGCCTCTTGCAGAGGACAGCGTTTCTTTGCCAGTTGGGAGTCTGCAGCACATGGTTGATTTCATGCTGCAGTGCCTAAGAAACGACCGCCGCATCGCCCACATTCTCACGACGTCTGATTATTGGGTGTACACCCTCCTAGACCCTCGCTACCGGGACAACGTCAAAAGCCTCATCACACCGTTGAACCGGGAGCGTAAAATGCGGGAGTACCAAGACACACTGGTGCAATCCCTAATGTTCTACCTTACTGCCGAGAGCACTGCTGCTGCTACTGCTTTACAAAGCAGCTCTGTGCGTCGAGGCAGTGTAGAGAGCTCTGCAACAAGAGGGAGCACACGCAGTGCCTCTGCACAGGGAAAGACCAGTATGTTAAAAATGTGGCAAAGTTTTGTGGCAGCGCCACAAATGTCTACACCATCCGAGAGGGCTCCAGTCAGCGGGAGGCAACGTATCCGTCAGATGGTGACAGACTACTTGGCTTTGCCTCTCAGTGTACTCCCAGATGGCTCTTCCCCATTCAAGTTTTGGGTCTCTAAGCTGGATACATGGCCAGAGCTTAGCCAGTATGCATTGGAGGTGCTGGCTTGCCCTGCTGCCAGTGTATTATCGGAGCGCGTCTTTAGTGCTGCAGGTGGTGTACTAACAGACCGTCGCATGCGACTATCCTCCGATAATGTAGACCGGCTTACTTTTCTGAAAATGAACAAGGCATGGATCTCGCCAGAATTTGTCTGTCCGTTTTCAGATTAAATAACTGGTTCGCAACGTTATCCATGTCTCCTGTTATGTTCATCTTTCTACCACCTGAACTCTACTTCCTGGGCTCCAACACTGCCAGTTGCTGCTCAGAAGTGTCGTGTCCACAGAACAAAACACAAGCTCTACTGTTAGTGGGGTTCAGTAACGCCAGCTGTTCCCCTGCTGTGTCAACGGCAAGAAGTCTCCTGTTCCCGACACATGGACAGAAAAACACATGACCAACATGCTCCAAATAGGGAAGAGCCGTCACCCTGCTTGTTATGCTGAAAACATGAAATTGTGAAGTTTTGCAGGCCTAGAATGATAAATTTTTATGACAAATATGGACAAATAATAATTTGTCATCACAGCGCATATCTGCACATGTCTATTAGAAATGGTAACAAAAAATAAAACATAGTCTACTCTTCACATTTTGAAATTAATGCATAAAAGTACATTTCAGACTTATGAATTAATGCTTTTTAACCCCTCTCTGACATTAGACGTACTATCCCGTCCATAAAACCCGTGCCATTCTGACCATGGACGGGATAGTACGTCATAGGCGATTAGTTGCGCTCCCCGAGGGAGCGCAGCTAATCGCCGCCGGGTGTCAGCTGATTATCACAGCTGACACCCGTGACTGTGTGTCAGGAGCGGTCACGGACCGCTCCCGGCACATTAACCCCTTGCACACCGCGATCAAACATGATCGCGGTTGTACTGGGGGCACAGGGGAGGATCGCGCAGTGTGGGGGCTCCCTGCGCGCCCCCCTGAGACCCTCAGAGCAGCGCGATGTGATCGCGCTGTTCTGAGGGCTTCCTCCCTCCCAGGACCCGGATCCAAGATGGCGCTGGGGTCCTGGAGGGAGGCGGCTTCCTCAGTGCCTGCCGAGAGCAGGCACTGAGAAGCCTGCTGCACTGCCTGAGCGATCGCTGGTGTGACAGAGTGCTGTGCACACTGTCACACCAGCGATCTGATGAAATACAGTGATGTCCCACCCTGGGACAAAGTAAAAAAGTAAAAAAAGTAAAAATAAACATGTGTAAAAAAAAATCCAAAAAAAAAAAAAAAAAAAAAAAATATTCCCAATAAATTCATTACTTATTGTAATAAAAAAAATAAAACAATAAAAGTACACATATATGGTATCGCCGCGTCCGTAACGACCCCCCCTATAAAAATGTCCCACTAGTTAACCCCTTTTGTGAACCCCTTAAAAAATAAAAAATAAAAACGAAGCAAAAAATCAGTGCTTTATCATCATACCGCTGAACAAAAAGTGGAATAACACGCGATCAAAAAGACGGATATAAATAAACATGGTACCGCTGAAAACGTCATCTTGTCCCGCAAAAAACGAGCCGTCACACAGCATCATCAGCAAAAAAATAAAAAAGTTATAGCTCGCAGAATTAAAGCGATGCAAAAATAATTATTTTTTATATAAAATTGTTTTTATTCTATAAAAGCGCGAAAACATAAAAAAATGATATAAATGAGGTATCGCCATAATCGTACTGACCCGAAGAATAAAACTGCTTTATCAATTTTACCACACGCGGAACAATAAAAACGCCTCACCCAAAAGAAATTCATGAATTGCTGATTTTTGTTCATTCTAACCTCCCAAAAATCGAAATAAAAAGCGATCAAAAAATGTCACGTGCTCAAAAATGGTACCAATAAAAGCGTCACCTCGTCCCGCAAAAATTAAGACCTCACATGACTCTGTGGGCCAAAATATGCAAAAATTATAGCTCTCAAAATGTGGCGATGCAAAAAACTACTTTTTGCAATAAAAAGCGTCTTTTAGCGTGACAGCTACCAATCATAAAAACCGCTATAAATAGTAAATCAAACCCCCCTTTATCACCCCCTTAGTTAGGGAAAAATAATAAAATAAAAAAAATGTATTTATTTCCATTTTCCCATTAGGGTTAGGGTTAGGGTTTCGGCTAAAGTTAGGGTTAGGGTTGGCGCTAAAGTTAGGATTAGGGTTAGAGTTTGGATTAGGGTTAGGGTTGGGATTAGGGTTGGGACTAGGGTTAGGGGTGTGTTGGGGTTAGGGTTGGAGTTAGAATTGGGGGGTTTCCGCTGTTTAGGCACATCAGGGGTCTCCAAATGTGACATGGCGTCTGATCTCCATTCCAGCCAATTCTGCTTTGAAAAAGTCAAACGGTGTTCCTTCACTTCTGAGCTCTGCCATGCGTCCAAACAGTAGTTTATCCCCACATATGGGGTATCAGCGTACTCTGGACCCCAAGAGTTATTGTGAAATTTGTCCTATTTCTTCTGTTACCCTTGGGAAAATAAAAAACTGGGGGCGAAAATATTATTTTTGTAAAAAAAATAAGATTTTTTTGTTTTTACGGCTGTACATTATAAACTTCTGTGAAGCACTTGGGGCTTCATAGCGCTCACCACACATCTAAATAAGTTCCTTGTGGGGTCTATTTTCCAAAATGGGGTCACTTGTTGGGGATTTCCACTGTTTAGGCGCATCAGGGGCTCTCCAAATGCGACATGACGCCCCCAGACCATTCCATCAAAGTCTGCAATCCAAAACGTCACTACTTCCCTTTCCGAGCCCTGACATGCGCCCATACAGTAGTTTTCTCCCACATATTGGGTATCAGCGTACTCAGGACAAATTGGACAACAACTTTTGGGGTCCAATTTCTCCTGTTACCCTTGTGAAAATAAAATATTGGGGGCGAAAAAATTTTTTTTTAAAAAAAAAAAGGGATTTTTTTTTTTTGGGCTTTTGCTTTTTTAAAATTCTGTGAAGCCGGGGGGGAAAAAAGGGTGTCCCCCCAAAATCTGGGAAATTTCCCTTGGGGGGTTTTTTTTCCCCAAAAGGGGAAAAATTTGTGGGGGGTTTTTCCCCCTGTTTAGGCGTTTGGGGGGCTCCCAAATTAAAAATTTTGGCCCCCAGCCCCTTTTCCCAAAAGTCTGCAACCCAAAAACCCCCAAAAACCCCCCTTTTCCCGGACCCCAAAAAGGCCCCAAAAAAAAAAATTTTTCCACATTTTGGGGGGAAATAAAGCAAACCCGGGAAAAATTGGGAAAAAAACCCCTTTTTGGGGTCCAATTTCTTTTTTCCCTTGTAAAAAAAAAATTTTGGGGGGGGAAAAAAATCATTTTTTTTAAAAAAAAAAAGGGTTTTTTTTTTTTTTAAGGTGTGCTTAAAAATTCTGTGAAGCACTTGGGGGGTTAAAAAGTGCCCCCCCCAAAATGGGGGTTTTTTTCCCCTTGGGGGGTTTTTTTTTCCAAAAAAAGGGGGGTTCCTTGGGGGGGGGTTTCCGGGGGTTTATTTTTTTCCCGGGGGCCCCCCAAAATTTGGACATGACCCCCCCAACCCCCCATTCCTTTAAAAGTGGGGCCCCCCAAAAAAACCCCCCCTTTTTTTCCCTTTTTCCGGCCTGGGCCCCCTTTCATTTGTTTTTCCCCCCCTTTTGGGTTTCGGCGTACGGGGGGAAAATTTTTGGGACAACAACTTTTGGGTTCCAATTTTTGGGGGTTCCCCTTGGGGAAAAAAAAATATTGGGGGGGGGGAAAAAAAAAATTTTTTTGAAAAAAAAAAAAGGATTTTTTTTTTTAAAGGGGCTGTTTTTTTTAAAAAAATTTTGGGAAAAACAGGGGGGGGTTAAAAAATTTTTTCACCCACACTTTTTTAATTTTTGGGGAGGGGGTTTTTTTTTCCCCAAAAAGGTGTAATTTGGGGGGGGTTTTTCCATTTTTTAAAAGCAGTTTGGAGTTTCCAAAACCCCCATGGCGCCCAGCCAATTCTGCGTTAAAAAAAGTGAGGGGCCCCCCCCTTCCCCCTTCCCCAAAACTCTGCCCCCCCCAAAAAGGGGTTTACCCCCACATAGGGGGTTTTCAGTGTCTCCCCCCAAACCCCCACAATAATTTTGGGGTTTTTTGTTCCCCTTGGAAAAAAAAAATTTTCGGGGAAAAAATTTTTTTTTTGGGGAAAAAATTTGATTTTTAAATTTTGGGCCCCTCTACGTTTAAATTGTGTAAAGCCTTGAGGGAAAAAAATTGCCCCCCAAAAGGGGTTAGTTTTTTTCCCCGGGGGGGGTTTTTTTTTCCCCAAAGGGGGGTTTTTGTGGGGGGGTTTCCATTTGTTTAGGCAAAAGGGGGCCCTAAAAAATTTGCAACATGGCATCCAATCTCAAATTTCCCCCAATTTTGGGGGGAAAAAAGTAAGGGGGGCCCCCTTTTCCCTTTTTGGGGAGCTCTGCCGTGCCCCCAAAAACGTGGTTCCCCCCAAAATTTTGGGGGGAATCAGCGTACTCGGGGAAAAATTGGACAAAATTTTTTGGGGCCCAATTTTTCCTGATACCCGGGAAAAAAAAAAATTTTGGAAAAAAAGGGAAAATTTTTTTTTGGGAAAAAAAATGGGATTTTTTTTTTTTTTTTCCCCCGGGGGCCATTATAAACTTGTAAAAAGGGCCTTTGGGGGGGGTTTAAAATGCTCCCCCAAAGGGTTTTGTAATTTCCCCGGGGGGGGTTTAAAAATTTTCCCAAAAGGGGGGAAAAACTTGGGGGGGTTTCCCCTTTGTTTAGGCCCAATCTGGGGCACTAAAAAGGGGAAACATGCCCCCCTTAAAGTTGCTTCCCCAAAATTTTTTCTTTTTTCCTTTTCCCCCAAGCCCTGCCGTCCCCCCAAAAGTTTTCCCCCCCCACTTTTGGGGTATCAAAAAATGGAAAATTGGAAAAAAAAACTTTTGGGGTTTTTTTTCCCCCCTTTTGGGGAAAACCAAAAATTTTTAGGCTAAAAATCTTTTTTTGGGGAAAAATTTTTTTTTTTTTTTTTTCACCCCCGGGCCCTTTTATAAACTTTTTTTAAAACCCCTTTTGGGGGTTTTAAAAAGTGCTAAAAAAGTTTAGAAAAATTTCCCGGGGGGGTTTTTGGTTTCCAAAAATTTTTCCCCATTTGGGGGGGGGTTTCCCCCCTTTTTTGGCGAAAAAAAGGGGTTTTTCCCCCCAAGGCGAAAGGGCCCCCCCAAAATAAAAACCCCAAAACCCAAATTTGGGGGTTTAAAAATTTTTCAAAGGGCCCGTTTCCTTCCCTTACGGGGCTCTGCCGTGGTGCCCAAACATTTTTTTTTCCCCCAACTTTGGGGGTATTGGCGTACTCGGGAAAAAAATTGCAAAAAAAAACCTTATCTGCCCCTTTTTTCCCCTTTTCCCCTTTGGAAAAAAAAAAAAAAAAGTTTGAAAAAGATCTTTTTTGGGGCCCAAAAAATTAAATATTCTTTTTTTCCCTTCCAGTTGCTTTATTTCCTGTGAAGGCCCCTGAAGGGTTTTTTTAAATTTTTCTTAAAATGTGGTTTTTTGATTTCCTTGGGGGGTTGGTTTTGGAATGGGGGTAAATTTTGGGTATTTTTCTTTTCTTTGTAAAACCCCTAAAAAGTGACTTCAAATGAGAGGTGGGCCCCTAAAAAAAGGGCTTTGTAAATTTTTTTGTAAAAATTTGAGAAATCGTGGTAAAATTTTAAACCCCTTTTAACCCCCTAAAAAAAAAAATTTTTTGATTCCAAAATTGTGCTGATGTAAAGTAGAATGTGGGAATGGGTTTTTTTAACTATTTTGTGTTTTCATTTTTTCTTGTTTTAAGGGGAAAAAAAAATTCAAAATTTGAAAATTTCTAAATTTTCAAAAATTTTTGCCATTTTTGGTTTTTTTTTAAATAAAAAGCAAGTTTATGGAAAAAATTTTTAACCCTAACTGAAGTACAATATGTCACGAGGGGGGAAAAAATCTTTAGAATCGCGAAGATCCCTTGAAGCGGGGTTCCGGAGTTATAACTCATAAAGAGGGCAGTGGCAGAATTTTAAAAAAATTTTCCCGGTATTAACGTGCAAACCACCCTTGGGGGTGTTGGGGTTTTTTAAAATTTTCAACAATATATTTTGTTACCCAAATTTTTTGGGGGGTTGGTTGTTCCCTTTATTTTTGGGATGGCATAAAATGCGTTTATATTTTTAAATTTTTTTTATTTTTTTCCTTTTTGAAATTTTGAAAAAATGTGTATCTTTGTTTTCCGTGTTAGCCCCTTGATAGAAAAATTTTTTTGACTTCAAAAGTAAACAGTGGGTTTATAACCTTTTTAAAGGATAAATGAAAAAAATGGAAACAAATTGCAAGTTTCAAGGGTACCACGTCTTTCATAAGGGAAGATTTAAATAAAAAAATTAAGGGATACATATTTTATACACAACAGGCACAGGAAAAAGGGCAAATTGGTAAGGCAAGTAAGTGAAGTGGGATCAGACTGTATTATCTAAAGGGAGAACATAAATATTGGAACAGTTCCCAGATAAAGGGTAGAAAATTTGAAATTTCCCCCCTTTATTTTGGGGTATTTTTTTGGGTTTTTTATTTACCCTGGAAGGGATAGACGAGTTTTCCCTTTAAATTTATATAGATTGACATAAATCCATGGATTTTCATTCCCCTAACAGTGTCAAAAAGGGCATTTTGAGCTTATATTCTGAAAAACCCTTTTTAACCGGGTTTTTTTTCCTTTTTTGAAGTTATATTTTTAAAACCCGTAATTTTCCTTTTCCATGATGCTATGACCCCGGGATTACAAAAATCTTTTTTCCACAGGTTTAAATTTTTTAATTTATTTTGTGATTTGTGTTTGGCGTGTTAATTTATCCTTTTTTTCCCTTTTTTTTGCCCGGGGTTTTCCCCACCTTTTCCCCCCTCCCTTGTTTAGCTATTTCCCCTGTCCTGTTGTGTGTAGGGAAAAATGTGATTCTTCATTTTTGGGGTTTAAATCCCTTTGCCTGATGAAAAGACACCTGGAGTCTCTAAAGCCTTTTTTAATTTGTTCCAAAATTTTTTAGTTAGCCATTAACGTTATCAACCAAGAGGACTGTAAGTATAAATATTTTTCTATTTTGGAAATTAAATTTTTCATTTTTTTGTTGTAGTAAAAATTCATTTATTCTTGTTTGAAGTACATCATTTGCAATGGGCACGTAACCAAAGGGAAAAAATAATATTTTGTGCCCTACACCCTCCTTGACCCGGGCTTCAACCCGCGCCAAATTGGCTCAGAAGTGTTAGATTTCACAGATGAAAAAAATGCTGATGTGTTTGTGGGGTTTTTAGTAACGCCTTTTGGGCCCCGGGTGGTGTCTGGCAAAAATTACGCTGCTAAACTACAACCCTTCCCAAATTTTTAAAAATTTATACTTGGACTCGCCTTTCACCCCCCTTTACCCTGGGCTTCAACAGCGCCAGTTTTTGGTAGATGTGTTAGATGCCCCAGATGAAAAAAATTTGCTGATGTGTTTGTGGGGTTCGGAACGCCTGCGTTCCCCCGCTGTGTGTCCGGCCAAAAAAAATTTCTTTCTAGGGTATAATCCCTGGGTGAAAAAAAAAAATGACATCTCAAAAATGTCTTGGCTACCCCATTGATATGAGGGGTACACCCTGTTTTTTAAACTGTAAAAAATTTGAAACGTTTAAATTTCAAACCAAAAATGATTTTTTTTTGTCACAAAAACGTAAAAAAAATTTAAATTTGACATTTTTTTAAAAATATGCACATGTGGAAAACAAAACAAAACAAAAGCCCACTTATGTTATAGGATAAAGATGGTCAAAATTTTTTCTCCATAGCTTAGACAAAACCCAAAAACAAAACATGATGACTCAAATACTGCAATGTTGGAAATGCATAATGGGGGGTTTTAACTTTTTCAAAATGCTTTTCAGTGCGAAGGTTATACTTTAGTTTTTCTTGCCCTTTTAAAAAACCATACAGTAAATATAAAATCCAATGTTGATTAAAAAGGGCGTGATGTAAAACTGGAAAAATTTTGCAAACAAAGCATGTAGGAATTTGTCCTTTTTCAAAATTACTTATATTTGTGTTTATTTTAAAAAATACTTTTTTGTTTTGAAAGGGTTAAAAGGGCCCTTTTATAAAGGTCCTTTAAGTAAAAATTTTATAATCGCTAACAAAAAATGCATTACCTTGGTTTAAAATCCAAAAGTGCATAGTCACAATAGCAAAAAATTTTTACCTGTAAGTGGGGCTGAAAGAACGAAAACCCGATTTAATAGGCGTAGATAAAAATTTTTTATCAGCTGAATAGGGGAAAACTGTACAAAGCGATATAATACTTTTACCCTTTAAAAAAAAGCTGTGCACACCTCACAGGATTTTTCTTGTTGCTTGTTATGTAATAGGGCACATGCGTGTATGTTTCATTTTAGGTGTTGTTTATTTAGTAAAGAAATCTGACAACGCCTTTGGGGTTGTCGGTCGTTGCGTTTAAAGAACGTGGCAAACCCTGAAGGGTTTGTCTGCGTCATAAGACGCACAGGGCGCTCCAATACCCCCGGTCACGCAGGAAGCCAGTCGTGCGTCCAAACAAAAGGGGCAAGCATAAATGAAGTTTCCCCTTTTTTTAAAGTATATAAAAAAAAGGATGTAGTAGTAACGCAACTTTTATTGAGGTACGTTTACATCGCCCCTTTTCCCCTCTGTGGCTATGCAGTCTATTTTATATATAACCCTTTTCTTTCCGTTGTTTATGGGTTGAACCTCCAGGGCGGGATAAATAGTGTTTTCCTATGCACTTTTTAAAAGGTTTTTTTTTTTTTAAATAAATGATTGGAAATATTATCAGTAAATTTAAAGATGGAAAAAATTTTTGATATTTTTTAAAAATTTTTGTGATATTATTCCGGGAAATGAAAATGGTTGTTTCTTTTGTTAAATTATTCCTTTATTTAAAGGATTCTGATATGTACTTGTATGCTTTTTTTTAAAACCGTTTTAGAGAATTTTAAAAAGATTTTTATTGTGGGTTTTCATTGCTTTTTTTTAACATGTTTAAAGGAATGCCCTTTATGTTTTTCAATTTTTTAATTTTCATATATTTTTTAAAGTAAAATTTATATTTATGGTTTCTTTAAAAGGGGGTATTTCTCTTGTTTGGGTTTAGAAAATTTTTAATTGAACGTAACAAGGAAAATTTTTTGTTTTAGTATTTAAAATCCTCCTTGGCCCTGGGCTCCAACCCCCCGTTGTTGCTTGGAAAGTGCTGTTTTTCAAAGTCTAAAACTTGCTCCTGTTTTACTGGGGTTCAGTAATGTCAGTTTTCCCCCGCTGTGGTAACGGCAAAAAGTCCTGCTGCCCCCACCCTGTTCTCTTCTCCCCCGGGGTTTTAAAACACGCCGTTGTTTCTGGAGTGCTTTTGCCGTTCACTTGCTCCTGTTTTACTGGGGTTAAAGTAATTAAAGCTTTTCCCCTGCTGGTTGAAGGCAAAAAGTTGCTGCCTCCCCCTTTTCTTTCTACCCCGGGTTTTTCAACACCCCCAGTTGTTTCTGGGAAAAGTGCGGTTAGCACAGTCTCCCTTTTCTGTGTTACTGGGGTTCAGTAATGTCAGTTTTCCCCTGCTGTGTGAACGGCAAAAAAGCCCTGCTGCCCCCCCCTTTTTTCTCATCCCTGGGTACAACCCGCATTTTGTTTCTCGGAAGTGCTGTTTGACAGTTCACTTGCCCCGTGTTATGGGGTTCGAAATGTCGCTTTTCCCCTGCTGTGGTGAAGGGAAAAAAGCCTGCTCCCTCCCCCCGTTCTTTTCATCCCTGGGTTTAAAAACCCCCGTTTTTTCTCGGAAGTGCTTTTTGCACGCTCACTTGCTTGTTTTTTCTGGGGTTCAGTAATGTAGCTGTTCCCCTGCTGTGTGAAGGGCAAAAAGCCCTGTGCCTCCCCTGTTCTTCTCATCCCGGGGTTACAACCCCGCCAGTTTTTTCTCAAAGTGCTGTTAGCACGTCTAACTTGTCCGTGTTAGGGGGTTCGTAATGTCAGCTGTTCCCCGCTGTGTGAACGGAAAAAAGCCCTGCTCCCTCCCCCCTGTTTTTTAATCCCTGGGTTCAACACCCGTTGTTTTGGAAAAGTGTGTTAGACAGTCTACACTTGCTCTGTGTTAGGGGGTTCAGTAAGTAGGTTCCCCCGCTGTGTGAAGGGCCCAAAAAGCCCCTGTGCCCACCTGTTCTTTTCACCCCTGGGTTAAAACCCCCAAAGTTGTTTTCGGAAGGCTGTTGCACGTTACCTTGCTCCTGTGTTTGGGGTTCAGTAATTCCTTTTCCCCCTGGGGTGTGCGGCAAAAAAGCCCTGCTGCTCACCTTTTCTTTTCACCCCTGGGTTACAACACGCCAGGTTTTCGGGGAAGTCTGTTGCACGTCTTCATTGCTCCTTTGTTTAGGGGGTTTCAGTAATGTCGCTTTTCCCCCTGTGTTGTGAAGGAAAAAAATCCTGCGCTCCCCCTGTTTTTCTCATCCTGGGTTAAAAAACACCGCCAGTTTTTCTCGGAAGTGTGTTGCACAGTCTACATTTGTCCTGTGTTACTGGGTTCGTATGTCATGTTCCCCTGCTGGTAAACGGCAAAAGCCTGCTCCCTCCACCTGTTTCTTTCCACCCTGGGTAAAACACCCCAGTTTTTTCTCGGAAGTGCTTTTAGCACAGTCTACATTGTCCGTGTTATGGGGTTCGTAAGTTGCTTTCCCCCTGCTGTGTGAAGGGGAAAAAAGTTGTGCCTCCACCTGTTTCTTCTACCCTGGGTTACAACCCCGCCAGTTGTTTCTCGGAATGCTGTTAGCACATTTACACTTGTCCTGTTTTAGGGTTTTTCGTAATGTCAGCTGTTCCCTGCTGTGTGAACGGCAAAGCCCTGTGCCTCCACCTGTTTCTTCTCACCCCGGGTTACAAACCCGCCGGTTTTTTCTGGAAGGCTGTTGCACGTCTACACTTGCCCCTGTGTTCTGGGGTTCAGAAATGTCAGCTTTTCCCCCTGCTGGTGAAGGGCCCAAAAAGCCCTGCTCCCTCCCCCCTGTTTCTTTCACCCCTGGGTTAAAAACCCCCCGTTGTTTCTCGGAAGTGTGTTAGCAAGTCTCCTTGCCCCTGTGTTCGGGGGTTCAGTAAGTCAGTTTTCCCCCCTTTTGGGTGAACGGAAAAAAGTCCTGTCCCTCCACCTGTTTTTTCATCCTGGGTTACAACACCCCCAGTTTTTTCTGGGAAAGGGTGTGTTAGCCAGTCTACACTTGTTCCTGTGTTCGGGGGTTCGAAAAGTCAGCGTTCCCTGCTGTGTGAACGGCAAAAGTCCTGCTGCCTCCACCTGTTCTTTCTACCCCTGGGTTACAACCCGCCTTTGTTTCTGGGGCGGGTAGACGTTACACTTGCCCCTGTGTTCTGGGGTTCAGTAATGTCGGGCCCCCCTG
>JARQOD010000009.1:100938402-101114425 GCA_033576555.1 Oophaga sylvatica | reverse complement strand
GACCTAGTTGCCTTGCATAACTATAATGTAAACAACAGATATCTAATAGGACATTTTGTTCTTCATGCATTTGTTCCTTTACGAAGGTCTTTTATGAAGGCCAGATTTCTTTAAAACGACTGATTATAGCTGGCCTAGAAATATGTGAGCACAAGGTTTTTTTAGCAAGTGAGATCTATCTAACTGTGAACTGTGAATACATATATGTGAATATACTTTGAATATATGGAATACATATATATTTCCATGACACCGGATGCAACTGTTCAGCCCCGATCTGATTCATGCTGCCCTCGGTTTTGTGACCTTTACATTTATTTGTAATTATTTACATTTCTGGATTCAATTGTGGCCTGTTTTTTCTGTATATGTTGAATGCACCAACACACCAATAGCGCACGCTGTTACCGTGATTTTGTATGTTGTGAAATAAAGTATTTTCATCAATGAATTTCTATTATTATAAATAAAATAATGTGAATGTGTTTTTTGTTGTTTGCTAAATTGCAATGTGATCGGTGTTTTCAGATGAATTGGAATTAAATAACATATTATTCAAAAACGTTATTTTATTTGTTAAAAATGAAAAGTGTTAATGTGTGAAGCCATCTGGTTTTATTTTCATCAATAAGTCATAATCACACCTTCATTATGCGCCATCACTCCCACTACAATATGCTTGGAAGAGAACAGCGACATCCACAAACAACAGTGACTTCACCGTTGTGGATGAAGTTTGATTGAATTTTAATGTTAATGCTGTTTGCTGAGGTCAATGATAATTGACATGCCAAAAGTTTCTTGTTGCATGACTGGAGCTTTTAGCCAACTGTTCTTCTACTTCCCCCTGTCACACCAACCCTGGCTAATCAAAAGTTGCATCGGGGATGCCAGAAGGTAAGAGATTCATACGCCTTAACCTCTTGGCAATATCTGCCATCAGGGTCAGACTGACCTGGCAGGGTATTGGGGAAATCCCCGGTGGGCCCTTGCAGTGGACCAGATACATGGCAATAGGAAGTAGAAGGGAAAAATTTGCATTTTTTAGGGGCATGGGCCCTTTAAAAGAGCAGGCAGAGTGTGTAGGGCCGTGCGCACACAGCATTCATTATATGAACTGGATGGATATATGGCGGGAGGCAGGACAAGGAACCAGGATGGATATATGGGGTGCCAGGATGGATATATGGGAGGAAGCAGGACAAGGGACCAGGATGGATATATGGAAAAGCCAGGATGAATATATGGGGGAGACAGGATGGATATATAGAGGGGCCAGGATGGATATATGGGGGAGCCAGGGTGGATATATAGAGAGGCCAGAACAAGGGACCAAGATGGATATATGGGGGAGCCAGGATGGATATATCAAGGTGTCAGGATGGATATATTGAGGGGCCAGGGCAAGGGACCAGGTTGGATCTATAGTGTGGCCAGGATGGATATCTTGGGGATGGGCAGGATGGATATATGGGGGGCCAGGATATATATAGAGGCAAGGATGGAAATATGGGGAGCCAGGATGAATATATAGGCAGTGGCAGGACAAGGGACCAGGATGGATATATGGGGGGCTAGAATGCATACACATGGGGGGCCAAGATGGATATATGGAAGGGCCAGGACAAGGAACAAGGATGGATATATGGGGAGCCGGATGTATATATATATTGGGCCCAGGATGCATACATATTGGGGGCAGGATGGATATATGGGGGAGCCAGGATGGATATATGGGGGCCAGGACAAGGGACAAGGTTGGATATATGATGGGCCAGGATGCATATATATGGGGCAAGGATGCATATATATGGGGGGCCAGGATGGATATATGGGGGGCAGGACAAAGGACTAGGATGGATATATAGGGGGGCAGGACAAGGGACCAGGATGCATATACAGTATATGGAGGGCCATGATTGATATATGGGGGGCCATGATGGATATATGGGGGTGCCAGGACAAGGGACCAGGATGGATATATGGTGGGCCAGGGTGCATAAACACAGAGGGCTAGGATGGATATATGGGGGGCCAGGATGGATAATGGATATATGGGGAGGACAAAAAATTTGGATGGATATATTGGGGGCCAGGATGACTATATAGCGGTGCCAGGACAAAGGACCAGGATGCATGTATATGGGGGGGCCAGGATGGATATATGGGGTTGCCAGGATGGATATGTAGAAGGTCAAGGACACTGGACCAAGATGGATAAATGTGGGAGATCAGGATGGATATGTAGAAGGGCCATGACAATGGACCAGGATGGATATATGTGGGAGATCAGGATGGATATATGAGGGGGCAAGAATGAATATATGGGGGGCCAGGATGGATATCTGGGGGATAGATATATGAGCGGGCTAGGATGGATATATGGGGGGCAGGACAAAGGACTAGGATGGATACATGGGGAGCCAGGACAAGGGACCAGGATGCATATACTGTATATGGAGGGCCATGATTGATATATGGGGGGCCAGGATGGATATATGGGGGTGCCAGGACAAGGGACCAGGATGGATATATGGTGGGCCAAGGTGCATATACATGGGGCAAGGATGAATAAACACAGGTGGCTAGGTTGGATATATGGGGGGCCAAGATGGATATATAGGGGGCCAGGATGGATATATGTGGAGGACAAAAAAACAGGATGGATATATGGGGGCCAGGATGACTATATAGCGGGGGAGGACAAGGGACCAGGATGCATATACAGTACAGACCAAAAGTTTGGACACACCTTCTCATTCAACGATTTTTCTGTATTTTCATGACTATGAAAATTGTAGAATCACACTGAAGGCATCAAAACTATGAATTAACACATGTGGAATTATACATTACACTTTACAAAAAAGTGTGAAACAACTGAAAATGTGTCTTATATTCTAGGTTCTTCAAAGTAGCCACCTTTTGCTTTGATTACTACTTTGCACGCAGAAAAGGTGAACGGACGGACTCTACATGCCTGGTTCCCACCGAGAAGCATGGAGGAGGTGGTGTGATGATGTGGGGGTGCTTTGCTGGTGACACTGTTGGGGATTTATTCAAAATTGAAGGGATACTGAACCAGCTTGGCTACCACAGCAAAGTGCAGCAGCATGCTATTCCATCCGGTTTGCGTTTAGTTGGACCATCATTATTTTTCAACAGGACAATGACCCCAAACACAGATCCAGGCTGTGTAAGGGCTATTTGACCAAGAAGGAGAGTGTTGGGGTGCTACACCAGATGACATGGCTTCCACAGTCACCATACCTGAACTCAATCGAGATGGTTTTGGGTGAGCTGGACTGCTCACAGCTTCAATTTTGAATAAATCCCCAACAGTGTCACCAGCAAAGCACCCCCACACCATCACACTGTGAAGGACTAAATTAAGAAAGATCAAAACTGAATGCTCCATGTTGTGCCTGTAATTCCATTTTGTCGTTTATTAGATAAATTCTTTTACTGGGCTGTGGCTCATGGCTGTTATAAAGCCAAATAGTTTTCTACTGGAGTAAAGGTCATGGGCTGTAATAAAAACTAGACTGCTCCAGTTTAGACAAGATATGAGGCCTTGGGGTGTATCACTGTAGAATACTCTGAAGAATAAGATGCTATTGTTCCCTTCTATGGTCACGTGGATATGACCATATATGTCGTTTCCAGTCTTCCTGTATTTTCATTGGTTAAATGTTGTAGGTGTGGTTTTATACTATTGGTTGAAGTACAAACTTACTAAATACTATAAAAGATGATGATGTAATACATGGGTAGAATCTGTTTCGATTCTCCCAGACAGAAACACGTCTCCGTTTGGTTATTTCTGTTGCTAGCAACGTTCTGTGAATTAATTTGGAAATCACTAGGTCAACCCTGAAGGGTCACTTAGATCCTACCTCAACAGATGGCGCCAAACGTGGGGCCCCCGTATAGGGACGCCTCTGCCCCCCCGGAGGACAACAAGACAAAGGACCCTCGGACCGGACACAGACACTGGAAAATTGGGACTGATCACCCCCCACAACCACGGTAAGTTGGCAGTTATACTGTTCAGACTGTTTGTTGCTGGAAAGAGGATCTGAGGTTGTCCCCGATGGTGGGGTGATTCTCGGGTGGAATCATATAGAGGTGTAGTGCCGTTGGGGGCCCAGTGTTCGAACCGTACCTCGTAAGGGACCGACACCCCTGATTGATCAGTGATTGTAACTCTCTTTTTAGTCAAAATATCCTGAAATCCTGATCACTGTTAGAATCAGGCACGGTGAAGTGATCGAAGATGGGAAGGATGCGTAACTCCATTATATAATATACAGTATATATATAACCAGAGGTGTCCGGAGGGATAGTCTAAGATGCCCTCCTCCTTTCACTGTGTATCATGCTGTGGGGCCATCCCTGTGGGGGATAGATAGGCCCAGTGGGACAGACTATACGGCCTCTCTAGGACTGGGCACAATTTAAGTAAGGATATTTAATTAAAAGAGATTCATATTTTCCGTGGAAGAAAAAAAAAAAAGAAGGATTTGGATTTGTGTGATAGATAGGATACGGTCAGTCTTATGGTTCAGAGACGAAAGGAAAAAAAAATTATCAGAAATGTAGAGGAATTCCTCAGGGTGGGAGGATAAAGCCTACGCTATGAGACAAAGGTATTAGAAAGAACAAAGGCAAGTTAATGGTGGTTTGTTGAAAAAACGCTGAAAATTCTGTGGCTTGGCACATGAATTATGTGATGAAGGTTATATGGAGGTGGAAGATGAAATGAATTCTGGAAGTTTTTGTTATCGCTATGTTGAAAAAGGAAAGCTGTTTACTATAACAGAGATTGGATGTTATGTGGGAAGGAACTGAGAAAGTGACTGAAAGTACCAGAAAAACAAATAATTAAAAATGATGATTTGGAACAAGGGGTTTCTCTGCTAGATAATAAGGTCCCTTCCCAGGAAATTAAGTCTCTCCTTCCGACTGTAAGCTCTGTGCCCCTCAACCCCAGGGCACCAATATATCGTGGATTACCAAAACCCAGTGCGCCCCCATCCTATGATCCTGCTTGGTGGATTTATAATGTATGCGGGGTTACTAATCCTCAGTGGAGAGAGACCTGTTACAGTTGTGGAACAAGCAGACCCGGAGTTGTAGTCCCAACTTTTCCCTTGGTAAATGCTGACAGCACTTATTATCAACCACTGCCAGCACCAGTCCCTGCTATGCCTAGTATTGCTAGCGGTCATGAGTATCCACCCCCTCCTACTTTATTCACCCGATCAGAGACAGGATACACAGAGGAAAAAGAAGATTTTCAGGAAATATATTCCAATGTTATTCCTGGACCCCAACATCATGATGTGCTCTTTAGGATAGGGACAGGGGATCTTACGAAGCAGCATACTGGGGCCATAGTAAATGCTGCAAATAATCAACTCCGCCATGCTGGAGGACTGGCCGCAACAATTTCACAGAAAGGCGGACCCATGATACAGGACAAATCTAATTTGTATATACAGACGTATGGCCTGGTAGAAACAGGACAGGTCACAGCAACCAGAGCAGGACAGCTGCCGTGTCAATATGTAATATATGCAGTGGGACCACGATATAATTCTACCAACATTCCTAGGTCCCAACAATTGCTTACTGAGGCTGTGCAGAACGCAATCCTGTATGCTTCCTCTGTCCCCCCCAGTACAATGCCTCAACTTACAATGGCCATACCATTAATCTCTGCCGGTATATTCCAATATCCCAGGAAGGATGCCGCCACGGTCATAGTATCAGTAATAGAGCGATGTATACAGGAAAATCCCATAAAAGTAGAGGAGGTCCGATTTGTCCTTGACAGCCACCTAACGGCCCATCAGGCAATACAATCTCTAACTGTAACGGAGCCTCCAGCCCCGCACCCGCAGCAGATGCCTCTTGTGCCCGCACTACCACCACCTCCTCCTGCCCCCTGTCATTAATATTCGAATTTTGGAGGATGATGTGAAAACTACTCCCGACAGGCCAAAGTATACCCCCTTTTCTCCATCCCAAATGGCACCCTTTGCAATCAATTACCTGATCCAGAGCCTTCCCCCATGGCTTTCTACAGGCAAATGGCAGCAAATCGATAGATTTATTCCACTCCCCGAAGAGATCTATTACACTTAGTTAGAGTAAAAGCTGGGGAGGGGTATTTTCCAATTATTGAGGGTGGCATAGTGTATAATGTGAACCTGGATGGATTAACCTATGAGAGTGGTGTTGATTTCTGCAATGCCTTAAAGGTTTGGGCACAAGATAGACTAGCGGACCAAGCTACCTCTCTCACAGATGTTACACAGGACAAGGGGGAGACTGCCGAGAAGTTCTATGGGCGTCTCATGGTAGTATTTGAAGATCTAGGATTCTCATTATATAATAAAGCCCACTCACGTCTTTTTGTTGCAGCTTTGAATCTTAAATCTGAATTGAAGGAGGCGATAACGTCAGTCAGACCTGATGTCGAGAATTCCACTCCGGACGATGCATTAAAGGTAATTAAAAGTTTTCAGAAAAATCTAGCCCGCTCAACTTCAGCAGGGAAATGGAAACCCAAACCAGCTGCAGTTTCGGGTCTCACTCCAGTTTCGACTCCCACCTCCTCTGCAAGTACGCAGATAGTTCCTTATCAGCATCAGTGTCCTTCACAGCAAATCCCAGCCCCTGTTCTCCAACAATATACCAGCCTAACCCCTTACTCTATTCCTGAGAATATTGTTTCCCAGATCCGTTGCGCCAATTCTCATCTACAATGCTGGCGCTGTGACCGACTCGGTCACTTTCAGAGAGATTGTCATACCCCACTGACAGGTGCTACCCTCAAGTTCCCCCTGCCAGTCGTAACCTAAATACTGGGAACTCTAGAAGAAACCCTGATTACAGACAGTCTCAAAATTCTGATAGTCGCCCATACTGAAGGGGTGGCCAACCAGGGTCTGCCATCATAATGTCCTCCACCAAACCTGGGGCATGCTCATCTGTCACACTTCTTGTAGGGGACACCCTTGTTAAGTTCATGGTAGACACTGGGGCGGCCAATTCCATAATCAAGTCATCAGATGTACCTACGGATATCCCTATTCAATTCTCAGATAAAGAGCTTGTTTTAATTGGAGTAGATGGTGGACCCAATAAACATACTCTTACAAAACCCATCCCTGTGGGACCCTTCCCTGAAGTTACAGCTCAGTTCGTGATCTCTCCCACATGTCCAGTAAATTTACTGGGGGCAGATTTATTATCACGGTTCCGCTCCAGAATACAATTCCAAGATGATGGTCAGATGGTTCTTATGTTATATAACCCTTATACAGATGAAGGTAGTGAGGAAATCTGTATTTTTCATGCCCTTCTACGGTTATGATGGCCCTGATAAGCCCAGACCCTCCCCCGATGGTGCCTGATGATCAACGACTTGCCCCATATCTCTCAGAGATACCATCTAAACTTTGGTCAAAAGGGCCAGATGATATAGGGAAAATGCCTGTAGAACCAGTAAAAGTGTTTCTCAAACCTGGTGCCCCTTTTCCCAAAGTTCATCAATATCCTTTGAAACATGATCAGGAGCGGGGCCTCAAGGGACAAATACAAACGTTACTCGATAATGGTGCTCTGGTAACCTGTGTTTCCCCATGTAACACGCCCTTGTTTCCCGTTAAGAAAAAGACCCCACCCGGCCAACCCCCTGTATACCGGCTGGTACAAGATTTATGGGCAGTTAATGCAGTTACTGATCTGGAAACTCCAGTGGTGTCTGATATATATATATATATATATATATATATATACCCTTTTGTTCCAGATATCTCAGGATGCTGTTTGGTTTTATTTATCAGGGAGGATAATTGATGTAGACAGTTCTGTCACAAGGGGCCCAAAACAGTCCCAATCAGTTTGCAAAAAATATGGGCAAGTGTCTTTTACCCTGGCAATTGACCACCCCCATGTCACGCTGCTTCAGTATGTGGATGATTTTTGTTGTGTGTACGGACGGAGCAGGAAGCCATGTTGCTATTGTTAGTTTTCTGAAGCATCTGGCAGATCTGAACTGTCGGGTTTCGGCCTCGAAACTTCAGTTCTGTCTTGGTCAAGTGATATTTTTGGGTCACTGTCTCCTTCAGGGTGTCAGATACCTCACAGAAGAAAGAAAAATAGCTGTCAGCTCCCTTCCTTTCCCAAAAGATGAAACTGAACTATGTACTTATTGTTGTCAGTGGATACCGGATGCATCCCGCATAATACAACCCCTTTACAATGCCTTAAGAGATGGTATAATGAACTATAAGGAAAGATCACTAGTTTTTATGGAAAGCCTTTATCGTGCCTTCTCTGAATTAAAGTGGCTTATTGTTTCCTCCCCTGCCTTGGGTATCCCGGACTATACTCGACCATTCCATTTGTATGTGTCTGAGAATGAAGGACACGCAGCAGGTGTACTTATACAATCACATGGCAATAGGCAACGACCAGTGGACTATTATGCGGCCCGCCTCGACCCTGTGGCCCGAGTATCACCAAGTTGCATCGCTGTACTACAATCAACCCCGCTACTTTACTGTCGGTCCCCAAGAAAGATGGCAGTGATGAGGATTATCTCCAACATGATTGTTCCCAACTTCTGACTGAAGAAACAGCTATTTCGCCAAATGTCAGTGAGAATCCATTTCCAAATCCTGATCTGGTGTTATACACAGATGGTTCAAGATATGGTGATGAGTTTGAAAGATTCCACACAGGATATGCTGTTACCACAGAGGACACTGTAGTGCACGCAGCTGCGCTCCCGCCATCACAGTCAGCACAAGAAGCAGAATTTCAGGCTCTGTCTACTGCATGTACTTTGGCCAAAGACAGACAGACTAATATATACACGGACTCACAGTATGCATTTGGTATTGCTCACGATTTTGGAGCTCTATGGGCCAATCGAGAGTTTATTACTACTGCCGGAACTCCAGTGAAAAATGCTGAAGCTGTTAAAACTCTCATGGATTCGATCAAATTGCCTACTCAGGTGGCCATTATCAAAGTCAAGGCGCACGGCCCTAGGAACAGTCCACAGACTATTGGTAACGCATTTGCGGTTATGCAAGCAAAGGCCGCTGCTCTTCTGCCCGTTGAACTAACCATACCAATTATGGTGACCACACGCTCTCAGCGTAAACAGTTGCAAGAGATCCTGACTCTACAAGAACCTGATGATCTACAACAGACTGAGGTTTTCTGTCGGACCCCACGAGATCGTTTAATGACGATGCAGAGAATGTCTCCAAAAGAAGAGGTGAAGCAGTGGAAGGCTGATGGAGCACGTATGGACAATGGTCTCTGGAAAAAGGACCAACTTGTGTGTCTCCCTAAGCAGATGTACCCTGCTATTGCTACATGGGCATATGGACCTATACATCGAGGAAAAAACCAGGCCCTAGCCCTGGTACAAAAATTCTACTGGGTTCCAGGTGGACCATAAATGCCTAAATCTGGAAGGTATGAATATTGTCTGGTGGTTGTCGATATGTTCTCCAGTTGGCCAGAAGCATTCCCTGTTACCAAGACCACAGCAAAGAAACTGGTGATGGAAGTTATCTGCAGATATGGAGTTCCAGAAGTTGAAAGTGACCAAGGTCCGGCTTATTCTTCTCATGTGTATCAGGAGGTTCTGTGTTATGTTTCGGTAGCTGAGGAGTGCAGGTAAAAAAGGCAATACACCGAACCTCAGTGGCAAGCTGATCCACACGGCCAGACAACTGTGCAAACTCCATTGGGAGAAAAGATCCTCCCCAGCACCCAGAGATACAGAGGGAAAAAAAAAAAAAAAATGCAACAAACAGAAAAATATCTCTGACAACTCTGACAACCTTTTTTCTATCACAATATTTTTTCCCTTCTGTGAGTTTGGGTGTTGGGGAGGATCTTTTCTCCAATGGAGTTTGCACAGTTGTCTGGCCGTGTGGATCAGCTTGCCACTGAGGTTCGGTGTATTGCCTTTTTTACCTGCACTCCTCAGCTACCGAAACATAACAGTAAAAAATATTGTGATAGAAAAAAGGTTGTCAGAGTTGTCAGAGATATTTTTCTGTTTGTTGCATTTTTTTTTTTTTTTTCCCTCTGTATCTCTGGGTGCTGGGGAGGATCTTTTCTCCCAATGGAGTTTGCACAGTTGTCTGGCCGTGTGGATCAGCTTGCCACTGAGGTTCGGTGTATTGCCTTTTTTACCTGCACTCCTCAGCTACCGAAACATAACAGTTCTGACAATGTTTGGATCCACTGTAGCACTCCATACTCCGTACCATCCACAATCCAGGGGGAAAGTTGAGAGGTTGAACGACACACTGAAGGGACAATTGACCAAAATGATGCAGGAGACTACTGCTCCATGACCAGAGCTCCTACCCATTGTACTATACCATATTTGTACTATCCCTATTGCAAAACATGGCCTGTCCCTATATGAGATATTGTTTGGTGCTAGGACCCCAGTTGCAAATTTCCAGTCTCAGTAGTTATCAGAAGAAACCGACTGTGCTGTTTAATATGTTATTCAGTTTAGTGAAAATCTTGCTAACACCCATGCTCTAGTTTATTTTTCTCTTCCAGATTCAGCAGAAACCGATATTTGTTAGAATTTGAAGTCTGGTGATTTTGTGGTTGTGAAAAGGCATGTCAGAAAATATGGACTAGAACCCTTGTATGACGGTCCCTATTAAGTTCTCCTCATTACTCCTATGTCAGTGAAACTGGAAGGAAGACCGACTTGGATCCACGCATCGCACTGCAAGCTGGTTAAACAAGCCAATAGCAAATAAAGGGGATGTAATGTTTTGGTTTTTCGTATTTTCCATGTTATTATTGGTAACCGCATGGGATAGCCTAAATTCCCCAATGTCCTTAAATAATAAGTTTATATAATATTATGAAAAATTACTGAGAGATTTGTTGAATAATTCCCAGTTTCTGGCAGATATTTTCTTTTTAATCCAACTAATTGGTTTAAGGGAATTGGGGGTTGGATAGCTGGAATCTTGTAAAGTTTGTTAAACATCCCTGCCTTTATTCTTGTTATGTATGTAATACTAAAACTTGTTTTTTGGTGTATTTCTGTATGTATTAGAAAAATATTTAGACTTGAGAGTCCTCAGTGGTTGATACCATTTAATGGCTAACTGAAAAGATGGTAACAAATTGCAAGCTTTCGAGACTACTCAGGTCTCTTCATCAGGCAAAGACTAATACAACATCTGAAGAATCACATATTTATACACAACAGGACACAGGAATAATGCAATAGGTAAGACAAGTGACGTGAAGCAGAACTGTCATTATGGCAGAGGGATGAACATAAATATTGGAACAGTTCATAGATAAGGAGTAAAAGTTGTATTGCCCTCTGATTGGAGTCTGCTGATTGTATGTATTAGGAAATTCTGTACTTGGACAGCTAATGATACCAAAAGGCGTTGTTACCCCTGCTCTTCTCTACACTGATTTTAAGAAGTTATCTGATGAAGATGTTGAAGCCAAGCGCTTGGCTATCTTCAAAAGATCTCCACAACCGTTATCAAAAATTGTTATTTGTAAATTGTAGTATACAGGGGGGATGGGTACGCCGCAACAGCCATGTCTGGTAACATGGCATCAGATATGTGAAGACCAGTACCCCTCGAGCTTTTAGCTTGGGATAGTACCTCTGATGCTGGACATAAGTTAACAAAATATATCTAGGGGGGTATGTGAAGGACTATATTAAGAAAGATCAAAACTGAATGCTCCATTTTGTGCCTGTAATTCCATTTTGTCGTTTATGAGATAAATTCTGTTACTTGGCTGTGGCTCATGGCTGTTATAAAGCCAAATAGTTTTTCTACTGGAGTAAAGGTCATGGGCTGTAATAAAAGCTAGATTGCTCCAGTTTGGACAAGATATGAGGCCTTGGGGTGTATCACTGTAGAATACTCTGAAGAATAAGATGCTATTGTTCCCTTCTATTGTCACGTGGATATGACCATATATGTAGTTTCCAGTCTCCTTGTATTTTTCATTGGTTAAATGTTGTAGGTGTGATTTTATACTATTGGTTAAAGTACAAACTTACTAAATACTATAAAAGATGATGATGTAATACATGGGGTAGAATCTGTTTAGATTCTCCCAGACAGAAACACGTCTCCATTTGGTTATTTCTGTTGCTAGCAACGTTCTGTGAATTAATTTGGAAATCACTAGGTCAACCGTGAAGGGTCACTTAGATCCTACCTCAACAACACCACCTCCTCCATGCTTCACGGTGGGAACCAGGCATGTAGAGTCCATCTGTTCACCTTTTCTGCATGCAAAGCTGTAATCAAAGCAAATGGTGGCTACTTTGAAGAACCTAGAATATAAGACATATTTTCAGTTGTTTCACACTTTTTTGTAAAGTGTAATGTATAATTCCACATATGTTAATTCATAGTTTTGATGTCTTCAGTGTGATTCTACAATTTTCATAGTCATGAAAATACAGAAAAATCTTTGAATGAGAAGGTGTGTCCAAACTTTTGGTCTGTACTGTATATGAGGGGCCAGGATGGATATATGGGGTTGCCAGGATGGATATGTAGAGGGGCCAGGACAATGGACCAGGATGGATATATGTGGGGATCAGGATGGATATATGAGTGGGCCAGAATGAATATATGGGGGACCAGGATGGATATCTGGGGGATGGATATATGGGTGGGCCAGGATAGATATATGGGGGGGCAGGATGGATATAAAGAGGGGCCAGGACAAGGGACCAGGATGGGGCACATTATAAAATAAAGGGTGCTGGGCAAGATTATTAAATAAGGGGGCCAGGATGGGGGACTTAATTACTGTTTCGGGGCCAGAATGAGGGAACATGTAATATTAGTTTATTGTGACAAGTAGGGAACATAGTTTCCTTAGGGTCCAATTAAGGACGTTATTACTACTGTGATATAATTTATTTTTTGGGAAACTGTTTTCCATGGAGGGAACAAAAGGGAGGTTCTGTTACTGTGCAGGGCGGGGCTTTTTTCTTCATCTGACCTAGTGTAGAGATAAGTGAAAAAGTGTGGAATGTGCTCTGGAAGCGATTAGCTATTGATGACTGTGTTATTTTTTGCAGAGACAAGTCCTGGCTGGAAGAAGTAATAGTGGTCTGTGCCGGATGAAGTAGAAAAGCGAAGATGTAGGACTTCAACTACAGACATCACTGGTGAGTCAGTGTATTACATATACATGTACACTATACACTATATACTATGTACAGAGTTCCTGTGTATAATGTCACTGTGATCAAAGTATTACCTGTACACTGGCACAATATACAGAGCTCCTGTGTATAATGTCACTGTTGATCACTGTATTACCTGTACACTATACACTATATACAGAACTCCTGTGTACAGTGGGTACCGAAAGTATTCAGACCCCTTTAAATTTTTCACTCTTTGTTTCATTGCAGCCATTTGGAAAGAAAAACTAAAATATCACATGGTCATAAGTATTCAGACTCTTTGCTCAGACACTCATATTTATGTCACATGCTGTTCATTTCCTTGTGATCCTCCTTGAAATGGTTCTACTCCTTCATTGGAGTCCAGCTGTATTTAAAGCGCACCTGTTTTGGCCGCTATAAGATGCGGCCACTGCCTTTTAGGGCTTATCTACAGCATTCTATAATACTGTAGCTTGTGTGGCCCAGCTTCGCAAGGCACACATATCTTCTGGAAAATGCACAGGAAGGTAACTGTAAAAAGCTTGATATTCATTCACGCACACTTCTCAGCATTGCCACTAGAGGCATATTAGACTATTTAAGTAGTGTGACTTAGCAGTCAGTGTTCAGTCTTTCTAGACAGTCTGTGCAGGAGGAGAGGAGTGGGCACATTCTGTTCAGTTCAGTCATTCAGTCTGTTTCCTGTCTTCGGACAGAGAAGTTCAGATTCCAGTCAGACAGATGGAGGGAGAGGAGAGAAGTCTGCATCCTGACAGAGCTTGTGTAGCTCATCTGACAAGAAAGTGGAGGCTAGTACGGGTGAAGTGAATCATCCTAGCCTAGTCAGAGCTACCCCTTAACCTGCTACTCAGAACAAGCTGCCTGTGTTCCTAAGAAAGAAGGAGGAAAGGAATCAAAGCAGTTATACCAACGAGTCAACAGAGAACAGGTCGGTGAGCACTGAAGGAAATCTGACCTTGGCACGCTTGCTACACGTGCTTATGTAAGAGCGAGAGCAGGGCGAAGGGCAAGTGGAGAAGTAAGAGTGACAAAGGGACAGATCACCCTCACTCAAATTAGCCGGACACCGGGGTCCGAAGCGTTGCTAGTGCTTCACGCCTAGTAATAAGAAAACCGGAGGCTTTCTGGACTACAAGTCGCAGGAGGTAGCCCTAAGCGCTGATACGTAACCGGAGTCAGGGAGAACAGGGACTTTGAGCAGGACCCTGCAAAAGTAAGGACTTAGTTCTCTCAACATCTGATAATCAGAGACATAGAAGGCTCCACCACAATGTTGGCCGGGCGCAGTTGCTATTGAAGGAGTTGCACTTGACTTTATGCAAGTTGTACTCACACACATTAAGAGGATAAAGGAGGCCTCTAACCTGCTCAACAGTTTTCCTGAATGTGCATTCTCCAACCTAACCAGCTTCCCGGGACATACCTGCAACATCTACAAGTAAAGGTATGGAAAGAGATTGCATTGTGTGTGACTGAATTCTTATCTGCACCCTGCATCACCACCATAGACTTTGAGGGACCAGTTCCACCTGTGGGGAACCTAACACCTAGCTGCCATAACATCCCCTCAGAGATCTACCCTGCAGCGCTGGTCAATCAGATCAGAAACCACAGGTGGCGTCACGAACTATTCAAATCTACATATCCCCTGTAAATATCCCCCATTGCATGACCGCCAGGGACACGGACCGAGCTCTGCTGCCAGTGACAACTCCCATAGACTTCCATGGGCTCGGATCCGAGTACCCCATAGCCCTGGTATCCACACATGTGGTGCGCGTCAAGCTAAGCCCCGGATCCGACCTGCAAGATAAGAAAAATAAGTTTTATTATACTCACCTGGGGAGGTGGTCCGGTCCGATGGGTGTCGCAGGTCCGGGTCCGGCGCCTCCCATCTTCCTGCCATGCTGCCCTCCTGCTTGCTTCATGGTCCCTGGCATCACACTCCTGCGCAGGCGTACTTCTCTGCCCTGTTGAGGGCAGAGCAAAGTATGCATGTGCAGGCGCTGGGAAAGGTCAGCGAGGCCCAGTGCCTGCACACTGCAGGAATTTGCTCTGCCCTCAACAGGTACACCTGCACAGGAGCACGATGCAGGGGTGCCTGTGAATCAAGCAGGAGGGCGGCATCACAAGACGATGGGAGGTGCTGGACAAGGACCTGCGACACCCATCGGATGAGACTGCACAGGACCACCCCCCTGGTGAGTATAATAAAACTTATTTTTGTTATCTTGCAGGTCGGATCGGGGGCTTATCTACAGCATTATAGAAATGCTGTAGATAAGCCATGAAAAGCAGGCATCTTATATCGGCTAAAACTGCTGACAGGTTCGCTTTAACTAAACTGATAGGACTTGATTTGTAAAGGCGCACACCTGTCTATATAAGACCTCACAGTTCACAGTGCATGTCAGACCAAATGAGAATCATGAGATCAAAGGAACTAGCCAAGGAGCTCAGAGACAGAATTGTGGCAACGCACAGATCTGGCCAAGGTTACAAAAGATTATCTGCTGTACTCAAGGTTCCTAAGAACACAGTGGCCTCCATAATCCTTAAATGGAAATATTTTGGGACCACCAGAAGTCTTTCTAAAATTAGCTATCCAGCCAAACTGAGCAATAATGGGAGAAGAGTCTTGGTAAGTGAGGTAAAGTAGAACGCCAAGATCACTGTGGCTGAGCTCCACAGATGCAGTAGGGAGAAAGTTCCACAAAGTCAACTATCACTGCAGCCCTCCACCAGTTGAGCCTTTATGGCAGAGTGGCCCGACGGAAGCCTCTCAGTGCCAGATATATGAAAGCCCGCATAGAGTTTGCTAAAAAGCACATGAAGGACTCCCAGACTATGAGAAATAAGATTCTCTGGTCTGATGAGATGAAGATAGAACTTTTTGGAGATAATTCAAAGCGGTATGTGTGGAGAAAACCAGGCACTGTTCATCACCCGCCCAATACAATCCCAACAGTGTTGGCAGCATCATGCTATGGGGGTGTTTTTCAGCTGCAGTTCCTTTTTTGTGGTATTATTCGGTCATTATGTGGTCTGGTTATGGTGTGGTGGTATAACTTCGCTGTATGTGGTATTATTGTTCTTGGTATAGAGGATTGTGTTGGGTATGGTGGTCATTTGTTCTCTCTGATAATAATCAGGAGAAGATTCTTTATTTTCATTAGAGATTAAATACTTGGTTAACAGCGGCAGAGATGCCTTTACAGGGCCTGATGTAACAGTAGAAAGGCATGTGTGGAACGAGGACTTAGAACACTGGAGGCCACAGGCAGACAGGATGTAGTAAAGTCCAAAACAGTGCAGGCAGATCCAGATCAAGAGCAAAAAAACAGCACTAAGGGTCATTGGAGCATGCCGGGCCACTTGTAAAAACTGATGTGGAGCACAGCAGAGGGCAGCAGCCTTAGAGGAACGTGGTGAAGCCCTACTGAGCCGAGGCAGATACGTAATAGTGAATGGCTTAAAATAATCAAAATACCAAAATTGCTGTTTTTTGGTCACTTAACCTAATGCAAAATATGTAACAAAACTAATCAAAACGTCATGTGCATCTAAAATTGGTACCAACAGAACCTACAGCTCATCTCAATACAAGCCCTCTTAATAGCTACGGTGACCAAGAAAAAAAACAAAGTTTTGATTCTCAGAATATCATATGGCTGCATATACAAAAAGTTTTATACATTTGGTATTTGGTGCTAGAGACATTGATATACAACATAACTGTGCTGAGAAGTAGAGCAAAGTTAACAAAGTCAACATGTTGACAGAAAAATTAAAAGAAAAAATGTGGTTTAGTTGGTGGAAAAGAAAAAACCAAAAGCAAAAAAATGGCTATTTCCTGTACAGGTTAGTATTAACCTCCCAAACAGCCAAACATGTTGTGGGAAAACACAAACGTTTAATTAATTAAACCTTATCAAACAGAGGCAATGGAAGTAACCCAACAAAAACTTCAACTACTGTACTACTCTACAAGATTACCCAGATTCACTTTGGGATTCATTTCCCAGTATATACTTTGAATACATTTGGGTGTAACCTGTACCTGACAGCCTCATTAATGGGGTCCTGCATTAACGTATATGGGATTGCTCTGTACTTTTGTGAACCCTGATACCCAATTATTAGGCTAATTTTCTGTTGCATTTTGTTGTCCCCATGCATATGTATATTTTATCATTATTTTTTTTAAATATTTTCTCAATAAAAATTATGTTTTTATGGCTGTAAACTTCCTAGTTTCTCCTTTTTGATATTCAATTATTTGGGAAGTGCCATTGAGACTAGGCAAGGTTTTCTTATGTGATTTCTAAGATTACCCAGCAGATGGAGCTGTTTTCTATCTATGGTATATCCTTATTTCATTGTAAAGCTGCTCTTGTGTTCGACATCGATGCTTCTGGTTTGTTCTTATTAATGACAAAGTTTAATGATTTTTCATTAGATCTAAATTACACCCATGTTGTGTCGAGCTGAGACTGGAATTCAGTCTTGAACATTTGAGTGCAAAGAAGCCCACTTACTGTATAGTGAATGCAAAATATGAGCCTGCACTTGTTCGTTGTGGCTGTAGAGGAGAGAATCTGCTCAGATTCGATTTCACCACATCACTTAAATTTGGTAGAAAAATTCAATTGACATTAACCCCTTTCCGACATCAGGCGTAATAGTACGCCAATGTCGGACACCCTCCCTTTGATGTGTGCTCCAGCGGTGAGCCCACATCTTTCTCGGTACATGTCAGCTGTTTTGAACAGCTTGACATGTGCCCGGAATAGCCTCGGGTGGAATCGCGATCCACCCGTGGCTATTATCCTGTTAAATACAGCTGTCAAAAGCTGAAAGCGGCATTTAACATGTTCTTCCGGTAATTGTGCCGGAAATCGCCCACCGGTGACCCCCACCACTTGACCGCGGGTCACTAGTGGGTTGGCATGACAAGCAAAGGTCTCCTGGAGACCTCTATGGTTGTCAGTGTTGGCTTGCTGTGAGCAAGGTGGTTGTAAGGTTCTATGTATATATTCCTGAAACTCAGTTTGTTCGTCAGCCATTTTACTTTCTGTCTTGCTGCAGCTAGCTTGCCCTCAGTCAAATGGAGTTTCCAGCTTGCATGTTCCCGCCCTGATTCTCTCCTTTGCTTCTTAAGCAGCCACAGCTGAGCAATCAGTGCTTCAGAATCTAGCCTGCAGTGAACCTGTGACTTGACTCCTGTAAGCCTTGGACCTTGTACTCCAGCTATTCCTACTGAGGAACTCTGAAGAACTTGTGGACTCTGAACCCTGCTCTTTGAAAGACCCACGTTTGCATGGACTTACGGTAACAGAGAAGAAGATTCTGAAGCCAAAACGTTAGTGTCTGCTGGGTCTGGAAGGCTGTGTCTGCTGTACTGTGGATATCAGACGTCCGGTTGTACTTTCTGTGATGACAGTGGTTGTGACTTCTCACAACCATTCCAGGTGAGCAATTCCCTTAAGTTTTTTCTTTTTGCAGTGTTACCACAGGTAAACACTATTGTTTTGTTTTTTTTTTCCTTTCTTTCTCTTTTTTGTCTGCTGTAACTCTGGATATCAGATGTCTGGTTGAAACTTTCTGTGATGATAGTGGTTGTGACTTCTCACAACCATTCCAGGTGAGCAGTTCCCTTAATTTTTTTTTCTCTCTGCAGTGTTGCCACAGGTGAACACTATTGTTTTTTTTTCTCTCCTCTTCTTCCAGTAATCCTGTCTTAAAAGATCTGGAAAATGGAGGCCCGCATAAAGGAACTTTGCGGAGTGACTGATAATATCCTTGCAGATTTGCAGAATATAAAGACCCGTTTTACAAATCTACAGGACCTCAATAATCACAATTTGCAAGTGGTTGGACAGACTACCCAGGATTTGCGAGCCAGGATTGAGGTTCTAGAGGGGCGAGTCCAGGCTCCTGCCGTAGCCCCGAGTGCTGGGATTCCCAAGTTGCCCCCTTTTCGTTTTGGCGGTGAACGTGAGAAATTCAGGGGATTTATTAATCAATGCAATCTTTTTTTTTTCTGCACATGCTTCACAATTTCCCACTGAACGATCTAAGGTGCTTACTATAATTATGTTGCTTACCAACAAGGCTTTAATGTGGGCAAACCCTCTGATTGAGACTGAGGATGATTGTTTGAATCACCTTGATGATTTTATTTCAGCCATGGGGCAGGTGTTTGATGACCCCAATCGAGGTGCAACAGCTGAAGCAGCCATGTTAGCTTTGCGCCAAGGTAAGCACTCGGTAGCTGAATATGCCTTGGATTTCAGGAGATGGGCCCTTGATACCACCTGGGACAGTTCCGCCAAAAAATCTATTTTTCGAAAGGGGTTATCTCCACTGATTAAGGATGAACTTGCTCGTGCCGACCCTCCCACTGCGTTAGGTGACTTTATTAACTACTGCATCCGTATTGATACTCGTCTGACTGAACGCAGGCAAGAGAGATGGTTCGAAAGCAATCGTACTAACCTTTTCCTACCTTCCTCTCCAGCTAAGGAACCTTTGAGTAGGATTACACGGGAACCTGAACCTGAACCCATGCAGGTAGACTCTTTACAACGATGGGTTAGTGATGCACGCAAGGAACATTGTTTTAAGGAGAATCTATGTTTCTATTGTGGTAAGTCAGGGCACTTCATTATAAACTGCCCCAGCCGTTCTCGTAAGACTACTGCAACACTCATTCATTGTGAGTGTTGCGAGAGGGGATCTGTCAGGTCCGAGCCTCAGGCTCCAGAGAGATCTGCAGCAACAGATCTTGATTTCTCGGACTTAAACTCCGTTACCTCTGAGGACGTTGACTGTGTAAACGCTGCCATTTTTCAAGTTTCCTCAGCGGTGTCCCAGCTGAGTTGTAAGAAAAACAATTCTCATTGCTTTCTTTCCATCAAACTCTGGGTTGACTCAGCTTGGGTGTCTAGCTCTGCTATGATCGACTCAGGGGCAAGTGGAAATTTTATGGATGTCTCCTTTGCTCTGAAACAGGGAATACGTTCAGTGAAGAAGGCTACTCCAGTACAGATGGAAACTGTGGATGGCTCCCTGCTGACCTCTGGACCAGTGGATCAGGAAACAGAGCCTTTGAGGGTTCTTATGGGTAAAGATCATCAAGAGAAACTGTCCTTTATGCTTATCTCTTCTCCCCACTTTCCCATTATTCTAGGGCTACCATGGCTGCAGGCTCAGAATCCAAGGAATTACACTTTCCAGAGAAACAGATGAGTCCAAAAGTTTCAGCTTGCTCTGTTCCTAAAGGAATCATGTCAGTCCCTGAACTACCAACTGTATACCAGGACTATGTGGATTTATGTGACAAGAAGAACGCTGACCAGCTTCCTCCTCACCGTCCATATGATTGTCCAATTGAATTATTGCCTGGAGCAGAGATACCTTTTGGTAAGATCTACCCCCTGGCGGGGCCCGAGCTAAAGGCTTTAAAGGATTACATAGATGAAAATCTAGCCAAGGGCTTCATACGCCCCTCTTCATCTCCTGCAGGTGCACCCATCTTCTTTGTAAAGAAGAAAGATGGATCTCTGAGACCATGCGTAGACTATAGGGAACTCAATAAGGTTACTATTAGAAACCGTTATCCATTGCCTTTAATCCCTGAGTTATTGGAGAGAGTGCGACATGCCAAAATTTTTTCTAAACTAGATCTTCGTGGGGCCTATAACTTAGTCCGTATTAGACCTGGGGATGAATGGAAGACTGCATTCAGGTCACGCTATGGACACTTTGAATATCTAGTTATGCCTTTTGGTCTGAGTACCGCCCCAGCACTTTCCAACACTTGGTGAATGACATCTTCAGGGATCTCCTAGATACATTCGTGGTAATTTATTTGGATGATATTCTAATTTTTTCTAACTCCACAGAGGAACATCATGGACATGTGAGAATGGTCTTGGAACGTCTAAGACAAAATCATCTTTACATCAAACTTGAAAAGTGTGAATTCCATAGGACCGAAATTCAATTTCTGGGGTATGTACTGTCTACACAAGGAATTAGTATGGATGGAAGCAAAACCCAAGCCATCAAGGATTGGCCAAGTCCTAGAAATGTGAAGGAGGTACAGCGCTTCATCGGGTTTGCCAACTTCTATAAACGTTTCATTAGAAATTTCTCTGAGGTAGTGTCACCTATCACTCAACTTACCCGGAAAGAGTCTAGGTTTTCCTGGACTCCCCAAGCCCAGGAAGCATTTTCCCGTCTAAAAGATAAATTTACCACTGCACCTATCCTAGTACATCCCAACCCCGAGCTTGCCTTCATAATAGAGGTGGATGCTTCAGACTGTGCCGTTGGAGCTATACTCTCTCAGAGAACAGGTGAGAAGAATGTCTTGCATCCCTGTGCCTTCTTTTCCCAGCAGTTGTCTTCGGCTGAGAGGAACTACGATGTGGGCAATAGAGAGTTGTTGGCCATTATTGCCGCCTTCAAAGAATGGAGACACCTTCTTCAGGGAGCTGCACAGCAAATAGTTGTCCTGACAGACCATCGTAACCTTGAGTTTATCAGGTCGGCTAAGTGCCTGACTCCTCGCCAGGCTCGCTGGAATCTTTTCTTAAACCAATTTAATTTTATCATCTCTTATAGACCAGGATCGCGCAATGGAAAGGCTGATGCACTCTCTAGGATTTACTCAGCAGAGACACGTCCAATTACTCCTCCTAAGACTATTCTTCCTGACTCTAGATTCCTAGGAGTAATTCATAATCAAGACCTACTTAAGGACATCAAGGAAGCATACCATGCGGATTCCTTTTTGGCACAACCCCCAAGGGACGTAAGTCTTGTCTTTAAGAATGGTGTGTGGATTCAGGGACAACGTCTGTATATTCCTGAAACAGTCAGATTAAGAGTATTGCAACTCATTCACGATTCCAAGATAGCTGGGCATAGAGGAATTCTAAAGACACAGGAATTTCTTTCTCGTTTCTTTTGGTGGCCCACTTGCAGGAAGGATGTTTTGAATTATGTCACTTCATGTGAGGTCTGTGCAAGATGCAAAACACCTCGCTCCTCACCAACTGGTCTGTTACAGCCTCTTCCCACCCCGTCCCGCCCGTGGGGATCCATTTCTATGGACTTCATTGTGGAGTTACCAACCTCTCAGGGGAAGAACACCATTCTAGTGGTGGTTGACCGTCTAACAAAGGCAGCTCATTTTATCCCTTGTGTCGGCTTACCCACTGCAAAACAGACATCAGATTTGATGATTAAAGATGTGTTTCGCTTACATGGAGTACCGGATGAGGTTATTTCGGATCGAGGGGTGCAATTCACTTCTAGGTTTTGGCAAAATTTCTGTGCAGCATTGGACATTAAAGTAAACCTTTCTTCTGCTTTTCATCCCCAGACTAATGGACAGACCGAACGAACCAATCAAACCCTGGAGCAGTATCTCCGCTGCTTTATCTGCCACCTACAGGATGATTGGGTGGATCTACTTCCATTAGCTGAGTTCTCGTATAACAACTCTCAGAGTGCCTCCACTAAACAGTCTCCTTTTTACTCTAATCTAGGTTATCATCCTAACATTCTACCACGATTTCCCATAGAAACGCCTTTACCAGCAGTGGCTGAAAGAATCACGTCTTTACAGAAGAATATGGATCTTCTAAAGGAAAATCTGGAATCGGCTCAAGAAAGGTACAAGAAAGCAGCAGATAAATTTCGTAAACCTGCACCAGCTTTCAAGGTAGGAGACTTGGTCTGGCTGTCAACCAGAAATCTTAAGTTAAGGATTCCATCGTCTAAGTTGGGACATAAGTACATTGGACCCTATAAAATCAGTAAAATTATAAGTGCCGTTGCTTGTCGTCTTCAACTGCCCAGAACTATGAGAATCCACCCTGTCTTTCATGTATCCCTACTAAAGGCTGCGACACCCAATACGTTTCCTGGACGTTCCTCTCCTTGCCCTGACACAGTGCTAGTCGATGGTCAGGAAGAATTTGTGGTGGAAAGGATTTTAGATTACAGGTTGTATAGAAATCAGTTACAATATCTGATTAAATGGCAGGGCTACCCAGTGGAGGACAACTCATGGGAACCGGTCAATAACGTTAATGCTCCTCGCTTGCTCCGTCAGTTTCATCAGAGGTACCCACACAAGCCTGGTCTGAGGTCATCCGGAAGTTGTCCTTAAGGGGGGAGTAATGTAAGGTTCTATGTATATATTCCTGAAACTCAGTTTGTTCGTCAGCCATTTTACTTTCTGTCTTGCTGCAGCTATCTTGCCCTCAGTTAAAATGGAGTTTCCAGCTTGCATGTTCCCGCCCTGATTCTCTCCTTTGCTTCTTAAGCAGCCACAGCTGAGCAATCAGTGCTTCAGAATCTAGCCTGCAGTGAACCTGTGACTTGACTCCTGTAAGCCTTGGACCTTGTACTCCAGCTATTCCTACTGAGGAACTCTGAAGCACTTGTGGACTCTGAACCCTGCTCTTTGAAAGACCCACGTTTGCATGGACTTACGGTAACAGAGAAGAAGATCCTGAATCTGTATTGGAGAGTGATTGCTGAGCTTGGATTACTCTGGCCTGCTGTGTCTCCTGTTTCTGTGTCTGCAAACTGTGTGACTATTTCTGCCAACTTGTATGAAGTAATACAGGACTTTTCTATATCAAACCTGTGACTCCTGTGTTTTCATCGCACCCAAGCACAAGACGCTATATGAACTGTACTACATACATTACAGTGGTCGGCGCTCATAGCAAGTGAGTAATTCAGCTACATGTAGGCGAACTGATCATCGCCTGTATGTAGCAGAGCCAATCAGCTTATGGCAACTTCTAGTCTCCCATGGAGGCTATTGAAGCATGGCAAAAGTAAAAAAAATGTTTTTAAAAATATATAAAAAAAATATAAAAGTTCAAAACACCCCTCCTTTCGCCCCATTCAAAATAAAGCAATAAAAAAAATCAAACATAGACATATTTGGTATCGCCGCGTTCAGAATCGCTTGATCTATCAATAAAAGAGAAAGGATTAATCTGATCGCTAAACGGCTTAGCGAGAAAAAAGTAAAAACGCCAGAATTACTTTTTGGTCGCCGCGACATTGCATTAAAATGCAATAACGGGTGATCAAAAGATCGTATCTGCACCAAAATGGTATAAATAAAAAATCAGCTCAGTACGCAAAAAATAAGCCCTTACCCAACCTAAGATCATGAAAAATGGAGACACTACTGGTCTCGGAAAATGGCTCATTTTTTTTAACATAGTTTAGAATTTTTTTTCACCACTTAAATAAAAAAAAACTATACATGTTTAGTGTCTATAAACATGTAATGACAAGGAAAATCATAGTGGCAGGTCAGTTTGAGCATTTTGTGAACCTAGTAAAAAAGCAAAACAAGAAACAAGTGTGGGATTGCACTTTTTTTGCAATTTAACCGAACTAGGAATTTTTTGCCCGTTTTCCAGTACACAACATGGTAAAACCAATGGTGTCGTTCAAAAATACAGCTCGTCCCACAAAAAACAAGCCCTCGCATGGCCATATTGATGGAAAAATAAAAAAGTTATGGGTCTGGGAAGAAGGGGAGCAAAAATTAAAAAAACGCAAAACTGAAAATACCTTCTGTCTTGAAGAGGTTAAAGTTATCACATGTTTTATTGTACCAACAAGGCCATTGACGCCACAGAGCATGTTGTGATGTCCCAATGTGTGTTATGATGTCATGTGTGACATTTCATATAATGTCCCGACGTGTGTGCGCCATCTGAGACTTAGTTTGCTTCAAAGCCTCAGCACAGAGTAAACAAGAAGATATCAGAAAAAAAGAGAAATCCTCACAAACTTGCTAATAGCGACAAAAAACACTTTATTTTTTCTCACTTATAGTCAAACTACAGTATATACGCTTTAATTCTAAGATCATTTTGGGACCTAAATTGCCTATTTTCGATATGGTATTGCATGAAAGGCAATTCCTGTCAGACACCTATAATAGGAACTCTTGGACTATTGCCGCAGTGAGAGCCTCACAATAAAATCTATTTTCTCTCATTTCCTTCATCCACAAGAATTACTGGAGTGACTTTGAGATATATTCCCCTCATAAAACCCCTCAGTTCATGTCGCCTTGTTTTATTGAACTGCCGACGTCTGAGGTAATAGAATATAAGCGCCTCTTTTTAGACTGTGTTGCGGCTGGGCGCGCGCAGCAGAGGCAAGAGGCTGCCGTCCCTGAGCGGGTTTGTGCTCGCACTCACCGCATTACAGAGGATTCAAATCGTTGGCGGGAGCGGCTGACGTGAAAATCTCCTCCCTTGTGCTCCTGTGTGGCTCCCGTGACTCGCCGTGCAGCTGGCCAGCATTGCTTTGAGCACGTGCAGCAGCGGCAGAGGGCAGCCATACCTGAATGGGTCTGTGCGCTCTCCACATCACAGCGGAGGATTCAAGTACTTGGCGGGAGCGGCTGAGGCGAGAGCGTCCTTCCTTGCGCTCCGGTGTGGCCCCTTCTGTATCTCACCGTGACAACAATCTACCTTGTATGGATCTCATCACCTCCTCCTGACGTATTAGACGGAGAAATTCCTGGAGTCTGTGGCGGGTCCAGCGCTGAGAGAAAACCCAGCGGCTGGCTGCTGCTAATTCGGTGCAGCAACTGGAGCATCACTGTGTGAGGAGAAAGTTTGTGTACTCTGCAAGTGCTTTTGACTCATTTGATAGCTTCTGAGACATTAACAATTTGTTCCCTTAGTGCTGGAGTTTATAATGAAGTGACACATCACCATCTTTATTGTTAAAATTTATAAGGGTGCCGTGGCTGGTGTTTCCCAGTGTTGCCCTGTGACTCATTAAGAGGCAGGCGACGCTGGCAGGGACTCTTCCACGGTGGCTCACTGTTAATGATATACGCTCCTAGGATCCTTTTCTCCATATTGCCATTGGAAACTCATGACGACATTGTTACACCATTTATCACCATAAGGATTCCTTTTCAACAAAAGTGTAAGACTTTGAACTTGACTTTATTTTGGTTTTCCTGACAGGTGGGATTGCTGGGGCTTGTTGTCCTCCCTGGCCTCCCTTATCCTTTTATGCTTCTCAAAATTCATGGTTGATGTGTTTTGTTAGTTGTTAATCTCACTGCCTGCTGTCTAATCTTTTTTATTACAGCATCTTGAGTTTGTCAGCCACATAGTCAACTTACTATCTTTACCACTGGGTTATTCTAATATTATATTACCTTACCAAGTTCTCTATAAGTACTCATTGACTAATTACTTATTTCTTATTAATATTGAATCTATTTGGTGACTCTTCCACTACTTATTATCACTACTTAACTAGTTATCTGTTTGCTACGGCCTTAACCATAACTTTATAATATTTGTGAAGTTTCTCTACTCTTGCTAATTAAACCTTTGTTCCAGGCTTCTATCACTTATATCACTAAATAGATCATTTGTATTATACCTAATACCTAAAGTAATAGCCATGTCTTCTTCTGGGGTTCAAAAACCCCAAAGAAATAAGGGACTTCACTGTAACCATATTTTCTGAAAACCGGATCCGACAAAATCTAAAACCGGATCCGTTTTTTTTTTACCACTGATTAACATTAGTGCCGAATCGCGTCGCATGGCCATGCGGCGTGTCCGTTTTGTGCCGGATCCGGCGTCTGGTCTCAATCCGGCGTCTGGAAAAAACGTCTCATGTAACTTTTTTGTCTCCGGCGAAAAGGCCCGAAGCGGAAAATAGAAACTCAGATTAGAGATTTCATTACATGCACATCTCAAGGGGTCATCTATGGTATAACGTGCCCATGTGGTAAACTTAAACTCAACAGAAATGAGATACAGAGCAGTGCAAAATAATAAATCAAACAAAAAAATATATAATGTATAATAGAATAATTAAATGTAGCACAAAAATCTGGACCCCACTTCAAAGTGCGGTTGACAGAGCCAACCAGGGCCGCCATCAGGGCATTACAGCCCTTACTAGTGTATGGGGCCCGGTGATTTAGGGGGGCCCGAGCACGCTGGCAGCGCCGCAGCATAGTCCGGCAGGCAGCAGGCAGTGCTTCGCTGCTTTATATTACTGTATCCTCTCCTCAGTCACAAATGCTGGCTGGCAAAAAGAAATGGGCAGGCAATGTAGCTTTAAGCTACAGCCCGCCCTGGTGCATCATGGTCCAGCCAACCTCACATGATGTCACACGCTGCTCTGCTCTCTCCACTTCCTTATTCTGGAGCAGAGCAGCGTGACAGTCAGTGTGCCACATGGCTGGGAGCGGCGGCAGGGCCCACAACATCCACCAGCGGGGCCCCCAGAGCAGGAGGAGGGGCCCTCTCCAGGGCATGCAGAAGGGGCCCGCAGCATCCACCAACAGGGGCCCCCAGAGCAGGCAGGAGGGGCCCTCCCCAGTGCATGCAGAAGGGGCCCACAGCATCCACCAGCGGGGCCCCCAGAGCAGGCAGGAGGGGCCCTCCCCAGGGCATGCAGAAGGGGCCCGCAGCATCCACCAACGGGGCCCCCAGAGCAGGCAGGAGGGGCCCTCCCCAGGGCATGCAGAAGGGGCCCGCAGAATCCACCAACGGGGCCCCCAGGGCATGCAGAAGGGGCCCGCAGCATCAACAAACAGGGGCCCCAGGGGCAGGCAGGAGGGGCCCTCCCCAGTGCATGCAGAAGGGGCCCACAGCATCCACCAACAGGGCCTCCAGGGCAGGCAGGAGGTGCCCTCCCCAGGGCATGCAGAAGGGGCCCGCAGCATCCACCAACAGGGCCCCCAGAGCAGGCAGGAGAGGCCCTCCCCAGGGCATGCAGAAGGGGCCCGCAGCATCCACCAACGAGGCCCCCAGGGCATGCAGAAGGGGCCCGCAGCATCCACCAACAGGGCCCTCAGGGCAGGCAGAAGGTGCCCTCCCCAGGGCATGCAGAAGGGGCCCGCAGAGCAGGCAGGAGGGGCCCTCCCCAGGGCATGCAGAAGGGGCCCACAGCATCCACCAATAGGGCCCCCAGGGCAGGCAGGAGGTGCCCTCCCCAGGGCATGCAGAAGGGGCCCGCAGCATCCACCAATGGGGCCCCCAGGGCAGGCAGGAGGGGCCCTCCCCAGGGCTGGCGGCGGGGCCTGCAGGCGCAGCATCCTGCAACAGGAGTCCTGGGGACCCTGTTGGTGGATGGTGCGAGCCCCTCCTGCCTGCCGTGGGCCGGAGCCCTGTTGGAATGCTGCGTGTGGCTGGCCCCCCCTGCCTGCCCTGGGCCGCACACAGCATTCCAACAGGGCCCTCAGAGCAGGACACAGTGTAAAAGATATAATTTAAAAAAATAAATAATTGTAAAATTATATATAAAAAAACAATATTCCATCATTAAATCAATCTTTGAAAAAAAATTAATCTCAACACTAAAAGTACACATATTTAGTATCACCACCGCGTCCGCAACGACCCAACCTATAGAATTGTCCCACTAGTTAAAGGAAATCTGTCACCCCTTTTTTGCCCTATGAGATAGGGCCACCGCCATCAGGGGCTTATCTACAGCATTCTGTAATGCTGTAGATAAGCCCCCAATGTTACCTGAAAGTGAAGAAAAACGAGTTATAAAATACTCACCCGGGGCGGTCCGGTCCGGAGGGAGTCGCGGTCCGGATCGGCGCCTCCCGTCTTGTAGCGAAGCCGGCCTCTTCTTTACGTCCCGTCGCTGCTCCTGCGCAGGCGCACTGCACTGCCCAGCACAGTACTACTGTACAGTGCGCAGGCTCCGGACCTCTCTGACCTTTCCCGGCGCCTGCGCACTGCAGTACTTTACTCTGCCCTCACCAGGGCAGAGCAGTGTGCCTGCGCAGGAGCTGTGACGGGACGGAAAGAAAAGGCCGGCTTCGCTACAAGACGGGATGCACCGGACCGCGACTCCCTCCGGACCCGACATCCCCCCGGAACGCCCCTGGGTGAGTATTTTATAACTCGGTTTTCTTCACTTTCAGGTTACATCGGGGGCTTATCTACAGCATTCCAGAATGCTGTAGATAAGCCCCTGATGGCGGTGGCCCTATCTCATAGGGCAAAAAAGGGGTGACAGATTCCCTTTAACCCCTTTAGTGAACACCCTTAAAAAAAAAAGGCCAAAAAACAATGCTTTATCATACTGCCAAAAAAAAAAGGGTAATAATACGCAATCAAAAAGATGGATATAAATAAACGTGGTACCACTGAAAACGTCATCTTGTCCCGCAAAAAAAAAGCCGACATACAGCTCCATCACTGGAAAAAATTGAAAAAAATAAAGGTCTCAGAATAAAGCGATGCAAAAATTATTTTTTATATAAAAGTATTTATTGTATAAAATCACCAAAACATAAAAAAAATATATAAATGAGGTATTGATGTAATAGTACAGTGCCGAAGAATAAAACTGCTTTATCAATTTTACCACACGTGGAACGGTATAAACGCACCCCCCCAAAAAAAAAAATTCATTCATTGCTTGTTTTTATTCATTCTGCCTCCCAAAAATTGGAATAAAAATCGATCAAAAAATGTCAGTTTCCCCCAAAATGGTACCAATAAAAACGTCAACTCTTCCCGCAAAAAACAAGACCTCACATGACTCTGTGGGCCAAAATATGGAAAAATTATAGCTCTCAAAATGTGGTGATGCCAAAAAAAATGTTTTGCTATTAAAAGCATCTTTTAGCATGTGACAGCTGCCAAACATAAAAACCCGCTATAAATAGTAAATCAAACCCCCCTTTACCACCCCCTTAATTAGGGAAAAATAATAAAACAAAAAAAATTTATTTCCATTTTACCATTAGGGTTGGGCTTGGGGCTATTGTTAGGGTTGGGGCAATAGTTATGGTTAGGGGTGTGTTGGAGTTAGAATTGGGGGGTTTCCACTGTTTAGGCACATCAGGGGCTCTCCAAACATGATATGGGGTCTGATCTCAATTCCAGCCAATTCTGAGTTGAAAAAGTCAAACGGTGCACCTTCCTTTGCAAGCTCTGCCATGCGCCCAAACAGTGGTTCCCCCCACATATTGGGGTGTTAGCATACTCTGGACAAATTGTACAACAACTTTTGGGGTCCAATTTCTCCTTTTGCTCTTGGGAAAATAAAAAATTGGGGAGAAAATATCATTTTTGTGAAAATAGATTTTTTATTTTTTACGGCTCTATGTTATAAACTTCTGTTAAGCACTTGGGGGTTCAAAGTGCTCACCACACATCTAGATAAGTTCCTTAAGGGGTCTACTTTATCGTAGCATTTAGTGACCGTGGGAACCAGGGCCGGCGTCAGCACCCGGTACACCCGGGCAAGTGCCGGGGCCCTGAGCAGGCGGGGGGCCCACTCGCCGTCTGGCACCCCCGCGCCCGTTAGCAGAGGAGAGCGGTGTCAGCGCCGCCACTGGGCCCCCCCCCGCTTGCTCAGGGCCCCGGCATCAGCTGGCACAATACTTACCTCTCCCGTGCCTCCGCAGCTCCGGGCTCCAGGGGGCGCCGGCGCTTCCTCTCACAGCAGCGCCGCTGAATGACGTCATTATTCAGCGGCCGGCTGTGGCAGAGAGCGCGGACGCTGGACGGGTGAGACGTGTGTGTGTCTGTGTGTATGTAGTGCGGTGCTTTGTGTGTGTGTGTGTGTGATGTATGTATGTGAGAGTGCTTGTGTGCTGTCTGTGTGTGATGATGGGCAGGCATTGCTGATAATGGGGAGGCATTGATGATGATGGGGAGAAGATGATGATAATGGGCAGGCATTGATGATAATGGGCAGGCATTGATGATGGGGAGAAGATGATGATGGGCAGGCATTGATGATGATGGGGAGGCCATGATGATAATGGGCAGGCATTGATGATGGGGAGGAGATGATGATGATGGGGAGGCGATGATGATGATGGGCAGGCATTGATGATAATGGGGAGGCCATGATGATGATGGGGAGACAATGATGATGATAAGGAGGCAATGATGATGATGAGGAGGAAATCATGATGATAATGGGGAGTCTTTCCACAGCGCCCTTTTCTGAGCCGTAACAGTGCAGAACGCAGTACAGCGCAGAGGAGAGCTCCATATTTTGTATGGAGCATTATATGGGGACCAGTATCCTGTATGGAGCATTATATGGGGACCAGTATCCTGTATGGAGCATTATTTTGGGTCCAGTATTCTGTATGGAGCATTATTTTGGGTCCAGTATTCTGTATGGAGCATTATATGGGGGGGGGTGACATCCTGCATGGGGTATTATATGGGTGATGAGGGGGAGACTGTGGTGCCCATAATATTGTATGGAGGACTGTACTGTCCAGTCTGTACTGTGCGCTGTGAGGAGGATTTGGCGGTTTTTGAGCTATTGTACAATTTACAATAGATATCAGTCATGTAATGGAAGAAGAGAAATGTTTGGCATTGTACTGTACCCATATTTCTCTGCTGTATCTGTGCATCATGAATCGTGGTCTGTGTTAAAGGGGCCCACTGAGGCTCTTTCGCCCGGGGCCCATAAAAACCTGGAGCCGGCCCTGGTGGGAACATACCCTAAAGTGTTTTGGAAAGATTACTGCTATAAAAGTGAGTAAAATAAATAAATGGGGTGATCACCCCTTTACTCTTGACTCCTATTTTATTTATTTTTGTTCTTTTACATAATCACTTAGTTATGTTTTGAGTTGTATTTATGTTCTATAATTTATAGGGTTTTAATAAATACCAATAAAGATAATGTTTTGTAACGTATACTCAGTGATTAAATATGCTGTAATATAAACTTTCCATTTATTTGGTGGGCAGGCAGAGGCGGCATCGGTGGGCAGGCTGAGACGACCATTAAATTCTTCTTGACTGGGTGGTGGGTGCGGCGGCAACACCGGCTGAGTGAGTAAATAACAAGTCCATGTATTAGTTTGTCCACTATTTTAGTACGTGATTGTACTTATATATACATTGCTATTGAGGAGTCAAAGGGGGGGGTGGGGTAAGGAATGATTGTATAATTATTCCTTCCCCCTCCCCCTTCGACTCCCCATTAGCAATCTACTATATAATCGTCTAATTCTGTCTGTAATGGAAATTCCGCGTCGCTGATTGGTCGTGGCCGGACTGCGCCTGTCGCTGATTGGTCCGTCCAGCCGGGAGCGACCAATCAGCGACGCGGGATTTCCGTTACGTGGAGGCCAGCGGTCGGGGTACTTACACTGCGAGCAAAACAGAAAAGCTGATGGCTATGTATGTGATAAGTGTTAATGTGTCATTGGTGAGGGCGTGGTGCAGAAGTGGAGTTTTTCCAAGAAAGGGCAGAGTGATTTTGGAAGGTTCGCGTGGTGGAGAAGGAGCTAGGGTGGGGCTGACCTGGGGGTGGAGCCGGGGTGGAGTCTCAAGGGGGGCCCCATAAATTTTGCCAGTATGGGGCCCCGAAATTCCTAGTGGCAGCCCTGGAGCCAACCCAAAGTAGAAATAGACACCCAAGTGCAAAGGAAAAGGGGGGAAAAACAACACCACAAGGCAGGTAAAGTACACAATGTGAAAGTTTAATTGAATATAATAACAATTATAAAAACATGATACAATCATAAAAATAACAGCAAAAAAATAGGAGGCAAGAACACCACCTAATAATATCCAATACCCAGTTTTCCAATGTATATGATCAGGTAAGTATGTGAATTATATATAGATTGTGCAATAACAATTAGCCAATGGCCTATTATAAGCAATATGAAAGTGAATGCAAACAAAAAAACCCGTGTTTGTAATAAATATGCACTGTTGTGCACTCATTGAGCACAACAGTGCATATTTATTACAAACACGGGTTTTTTTGCGAACATATAATTTTCTGGTTAGCCAATAAAGGTATCACTCTAAGAATACTCTGGTCATCTTTGGATGGAAAAGTATTCACATGGAACTTGGAACAAATTGCAACACTGTAGCCAAGCAAACAGTTCATCATTCCATTGTTGGCAACTCAACAGTCCAATATGATAGAATCCTATAATAAAAAGTAAATAACAGGTAGAACAGCAAACAGTCGGCCATCTTACATCACCTAATGTGTCATGTGCAGATGGTGTTTTTGTAGATGGTGAAAGTGATTGCTCTGAATGATTTTTTTTTTTCGTTCCTTCCTTTAGTGTCAACACTGAAATACAGTTATATATATATAGTTATGCTAAGGTAAGCAAAGCAATGTCTCAATAAGGAATATCCAGAACAGCAAAAAAGAGAGTTAAGACTTAACTTTAAATATATTAAAAACAGGAAAGCAAAGTAAAGAGACCTGAAAAGGGCATCTAAACAATTTCTAATTTATTAGCCTCATTCACACAATGTTCTATTACTACTTATGCCATACCATAAACGTGGCAAATTTTCATTTGACATTTATTCTTTACCACCACACTTTGAGATTTATTATGCACCTATTGTTCTTACTGGTGCAATATGTGAAGTTATACTAATATTTTTGGTTGAATTGATCGGACTACATATTGTAGACTTATTGTAAGGCGTACAAATACCACTATTAGGCCGGAGTCACACTGGCGACAAAATCGGACGACTGCAATGCGATGAAATATCGCATTGCAGTCGGACCTATGTTAATCTATGGAGCAGCTCCCAGTATCAGATTTTTTGTGGTCCGTTTTAAACGTCCGTGTACAATCGCAGCATGCTGCGATTGTCACCGATTGTCGGTCGACAATCGCCAATGCAAGTCTATGGGAGCGATGAAAAATCGGATTACAAACGGACCACACTGTGTGACTTGCGATGAAATCGCATCGGTGTCCTTTAGAAAAGCCGGCAATTCATCCCCGGCTATACTGTAAAATCACACTGACAGCTTTAATAAAGACTAGAAAGAATAGATATATACACATAGAACACATATATATATAATATATATATACATGTCATTGTGACATGTACATATACATATATTTATAGTTCCTAGACTTCTACATACTGTAATAGCCGCTAATTCAATTGCCGGGTTTTGTGAAATCACAGAAGCCGACATGAAATGATACATTGTTTCCACACATTTAACCATGTAATTTCATGTATTTTTATATATGTTTGAAACATACAATTACATGAGTGTATTTGTGCAAAATTTCAGACATGTAGGGGTTAATTAAAGGTGTAATTTTGTTGAAAAAAAATGCGTGGGCTCCCGCTGTATTTTCTCCACCAGACAGACAAAGCAAAGCGAGTGGGGGCAGATAATAATAGCCTAGGGAGGGTACATTTTTTTTGTGCCCCCCCTGGCTACTAACATCTGCCCCCAGACACCCCAGAAAGGGCAAATCTATAATTAGATTCGCCCTTTCTGGCACTTTGCCCGTCTATTCCCATTGGCCTGTAGCGGTGGCGAATGGGTTAATCTCACCTTACTGTCACCTTAGTATTGAAAGGTGACCTTAAGGCAGGTTAATAATTGATAGCTGTCAATTAGACAACTATCAATTATTAATCCTATTGAAGTAAATAAAAAAACACACACACTTTAAGAATAAATAATTTTAATGAAATAAAAACACATTTTTTTGACCATATTTTATTTTACACTTAATCCGTGCGAAGCCATTGATCTCCTAAAATAAAGAAAAAAAAATAAAACAACATTATTCTTACCTATTCCGCCGCCGAAGCTTAATTGATTGTGTCCACTTTCCCTTTAGGTCAGGTCACTACAGTTAAATTGGCAATAAATCAATTAAGCTCCATTCATGAATCTATTCCTCTACTTTCGCTGGGAGAGGAACTTATTCATTCAGGGAATACAGGTCTGAGACAGCATTATTAGCTCTCTGCGACCTGTAACCTGTTAACCCTTTCTGATGGATTACACCGTGGGACCTGACTGTACATCGGATTGGTAAGTATAATTTTGATTTTTTATTTTTTTTTATTACAGGAAATGGTTTTAGCAGGAAAATAAAATATGGTCAAAAACTGTGTGATTATTTAATTAAACTTATTTTTTATTAAACTGTGTGTGTTTGATTTTTCTTTCATAAAATAGGATTAATAATTGATAGTTGTCTAATTGACAGCTATCAATTATTAACCTGCCTTAAGGTCACCTTTCAATACTAAGGTGACAGTAAGGTGAGATTAACCCATTCGCCACCGCTACAGGGCAATGGGAATAGACGGGCAAAGTGCCAGAAAGGGCGAATCTAATTATAGATTTGCCCTTTCTGGGGTGTCTGGGGCAGATGTTAGTAGCCAGGGGGGCACAAAAAAAATGTACCCTCCCTAGGCTATTATTATCTGCCCCCACTCGCTTTGCTTTGTCTGTCTGGTGGAGAAAATACAGCGGGAGGCCACGCATTTTTTTTTCAACGAATTTACACCTTTAATTAACCCATACATGTCTGAAATTTAGCACACATATACTCATGTAATTGTATGTTTCAAACATATATAAAAATACATGAAATTACATGGTTAAATGTGTGGAAACAATGTATCATTTCATGTCGGCTTCTGTGATTTCACTGAAGCCGGCAATTGAATTAGCGGCTATAACAGTATGTAGAAGTGTAAGAATTATAAATATATGTATATATATATGTCACAATGACATATATATATATATATATGTGCTCTATGTGTATATATCTATCTCTTTCTTTTGGCATTTAAATACTATTCTTTTGGATCCATTATATGTCAGTTTTGCAAGCCTGCGAGAAAATCTCGCAAGTCGGATGAAAATCGGATGTTACAAGGTACACACACATGCGATTAAATCGCATCTTTGAAGGAAAATCGGATGCCAGAAGGATGTGTGATGTTTTTATTTTGATCCGATTGTCGACCGTCTAAAACGGACCGATTTTTTGTGGTTGTGTGTGACTCCGGCCTTCACCGTTGTGTGATTGCTGATACCAATTTGCTCTTCAACCATTATGGGATTCAATTACTACTATCTCCTCTCCACTCGCCTCAATTCTATAGTTCTTCTTGGGTGGATGTTGTGGAGGCGTGCTTTTACTGTTTTCTTCATTAAAAGTTAAGTCTTAAAGGGGTTTTCCCACAAACAAAAGTTCATTTTATTCCATAGATCTTGGAATAATAATAAGTTCCACAATTGGATGTGTTTAAATAAAATGTTCCTGTGCTGAGATAATCTTATAAATGTGCCCCTGCTGTGTACTGTGTAATGGCTGTGTCTGACCGTGCAGGAACATGGTCTGATCATACCACAGCTCCTGGACAGGGGGGGAGCAATATACAGACATTGCAACACGGGATTGCAAATGATTCTTTGAGGTAAAACACTGTTTAAAAATAAGCGAGGAAATATTTACATCACAAAAAGAATCAACTGCAATCCAATACAGTAATGTCTATATACTCTTTTTTGTGTCCTCACCTGCGCAGCTGACAAGTACCCGGAACAGCTGCTGACAGCTCTGACAGCGGCATTTAACGCGCGCTTCCGGGCATCAGGTCAGAAATCCGCCCATCGGTGACCCTCATCACGTGATATCGGGTCACCGATAGGTTGGCATGACAACCAGAGATCTCCTGGATACCTCTATGGTTGTCACCGCCGGATTACTATAAGCGCCACCCGGTGGTCAGCGCTCATAGCAAGTCAGCAATTCTGCTACATACAGGTGATCTGCTCGTCACCTGTATGTAGCAGAGCCTTCGGGTTATGGCAGCTTCTAGTGTCCCATGGAGACTATTGAAGCATGCCAAAAGTAAAAAAAAAAGGTTTTTAAAACAATCAAAAATATATATATATATAAAAGTTCAAATCACCCCCTTTAGCCCCATTCAAAATAAAACAATAAACAATCAAACTTACACATATTTGGTATCGCCGCGTTCAGAATTGCCCGATCTATCAATAAAAAAAAGGATTAACCTGAATGCTAAATGGCGTAATGAGAGAAAAAAAGTCAAAACCCGAGATTACATTTTTTTGGTCGCCACGACATTGCATTAAGATGCAATAACGCACAAACAATAGATTGTATCTGCACCAAAATGGTATCATTAAAAATGTCAGCTCAACATGCAAGAAATAAGCCCTCACCCAACCTGATATCACGAAAACTGGAGACGCTAAGGGTATCGGAAAACGGCGCTTTTTTAAACAAAATTTTTAATTTTTTTTCACCACTTAGATAAAAAATAACCTAGACATGTTTGGTTTCTATGAACTCATAATGACCTGGAGAATCGTAATGACAGGTCAGTTTTAGCATTTAGTGAACATAGTGGAAAAAAAAACAAAAAAAAACCAAGTGTGGGATTGCACTTGGAATGTTTTTTCCCTTTTTCTAGTACAAGACCTGTTAAAACCAATGGTGTTCAAAAGTACAACTAGTCCCGCAAAAAACAAGCCCCATTTTGACCAAAAAATAAAAAAGTTATGGCTCTGAAAAGAAGGGGAGCAAAAAATGAAAATGCAAAATCAAAAATATCTCTCGTCGTTAAGGGTCTATGGAGGTTCCTATTTACATTTTGATGATTCTCACTGCGGTCTGATTTCAGCTCTGTATTTATTTGAGGGTCTCAATTGTTAGAGGACAATATGTGTGTTCTTTGAGATCTCTATTTCTTTGGGAGACGGCACTTATTTTTGAGACTCTTCAAGGACAAGCAGCCTTCAAGTAAGGAAACTGCAGAGCTGTGAGCTGCCCAGGAGACAACTTGAGCATACCCACCCTTTCAATAAGTTAATCCATTACTTTATAAATTGAACACTGCACAATTCCTTTGGTTTAGTTGTATGGCTTACATTTTATGTCGTGCCAGTTTTGTAAAAGCTATCATAATCATGAAGTGGCACACACAGCACAAATGCTCTATAAATTAACCATACACAGTATGTGCCAATACTTGTAATAATAATAATAATCTTTATTTATATAGCGCCAACATATTCCGCAGCGCTTTACAGTTTAACAGTTTCAAAACACAAGTCATAAGTAACAACGTTAACAATACAATAATTAAAGCAAAAAAAGCCGCCCCTGCTCGTGAGAGCTTACAATCTACAATGAGGTGGGGGAGATACAAAGTACAGGTGTGTATATACAATAGTGCATTTACAATGATGGTCCAGCCATCTTGAGGGAGTGAGGGATGGATGGAGATAGTGAATGGGCTACACACACACACTTACACATAGAATGACTTTGATTAGTGAATGTGATAGGCCGCTCTGAACAAATGTGTTTTGAAGGAGCGCCTGAAACCATGCAAATTGTGGATAGTCCTAATTTCTTGGGGTAGAGCATTCCAGAGGATTGGCGCAGCACGGGAGAAGTCTTGGAGTCGGGAGTGGGAGGTATGGATTAGTGCAGAGGTTAGTCGAAAGTCGTTTGCAGAGCGCAGCAGTCGGTTATTCCGATAGATAGAAATGAGGGAGGAGATGTAGGGGGGTGCTGCACTGTGGAGAGCTTTATGGGTGAGAACCAGTACTTTGAATTGGATCCTATAATGAATGGGCAGCCAGTGTAAGGACTGGCGAAGAGCGGACGCGTCCGAGTACCGATTAGCCAGATGGATGACCCTGGCTGCTGCATTAAGGATGGACTGGAGAGGGGATAGTCGGCCAATTAATAAAGCATTGCAGTAGTCCAGACGGGAGTGGATCAATGCTAGAGTGAGGGTTTTTGTTGTTTCCATGGTTAGAAAAGGGCGGATTCTAGAGATGTTCTTTAGGTGTAGGCGGCAAGAGCGGGCAAGAGATTGTATATGGGAGGTGAAGGAGAGATTGGTGTCAAACATAACACCCAGACAGCGAGCCTGCTGCGGGGGTGTTATTATGGTGCCGCCCACGGAGAGGGAAATGTCAGATTTAGGGAGGTTAGTAGACGGCAGGAGCAGAAGGAGTTCAGTTTTGGAGAGGTTAAGTTTCAAATAGAGAGCGGACATGATGTTGGAGACTGCGGACAGACAGTCGGTGGCGTTCTGTAGAACAGCGGGGTAAGGTCGGGGGATGACGTGTATAGTTGTGTGTCATCAGCATAAAGATGGTACTGAAAGCCAAATCTGCTGATGGTCTGTCCAATTGGGTCCGTGTAGAGAAGAGAAGTGGGCCAAGGACTGAGCCCTAGGGTACACCGACAGTGAGAGGAAGAGGAGATGACGTGGAGCCAGAGAACGAAACACTGAAGGAGCGGTCATAAAGATAGGAGGAGAACCAGGAGAGAACAGTGTCCTTAATACCTAGTGACTGGAGTCTAGACAGTAGGAGACAGTGGTCAACTGTGTCGAAAGCTGCAGAAAGGTCGAGAAGAATGGGCAGAGAGTGGTCGCCGTTACATTGTGCTGTCAGAAAGTCATTGGTCACTTTGATGAGTGCAGTTTCAGTCAAATGTAGGGGCGGAAGCCGGACTGTGAAGGATCTAGAAGGGAGTAAGTGGAGAGGTAACGGGTGAGGCGGGAGTAGACTAGGCGCTCCAAAAGTTTAGAGATGAAGGGGAGATTGGAGACCGGTCTGTAGTTGTTTGTGCAGGAAGGGTCGAGAGTGGGTTTCTTTAGTAGTGGAGTAATGATGGAGTGTTTGAAGGAAGATGGGAAAATGCCAGAGGAGAGTGAGAGATTAAAGATTGTAGTTAGGTGAGTTGTGACAACTGGAGAAAGAGACTGGAGGAGATGTGAGGGAATGGGGTCGGTAGTGCATGTAGTCGGACGAGAGGAAGAGAGGAGTCTGGAGACTTCTTCTGTGATAGGATCAATTGTGGAAAGTGAGCCAGGGGAAATGCAGGGTGGGATAGGAGTCACAGCACTTGGTGGTTGAGAGCAGATTTCCTGACGGATAGTATCTATTTTTTCTATAAAGTGGGAGGCCAGGTCGTCAGCACAAAAGTCTGTGATAGGGGCTTGTGCTTTTGGCCTGAGGAGGGAGTGAAAAGTGTCAAAAAGTTTCTTGGGGTTGTTGGCTAGTGAGGAGATCAGGGTGGTGAAGTAGGTCTGTGCAAAAATGTGCCAAAAAGTTCCTGAAGCTTGATATATTGTGGCCATGTTTGGCGTATATATGTTGATTGCATTTGTTAGATAGCTTCTGTAATTACTGCTGCAGACATTAGATATTTAAACAACTAAGCAACCCACAGCAAAAATTATAATAATACAGTACTTGTCCCTGGATATGAAGAGATTCCAGAGATATAAAAAACTCCAAATAGAGACATAGTGTCGTCACTGCTTTCTTGCTGCTTCCATCCTTTGGCATGCGGTACCGGAGAGAATAAGACACAAGACAGGTAGTATGCGTCAACAGACTCTAACTTTATTACAAAGCATAGGGTTTATATACACACCCTGGAGGCAGAAAAAGGATTTACCATATATGGTCCGATCATACAATTTAGCATTGCAAACAAAAACTGGTTTCTGTTCCCGTGACGCCTATGTTTGTGGTTGAAACATTTTATCTGATTTCACCTGATGGCTAGCAAGGACACGTTAGTTTCTATTGATACAAGGAAGGAACATTCAGTTGTTATTTTGACCAAGGTAACCATCAGATTTATATAGCATAGATGGGGTCTTTGGACTTGAGGGACCTTATTTTCTGCTATAACATTCCGTCCTTTTGTTCCTTCATTTATCAATATGAATCTCCATATTTTCTTTTTCTTTTAGTACAGCGCTGAATACACATTAGAAAAAGCTTAAAAACCAAATAAACCGCAAGACATATTAGCAAAACCTGAAAAATAGCTTGCCGATACCGATACCTTTAAACCAATTAGCGGAATTCAGAAAGGAAAAGGTGTTTGCCCACCAGGAATCCTGATTCTTGAGGTATCTTACCAAAATTAGTAATTTTTGTTTTGTTTCGGGTACCCACTTCCCTCCTTTAAAAGCTAGATATAACCTGGAGATTACTTGACCTGTTAGGTTCCCTTGCCACCAAGGAAATTCTGCCCACCCTACTACAGGAATCCCAACAGTGGTATTCCATAATTTCTGTGTGGATTTATTGGTCCAAGTATCTGAACAGTTCACCAAAAGGTTTATCTCTTCCCATGAGACTGGGACAGCGAGAAAGGGTATGCTAGTGGACGTCACAGGGGCATGTGTACATATCCAGCAATTAGCAATAGTCTGGTTTTGCTCCTTTAGTCCTTCAATTAGAGCAAGATGGTGTTTAACCCCTCTCTGACATTAGACGTACTATCCCGTCCATAAAACCCGTGCCATTCTGACCATGGACGGGATAGTACGTCATAGCGATTAGCTGCGCTCCCCGAGGGAGCGCAGCTAATCGCCGCCGGGTGTCAGCTGATTATCACAGCTGACACCCGTGACTGTGTGTCAGGAGCGGTCACGGACCGCTCCCGGCACATTAACCCCTTGCACACCGCGATCAAACATGATCGCGGTGTACTGGGGGCACAGGGGAGGATCGCGCAGTGTGGGGGCTCCCTGCGCGCCCCCCTGAGACCCTCAGACCAGCGCGATGTGATCGCGCTGCTCTGAGGGCTTCCTCCCTCCCAGGACCCGGATCCAAGATGGCGCTGGGGTCCTGGAGGGAGGCGGCTTCCTCAGTGCCTGCCGAGAGCAGGCACTGAGAAGCCTGCATCTATGCCTGAGCGATCGCTGGTGTGACAGAGTGCTGTGCACACTGTCACACCAGCGATCTGATGAAATACAGTGATGTCCCACCCTGGGACAAAGTAAAAAAGTAAAAAAAGTAAAAATAAACATGTGTAAAAAAAAATCCAAAAAAAAAAAAAATATTCCCCAATAAATTCATTACTTATTGTAAATAAAAAAAATAAAACAATAAAAGTACACATATATGGTATCGCCGCGTCCGTAACGACCCCCCCTATAAAAATGTCCCACTAGTTAACCCCTTTTGTGAACCCCTTAAAAAATAAAAAATAAAAACGAAGCAAAAAATCAGTGCTTTATCATCATACCGCTGAACAAAAAGTGGAATAACACGCGATCAAAAAGACGGATATAAATAAACATGGTACCGCTGAAAACGTCATCTTGTCCCGCAAAAAACGAGCCGTCACACAGCATCATCAGCAAAAAATAAAAAAGTTATAGCTCACAGAATAAAGCGATGCAAAAATAATTATTTTTTATATAAAATTGTTTTTATTCTATAAAAGCGCGAAAACATAAAAAAATGATATAAATGAGGTATCGCCATAATCGTACTGACCCGAAGAATAAAACTGCTTTATCAATTTTACCACACGCGGAACAATAAAAACGCCTCACCCAAAAGAAATTCATGAATTGCTGATTTTTGTTCATTCTAACCTCCCAAAAATCGAAATAAAAAGCGATCAAAAAATGTCACGTGCTCAAAAATGGTACCAATAAAAGCGTCACCTCGTCCCGCAAAAATTAAGACCTCACATGACTCTGTGGGCCAAAATATGCAAAAATTATAGCTCTCAAAATGTGGCGATGCAAAAAACTACTTTTTGCAATAAAAAGCGTCTTTTAGCGTGACAGCTGCCAATCATAAAAACCGCTATAAATAGTAAATCAAACCCCCTTTATCACCCCCTTAGTTAGGGAAAAATAATAAAATAAAAAAAATGTATTTATTTCCATTTTCCCATTAGGGTTAGGGTTAGGGTTTCGGCTAAAGTTAGGGTTAGGGTTGGCGCTAAAGTTAGGATTAGGGTTAGAGTTTGGATTAGGGTTAGGGTTGGGATTAGGGTTGGGACTAGGGTTAGGGGTGTGTTGGGGTTAGGGTTGGAGTTAGAATTGGGGGTTTCCGCTGTTTAGGCACATCAGGGGCTCTCCAAATGTGACATGGCGTCTGATCTCCATTCCAGCCAATTCTGCTTTGAAAAAGTCAAACGGTGTTCCTTCACTTCTGAACTCTGCCATGCGTCCAAACAGTAGTTTATCCCCACATATGGGGTATCAGCGTACTCTGGACCCCAAGAGTTATTGTGAAATTTGTCCTATTTCTTCTGTTACCCTTGGGAAAATAAAAAACTGGGGGCGAAAATATTATTTTTGTAAAAAAAATAAGATTTTTTTGTTTTTACGGCTGTACATTATAAACTTCTGTGAAGCACTTGGGGCTTCATAGCGCTCACCACACATCTAAATAAGTTCCTTGTGGGGTCTATTTTCCAAAATGGGGTCACTTGTTGGGGATTTCCACTGTTTAGGCGCATCAGGGGCTCTCCAAATGCGACATGACGCCCCCAGACCATTCCATCAAAGTCTGCAATCCAAAACGTCACTACTTCCCTTTCCGAGCCCTGACATGCGCCCATACAGTAGTTTTCTCCCACATATTGGGTATCAGCGTACTCAGGACAAATTGGACAACAACTTTTGGGGTCCAATTTCTCCTGTTACCCTTGTGAAAATAAAATATTGGGGGCGAAAAAATCATTTTTGTAAAAAAAAAAAGGATTTTTTATTTTTACGGCTGTGCGTTATAAACTTCTGTGAAGCACTTCGGGGTTCAAAGTGCTCACCACACATCTAGGTAAGTTCCTAGTGGGGTCTATTTTCCAAAATGGGGTCACTTGTGGGGGGTTTCCACTGTTTAGGCGCATCAGGGGCTCTCCAAATGCGACATGACGCCCCCAGACCATTCCATCAAAGTCTGCAATCCAAAACGTCACTACTTCCCTTTCCGAGCCCTGACATGCGCCCATACAGTAGTTTTCTCCCACATATTGGGTATCAGCGTACTCAGGACAAATTGGACAACAACTTTTGGGGTCCAATTTCTCCTGTTACCCTTGTGAAAATAAAATATTGGGGCGAAAAAATCATTTTTGTAAAAAAAAAAAGGATTTTTTATTTTTACGGCTGTGCGTTATAAACTTCTGTGAAGCACTTCGGGGTTCAAAGTGCTCACCACACATCTAGATAAGTTCCTTGTGGGGTCTATTTTCCAAAATGGGGTCACTTGTGGGGGTTTCCACTGTTTAGGCGTATCAGGGGCTCTCCAAATGCGACATGACGCCCCCAGACCATTCCATCAAAGTCTGCAATCCAAAACGTCACTACTTCCCTTCCGAGCCCTGACGTGCACCCATACAGTAGTTTTCTCCTACATATTGGGTATCAGCGTACTCAGGACAAATTGGACAACAACTTTTGGGTTCCAATTTCTTCTGTTACCCTTGTGAAAATAAAATATTGGGGGCGAAAAAATCATTTTTGTAAAAAAAAAAAGGATTTTTTATTTTAAGGCTGTACGTTATAAACTTTAGTGAAACACCTGGGGGTTCAAAGTTCTCACCACACATCTAGATAAGTTCCTTGAGGGGTCTAGTTTCCAAAATGGTGTCATTTGTGGGGGGTTTCCACTGTTTAGGCAGATCAGGAGCTCTCCAAACACGACATGGCGTCCAGCCAATTCTGCGTTGAAAAAGTGAGACGGCGCTCCTTCCCTTCCAAACTCTGCCATGCACCCAAACAGTGGTATACCCCCACATATGGGGTATCAGTGTACTCAGGACAAATTGCACAATAACTTTTGGAGTCTTGTTACCCTTGGAAAAATAAAAATTCGGGTGAAAAGATCATTTTTGTGGAAAAAATATGATTTTTAAATTTTACGGCTCTACGTTATAAACTTGTGTGAAGCACTTGAGGGTTCAAATTGCTCACCAAAGATCTAGATAAGTTCCTTAGGGGGTCTAGTTTCCCAAATGGGGTCATTTGTGGGGGGTTTCCACTGTTTAGGCACATCAGGGGCTCTCCAAATGCAACATGGCATCCAATCTCAATTCCAGCCAATTTTGGTTGGAAAAAGTCAAATGGTGCTCCTTCCATTCCGAGCTCTGCCGTGCGCCCAAACAGTGGTTCCCCCCCACATATGGGGCATCAGCGTACTCAGGACAAATTGGACAACAACTTATGTGGTCCAATTTCTCCTGATACCCTTGGGAAAATAAAAAATTAGTGACTAAAAGATAATTTTTGTGGGAAAAAAATAGGATTTTTTATTTCATGCCCGGGCATTATAAACTTGTGTGAAGCACTTGGGGTTCAAAGTGCTCACCAAAGATCTAGATAAGTTCCTTAGGGGGTCTAGTTTCCAAAATGGGGTCACTTGTGGGGGATTTCCACTGTTTAGGCTCATCTGGGGCACTGCAAACGGAACATGACCCCCATCAACGTCTGCATTCCAAAACGTTACTACTTCCTTTCCAAGCCCTGCCGTGCGCCCAAACAGTTTTCCACCCCCACATATGGGGTATCAGCGTACTCAGGACAAATTGGACAACAACTTTTGGGGTCCAATTTCCTTGGGAAAATTCAAAAATTTAGGACTAAAAAATCATTTTTGTGGAAAATTTTTTTTTTTTTTTCACACCCAGGCATTATAAACTTTTGTGAAACACTTGGGGGTTCAAAGTGCTCACAACAGATCTAGATAAGTACCTTAGGGGGTCTAGTTTCCAAAATGGTGTCACTTGTGGGGGTTTCCACTGTTTAGGCGCATCAGAGGTTCTCCAAGCGCGACATGGCGTCCAATCTCAACTCCAGCCAATTTTAGTTTGAAAAAGTCAAACGTCGCTCCTTCCCTTACGAGCTCTGCCGTGTGCCCAAACAGTGGTTTTTCCCCACATATGGGGTATTGGCGTACTCAGGAGAAATTGCATAACAACCTTATCTGTCCATTTTCTCCTTTTACCCTTGTGAAAATAAAAAAAAAGTTTGTAAAAGATCATTTTTGTGGCTAAAAAGTTAAATATTCATTTTTTCCTTCCACGTTGCTTTAGTTCCTGTGAAGCACCTGAAGGGTTAATAAACTTCTTGAATGTGGTTTTGAGTACCTTGAGGGTGCAGTTTTTAGAATGGTGTCACTTTTGGGTATTTTCTGTCATGTAGACCCCTCAAAGTGACTTCAAATGAGAGGTGTCCCTAAAAAAAATGGCTTTGTAAATTTTGTTGTAAAAATGAGAAATCGCTGGTCAACTTTTAACCCTTATAACTTCCTAACAAAAAAAAATTTTGATTCCAAAATTGTGCTGATGTAAAGTAGACATGTGGGAAATGTTATTTCTTAACTATTTTGTGTGACATATTTCTCTGTTTTAAGGGAATAAAAATTCAAAGTTTGAAAATTGCTAAATTTTCAAAATTTTCGCCATATTTGCGTTTTTTTCAAAAATAAACGCAAGTTATATGGAAGAAATTTTACCACTAACATGAAGTACAATATGTCACGAGAAAACAGTCTCAGAATCGCGAAGATCCGTTGAAGCGTTCCGGAGTTATAACCTCATAAAGAGACAGTGGTCAGAATTGTAAAAATTGTCCCGGTCATTAACGTGCAAACCACCCTTGGGGGTGAAGGGGTTAATGAATCTATTGTCATCTCCATCTGTGGTGCCTAACTTAGTCAATGTGACGCGCACCAAATACAGGGGTTCCAGGGCCTATGGGGTACTCGGCACCGAGCCCATGGAAGTCTATGGGGAATGTCACTGGCAGCAGATCTCGGTCCGTTGCCCTGGGCGCTCATTCAATGGGGGATATTTACAGGGGATTTTAGGAATAGTTCGTGACGCCACCTGTGGTTTCTGATCAAGCAGACCAGCGCTGCAGGGTGAATCTTCTGAGGGGATGTTATTAGGCAGCTAGATGTTAAGTCCCCCACAGGTGGGACTGTTCCCTCAAAGTCTATGGTGGTGCAAGGTGTAGACAAAGAGTCAGTCACACACAATTCAGTCTCTTTCCATACCTTTACTGATGTTGTTGGCAGGTATGTCCCGGGAAGCTGGTTAGGTTGGAGAATGCACATTCAGGCAATTGCTGAGCAGGTTTGAGGCCTCCTTTACCTTTGAAATCTATGTGAGTCCTAACTTGCTTGAAGTCAAGTTTAACTCATGATGCAACAACTACGCCCGGCCGACATTGTGGTGGAGCCTTTTCTGTCTCTGATAATCAGATGTTGGAAAGAACTAAGTCGTTGTGGCTGATCAGACCTACTCCGTCCCGTTCTCCCTGACTCCCGTTACGTATCAACACTTAGGGCTACCTTCTGCGACTTGAAGTCCAGCAAGGCCTCCGGATTTTCTATCACTAGCCGTGAAGTACTAGCAATGCTTCGGACCCGGTGTCCGGTCAATTTAGTGAAGGTGATCTGTCACCTAGGTCACTTGTCCTTCTTTCTCCACTCGCCTGTCGCCCTGCTCTCACCCTTAACATAAGCACGGGGAGCAATAGGTGTAGTTGTCAGCTTTCCTTCCAATGCTCACTGACCTGCACTCAGTTAACTCGATGTTATAACTGCAGTAGTTCCCTTCCTTCTTTCCTTCTAAACTCTGTCCAGAGCAGCTCACAGGACGTTCCGTCAGACTGCATACACGCTGTAGCTCCGAGAGTCACTCTCCACGTTCTAGAGAACACAGGCAGATTGTTCTGAGATAGCAGTCTTTCAGCTGTAGCTCTGACTAGGCTAGAGTAATTCCTTCTACCCGTACTAGCCTCCACTTCAATTCCAGATGAACTAATCAAGCTCTGTCAGGATTCAGTCTTCTCTCCTCTCCCTCCTCTGTCTTGTCTGACAGGAAATCACACTCACTCACTCTACTGCTCCGTCACACTGACTTAAATAGTCTAATAGGCCACCTGGTGGCCGTGTTGGAAATGTGTGAACGTGAATGAATATCAGGTTTCACAATTACCTTATCTGTGCACTCTCCAGGGAACATGTGTACCAAGCGCAGCTGGGCCACACATCCCCCCCTAGTTATCATCAGCACTCCCGGGCTGAAATAGAAAAGAAAAACATTTTTGCATTTAATAACATTAACAATTTAACTCATCCCTTGTGGGAGGTAAGGACCCTTTAACGTTACAATTTGTACACTGGCATTAGAAAAATATCAAAACATTTTTCACATAAATATGTATAAGACAAGATTCTTGTGGAGGACCCGCACCAAAAACCTCCCACGTAGGTTCTGGGTGGGCTGCAGGACTTCATTGCTGCAGACCTCACTCAAGGCCACACCATACGGGTTTTTCTTCAGAGGTAGTTAAATATGGCTTTATGTAAAACCAAGATGGGGCACCGAAGTGCGAACTATTTACAATGAAAGTTTTTGGGCTGGCACAGTCCACAGCCACGCAGTCCTTGAATAGAAACATTTTTCAAGTAGAATCACATTTCAATAATAATACTCAATATTTCACATTAACTCCTTTTAAATATTCCACATTACCCAACTGGGGTATTCTATGCAAACTATGCAAACTATGCAAACATCATCACATTTGGCAAATAACATTATCAAACATTTATCACAATATTAATAAAGTGCAACTTCTTCATCCAACTTCTTCAAACTTTATACAGGTGCAGTAAACCCTGTCTGGGTCCTACTGGTTTTCTTCTTTACAGATTGTAGGGACGTCCTCCACTCCTGGGGCTGGAACGACGCAGTGCGTTTTCGAATGCATCACAAACAAGTCATGGCCTGCAATCTGCGTTTGAGTAGCCACAGTTCTTGTGCGTTCCACTTGGGACCTCACGGGTGCCTCATGCAGGTACAAATCTTCCATTGAAGACGCAGGCTTGTGCTGTGATTTAGCTGAAGACGCACAATCCGGTTGCATTGCAGAATAGGACGCACAATCCTGATGCACTGCTGGGTAGGATGCAGGTGTGCGCAGTGGCGCAGTTGAGATCGCAGGTTGTGGTGCTGGGTAAGATCTTGATGCAGAGGAGGACGCAATATATGAGGCAGGGCACGATGCTGGTGCGCGGCCTGGCACTGACGCTGCTGGGGCTTGAGACACTGAGACACGGGAAACATTCAAGGCAAACCACCCCTGACGGCTACAGTGTCGTGTGTAGGTGACGACATCCCCTTTTAACAGGTGGAACCCCGCATCGCAGCAGTGAACATAGATCTTTGGGGAGAACCCGGGCTCGCATATGTAACCCCAAACTCCTCGGGCCTTAGAGGCACACACCGTCCCCTGGCCGCGATTCCCGGAGCGTACCTTTGTCTCGCCTGATGTTCTCCTTTTCAGCGAGAGTCTCTTCCTGGTACCTCTGGCGAAACTGCTGCAACTCTCTCTGCTCCTGCTGCTGCCGCTGTTCGTGTTCCCGGCGACGCCACTCGTTCTCCATCTGGGCGGCATATTCTATGTCGTCCAGGTACTCCTTATCATCCCATTCGACCTCCATCATGGACGGCTGGCTTCCCTCCGGTGTCCCTACCGGGGGAATGCATTCCGCTGCGGCCTCCAGGCCTGGCTGGCATTCCGGAACGAGCAGGGCCTCCTCAGCCTCCGTCCCTCCGACCGGATCATCGGTGGAGTCGGGATCAGCTCTTTCGGGGCCGGCCTCCGGTTTCTCATCAGCCGCTGGCTGTGGTGGCACAGGGATCACAGGTAATGGCTTCGTTCCTGGGGGAGAGAGCATTGCGTCCCACAGCAGCCGCTGTTTCCGGGCACGCCAGCTTCTCTCCGTCTCATCCATCTCTTCACGGCGCTGGATCATGTCCCTGAGCACCGCATTCACCTCCTCTAATTCCAGCATGATTTGGTTAGTGTCCCGAACTGGGGACGGCTCCGGTACAGGCGGCAGCTCTTCTGGGGAACGGGGCCTGCGCGCCGCCGCTCCTCCACACAGCGTCTCCTGTCCTTCCGCCATCTCTCTCCAGGCCAGACTGTGTTTTCCATCTGGAACAGTCTGGTCTCTTCCGTGGAGGCGGGATTTGCGCTTCCTCTTCTTGGCATAGAAAATAAAGAGGAGGCAGATCTCTTTAGCAGTGGGGCAGGCTCTCACATTATAGTAGCATTTAGAGAGGGCGCCCATTACTTTCGCGCCACAGGAGGGGCACGCCCACGAATGCACGCCCACCTTCTTCACCAGCGCCTCAGGACGCGAATATGGCGGCAAAATGGCGGAAAATGGCGCCAAAAATCACAAAAATAGCAAACAGTCTTTTTCACAAAAACAGTCCAAATAGGCACACAGGACTCACATCCAGTAAGCTTCGGATCCTGTTCGTGACGCCAATGATGACGCGCACCAAATACAGGGGTTCCAGGGCCTATGGGGTACTCGGCACCGAGCCCATGGAAGTCTATGGGGAATGTCACTGGCAGCAGATCTCGGTCCGTTGCCCTGGGCGCTCATTCAATGGGGATATTTACAGGGGATTTTAGGAATAGTTCGTGATGCCACCTGTGGTTTCTGATCAAGTAGACCAGCGCTGCAGGGTGAATCTTCTGAGGGGATGTTATTAGGCAGCTAGATGTTAAGTCCCCCACAGGTGGGACTGTTCCCTCAAAGTCTATGGTGGTGCAAGGTGTAGACAAAGAGTCAGTCACACACAATTCAGTCTCTTTCCATACCTTTACTGATGTTGTTGGCAGGTATGTCCCGGGAAGCTGGTTAGGTTGGAGAATGCACATTCAGGCAATTGCTGAGCAGGTTTGAGGCCTCCTTTACCTTTGAAATCTATGTGAGTCCTAACTTGCTTGAAGTCAAGTTTAACTCATGATGCAACAACTACGCCCGGCCGACATTGTGGTGGAGCCTTTTCTGTCTCTGATAATCAGATGTTGGAAAGAACTAAGTCGTTGTGGCTGATCAGACCTACTCCGTCCCGTTCTCCCTGACTCCCGTTACGTATCAACACTTAGGGCTACCTTCTGCGACTTGAAGTCCAGCAAGGCCTCCGGATTTTCTATCACTAGCCGTGAAGTACTAGCAATGCTTCGGACCCGGTGTCCGGTCAATTTAGTGAAGGTGATCTGTCACCTAGGTCACTTGTCCTTCTTTCTCCACTCGCCTGTCGCCCTGCTCTCACCCTTAACATAAGCACGGGGAGCAATAGGTGTAGTTGTCAGCTTTCCTTCCAATGCTCACTGACCTGCACTCAGTTAACTCGATGTTATAACTGCAGTAGTTCCCTTCCTTCTTTCCTTCTAAACTCTGTCCAGAGCAGCTCACAGGACGTTCCGTCAGACTGCATACACGCTGTAGCTCCGAGAGTCACTCTCCACGTTCTAGAGAACACAGGCAGCTTGTTCTGAGATAGCAGTCTTTCAGCTGTAGCTCTGACTAGGCTAGAGTAATTCCTTCTACCCGTACTAGCCTCCACTTCAATTCCAGATGAGCTAATCAAGCTCTGTCAGGATTCAGTCTTCTCTCCTCTCCCTCCTCTGTCTTGTCTGACAGGAAATCACACTCACTCACTCTACTGCTCCGTCACACTGACTTAAATAGTCTAATAGGCCACCTGGTGGCCGTGTTGGAAATGTGTGAATGTGAATGAATATCAGGTTTCACAATTACCTTATCTGTGCACTCTCCAGGGAACATGTGTACCAAGCGCAGCTGGGCCACACATCTGCACCTGTGTCGCAAGGATGCAGATAAGTATAGACAATGTCTTCATTCTTTGTCCGCTGGTTCTCCTAGTATCTTTTTGCAATGGGACGCGTGGATCCAGGCCTCTTTTCCCTCTAGTTTAACGGCTGTGCTTGTGGTCAGCAGAACTTGAAAGGGTCCATCAAACCGTGGATCTAGGCTTTTCCTCACGTGTCTTTTTATAACCACCCAGTCTCCAGGTTGCAGCGTATGGCTGCTAGAATCCTGATCTGGATCTGGAAGAGAACTGAAAACATTATCATGTATTTGCTTAATCTTTTTGTGTAAAGCCCTCACGTAGGAACTTAGCACATGGTTGTTCATTTCCAATGCTTGCGGATAGAAACACCCTAGGCTGGGTACATTGCCAAACAATATCTCATATGGAGAGAGTCCAGTCTTTCTATTGGGCGTGTATCTTACTGAAAACAGAGCAAGCGGTAAACAATCCGGCCATGATTTTCCTGTCTCAGCCAAGGCTTTCTGAATTTTAATTTCAATGTCCCATTCAGTCTTTCCACTTTACCACTACTTTGTGGGTGATATGGGGTGTGAAATGCTTGTTGAATTCCTAGAGCTGACATGACTTCATTCATTATTTCACCCGTGAAGTGTGTACCTCTGTCACTCTCAATTACCTCTGGTACCCCATACCTGCAGACCACCTCCGCAAGCAGTTTCTTTGCGGTTGCCGCAGCCGTGGCTTTGGCAATCGGGAAAGCCTCTGGCCATCCTGAGAACAAATCAATACAGACCAACACATTTTCCCATGATCCTGACTTTGTCAGCTGAATATAATCAATTTGCAGTCTCTGGAATGGATAGAGGGGCCAGGGGGGGTGTTTGGGTGGTGTTTTAACTACTCTACCCTGATTATGTGTAGCACATATCATGCACCCTTTCATCAGTTGTTCAATACAGGTGGAGAATCCTGGTGCCACCCAATGTTTCTGCATCACATTCATCACAGCCGTTTTAGATTGGTGTTCCTGCCCATGTAACATCTGGGCAGCCGCTGGGTACAGTGCCCTTGGAAGGCATCGTCGTGTCCCTTTCCATCATACCCCATTTGCTTCATTCAGGCTAGCACCTTCCTTCAACCACTTATCAACCTCCTCCTTCAGAGCCTGAGCCTGCATTTGGGATAAGATGTCCTCCGACACAAAGGGGTTTTGGGGGCACTTAACTGACGTACTGTTGACCCTTGTTGCGGCTTGCAGGCTGCTGTTTTTGCTTCTGCATCTGCCATCGCATTACCTCTGCTTACCTGGTCGGTGCGTCTGGTATGTGCTCTTACCTATATGACAGCTACTTGTTTGGGTAATTGTAGCGCATCAATTAACTGCTGGACCGCATCAGCATTCTTTATGGGATGTCCTGCTGCCGTCAGGAAACCTCTTGATTTCCATATTGGACCAAAATCATGCGCTATACCGAATGCGTACCTAGAATCCGTGTAAATGTTAACAACACTACCTTCTGCTAGTTTACAGGCCTCGGTTAGGGCCCTAAGTTCGGCCTCTTGAGCCGATTGATGTGGGAGCATTGGTTCTGCCTTGATTACTGCATTGAGGGAGACAACTGTATATCCAGTAAGGTAAGTACCTGAATCGTCCTGATGACGGGATCCATCTGCAAAAAAATTCAAAATCTGCATTTTTTTTAATTCATGTTCAAATACAGTAGGTAAACCTGCCGTTTCTTGTGCCATCATTTGTACACAGTCATGAGGAACATCCTCTCTTGGATCTTCCTTAAATAGCACAGTACCTGACCCCTCCTTGAGATCCGAGAGAGGTAACAAAGTTGCTGGATTCAAAGTAGTACACCTCTGTAAAGAAACATTGGGAGGCATTAACAGTGCACTTTGTAACCTGAGATGACGTGCGGCTGAGAGGTGAGCGGGTTGCACTTGATTCAATATAGTATAGACATCATGAGGTGTTAGCACGGTGAGCGGATGATCTAGAACAATGTCTGCAGATTTGTGGAGTAGCAGTCCAACAGCATGCAGAGCACGTACACAGGATGGTGCACCTCTGGCTACCGCATCTAATCTGCCACTAAAATAGGCAACAGGTCTCTGATTGTCACCATGTGATTGAGTTAAAACTCCTGCTGCATGTCCAGCTTGCTCGTGAAGGTAGCAAATGGGAGCTCATAGTTAGGTGTACCCAAAGCTGGAGCGGCCAAAATACGGTTTTTTGAGAGAGTAAAAACAGTCTATTGCCTCTGGTGTTAGTACAAAAGGTGTTGAGTAAAGACAGTCATAGAGGGGCTGCATTAAAACAGAGACAGCATAAATCCACTGTCTGAAATAGGAAACAAGTCCAAGAAAAGTTCTGAGGGCTGCAACATTAATGGGGACAGTGAGTGCCTGTACTGCTAGTTTACGTGCATTTGTCAAATGGCGGGCTCCTGGTGTAATGCAATGTCCCAAAAAGGTGACTGAAGATTTACAAAACTGAAGCTTATCTTTCGACGCCTTGCAGCCAGCGCGATGGAGAAACAACATAAGCGATATAGTTGCATTATGACATTGTTTCATGAAGGGGGCACAAATGAGCAGGTCATCGACATATTGCAGAACAACGATATGTGGTTCAGACCATCCCTCCAGTATTTCCTGCAGACTTGCAGTGTACATTGTGGATGAATTCTGGGCACCTTGTGGCAACACTGTCCATGTATATTGACTGCCCTGGAACGTGAAAGCAAACAGGTACTGGCAGTCAGGATGTAATGGTACACTGAAAAATGCATTTGCCAAATCGACCACTGAAAAACAAAGAGAGTTAGAAGGTATCTGTGACAGAAGAGTATGCGGGTTGGGCACAACTGGTGTTAGAAGTTCTGTGGCTTTGTTAACCAACCGGAGGTCATGGACCATTCTATATGCGGCTGGTTGTCCTGGCACGCTCTTTTTCTTTACTGGGAACAGGGGAGTGTTGCAAGGGGACTGGGTTTTAACTAGGACTCCCCTGTGTAGTAATTTTTTGACTTGCTGGGCTATGGTATTCTCCTGAGCCGAGCTAAGGGGATACTGCTTCTGTTGAGGCAAGATGGCTCCTGGTTTTAGATTCACCATTACTGGTTGAACTCTTAACCTACCAACATCTGTGTTATCTGAGGCCCAAAAGTCGTATGGTAAAGCCTGCTCCAATATCAGGGGAAAATCGTTTGTCTCTTCTATGCTGGCAATATCTAGTGACATAATTTTGCAAAGGGTGCTTGGTTTTAAACCTGGGGTCATGGTGACAGTGCCATCAGGATGATATTCGATATGTGCTTGTAATTGAGACAATACATCGTTTCCCAAAAGGTTACATTGGCCTCAGGGCGATACCATGAGCTGGCTATGTACAGTAGCTCCTTGAATTTGCAGGGGAATTTTTTTAGTGACAGGGAGCAGGACAGACGGGGAATTGAAAGGGGTGGCAATGACATGATGTGAAAAATCAGTGTCAGTGTATAGCCAATCACCTCGCGTAATTACTGAATTGTCGGCCCCCATATCTACTTGGAAATCGATTTCATGTCCCCCTGGTAGGTTCACCTGCACTATACAACTGGGAGTTGGGGGTAAGGAGATGAGGGGGTTCATGTGCAAGCTACCCTCATCCTATGGGGGCGTTGTCTGGTTGGCTGGAGGGCCCGTACTCTGAGCATCTGGGTATGGGTTGGTCCTACAGTCCTTTCTAAAATGTCCTGGCTTTCTACATCCGTAACATAGTCTCTGTCACCCTCCTGCAGTCCGTCCTCTGCCTCTGTTGTTTCTGGGAGTCGTATCCACTAAGTGTATTCTGGCAGCTCTTTTTGCCTGTATTATGTCATGCTGTGCCCCCTGAGCTATCCTGGCCAAGTCCTCTGCCTTCACTGATCTCCACTTTGGTCTACTTGCTTTCACCTTTTCTGCAATCTCTTTCTTTAGTCCGTTCATGAAAGCACTTGCTAATACCCTCTCACTAGTCTTATTTTCAGGGATGAACCCCATTTCCGACCAAGTCCTCCTTAGAGCCCAAAAGTAATCTTTGGGGTCCTCTTCCTTACCCTGAACTCGGTCTTCTAGTGTAACCTGCCTGTCTCCCTGCCTGTCTCTACATGCCTTTACCAATGCTGTTGTGAACAGGATTCCGGCTGCGTTATTGGGTTCTGTGTCTACGGGTCCGGTCCTATTGTCATACTGCTTGTACGTTTCATCTATCAACCTATCATAGCGGGCTTCATCTGCCAATTTTCCCTTAATTACCCCTTGTAAATCCAACCTAGTTGCATTGTACGTATCCTGTATGGTTCTTATCATTCTGGCAAAACTCATCGGGGACTGGGACGGATCTGGCAACTGGGAAATCAACGCCAATTGTTCTGAGGGACTCCATGGTCTATACATTAACATTGTACGGGCTTCTTGACCTGGAACAACTGCGTCCGCTACTGCTGCTACAGTGCCTGGTGCTCCTAGCACAACTACCGTCCTCATTGGGAATAGTCTAGCTGGGTGGGGTCTTGGTCCTCCGCATGTCACACAGATATCTACAGTCAAGGGATTCTGTTGTCCACATCTGGGGCAAACCCAGCAATTGGGTTCCTGGGAATTCTGGTACTGGGGTGGGGGTGACGTCGGGGGCAGATAGGGAGGAAAATCTGTCATTCCGGTTTTTGTCAGTCTGTAACATCCGTTTTCTAATTCTTCAATTCTTCCTTCAAAATGAGCGCATGCATTCATCCATACATCCACTGTCTTCAACAGACCCTTATCTTTCAACCATCCATGATAGGAGTTAAAGAAGGATTTCCATTTTTCTCCGTTCATCTCTCCATTTTCATTCATTCCCGCCTTACACAATATTTTGTTAATTCCAATCAGTGCCTGTTTCCCTTCTCTGCGTACTACTAAGTCCTTGGCTGTAACGCCTTCTTTGGCATTTTGGTTCCCCATTTTTTCGGTTCTCCTCACTCAGAGTAGACTCCTCAATCACTTAGACAATGGGCTACAAAGATTTCTGAACCACACCACTAATTGCCCTCCAGGACTTATACGCCAACCAGAAAAACAGACCAAAAACACCGATCCCGAGACACACCCACAACACAATCATCAGATCCATGCTGTCATTCTTAAGTTCTCCAAAGGATAGAAGGCAGGACTGACAATTTATCTAAGGGGATTCTACTGGTTCAAAGGGACCTGAGCCAGACAACAATCTGTGAATTACCTGGGAGCCGACCGCTCAGGGGAGAGGGAGTCTCTTCTATGTAGCGATATAATATAGGTAGAATATAACAGTTATTCTTACCTCAGCGCTGTATATATATCACCAACAGAGAGCTTCGCTCGTCCCACGTCTCGGACCGGTCGAACACCCCTGGGCAGATTAACTCAGGTCCCTGTACGGGCGCCAGCTGTCGTCACTGCTTTCTTGCTGCTTCCATCCTTTGGCATGCGGTACCGGAGAGAATAAGACACAAGACAGGTAGTATGCGTTAACAGACTCTAACTTTATTACAAAGCATAGGGTTTATATACACACCCTGGAGGCAGAAAAAGGATTAACTATATATGGTCCGATCATACAATTTAGCTGTGCAAACAAAAACTGGTTTCTGTTCCCGTGACGCCTATGTTTGTGGTTGAAACATTTTATCTGATTTCACCCGATGGCTAGCAAGGACACGTTAGTTTCTATTGATACAAGGAAGGAACATTCAGTTGTTATTTTGACCCAAGGTAACCGTCAGATTTATATAGCATAGATGGGGTCTTTGGACTTGAGGGACCTTATTTTCTGCTATAATAATAGTATATCCTACAAAATATAATCTATAGAACCAAAATCATGAATGAGCCAAGGGTATTAATTGCTAAAGTACAAACGTTATATTATTAAAAGGGTATAATTACCGTATATACTCAAGTGTAAGCTGACCCGAATATAAGCCAAGACACCTAATTTTGCCATAAAATCTGGGAAAACTTATTGACTCGAGTATAAGCCTGGTATGCATGGCCCCCTTATTCCTATCCTGGTATGCATGGCCCCTCATCCCTATCCTGGTATGCATGGCTCCTCCACCCTATTTTGGTATGCATGACCCCCTCATCCCTAGCCTGGTATGCATGGCCCCCTCATCCCTATCCTGGTATGCATGGTCCCCTCATCCCTATCCTGGTATGCATGGCCCCTCATCCCTATCCTGGTATGTATGGCTCCCTTATCCCTATCCTGGTATGTATGGCCCCCTCATCCCTATCCTGGTATGTATGGCTCCCTTATCCCTATCCTGGTATGTATGGCCCCCTCATCCCTATCCTGGTATGTATGGCCCCCTCATCCCTATCCTGGTATGTATGGCTCCCTTATCCCTATCCTGGTATGCATGGCCCCCTCATCCCTATCCTGGTATGTATGGCTCCCTTATCCCTATCCTGGTATGTATGGCCCCCTCATCCCTATCCTGGTATGCATGGCCCCCTCATCCCTATCCTGGTATGTATGGCACTCTCATCCCTATCCTGGTATGCATGGCTGTTGTGAATGTGCTAGAAATGGCCCCCTCATTCTTATCCTGGTATGCATGGTCCCCTCATCCCTATCCTGGTATGCATGGCCCCCTCATCCCTATCCTGGTATGTATGGCTCCCTTATCCCTATCCTGGTATGTATGGCCCCCTCATCCCTATCCTGGTATGCATGGCCCCCTCATCCCTATCCTGGTATGTATGGCACTCTCATCCCTATCCTGGTATGCATGGCTGTTGTGAATGTGCTAGAAATGAATTCTGAGCAGAAGCTCCCTCTGGTGGTTACAAACAGTACTGAACTATTCAATGAAGATTGTGAAGATTGGCGATCAGGTGTTACTGACTGGTCTTATATAAAGGAGGTTCCCTCCCATCAGGGTTGACGGTGATCAATTGTTCTGGTCTCAACTTTTGTTCCTGGTTCACTTTGAAGCTTGCTGTTTCGTGCCTGCATCTTCTGCTAACAGATAAGACATTTTCTTCTTTTAGTTTTTTGTGCTTGCTTTTTGCATTTTGTCCTGCACTTCTGTGGGGGTCTGCCAGGTCCCCTCCGGGGGCTTGTGCTCCTCTCAGTTTAGTTCAGCCACTGTTGTTTGTTCATTTGCCTTTTCCAGTTTTTTCTGTGGCTACTGCTTAGTTTTGTTACACCAGAGAACTAATTTAGGTGGTAGAGGTCGTGTGATCTCAGGTGTTTTTGCAATTAGTGTGTTGGTATTTTTTAGGGTTTTTTGGATTGCAGTAAGTGACCTTCCTATCCTTTTCTGTCTAGGAAGATTGGGCCCCAACGTTTGCTCATACTATTTTCTGTCTGTGTCTGTATTTCCTTTTGTCTAACCGCCATTACATGTTTGGGGGCTTCCTATGTTCTTTGGGGATCTGCTCTGGGGCAGATAGTTTTCCTCTTTCTATCTTTAGGTGAAGTTAGCTTCTCAGGCTGTGACGAGGCGTCTAGGACCAACGTAGGTACGCTCCACGGCTGCCTTTAGTTGTGGTGGTTAGTCAGGGTACTGCAATCCAATAGATTCCAACCTCTCTGGTGTATTGCCTTTTTTGCCTGCTCTCCTCAGCTACCAAATCATAACACATGGCCCCTCATCCCTATCCTGGTATGCATGGCCTCCACATCCCTATCCTGGTATGCATGGCCTCCACATACCTATCCTGGTATGCATGGCTCCCTCATCTCTATCCTGGTATGTATGGCTCTCTCATCCCTATCCTGGTATGTATGGCCCCCTCATCCCTATCCTGGTATGCATGGCCCCCTCATCCCTATCCTGGTATGCATGGCCCCCTCATCCCTTTCCTGCTATGCATGGCCCCCTCATCCCTATCATGGTTTGCATGCCCCCCTCATCCCTATCCTGGTTTGCAAGGTCCCCATAAGAAAAACATAAAAAAATAAACCATCCTGCATACCTTCCCTGCGCTCCCTTGCAGCATCTTGTTCCGATGCCAGCAGCTGCAGCAATCATGTGTGCTCCCTACTAAAGGGAATGAATATTCACTGCACTCCACGCCCATGGGAGTGGAGAGAAGTGAATATTTATTCCTTTAAGTAGTGGCCTGCTGTTCCGCCGCTGCTGCTCCCCTCAGTCATGTGGGACCCTAAACTCGATTATATACAGTATCCCACCCAAATAGTGACCCCAGAAGAAGGAAGGCGAAACGGTGTAGGGGTGGAGAGACACAGACCCTGGGACCTTTTCAGTGGCACATTATTTTCACATCCTGGGACAAGTATTATTAACATTTTTGTTCCAGGTTTCTTGATTGGTTAATTTTAAGCGAAGCGTCTAGCAGACTAGGGACTAGGGACTATTGTGAATGATAGACATTAGATATTGCAAGACACTAGATGTGTTATTTACAGCTCCATTAATACAACCCCAGTACGTATGATGTATAAAGGTTATCAGGGACAGTTGAATCTAGAATCCAGATATAGTACTGTGGTATCACAATAGTAAGTTTACTTAGACTAAAAGGGGTTTTCGACATTCACCAAAGTGAACACCAAGCGCTTGCAGTAATGTAAAATATGAAAGCCAACTAGTACGCCCCCCTTTCCAATTCAGTACCAGCTCTCAGTCGCTGCTCACATCATTGCTGCAGCCCATCACTGAGCACAGTGACTCAACAGATTTACATGGCACAAACCGTTGAGCTCAGTGATTCACTGTAGTCGTGATGTCACATATGCAGCCAAAACAGATAGACTGGAGCAATAGTGAAGAGCAGGTGCTGGACCTAGGGAGAAGTGGTACTAGCTGTCATTGTTATTTGACATTACTGCAAGCATTTGGGGTTTAGTTTGTTGAAAGTGGAAATCCCAACCACAATACGGTTATCATCTGAATTTATTGTTTTGACTGTATTACTGCATAAATGTGTTTATTCTGTCCATACAGTTTGGATATAGTAATGAAATAAGTTGTGACCTTCATACAAAGTCAATATTCCTATTAGAAAATTGTTGGTCAAGTAGCTATTGAGTCGCATGTAACATTATGAGTTTCTGTTGGTATGCTGAACATTGCTTTTGCTGACCTATGACGTTCCAGATGTGCTCGATGGGAGACAAGTCCGGAGACGCTGCAGCGAATGGTAGCAGGTGTAGGCCATGCAGACTGCTCAAAGTAACACAAATGATGTTGAAAAACAGCTGCTAGGACACCGTTTCCCACATGGCTTGCAGATCTCCAGGTTTCATGGCACCCAGGACAAAAAAGTGACTCATCTCTTAAGACGATAGACCTCCACTCCAGCCTCCTTTACCATCTTACTCTGCACCATGATAGGCTCTCAGAGCTGTTGAGTGAAGTCAATGTGCAACTGTAGCTGGAAATTTGGTTCATAGCCCAATGTCATGCGACTGCTTTCTCATGGTTTGTGTGGTCGTTGTTTGATGCCTATTTGATGTCTTTGGGTTGGTATGTGACATCTAATGTCACTTGCAGTACAGAGAGGATCACTACACGCCACTCTTTGAATCTGATGAGACTGCATGGGCAATTCCATGAAAAGGGCTTCACGAGAGAGCAATGCACTGGTCCTGCTCCAGATATTATAGTGTGAGGAGACAAAATTTAAGCTAGCCAGATCCCTCCAGACTTCATTCCACGTACACTCACAGCTTAGTGTTACACTGATTTGGTGATACAACCAGTGGCAAGACCATTTTTCCAAGGAGTCATTTTTCATCATGTTGATCATATTACTCTGAGCAGCCAGTGCGTCTTAAACATGCTACCATGGCCTGCAGCATCTCTGGACTCATCACCCATCGAGCACATCTGGGAAGTCATTATTGGGCAACTGCAAAGGGAGCTGAAAGTAATGGATCTTAATGGCCAAGAGCATTCAGGGTGGCAGAACATTCCTCAAGCAACCATTAATATCCTCACTGACTGATAGCAGCCAAGGCGTGTAAATGCGGGGATTTCTGCTCATGGAGCTCATTCTTGATACTGAATTAGTCTAAATGTTTTGAAAATTTAGTTTCCACTTGTTTCATCATTTATATATCATTAACATGTCTTTGATCCGGTTATTTTCTTTATGGTGTTGCAATTTAAATGAGTGCACATACAGTAGAGGATGCAGCATTTTTTTCTATGGGTTGCAAGGGCCCAATAACCTTAAATAAGTGAGTTTTTAATGCCATGACTTTTCATTATATTGCATGCTATTGTAAGAGGCTGCCAGGACAGTAGTCGTAGCCGAGGACACTGGGGCTCTGCTGTCCTGGCCTCGTCCAACAGGAAAATTATCAGCTTCTATTATTACTATTATTATTATTATACATTTATATAGCGCCATTTATTCCATGGCGCTTTACATATGAAAAGGGAAAAATATAGACAGGTACAATAAACATGGGCTAGACAAGGGACGCACAAGTACAGAAGGAGAGAGGACCCTGCCCGCGAGGGCTCACAGTCTGCTGGGATGGGTGAGAATACACTAGGAAAGGGTAGAGATGGTCGTGCGATGGTTCAGTAGACTGAGGATCATTGCAGCTTCTACCGGCGTACCTGTTTGGGGTGCTTGTCCACGGACAGGGATTCCACTGCAGTGCGACCCAGCTCCTGTACACTTGGTTTCAGTGCTTAGGGTTGAAATAATGGACACAGATACAGGTTCAGAAGTCAACTCAATGAATTTACTTTTCTCTTCAACGGTCTGGGACACATCAGTTACATTACAGTCCACACAGCATTCCTCCTGCACTTTCCCTTTCTTGCTTACTGTATCCTCACACGCATTACGGGGTTGTAGCGCCCTTGGCGGTACTGCAGCATCACTCCTGCAGGACCTCAAGACATAGGGGATCCAGTTCATCCACTTCGCCCCGGATTTGCAAGCTTCAGCCCTATTTAAGATCTGGTGAATATTCTGCGCCCTGCACGACTTTTGGACCACATATTCCTTTCCATTCCTGCTGCTGTCATAAACTGCAATTTCCCCGGGTGCTCCGGTCTTATCCAGCACCCGTCTGACTGTGCCCGTGCTTTTCTTCGTCCAACAACGTTAAGTAGCTGCTATGGCATCCTGGGCTTAGAACCCTTGTGGACTTGTCGGGCATGCTCGCCCTTCTGAATAAATCCTATAGCCTACACTTACTTAACCCATAGCAGCTCCTCCTACAGTTAACCCCTATGTGAACTTCCTATCAGCTTAACCTAACAAGGCCCACTAGTAAACCCCCATCTAGTGGCCCACAACAGAACTACGCTTACCCATATCTATGAACTCTATACTAATAGTGCCCTCCACTATTGAAACCTGAAGGATGCACTGGCTTAACCTAAACTTATACATCAATATGCAAAACATAATACAATACAATGTATACAGCATGGTAACTCATATATAATATGACAGTACCAATTAGAACGGCGGTAATACACAATAGTGTAGCAGTACAGAGCATAATTATATCTGCACAACATTTATAATATATTAATATTAGAACTCCTAAAAGGGGAGTTGGCATTAAAGGGATATTCTACTTCAATCCCCTACACTATATTAAGCTGTAACAAAACAAAATAAATATCCATATACCATTTTTCGTAATAAATATACTGCCAAATGCAGTTTTCCTAATAAATAATGTATCAAACAGAATCTGTATCTTTGTGCTCTTATTTCTACCTATGAGATGTCATACAGACAAATTGTGGGGCTCACACTTGTCACAAAAACCAAAGGTTAGAGGAAAACAGTAATTTGAGTCTATATAGTTTTATTGTTTTTAAAGAAGAAAAACTTTGTAAATGGAAGTTGTTTGAAGTGGCATGCAGACACATTGATTGTCAAGCTCCATTACCAAAGAATATTAATGGTAGGAAAAACAAACAAAATTTCAACACATGCATCAGAGTTTCTTCTTCTAGCACAAGTGTCGCCTCTGGGCAAAATATAATAAAGATTTATTCATTTCCAAAATTACAAACATCCTATCACACATCGTGCTACTGAGACAGTCACTTCCTTGCACAAACATCACGTATTTTACCATTAAACAAAGCAAATAAACCCAATGCTTAATGGGACGAATCTGACCTGCAGCAGAATCAACGTGTAACACTTTTGGATTTTGTCATTGACAGGCAGCAAATCAAAGTGCCGGACTACAGCATATCTTTAGATGGGTTGTCTGGTCATAGACTATAAGTCCGTAATCACTTTATGTGACTGCCAACTTGAAAATCCTCACATCGCACGCACTGAATGCTGTAAAGATTCTCAAGTGCAGGTGTCTTGAGTAGACAGTCATCTGATCCCAAGTATGTGATTTGCATACATGGATGGACACAGTCTCGCTCAAAGCAAGTGTATGCAATGCCAGGTTGTGTGTGATAATGGGAGAAATCTCGAAGCAGCTCTGGGCCTAGCACATCCCTTGCCAGGCACAAATGGTAAATTTGGTGAAACAGAGCTTCCTTAAAAATGACCCACATATTTCAGAGCTGCTGCTGAAAGTGCGAGCAGTGTGTGCGTCCTTTTGGCATTCTCACCCTGCTGCTGCTTGCCTGTCTGCACTGCAGCGTCACTTCTGCCTTCCTCATATGCAACATTCCAACAAGGTGGACCTGACCCTGCATATTCTGGAGAGACTGTGAGAGCATCAGCAGGAAATATTGGAGGGTCAGCTGCACCCAGGGCCGGCGTCAGCACCCGGCCTACCCGGGCAAGTGCCGGGGCCCTGAGCAGGCGGGGGGGGCCCACTCGCCATCGGGCACCCAGGCGCCCATTAGCGGATGAGAGCGGTGCCAGCGCCGGCACTGGTCTGGGCCCCACCCGCTTGCTCAGGGCCCCGGCAGCGGCCGGCACAATACTTACCTCTCCCCGTGCCTCCGCAGCTCCGGGCTCCAGGGGGCGCCGCGCTTCCTCTCACAGCAGCGCCGCTGAATGACGTCATCATTCAGCAGCCGGCTGTGGCAGAGAGTAAGCGCGGGCGCCGGACATGTGAGGTGTATGTGTCTGTGTGTATCAGTGTGTGTGTGTGTGTGTCTGCCTGCGTGTGTGTATGTAGTGTGTGGTGCTTTGTGTGTGCATGTGAGAGAGTGCTGCGGTGCTCTCTGTGTGTGGTGCTGCCTGTATGTGTGATGGTGGTGGGGGAGGCAGTGATGGTGAGGAGGAAATTATGATGATGATGGGGAGGCTATGATGATGGGGAGACAATGATGATGATGATGGGGAAGAAATGATGATAATGGGGAGGCAAAGATGATGATGATGGGGAGGCAATGATGATGATGATAATGGGAGCAATGATGATGAATTAGGAGCAATGATGATGATAATGGGGAGGGATTGATGATGATGGGGAGTCAATGATGATAATGGGGAGGCAATGATAATGGGGAGGCAATGATGATAATGGGGAGGCAATGATGATGATGATGGGGAGGAAATGATGATGATACGGAGGAAATGATGATGATGATGGGGAGGCAATGATGATGATGGGGAGTCTTTCCACAGCACCCTTTCCTGAGCCGTAACAGTGCAGAACGCAGCACAGTGCAGAGGAGAGCTCCATATTTTGTATGGAGCATTATATGGGGACCAGTATCCTGTATGGAGCATTATTTGGGGTCCAATGTTCTTTATGGAGCATTATATTTGGCCCACAATACTGTATGGAGGACTATGTGGTGCCCATAATATTGTATGGAGGACTGTACTGTCCAGTCTGTACTGTGCGCTGTGAGGATTTGGCGGTTTCTGAGCTATTGTAGAATTTACAATAGATATCACTCATGTAATGGAAGAAGAGAAGTATTTGGCATTGTACTATACACATATTTCTCTGCAGTATCTGTGCATCATGAATCGTGGTCTGTGTTAAAGAGGCCCACTGAGACTCTTTCGCCCGGGGCCCATAAAAACCTGGAGCCGGCCCTGGCATCACCAAGCACGGCTGAGTCACTCTGCCGAACAACACCACTTCACTAAAAATGAGTGGGCCTCCATGCTGGATGTGTGTGCCATGTTGCGTTGCTTTGAATACTCCACCAATATAGCTAGTGCTGATGACACCATCCTCAGTGTTACTGTACCACTTATATGCCAGCTGGAAAAAAACAATTCAGGCAATGATGGGTGAGGTGGTGGCACATGAGGAAGAGGAGCTGGATGAGCAGGGCCAAGTCACACCATTATCAGGCATGTCGTCAACACATGGCTCAGAGGGTGAGTTACTGTCCCAACAGCGACTGGGTACCCAAATGTGCCGCCAGGAGACAGTTTGGTAGGAGGAGGATCAACCATATTCACAGCAGGGGAGGGGGGCACTCAAAGCAGCTCACGTGCATCACTGGAGTGTGACTGGGCTGGGGTGATATAGAGGACTGTTATGTTTAGGTAGCTCAGGAGAAAAAGCAAAAACGGTAATACACCAGAGAGGCTGGAACCTATTGGATTGCAGTAACCTGAACTAACCACACAACTAGAGGTAGCCGTGGAGCGTTCCTACGTTGATCCTAGACGCCTCGTCACAGCCTGAGAGATAACTACACCTAAAGGCAGAAAGATGAAAGCTATCTGCCCCGGAGCAGATCCCCAAAGAAAATAGGAAGCCCCCAAACATGTAATGGCGGTTAGACAAGGAGAAAACACGGACAAAGACAGAAAATAGAATGAGCAAACGTTGGGGCCCAATCTGTCTAGACAGAAAAGTACAGGAAGAATTCTGACTGCAATCCAACAAAAACCCTAAAAAAATACCAGCACTTCTGATTGCCAAAAAACCTGAGATCACACGATCTCTACCACCTAAATCAGATCTCTGGTGTAACAAAACAAAGCCGCAGCCACTGAAAAAACAGGAAAAAGCAAATGAACAAATAACAGTGGCTACAGATAAATAGAGAGGAGCACAGGCCCCAGGAGGGGACCTGGCTGACCTCCACAAAAGTGCAGAAAATTATGCAAGAAGCAAGCAAAAAAAAAAAAGCAGAAACTATCTTATCTGAAGGCAGCAGGTGCAGACAAGACTCCAGCAAACTTCCAAATGAACCAGGAACCACAATTGAGACAAGAACAATTGATCACCGGCGATCATCATGGGAGGGAACCTCCCTTATATCAGACCAGTCAGTGATCCCAGATTGCCATTCCTCGCTGGACGGTTCAGTACTGTCTGTAACCACCAGAGGGAGCCTCTGCTCAGTAAATATCTCTAGCACATTCACAACAGTATCCCCCTTGAGGAGGGGTCACCGAACCCTCACTTGTGCAACCAGGCCGATCAGGATGAGCTCGGTGATAGGCACGGATCAGTCTCCTAGCATGGATGTCCGAAGCAAACACCCAAGAATTGTCCTCCTGACCATAACCTCTCCACTTAACTCTCAATGGAGTTTGCACAGTTGTCTGGCCGTGTGGATCAGCTTGCCACTGAAGTTCGGAGTATTGCTACCTATCTTGCAGGGTTGCCTGTTTTGGAACCTAGGATTCCCATGCCAGATTTGTTTTTGGGGGATCGAGCTAAATTTCTGAATTTCAAAAATAACTGTAAGTTGTTTTTTGCCTTAAAATCTAAGTCCTCAAGGAACGCAGCACAGCAGGTTCAAATTGTTATCTCTCTCCTGCGCGGCGATCCTCAGGATTGGGCTTTTTCCCTGACACCTGGGGACCCTGTTTTGAGTAATGTTGATGCATTTTTTCAGGCTCTGGGGTTATTGTACGATGAGCCTAATGTCACTGATCAAGCTGAAAAAGCCTTGTTGGCATTAAATCAGGGGCTTGAGGATGCTGAGTTATACTGTCAGAGATTCCGAAGGTGGGCAGTCCTGACCAAATGGAATGACGATGCTTTGGCAGCCCTTTTTCGGAAGGGTCTGTCAGAGAATGTAAAGGATGTTATGGTGGGATTCCCTGTCCCCTCTGGTCTCAGTGATTCTATGTCATTAGCGATTCAAATTGACAGACGTTTGCGTGAGCGTAGAGGTATGCGTGGAATAGTGTTGCCTTGTGAACCAGCTTCTGAACCCATGCAGTGTGATAGAGTGGCTTCTGGGGCACAGCTGTCACGCTGTCTAATGATATGTATACAATGTCAGTAAACTATTAATACAGGAACAACACTCTATACAACAACTAGTATAGCAACATCAGCATGTAAGTATAGAATAGATTTACCTGACACGATATCTGCTGAACTCAGGGTTAATCTTGAGGACTTGATGAGCTGAAACAGGAAAGAGGTGGACCGGGATCTAACCTGACCCTAAACTGGGGTCCTAACTAATCCCTCACCTTGGAGGTACTGATAATGGTTCAGAGGTCCAAGTCTCCAACCTAACCCTGTCTCCTATCAGACCCTGAACCCTGTAATCAGTCCTAAGAAGGATTCTGACTACCACCAAAGGGATATGGGCTGATCTCAACTAAATACACAGATTAGACATATAAGACAGACAGGATAACACTCGCTTGCATACACACTCAAACACCAAAGGAACATAAATGGTCTGGGAAATAAACTCTAACCAAGTTGAGCTTAGAACAACTAAGGAGCTCACAACTAAAGTCTATACAGATTCATTCCTATCTGTGGTCTGCATGAAGGTTTCACTGGCAACTCCCCAAACAGACAACCAGGAATTTAAAGGAAACCAATCAACAAATAATCAATTGCAGCCGGGAGAAACTGCACCCAGTCCCAGCACCGAGCACAGACAGAATTAACTCCCTAGCTGCCAAACACAAAGACACAGCAGATCAGCTGTGAGAAGTCAAAATGTGCAACCGCGACGATCTTCGTGGCAATGCACACATGACAGTACCCCCCCCTTCTACGAGGGGCCTCCGGACCCTCAGGGCCAGGCCTGCCCGGGTGAGTTCTGTGGAAGGTCCGAACCAAACGATCTGCGTTAACATCAGACGCAGGGACCCACGTCCTCTCCTCTGGGCCATACCCCTTCCAATGCACCAAGTACTGAAGGGACCGGCGATTCAGACGTGAGTCAATGATCTTTGATACTTGAAATTCCAAGTTACCATTGACCAACACAGGAGGAGGAGGTAGAGGTGACGGTATGACTGGTGCCACATACCTTTTAAGTAGTGACTTGTGGAACACATTATGAATTTTAAACGTAGGAGGGAGGTCCAGACGAAATGCCACAGGATTAATTATGGAACTGATCCTGTACGGCCCGATGAATCTGGGACCCAGTTTCCAGGAGGGCACCTTAAGTTTTATATTCCTGGTAGACAACCATACCAGATCGTTCACATTCAGGTCTGGACCAGAAACTCTCCTCCTATCAGCCATACGTTTGTAACGGTTCCCCATCGCACTCAGATTATTCAATACACCTCTCCACACAGAAGCAAGTGACGACGAGAAACGCTCCTCCTCAGGAACCCCAGAAGGGCCCCCCCCATTGAAAGTACAAAACTGGGGATGGAAATCATATGCCCCAAAAAACGGGGACTTACCAGTGGACTCGCTCCGCCTGTTGTTAAGAGCGAACTCTGCCAGAGGCAAGAAAGAAGACCAGTCCTCTTGGTTCTCTGAAACAAAACACCGGAGATATGTCTCTAAACTCTGATTCAGACGCTCTGTCTGACCATTGGTCTGCGGATGAAAAGCCGAGGAAAATGACAATTGCATCCCCCGACGTAAACAAAATGCCCTCCAAAATTTGGACACAAACTGAGACCCCCTATCTGACACCACATCAGAAGGCAACCCATGAAGTCTAACGATCTCCCTAATGAACACCTGCGCCAGAGTTTTAGCATTAGGGAGTGCAGGAAGAGCAACGAAATGTGCCATCTTACTGAACCTGTCAACAATCACCAGTATGACAGTATTCCCTGACGACGGAGGAAGGTCCGTAATGAAGTCCATAGATAAATGAGTCCATGGACGCTCCGGAAGTTTCAAGGGTAAAAGGGTCCCAGACGAACGGGTATGAGGGGTTTTAGAGCGAGCACACACCCCACATGACGCGACAAAAGTTATAACATCTTTATTAGCATTAGGCCACCAAAACCGGCGAGAAAGGAGATCTAAAGTAGCCTTACTCCCTGGATGTCCTGCTAGAGCAGAATTATGATGTGCCTCAATAACCTTTTGTCTCAACAGATTTGGGACAAACAGTCTCCCTGGAGGTCCTGCAGGGGCGTCCCCCTGAGCCTCTAACACCTCCTCCTCAAGCTCAGAAAATACAGCCGACACTACCACCCCCTCCTGAAGGATAGGACTCGGGTCATCCGTTTTCCCGGCCCCTGGGAAACTGCGAGACAAGGCATCAGCCTTTACATTCTTAGACCCCGGGTGATAAGTGACGACAAAATTAAACCTGGTAAAAAACAACGACCATCGAGCTTGTCTGGAATTCAGACGCTTAGCGGATTCCAAATACAACAGGTTCTTGTGATCAGTAATAACGGTAACCGGGTGGACTGCCCCCTCCAAAAAGTGACGCCATTCTTCAAAAGCTAACTTAATGGCCAAAAGTTCCCTATTGCCGATATAATAATTCCTTTCGGCGGACGACAATTTCTTAGAAAAGAAAGCGCACGGATGCCATTTACCAGGGGACGGACCCTGGGACAATATAGCACCCACCCCTACGTCAGACGCATCCACCTCCACAATGAACGGCTGAGATGCATCTGGTTGGATGAGAATGGGTGCCGAAGCAAAACATTTCTTCAAAGAGGAAAAGGCTTGGCAAGCTTTGTCCGACCATTTAGAAAAATCCGTCCCTTTTCTTGTCATGTCAGTGAGAGGTTTGACGACAGATGAGAAATTACAAATAAATTTCCGGTAGTAGTTAGCAAACCCCAAAAAACGCTGCAGAGCCTTAAGATCCCCTGGCTGATCCCATTCAAGCACTGCTCTCACCTTTTCAGGGTCCATACGGAAACCGGAGGCTGACACCAAAAAACCCAAAAACTGAAGTTCCTGTACGGCAAATACACACTTCTCCAGTTTGGCGTATAGTTTATTGTCTCGCAAGATCTGCAACACCTGTCTCACATGCTCCTGATGAGACACAAGATCTGGCGAGTAAATTAAAATGTCGTCCAAATATACAACCACAAACAGCCCCACAAGGTGACGAAAAATGTCATTAACAAAATGTTGGAATACTGCTGGTGCAGTAGTCAGACCAAAAGGCATGACTAGGTTCTCATAATGTCCCTCCGGCGTGTTAAACGCCGTTTTCCACTCATCCCCCTCTTTTATCCTAATCAGATTATACGCCCCCCTGAGATCCAATTTAGAGAGCCATTTGGCGCCAACAATTTGATTGAAGAGATCAGGAATAAGAGGGAGTGGATACGGATCTCGAACAGTAATCCGATTAAGTTCGCGGAAATCCAAGCAAGGGCGTAGGCCTCCATCTTTCTTCTTCACAAAGAAGAACCCCCCGGCTACTGGGGAAGATGAAGGTCTAATATGCCCTTTGGCCAGACTTTCAGAAATATAATCTTTCATAGCCTGCCTCTCAGGACCAGAAAGATTATACAACCTAGCTTTAGGCAACTTAGCATCAGGAAGGAGATTAATAGAGCAGTCATACACGCGATGAGGAGGCAACTCCTGACACCCCTCCTCAGAGAAAACATCCCCAAAATCCTCCAAAAAAGGAGGCAATGTACTAGGCACGACCGCACTGATGACTGTGTTCATGCAGTTGCTTTTGCAAAACTCACCCCATTGGCTTATTTCTCTGGACTGTCAATTAATCACAGGGTTATGTTTAACCAACCAAGGAAGTCCCAACACAATGGGAGTAGGTAGACCCTCCAACACATAACAAGATAATTGTTCCCTATGTATTGCCCCTACCCGAAGGTCAATGTTATGAACCTCATGAACAAAGCTACCTTGGCGAGAGGCCTGGCGTCAATGGAGAATATAGGGATCGGTTTGACCAATACACTCAGATGCATACCTTGAGCCTGAGCAAACTGAGCGTCAACCAGATTAGCCCCGGAACCACTATCAAGAAGAACAGACAATCTCTCCACTCTCGTACCAACTACCACCTCCACTGGTACAAGGAACTGAGAAGAACTGGCGGATGAAATACATACCCCCAAGGTTGTCGTCCACCACACAACCTGGGATTAACAGTTTTCCGGCGACTTTTGGCTCAACAAGGCACGGGATGGACATTCTCCAACAAAATGTCCCTCTTTCCCGCAGAAAAAACATCTTCTAGTCCTGCGGCGTACAGCCAATCCCCTCCTACGAAATGATGTCCCTCCCAACTGCATAGGCTCATCCGAACAGACAAGGGGAACCTCAACATAAGGGACTTTAGTGGTAGGTGGAGAAACAACAGGGAGTGGGGTTACCTCACCCCTCTCCCGAAGCCGTCTATCAGTACGGATAGCTAAGGCCATAGCAGCCTCCAGTGAATGAGGAGACTCATACTGAGCCAAAACGTCTTTTAATTTATCAGAAAGCCCATGACAAAACTGGCTCCTAAGAGCTGGGTCATTCCATTGAGTATCTGTGGCCCATCTACGAAACTCAGAAGCAAATTCCTCTGCAGGACGATCTCCCTGCTGTATCTTACGTAATTTTGTCTCAGCAAGAGAGACCCGATCTGGGTCATCATATACCAATCCCAGGGCAGTAAAAAATTGATCTACAGACAGTAGAGCCGGGGATCCCGGAGGAAGGGAAAATGCCCAGGATTGAGGGTCCCCTTGCAGAAGTGAGATAACAATTCCCACTCTCTGCTCATCACTCCCTGATGATCGAGGCCGAAGCCGAAAATACAATTTACATGCCTCCCGGAAGGTGAAAAATTTGTCTCGCCCACCAGTGAACCTGTCCGGGAGAGCTAATTTAGGTTCAACTCTGGTTTGCTCCAGGGGAGACAAAACTTTGGACTTAATGTCCGTCAGCTCCATGGATAATCCCTGCCACTGCAGAGCCAGCTGGGCTACTGGATCCATGGTAACTGGAGATAATTTTTATGGCCAGTGAAAATGTCACGCTGTCTAATGATATGTATACAATGTCAGTAAACTATTAATACAGGAACAACACTCTATACAACAACTAGTATAGCAACATCAGCATGTAAGTATAGAATAGATTTGCCTGACACGATATCTGCTGAACTCAGGGTTAATCTTGAGGACTTGATGAGCTGAAACAGGAAAGAGGTGGACCGGGATCTAACCTGACCCTAAACTGGGGTCCTAACTAATCCCTCACCTTGGAGGTACTGATAATGGTTCAGAGGTCCAAGTCTCCAACCTAACCCTGTCTCCTATCAGACCCTGAACCCTGTAATCAGTCCTAAGAAGGATCCTGACTACCACCAAAGGGATATGGGCTGATCTCAACTAAATACACAGATTAGACATATAAGACAGACAGGATAACACTCGCTTGCATACACACTCAAACACCAAAGGAACATAAATGGTCTGGGAAATAAACTCTAACCAAGTTGAGCTTAGAACAACTAAGGAGCTCACAACTAAAGTCTATACAGATTCATTCCTATCTGTGGTCTGCATGAAGGTTTCACTGGCAACTCCCCAAACAGACAACCAGGAATTTAAAGGAAACCAATCAACAAATAATCAATTGCAGCCGGGAGAAACTGCACCCAGTCCCAGCACCGAGCACAGACAGAATTAACTCCCTAGCTGCCAAACACAAAGAAACAGCAGATCAGCTGTGAGAAGTCAAAATGTGCAACCGCGACGATCTTCGTGGCAATGCACACATGACAACAGCGTCATGAGTTTCGAAAACGCAATGGGTTATGTTTCTACTGTGGTGATGCCTCTCATGCTATTTCAGTCTGCCCTAAGCAGGGAAGACGTTTTGCACGTTCTGTTGTCTTGGGTAGTGTTCAGACTAAATTTTTGTTGACTGTTACCCTGATTTGCTCCCTGTCCACATTTTCTGCTCAGCCTTTTGTTGATTCGGGAGCAGCTATTAACCTGATGGATTTTGATTTTGCTAAACGTTGTGGGTTTCCCTTGATACCCCTACGGAAGTCTATTCCCCTACTGGGGATCGATTCTACCCCTTTAGCTGAGAATAAACCCCAGTTCTCTACTCAGGTGATAATGAGGGTTGAACCTGATCATCAGGAGAGTTGCAAATTTTTGGCGCTATATAATATGCATGACATTATTGTACTGGGTTTCCCTTGGTTACAGTCTCATAATTCTGTTTTGGATTGGAAATCTGTGTCTGTAACCAGTTGGGGCTGCCAATGTCTTAATGCCAACACTCCTGTTTTTTCTGCCTACCCCCAGGCTCAGGATGTTCCTGACTTTTTGACTGATTTTTCTGATGTGTTTAGCGAAAGTAAATCTGCATCCTTGCCCCCCCATAGGAGCTATGACTGCACTATTGAATTAGTGCCTGGTAGTAAATTCCCTAAAGGTCGCCTTTTTAACTTGTCTGTACCTGAACATGACGCTATGCAGTCTTATATCAAGGAGTCATTGGAGAAGGGTCATATCAGACCATCCTCTTCACCCTTGGGTGCCGGTTTTTTCTTTGTGGCCAAAAAGGATGGTTCATTAAGGCCGTGTGTTGATTATCGTCTCTTGAACAATATCACTGTGAAATATCAATATCCGTTACCCTTGATTTCTGACCTGTTTTCCAGGGTGAAAAGTGCTACTTGGTTTACCAAGCTTGACCTCAGGGGGGCATATAACCTTATTCGCATTAAGCACGGGGATGAATGTAAGACGGCATTTAATACCCCAGAGGGGCATTTTGAGTACCTAGTGATGCCCTTTGGGCTCACTAATGCTCCTTCCGTCTTCCAGTCCTTCATGAATGACATTTTCAGGGATTTTTTGGATAAATTTCTGATTGTTTATTTGGATGATATCTTGATTTTTTCCAATGATTGGGACTCTCATGTGAAACATGTTCGGACTGTGTTCCAGATTTTGAGAGAGAATGCTCTGTATGTGAAGGGATCAAAGTGTCTTTTTGGCGTACAGAGGATCTCATTTCTGGGATTCATTTTGTCCCCATCTGTTATTGAAATGGACCCGGTCAAGGTTCAGGCCATCTGTGATTGGGTCCAACCTACTTCATTAAAGGCTCTTCAGAGATTCTTGGGTTTTGCCAATTTTTATCGTAAATTTATTGGTAATTTCTCTGTTATTGTTAAACCATTGACTGATTTGACCAAGAAGGGTTCTGATGTGGTGAATTGGCCTCCTGAGGCAGTTTCTGCGTTTCAGGAGCTTAAGCAGAGATTCACTTCTGCTCCTGTTCTACGGCAGCCTGATGTTTCACTGCCATTTCAGGTGGAGGTTGATGCCTCTGAAATTGGGGCAGGTGCCGTTTTGTCCCAAAGAGATCCAGAGACCTCTAAAAGTAACCCTTGTGCCTTTTTCTCTCGAAAATTTTCTCCAACTGAACGTAATTATGACGTGGGTAATCGGGAGTTATTGGCCATGAAGTGGGCTTTTGAAGAGTGGAGACATTGGCTGGAGGGAGCCAAACATCAGGTGGTGGTCCTCACGGACCATAAGAATATGGTTTATCTGGAATCAGCCAAGCGACTTAATCCTAGACAGGCCAGATGGGCCTTGTTTTTCACACGTTTTAATTTTGTGGTTTCCTTTCTTCCTGGCACTAAGAATGTTAAAGCGGATGCCCTCTCGAGGAGTTTCCTTGCTGACTCTCCCGAGTTATCTGATCCTACTGTTATTTTGAAAGAGAGTGTAGTTCTTTCCGCCATCTCGCCCAATTTGAGACTGGCTCTGTAGGGGTGTCAGGAGGATAAACCCGAACTCTGCCCTATTGGGAAATTGTTTGTCCCAGACCGGTGGAAAAAGAGTGTGATGTCTGAGATTCATTGTTCCGCATTGGCCGGTCATCCCGGAATTTTTGGTACCAAAGACTTGGTTAGTCGGTCCTTTTGGTGGCCTACTTTGTCTCGTGACGTCAGGGAATTTGTGCAGTCCTGCGGGACTTGCTCTCGCTCCAAGCCTTGCTCTCGCCCTAGTGGTTTGTTGATGCCATTGCCTGTTCCCAAGAGACCATGGACCCATATCTCTATGGATTTCATTTCCGACCTCCCTGTTTCTCAGAGAATGACCGTTATCTGGGAGATTTGTGATAGGTTTTCCAAAATGATACATCTTGTGCCATTACCTAAGTTGCCTTCCTCCTCCGAATTGGTGCCTTTGTTCCTTCAGCACGTGGTTCGGTTACACGGTATTCCTGAGAACATTGTGTCTGACAGAGGAGTCCAGTTTGTTTCCAGATTTTGGAGGACTTTTTGTTCTAAACTTGGTGTTCAATTGTCTTTCTCCTCAGCTTTTCATCCTCAGACCAATGGACAAACTGAGAGAACAAACCAGACATTGGAGACTTATCTGAGATGCTTTGTGTCTGCTGATCAAGATGACTGGGTCTCTTTTTTGCCTTTGGCTGAGTTTGCCCTTAATAATAGGGCTAGCTCTGCAACCTTGATGTCTCCATTTTTCTGCAATTTTGGGTTTCACCCTCGATTTTCTTCAGGACAGACAGAGGCTTCTGTCTGTCCAGGTGTTGACTCTGTTGTGGAGCGTATGCAGCAGATTTGGGACCAGGTAGTGGAGAGGTTGTCCCTCTCTCAGGAGAGGGCCCAGCGGTTTGCCAACCGGCATAGGACTGATGGTCCTCGGTTTGAAGTGGGGGACTGTTGTGAATGGGTTTGAGATGAGTTCTGAGCAGAGGCTCCCTCTGGTGGTTACAAGCGGTACTAGTGAGGATTGGGAATCAGGTGTTACTGATTGGTCTTATTTAAGGGAATCATTTTTCCATCAGGGTTGCCGGTGATCAATTGTTCTGGTCTGAATCCTTCTTTCCAGTTTCCCTTGTAGCCTGCTGTGTCGTGTCTGCATCTCCTGCTATCAGATAAGACAATTTCTTATTTTGTGTTTTTGCTATATTTTTGCATTTTGTCCTGCACTTCTGTGGGGGCCTTCTGGGTCCCCTCCGGGGGCTTTTGCCCTCTCAGTTTAGTCCAGCCACTGTGTTTTGTACTTTTGCTTTTTGCAGTTTTTTCAGTGGCTGCTGTTTTTGTTACACCAGAGAACTAATTTAGGTGGTAGAGGTCGTGTGATCTCAGGTGATTTTGAAATTAGTAGAGTTGGTGTTTTTCAGGGTTTTCTGGGATTGCAGTAAGTACCCTTCCTGTCCTTTTCTATTTAGATAGTTTGGGCCCCAGCGTTTGCTCATACTATTTTATTTCTGTGTCAGTATTTCCTCTTGTCTAACCGCCATTACATGTTTGGGGGCTTTCTTTTATCTTTGGGGTTCTGCTCCGGGGCAGATAGCTTTCCTATTTCTATCTTTAGGTGTAGTTAGTTTCTCAGGCTGTGACGAGGCGTCTAGGACCATCGTAGGAACGCTCCACGGCTGCCTCTAGTTGCGGTGGTTAGTCAGGGTACTGCAATCTCATAGATTCCAACTGCTCTGGTGTATTTCCTTTTTTACCTGCACTCCTCAGCTACCGTAACATAACAGTATCACCGGCCATAAAAATTGTATGGTACTCACAGAAGGGAAAAAATCTTTTGAAGGAAGAAAAGTTGTCAGAGATATTTTTCTGTTTGTTGCATTTTTTTTTTTTTTTTTTTTCCCTCTGTATCTCTGGGTGCTGGGAGGATCTTTTCTCCCAATGGAGTTTGCACAGTTGTCTGGCCGTGTGGATCAGCTTGCCACTGAGGTTCGGAGTATTGCTGCATATCTTGCTAGGTTGCCTGTTGTGGAACCTAGGATCCCCATGCCAGATTTGTTTTCAGGGGATCGAGCTAAGTTTCAGAATTTCAAAAATAATTGTAAATTGTTTCTTGCCTTAAAATCTAAGTCCTCAGGAAACGCAGCGCAGCAGGTTCAAATTGTCATCTCTCTCCTGCGCGGCGATCCTCAGGATTGGGCTTTTTCCCTCACACCTGGGGATCCTGTTTTGAGTGATGTTGATGCATTTTTTCAGGCTTTGGGGTTATTGTACGATGAGCCTAATGTCACTGATCAAGCTGAAAAAGCCTTGTTGGCATTAAATCAGGGCTTGATGACGCTGAGTTATACTGTCAGAGATTCCGTAGGTGGGCAGTCCTGACCAAATGGAATGACGACGCTTTGGCGGCCCTTTTCCGGAAGGGTCTGTCGGATAATGTAAAGGATGTTATGGTGGGATTCCCTGTCCCCTCTGGTCTCAATGATTCTATGTCATTAGCGATTCAAATTGACAGACGTTTGCGTGAGCGGAGAAGTATGCGTGGAGTGGTGTTGCCTTGTGAGCCAGCTGCTGAGCCCATGCAGTGTGATGGAGTGGTGTCTGGGGCACAGCGTCATGAGTTTCGAAAGCGTAATGGGTTATGTTTCTACTGTGGTGATGCCTCTCATGCTATTTCAGTCTGCCCTAAGCAGGGAAGACGTTTTGCATGCTCAGTTGTCTTGGGTAGTGTTCAGACTAAGTTTTTATTAACTGTCACTCTGATATGCTCTCTGTCCTCATTTTCTGCTCAGGCTTTCGTTGATTCTGGAGCAGCTATTAACCTGATGGATTATGATTTTGCTAAACGTTGTGGATTTCCCTTGATACCCCTACAGAAGTCTATTCCCCTACTGGGGATCGATTCTACCCCTTTGGCTGAGAATAAACCCCAGTTTTCTACTCAGGTGATAATGAGGGTTGAACCTGATCACCAGGAGTGCTGCAAATTTTTGGTTCTATATAATCTGCATGACATTATCGTGCTGGGTTTCCCTTGGTTACAGTCTCATAATCCTGTTTTGGATTGGAAATCTGTGTCTGTAACCAGTTGGGGCTGCCAATGTGTTAATACCAACACTCCTGTTTTTTCTGCCTCCCCCCAGGCTGAGGATGTTCCTGACTTTTTGTTTGATTTTTCTGATGTGTTTAGCGAAAGTAAATCTGCATCCTTACCTCCCCATAGGAGCTATGACTGCGCTATTGAATTAGTGCCAGGTAGTAAATTCCCTAAGGGTCGCCTTTTTAACTTGTCTGTACCTGAACATGACGCTATGCGGTCTTATATCAAGGAATCATTGGAGAAGGGTCATATCAGACCATCCTCTTCACCCTTAGGTGCCGGTTTTTTTCTTTGTGGCCAAAAAAGATGGTTCATTAAGGCCGTGTATTGATTATCGTCTCTTGAACAATATTACTGTGAAATATCAATACCCGTTACCCTTGATTTCTGACCTGTTTTCCAGGGTGAAAAACGCTACTTGGTTTACCAAGCTTGACCTCAGGGGGGCGTATAACCTTATTCGCATTAAGCACGGGGATGAATGGAAGACGGCATTTAACACCCCTGAAGGGCATTTTGAGTACCTTGTGATGCCCTTTGGGCTCACTAATGCTCCTTCCGTCTTCCAGTCCTTCATGAATGACATTTTCAGGGATTTTGTGGACAAGTTTCTGATTGTTTATTTGGATGATATCTTGATTTTTTCTAATGACTGGGACTCTCATGTGAAACATGTTCGAACTGTATTCCAGATTTTGAGAGAGAATGCTCTGTATGTGAAGGGATCAAAGTGTCTTTTTGGCGTACAGAAGATCTCATTTCTGGGATTCATTTTGTCCCCATCTGTTATGAAATGGACCCGGTCAAGGTTCAGGCCATCTGTGATTGGGTCCAACCTACTTCATTAAAGGCTCTTCAGAGATTTTTGGGTTTTGCCAATTTTTATCGTAAATTTATTGGTAATTTCTCTGTTATTGTTAAACCATTAACTGATTTGACCAGAAAGGGTTCTGATGTGGTGAATTGGCCTCCTGGGGCAGTCTCTGCGTTTCAGGAACTTAAGCAGAGATTCACTTCTGCTCCTGTTCTACGGCAGCCTGATGTTTCTCTGCCGTTTCAGGTGGAGGTTGATGCCTCTGAAATTGGGGCAGGTGCCGTTTTGTCCCAAAAAGATCCAGAGACCTCTAAAAGTAACCCTTGTGCCTTTTTCTCTCGAAAATTTTCTCCTACTGAACGTAATTATGACGTGGGTAATCGGGAGTTATTGGCCATGAAGTGGGCTTTTGAAGAGTGGAGACATTGGCTGGAGGGAGCCAAACATCAGGTGGTGGTCCTTACGGACCATAAGAATCTGGTCTATCTGGAATCTGCCAAGCGACTCAATCCTAGACAGGCCAGGTGGGCCTTGTTTTTCACACGTTTTAATTTTGTGGTTTCCTTTCTTCCTGGCACTAAGAATGTTAAGGCGGATGCCCTCTCGATGAGTTTCCTTGCGGACTCTCCTGAGCTATCTGATCCCTCTGTTATTTTGAAGGAGGGTGTAGTTCTTTCCGCCATCTCGCCTAATTTGAGACTTGCTCTGGAGGGGTGTCAGGAGGATAGGCCCGAGCGCTGCCCTGTTGGAAAATTGTTTGTCCCGGACCAATGGAAAAAGAGTGTGATGTCTGAGATTCATTGTTCCGCATTGGCTGGGCATCCCGGAATTTTTGGTACCAGAGACTTGGTTAGTCGGTCCTTTTGGTGGCCTACCTTGTCTCGCGATGTCAGGGAATTTGTGCAGTCCTGCGGGACTTGCTCTCGCTCCAAGCCTTGCTCTCGCTCTAGTGGTTTGTTGATGCCATTGCCTGTGCCCAAGAGACCATGGACCCATATCTCTATGGATTTCATTTCCGATCTTCCTGTTTCTCAGAGAATGACCACCATCTGGGTAATTTGTGATAGGTTTTCCAAAATGATACATCTTGTGCCATTACCTAAGTTGCCTTCCTCCTCTGAATTGGTGCCGTTGTTCCTTCAGCACGTGGTTCGTTTACACGGCATTCCTGAGAACATTGTGTCTGACAGAGGAGTCCAGTTTGTTTCCAGATTTTGGAGGACTTTTTGTTCTAAACTGGGTGTTCAATTGTCTTTCTCCTCGGCATTTCATCCTCAGACCAATGGTCAAACTGAGAGAACAAACCAGACATTGGAGACTTATCTAAGATGCTTTGTGTCTGCTGATCAGGATGACTGGGTCTCTTTTTTGCCTTTGGCTGAGTTTGCTCTTAATAATAGGGCTAGCTCTGCCACTTTGATGTCTCCGTTTTTCTGTAATTCTGGGTTTCACCCTCGATTTTCTTCAGGACAGACGGAGGCTTCTGTCTGTCCAGGTGTTGACTCTGTTGTTGAGCGTATGCAGCAGATTTGGGACCAGGTAGTGGAGAGGTTGTCCCTCTCTCAGGAGAAGGCCCAGCGGTTTGCTAACCGGCATAGGACTGATGGTCCTCGGTTTAAAGTGGGGGACTTGGTCTGGTTGTCCTCAAAGAATATTCCTATGAGAGTAGCATCTCCTAAATTTAAGCCTAGGTTCATTGGACCTTATAAGATCATGGAGATTATTAATCCTGTTTCTTTTCGTTTGCTTCTTCCAGGGACATTTAAGATCCATAACGTGTTCCACAAGTCCTTGTTGAAGAGGTTTGTTGAGCCAGTGGTTCCTGCTGCTGTGCCTCCTGACCCTGTTTTGGTTGAGGGCAATCTGGAGTATGTGGTTGAGAAAATATTGGATTCTCGTTTTTCTAGACGAAGACTCCAGTATTTGGTTAAATGGAGAGGTTATGGTCAGGAAGATAATTCTTGGGTGTTTGCTTCGGACATCCATGCTAGGAGACTTATCCGTGCGTATCATAGAACTCATCCTGACCGACCTGGTTGCTCAAATGAGGGTTCGGTGACCCCTCCTCAAGGGGGGGTACTGTTGTGAATGGGTTTGAGATGAGTTCTGAGCAGAGGCTCCCTCTGGTGGTTACAAGCGGTACTAGTGAGGATTGGGAATCAGGTGTTACTGATTGGTCTTATTTAAGGGAATCATTTTTCCATCAGGGTTGCCGGTGATCAATTGTTCTGGTCTGAATCCTTCTTTCCAGTTTCCCTTGTAGCCTGCTGTGTCGTGTCTGCATCTCCTGCTATCAGATAAGACAATTTCTTATTTTGTGTTTTTGCTATATTTTTGCATTTTGTCCTGCACTTCTGTGAGGGCCTTCTGGGTCCCCTCCGGGGGCTTTTGCCCTCTCAGTTTAGTCCAGCCACTGTGTTTTGTACTTTTGCTTTTTGCAGTTTTTTCAGTGGCTGCTGTTTTTGTTACACCAGAGAACTAATTTAGGTGGTAGAGGTCGTGTGATCTCAGGTGATTTTGAAATTAGTAGAGTTGGTGTTTTTCAGGGTTTTCTGGGATTGCAGTAAGTACCCTTCCTGTCCTTTTCTATTTAGATAGTTTGGGCCCCAGCGTTTGCTCATACTATTTTATTTCTGTGTCAGTATTTCCTCTTGTCTAACCGCCATTACATGTTTGGGGGCTTTCTTTTATCTTTGGGGTTCTGCTCCGGGGCAGATAGCTTTCCTATTTCTATCTTTAGGTGTAGTTAGTTTCTCAGGCTGTGACGAGGCGTCTAGGACCATCATAGGAACGCTCCACGGCTGCCTCTAGTTGCGGTGGTTAGTCAGGGTACTGCAATCTCATAGATTCCAACTGCTCTGGTGTATTTCCTTTTTTACCTGCACTCCTCAGCTACCGTAACATAACAGGGGACTTGGTCAGGTTGTCCTCAAGAAATATCCCTATGAGAGTTGCATCTCCTAAGTTTAAGCCTAGGTTCATTGGACCTTATAAGATCATGGAGATTCTTAATCCTGTTTCCTTTCGTTTACTTCTTCCAGGGACATTTAAGATCCATAACGTGTTCCACAAGTCCTTATTGAAGAGGTTTGTCGAGCCAGTGGTTCCTATGGCTGTGCCTCCTGACCCTGTTCTGGTTGAGGGCAATCTGGAGTATGTGGTTGAGAAAATATTGGATTCTCGTTTTTCTAGACGGAAACTCCAGTATTTGGTTAAGTGGAGAGGTTATGGTCAGGAGGACAATTCTTGGGTGTTTGCTTCGGACATCCATGCTAGAAGACTCATCCGTGCGTATCACAGAGCTCATCCTGACCGACCTGGTTGCCCAAATGAGGGTTCGGTGACCCCTCCTCAAGGGGGGGGGTACTGTTGTGAATGTGCTAGAAACGAATTCTGAGCAGAAGCTCCCTCTGGTGGTTACAAACAGTACTGAACTATTCAATGAAGATTGTGAAGATTGGCGATCAGGTGTTACTGACTGGTCTTATATAAGGGAGGTTCCCTCCCATCAGGGTTGCCGGTGATTAATTGTTCTGGTCTCAACTTTTGTTCCTGGTTCACTTTGAAGCCTGCTGTTTCGTGCCTGCATCTTCTGCTAACAGATAAGACATTTTCTTCTTTTAGTTTTTTGTGCTTGCTTTTTGCATTTTGTCCTGGACTTCTGTGGGGGTCTGCCAGGTCCCCTCCGGGGGCTTGTGCTCCTCTCAGTTTAGTTCAGCCAGTTGTTTGTTCATTTGCCTTTTCCAGTTTTTTCTTTGGCTGCGGCTTAGTTTTGTTACACCAGAGAACTAATTTAGGTGGTAGAGGTCGTGTGATCTCAAGTGTTTTTGCAATTAGTGTGTTGGTATTTTTTTAGGGTTTTTTGGATTGCAGTAAGTGACCTTCCTATCCTTTTCTTTCTAGGAAGATTGGGCCCCAACGTTTGCTCATACTATTTTCTGTCTGTGTCTGTATTTCTTCTTGTCTAACCGCCATTACATGTTTGGGGGCTTCCTATGTTCTTTGGGATCTGCTCCGGGGCAGATAGCTTTCCTCTTTCTATCTTTAGGTGAAGTTAGCTTCTCAGGCTGTGACGAGGCGTCTAGGACCAACGTAGGTACGCTCCACGGCTGCCTTTAGTTGTGGTGGTTAGTCAGGGTACTGCAATCCAATAGATTCCAACCTCTCTGGTGTATTGCCTTTTTTGCCTGCTCTCCTCAGCTACCAAATCATAACATGTATCATCTTGGAAAACCTATCACAGATTACCCAGATAACGGTCATTCTCTGAGAGACAGGGAGGTCGGAAATAAAATCCATAGAGATATGGGTCCATGGCCTCTTGGGCACAGGTAATGGCATTAACAAACCACTAGAGCGAGAGCAAGGCTTGGAACGAGAGCAAGTCCCACAGGACTGCACAAAGTCCCTGATGTCACGAGACAAAGTAGGCCACCAAAAGGACCGACTCACCAATTCTCTGGTACCAAAAATCCCGGGATGACCAGCCAACGCGGAACAATGAATCTCAGATATCACACTCTTCTTCCACTGGTCTGGGACAAACAATTTCCCAATAGGGCAGCGCTCAGGTTTATCCTCCTGACACCCTTCCAGAGCCATTCTCAAATTGGGCGAGATGGCGGAAAGAACTACACCCACTTTCAAAATAACAGCAGGATCAGATAACTCAGGAGAATCCGCAAAGAAACTCCTCGAGAGGGCATCCGCCTTAACATTATTAGTGCCAGGAAGAAAAGAAACCTCAAATTAAAACGTGTGAAAAACAAGGCCCACCTGGCCTGTCTAGGATTAAGTCGCTTGGCTGATTCAAGATAAACCAGGTTCTTATGGTCCGTGACGACCACCACCTGATGTTTGGCTCCTTCCAGCCAATGTCTCCACTCTTCAAAGGCCCACTTCATGGCCATTAACTCCCGATTACCCACGTCATAATTACGTTCAGTTGGAGAAAATTTTCGAGAGAAAAAGGCACAAGGCTTACTCTTAGAGGTCTCTGGATCTTTTTGGGACATAACGGCAACTGCCCCAATTTCAGAGGCATCAACCTCCACCTGAAACGGTAGAGAAACATCAGGCTGCCGTAGAACAGGAGCAGAAGTGAATCTCTGCTTAAGTTCCTGAAACGCAGAAACTGCCTCAGGAGGCCAATTCACCACATCAGAACCCTTCTTGGTCAAATCAGTCAATGGTTTAACAATACCGGAGAAATTACCAATAAATTTACAATAAAAATTGGCAAAACCCAAAAATCTCTGAAGAGCCTTTAATGAGGTAGGTTGAACCCAATCACAGATGGCCTGAACCTTGACCGGGTCTATTTCAATGACAGACGGAGACAAAATGAATCCCAGAAATGAGACCTTCTGTATGCCAAAAAGACACTTTGATCCCTTCACATACAGTGCATTCTCTCTCAAAATCTGGAAAACAGTCCGAACATGTTTCACATGAAAGTCCCAGTCATTGGAAAAAATCAAGATATCATCCAAATAAACAATCAGAAATTTTTCCACAAAATCCCTGAAAATATCATTCATAAAGGATTGGAAGATGGAAGGAACATTAGTGAGCCCAAAGGGCATCACTAGGTGCTCAAAATGCCCCTCTGGGGTATTAAACGTCATCTTCCATTCATCCCCGTGCTTAATGTGAATAAGTTATACGCTCCCCTGAGGTCAAGCTTGGTAAACCAACTAGCACTTTTCACTCTGGAAAACAGGTCAGAAATCAAGGGTAACGGATATTGATATTTCACAGTGATCTTATTCAGCAGACGATATTCAATACACGGCCTCAATGAACCATCCTTTTTGGCCACAAAGAAAAAAACGGCGCCCAAGGGTGAAGAGGATGGTCTGATATGACCCTTCTCCAATGACTCCTTGATATAAGATCGCATGGCATCGTGTTCAGGTACAGATAAGTTAAAAAGGCGACCCTTAGGAAATTTACCACCAGGCACTAACTCAATAGCGCAATCGTAGCTTCTGTGAGGAGGTAAGGACACAGACTTACTTTCACTAAACACATCAGAAAAATCAGTCAAAAAGTCAGGAACATCCTGAGACTGGGAGAGGCAGAAAAAACAGGAGTGCCAAGCACTAACACACTGGCAACCCCAACTGGTCACAGACACAGATTTCCAATCCAAAACAGGATTATGAATCTGCAACCAAGGGAAACCCAGAACAATAATGTCATGCAGATTATGCAACACCAGAAATTTGCAACTCTCCTGATGATCTGGTTCAACCCTCATTATCACCTGAGTAGAAGATTGGGGTTTATTCTCCGCCAAAGGGGTAGAATCAATGCCCAATAGGGGAATAGACTTCTGCAGGGGTATCATGGGAAAGCCACAACGTTTGGCAAAGTCGAAATCCATCAGGTTAATAGCTGCTCCTGACTCAACAAAATCCTGAGCCGAAAATGTGGACATGGAGCAAATCAGGGTAACAGTCAACAGAAATTTAGTCTGAACACTACCCAAGACAACTGAGCGCGCAAAACGTCTTCCCCGCTTAGGGCAGATGGAAATAGCATGAGAGGTGTCACCACAGTAGAAACATAACCCATTGCGCTTTCGAATTTCATGACGCTGTGCCCCAGAAGTCACTCCATCAAATTGCATGGGCTCAGGAGCTGGCCCACAAGGCAACACCATCTCACGCATACCTCTGCGCTCACGCAAACGTCTGTCAATTTGAATAGCCAAAGACATAGAATCATTGAGACCAGAGGGTACAGGGAATCCCACCATAATGTCCTTTACATTCTCTGACAGACTCTTCCGAAAAAGAGCTGCCAAAGCATCATCATTCCATTTGGTCAGGACTGCCCACTTTCGAAATTTCTGACAGTACAGTTCAGCAGCTTCACAGCCCTGACTTAATGCCAACAAGGTCTTCTCAGCCTGATCAGTGACATTAGGTTCATCGTACAACAACCCCAGAGCCTGAAAAAATACATCAACATCATTCAAAACAGGATCCCCAGGTGTCAGGGAAAAAGCCCAATCCTGAAGGTCGCCGTGCAGGAAAGAGATGACAATTTGAACCTGCTGTGCTGCGTTCCCTGAGGACTTAGGCTTCAAGGCAAAAAACAACTTACAGTTATTTTTGAAATTCAGAAATTTAGCCCGATCCCCCAAAAACAAATCTGGCATGGGGATCCTAGGTTCCACAACCGGCAACTCAGCAAGATGGGAAGCAATACTCCGAACCTCAGTGGCAAGCTGATCCACATGGCCAGACAACTGTGCAAACTCCATTGAGAGAAAAAAAAATCTTCCTCAGCACCCAGAGAGAAGGAGGGAAAAAAATGCAACAAACAGATAGAAAAAGAAAAAAAAATCTCTGACAACTCTGACAACTTTTTTCTTTCCACACTATTTTTCCCTTCTGTGAGTACTATATAATTTTAGTTTTGGGCCGGTGATTCTGTTATGTTTAGGTAGCTGAGGAGAAAAAGCAAAAACGGTAATACACCAGAGAGGCTGGAACCTATTGGATTGCAGTAACCTGAACTAACCACACAACTAGAGGTAGCCATGGAGCGTTCCTACGTTGATCCTAGACGCCTCGTCACAGCCTGAGAGATAACTACACCTAAAGGCAGAAAGATGAAAGCTATCTGCCCCGTAGCAGATCCCCAAAGAAAATAGGAAGCCCCCAAACATGTAATGGCGGTTAGACAAGGAGAAGACACGGACAAAGACAGAAAATAGAATGAGCAAATGTTGGGGCGCAATCTGTCTAGACAGAAAAGTACAGGAAAGAATTCTGACTGCAATCCAACAAAAACCCTAAAAAATACCAGCACTTCTGATTGCCAAAAAACCTGAGATCACACGATCTCTACCACCTAAATCAGATCTCTGGTGTAACAAAACAAAGCCGCAGCCACTGAAAAAACAGGAAAAAGCAAATAAAAACATAACAGTGGCTACAGATAAATAGAGAGGAGCACAGGCCCCAGGAGGGGACCTGGCTGACCTCCACAAAAGTGCAGAAAATTATGCAAGAAGCAAGCACAAAAAGAAAAGCAGAAAATATCTTATCTGAAGGCAGCAGGTGCAGACAAGACTCCAGCAAACTTCCAAATGAACCAGGAACCACAATTGAGACAAGAACAATTGATCACCGGTGACCATCATGGGAGGGAACCTCCCTTATATCAGACCAGTCAGTGATCCCAGATTGCCATTCCTCGCTGGATGGTTCAGTACTGTCTGTAACCACCAGAGGGAGCCTTTGCTCAGAAACCATCTCTAGCACATTCACAACAGAGGACCCAGACTATACACCTCTCACCAAGGACAACTTGTCGATGCTTCTGGGTATGAGCCTATACATGCTTCTGTGCTTGTGCAACGACCACCGAGTAGCCCGTATTGTTACTAATGGTGATTACTGGGTGTCCACATTTCTAGATCCCCACTACAATGAGAACATACCATCATTACTTTTGTCACTGGAGCGGAATAGCATAGTGCGTGAATATAAGCTCACGCTGGTAGAGAAACTACTGACGGCTTTCCCACCTTATAGCGGGGGCTCAGTGGAAAAACAAAGCAGAGGTGGGCACGGCAGGTAGTGTGATCACAGACAGGCACATCAGCCTGTCCACAGCCAATGTGGGGAAGCTAACAATTATTAAAATTAACTAGGCATGCATCCTACAGGACTTGTCCATATCTTTTATCAAAAAACTGACCGTCACATCCAAACATAGACCTAATATGAACAGGTGCTTAACCTAGTCACCATCTCTTGCACACTCAAGAAAAAAAGGAAGCACACTGCAGCGCTTTAGCTTGCAAACATGGGATATGAAAAATGAATTGCATCACTGCCTCAGAAATATGAAAAATTGAGAAAGCTTAGCGCATAAAAAGGCCAATTTATGTGTACCTGGAAGCCACGTTAAGGCGCCCCTCGTTTTCCAGGTCCTAACTATTAACTAATGCCAATCCTCGCTTAGAAATGTCTTTATCTGTATGGGAACATATGAATCCTCTCTCTAGACTGAAATCTACATCTCTGTGGAGGAGTAGTAGCCCTGCTATAATTAAAATGCCTGTGACCAACAGATGGAGTGCTCAGTCAGAAGGTAAATGAATACATATTAAAAAACTGACCGTCACATCCAAAAATAGACCTAATGTGAACAGGTGCTTAACCTAGAGACACCAACTCATGCACACTCAGGAAAAAAAGGAAGCACACTGTAGCGCTATAGCTTGCAAACATGAGATATGAAACATGAATTGCATCACTGCCTCAGAAATATGAAAAATTGAGAAGGCTTAGTGCATAAAATGGCCAATTTATGTGTACCTGGAAGCCACATTAAGGCACCCCTCGTTTTCCAGGTCCTAACTAATGCCAATCCTCACTTAGAAAAGTCTTTATCTGTATGCGAACATATGAATCCTCTCTCTAGACTGAAATCCACATCTCTGTAGAGGGTAGTAGCCCTGCTATAATTAAAACGCCTGTGACCAACAGGTGGAGTGCTCAGTCAGAAGGTAAATGAATACATATCAAAACATATATATTGGCCTTTTTATGCGCTAAGCCTTCTCAATTTTTCATATTTCTGAGGCAATGATGCAATTCATTTTTCATATCTCATGTTTACAAGCTATAGCGCTACAGTGTGCTTCCTTTTTTTCTTGAGTGTGCATGAGTTGGTGACTCTGGGTTAAGCACCTGCTCACATTAGGTCTATGTTTGGATGTGACGGTCAGTTTTTTGATATGTATTAATTTACCTTCTGACTGAGCACTCCACCTGTTGGTCACAGGCGTTTTAATTATAGCAGGGCTACTACCCCTCCACAGAGATGTAGATTTCAGTCTAGAGAGAGGATTCATATGTTCCCATACAGATAAAGACTTTTCTAAGCGAGGATTGGCATTAGTTAGAACCTGGAAAACGAGGGGCACCTTAATGTGGCTTCCAGATACACATAAATTGGACATTTTATGTGCTAAGCCTTCTCAATTTTTCATATTTCTGAGGCAGTGGTGCAATTCATTTTTCATATCTCATGTTTGCAAGCTATAGCGCTACAATGTGCTTCCTTGTCCTTACCTTTGGTATACTAGACAACTATATCATCTGCACTCAGCCAGTGTTCAACTCTATTAATTTAATTTGGGTACCTCCACAAATATAAACACAAAAAAACTGTGTTGGTTACTATCACCTCTTCCACCTACACCATCATGTCCTCCTCCACCTCCTACTCCAGTCGGACCTCCGGCCCCTGGTTTTAACTTGTTAGGGTTTTTTTTTTGTTAATTCCATGTTCTTTTAAATCAATTACCTAACCCCCCTCAAAAAAAATTCCCACAAAAATGCAAAATCATAGTTAGATTACTCCTTTCTTGCCTCTTCCCCCCAAACCGCCACGTCTGCCTCCTTCTCCACTTGGACCTACGCCTCCTGATTCTAGATTGTTATTTGTAGTTTTGTTAATTTTAGATTCTTTTAAGTCGGTTCCATAAAAAAACAAAAACACTGAAAAAGAAAAAAAATACATGAAAAACTAATACCAGTGTTGAATTATTCCTTCCTTGCCTCTTCCACCTACACCACTACTCCTCCTCCACTTGGCCCTTTGCCTCCTGGTTCTAGATTGCAATTTTTAGTTTTGATAATTCAAGGTTCTTTTAAGTCAGTTCTCTAACCCCCCACTTGAAAGAAAAAAAACAAATAGTGCACACACAGAAACAGTGTTGGATTCCTTTCCCCTGCTTCTTCCATCTACCCCACCACGTCCATTTACACCTCTTCCACCTACTCCTCCACTTGGACCTGTTCCTCCTGGTTCAAGATTCTAATTTTTATTTCTGCTCTGCTTAGCGTAGGAACAGGATGCAGCTGTAGTGAGAGACAGTTCTCAAAAACACTCTCTATGTCTACTCTGCATCCGTGTCTGTGATAGTACTGTGTGTAACCAAGAGTTTTTAGAATCTTGTACTGTGTTGGTGGGAGTGATGTGAGTCTAAATATATTTTTCTACTGTTATGCAACCATGTGTGTGATAGTACTGTGCGTAAAAACAATTTTTTCTAAACTATGTTTGGGGAGAACTTTGAGTAAAATCCACTTAAAAAAATGAGGAGAGCACCAAATAAGGGACATGGACATGACAGTCAAGTTCTTGCTTTTTCCCATCTTTTTGGGTTTCTTGTTGTCTCATATTGGTATAATTTGCTAGAAATGAGTGTGAAGGCCACATCAGTCCTTTATTGGATGCCCCCTGACTGGTGTTCCCTGTTTACAAGGGATTTAAAGTTTGTGTCCTAATGTCCCTTGCATCTCCTTATCTCGTCCCTTCCTGTTTGTCATTTGGCAACTTCCCTCTGTTTCTCCTCCCTTTGTACCCCCTTTATAAATGATGTCCCAACCTCTTCCTGCCTCTCTCCTCACAGAAGTGGGACCCGAGACTGCGTTGTGCTGAGTGCTGCTGTACTTGCCTGCTGGTGAGAAATGGCTAACTCATTGGTGTCAGTGATTAGGGACGAAATCAGGAGGGACGGTGCTTCCTGGCTTACCGACATCTTGGTTGAGCAGGAAGCGCTCCCTCCTGCTGCTCCATCATCGGTTCCAGGCGGCCTGAAGTCCGCTCGGCGTATCTGCCAGCCGGAGCGTCTAAGCCCCGTCCCATTATGTCACAGGGCGGGCACACGTGTCATGGCTGGAACACGCCCCTTGCTCTGTGCACGGCGGCTGCAACCCTCTCATGTCCCAGAGACAATCCTCTCATGTCCCAGATGCACCGCAGTGCCGCGCACACATCCCTAGCCACACCCCCTTTGTCTTCTGCAGTTTCTGCACCCCTTCCTCCTCATACAGGCAATGCAGAACCACCATCTTGCAGCCCCCTGACACTTTGCTCCTCCCTGCACGCCCCACATCTCATGTGCCAGCCTATACGTACAATGGGAGGACAGGCTTGCAGCAGTGCATCCCTGTTGAGGAGCCTGCTTCCTCTTTGTATTCCACTAATGTACTGGCATTACATAGTACCCCTGCACCCTGTACAGACCATGCACAATCTGATGCAGCTAGTGCTCTCTTAATAAACAGCACTGCTGTTATGTCACCCCTACCAATTCCCAAACTCATTTTAAACCCCTTGCTGGGGCAAATCCCACCACAACAGTTACCCACTATGGGTACAGTGCCCACATTTTGCTGGATTCACCTATGGCCCTGTAGTGGCGGGTGCTGGTGTAAGGGGTTACAAGGACTGTTGTGTTCCCCAAGCACATTCCGGTTAAATATTAGGGCTGTAGATATTAGTGTATATATTCTTGTTGCATGTATTGTACATATTCTCATCTTGCCTTGTAATGCTGCTATTATGTATGCCATGCACATAAAGGCCGCTCTTGCAGCGTGGACATTACCTTTCTGAATCCTGTTCATATAGGTACTATACACATGACCAGGTTTTTAAATACATCAGTTAGGGATTAAACACATTAGTCAGTGACTGCTCTGATACGGGCATACCTTGACGTTTGGTAGAGCCGCTTAGTATATATTTTTTGCAAAAAAATTATCAACCAAATACCCTGTGTTTTATCATCTTTTTACTAGCACTTGCTGTTTACTGTTACTTTTTTACAACAGAGTATTTTTAGATGTTTGTTTTACTGTGCTTTTCTATGTTTCAGTCTTCCGGTGGTGTGAACATTGTCCCTACAGGCTTGTTCACTATGTACATGTCTCATATGTTTGTATGTATATAATACTGTATGTTCATAGTTATATAGGGGCAGTGCAGTTCCATAGTTTGGCCATTAGATGGGGCAGTTTAATCATTAGATAGGAATTCCACCTAGTGTATATAGTAATTAGTTAAGATAGGAGGTGCATGGTGGATAAGCAGGAAGGACTTCCTGATAGATCTCAGTTGGGGCCAGGGCACCCGTTCAGCTCACATGGGCTAACAAGCCCTGGGCAACACCGCAACGTTGCGCAACATTGGCAAGCGTAAGGTCCAGCCATCTGGTATTTGTGGCCAGGTCATCATCGTCAGAAGAAGCAGTGGCAACAGTGCTAGCAATGCAGCTTAGTGGGAACTGCAGTTGCTAAGGAAGACTAAGCAGTACGGGCAGGTCACTCACCATGTGGCAGCTTATTGCATGGGGTGATGCCCTCAGGACTGGGGCGAAATGGTCGAGGGAATCCCCAAATGGAGTAAGCCTACACAGGGAGGACGCTGGAGTGCCGAACAATACGGTTCGTCCTGGAAGCGAGCTTAGTGACACAGAGAAAAGGACAGGGACAGAGGAAGAGTTGTCTGTTGTGAAAACTGATGCTGATGCTGGAGCAAAGATGGATATGCTGTGTGCAAGGATCAGTAAAGTTGTTTATTTGCAAGTTGATGTGGACTGTGGCTCCTTTTGTGAAAGACTGGACTGAGGAAACCTCCAGAAACTTACAGAGGACCCTGATGGTGCCAGTGAAGAAGCCACAGGTATGCAGAATTATGGACAGTATGTGTATGTGATGTGAGGGAAGGGCGCGCTAACGCAAATGCTATCAGCCACGACTACCCCGGTGTATCTCTGTCACACTGGAGCCCCGGCCCTGACTTCGCGTCATCATGGGCGCATTAACCGCACCGCCGGGTCCTCATCTTCATACTCATTTTTACAGCCTCCATTGGCACCTTCGCTCCATGCACGCTGTCAAAATCTTAGAGACGTAGTCGCCATACCAGATCATCTCACTGGCGATCACCTTCCTCGTCTGACGAGTCATCTGACGGATCGAGAAGGAATTTGCATCATAGGTCGACGCGTCACATTCGCTCACCTGGAATCTCTATGGTGCCGGATCATTCTCATGACGCGGTTATTCCAGCGCAGGTTGCTCCTGCTCCTCCTGTTCAGTCGGTTCAGCAAGGTATTGTTGAAAACCAGTATGCAGGGGCTTTGGGGGAGGGTGCAGGTTTTCTTCCTGCCTTAAAAGCGATATTGAGTCAGACTAATTTCTCCCCGGGTCAGAAAATCCTGGTTAACCCTCGTGCGTTAGATAAAACTCCTAGAACAGATCTCCCTGCTCCATTCAGCATACATAAAGCTGCATTTTTCTGTGGCATATCCCCCTTTGGGTCTTACTTAGACGGAGAGACTGTTAATAAAATTTGGGCTAATGATTATGTTGATATTTGGGCCCTCATGTCCCAAGACCAACACATAATCGATAAAGAACGGCACCCAGCGGGTAGACCGTTTGAACATAACCCAAAATTCACAAAAACGATTAAGAATTGTAACATGGTAACATAGTAACGTAGTAAGCAAGGCCGAAAATAGACATTTGTCAATTCAGTAAAGCCTATATTCCGTCAGAATATATTACCAGATCTACGTCCTTCTAAAGAACCTAATAACTGTAAGATACAATATTGTTACACTGCAGGAAGACCTCCAGGCCTCTCTTGAACCCCTCAACTGAGTTCGCCATCACCACCTCCTCAGGCAACGAATTCCAGATTCTCACTGCCCTAACAGTAAAGAATTCTCTTCTATGTTGGTGGAAAAACCTTTCCTCCAGATGCAGAGAATGCCCCCTTGTGACCATCACCTTCCTTTTTTATAAACAGATCCTTGGAAAGATATTTGTATTGTCCCCTTATATACTTATACATGGTTATTATATCGCCCCTCAGTCGTCTTTTTTCTAGACTAAATAATCCTAATTTTTTTAATCTCTCTGGGTATTGTAGTTCCCCCATCCTCTTTATTTATTTTGTTGCCTTCCTTTGTACTCGCTCTAGTACCATTATATCCTTCCTGAGCACCAGTGCCCACAACTTTACACAGTACTCCATGTGCGGTCTAACCAGGAATTTGTACAGAGGCAGTATAATGCTCTCATCATGTGTATCCAGACCTCTTTTAATGCACCCCATGATCCTGTTTGCCTTGGCAGCTTCTGCCTGGCACTGACTGCTCCAGGTAAGTTTATCATTAACTAGGATCCTCAAGTCCTTCTCCATGTCAGATTTCCCCAGTGGTTTCCAGTTCAGTGTGTAATGGTGATATTGATTCCTTCTTCCCATGTGTATAACCTTACATTTATCATTGTTAAACCGCATCTGCCACCTTTCGGCCCAAGTTTCCAATTTATCTTATTCCAACTTAGTATTCTGTAGTAGAATACTATTTTCTCTTGTATTCACTGCTTTAACATAGTTTTGTATTATCTGCAAATATCGATATTTTACTGTGTAAACCTTACCTCAGATTGTTAATAAATATGCTGAAGAGAATAGGTCCCAACACCGACTCCTGCGGTACCACACTGGTCACAGCAACCCAGTTAGAGAATATACCATTTATAACCACCCTCTGCTTTCTATCACTAAGCCAGATACTTACCCATTTACACACATTTTCCCCCAGACCCAGCATTCTCATTTTGTGTACCAACCTATTGTGTGGCACGGTATCAAACGCTTTGCAAAAATCAAGATATATCACGTCCAATGACTCACCTTGGTCCAGTCTATAGCTTACCTCTTCATAAAAACTGATTAGATTGGTTTGACAGGAGTGATTCCTCATAAACCCATGCTGTTATGGAGTTAAACAGTTATTCTCATTGATATTATCCAGAATAACATCCCTCAAAAACACTTCAAATATTTTACCAACAATAGAGGTTAGACTTACTGGCCTATAATTTCCTGGTTCCCTTTTAGAGCCCTTTTTCAATATTGGTACCACATTTGCTATGCGCCAGTCCTGTGAAACAGACCCCCTCGATATATAGAGTCCCAAAATATAAGAAATAATGGCTTGTCTATTACATTACTTAGTTCTCTTAGTACTCGTGGGTGTATGCCATCCGGACCTGGAGATTAATCTATTTTAATCTTCTTTAGCCGGTTTCGCACCTCTTTTGGGTTAGATTGGTGACCCTTAATATAGGGTTTTCTTTGTCTCTAGGCATTTCACCTAGCATTTCATTTTCTACCGTGAATACCGTGGAGAAGAAGGTGTTTAATAAATTAGCTTTTTCCTCGTCATCTACAACCATTCTTTCCTCACAATTTGTTAAGGGCATACACTTTCACTTGTGAGTCTTTTACTATTGATATAGTTGAAGAACAGTTCGGGATTAGCTTAATTCTCCTTAGCAATGTGCTTCTCTGTTTCCTTTTTGGCAGCTTTAATTAGTTTTTTAGATAAAATATTTTTCTCCCTATAGTTATTTAGAGCTTCAACGGTGCCATCCTACTTTAGTAGTTTAAATGCTTTCTTGTTACTGTTAATTGCCCCTCTTACTTCTTTGTTAAACCACATGGGGTTTTCCCATTTCTTGTCCTTCTATTCCCACAAGGTATAAACTGCTTACAGTGCCTATTTAGGATTTTCTTAAACATTTCCCATTTATTATCTGTATTCTTATTTCTGAGGACATTGTCCCGGTCACCCAGATTAAGGGCATCTCTAAGCTGGACAAACTTTGCCTTCCTAAAGTTCAGTGTTTTTGTGACTCCCTGACAAGTCCCCATAGCGAAGGACAAGTGAAACTGTACAATATTGTGGTCGCTATTTCCTAGATGCCCGACGACCTGCAGATTTGTTATTCTGTCAGGTCTATTAGGTAAATATTAGGTCTAAAAGTGCTGCTCCTCTGGTTGGATTCTGCACCAATTGTGAACGATAATTTTTCTTGGTTATTAGCAGAAACCTGCTGCCTTTATGGTTTTTGCAGGTCTCTGTTTCCCAGATAATATCCGGGTAGTTAAAGTCCCCCATAACAAGGACCTCATTATGGGTTTATATATATTTATATATTTATATAGCTTTATATATCTGCCTTAGTAGTAGACTTTCCATGATTTCTGTTTTATTTGGGGGTTTGTAACAGACCCCAATGAGAATTTTGTTACTATTTTTCCTTCCATGTATTTTGACCCATAAGGACTTGACATCCTCATTCCCTTCACTAATATCCTCTCATAAAGTGGACTTTAGACAAGACTTTACATAAAGACAAACCCCTCCTCTTCTCCGATTTTTATGATCCTTTCTAAAAAGACTGTAACTCTGTTAGTTAACTGCCCAGTCATAGCTTACATCTAACCATGTCTCGGTTAATCCTACTATGTCATAGCTACCTGTAGATAATTCTGCTTCTAGTTCTTCCATCTTGTTTGTCAGACTTCTGGCGCTTGCGAGCATGCAGTTTAGAGGATTTTGTTTTGCTCCAATCTCCTCTCTGTGGATTGTTTTAGAAATTTTCTTACCTCCCTTCAAAGTATGGTGTCTTGGGTCTTCTTTGCCGCACCTCATATCCTTCATCAGTATATTTTCTGGCTGCATGTTCGAGTCTAATGTTTCTATTCCCATCCCCTCTTCTTCTAGGTTAACACCCTCCTGATGAGTGTAGTGAGTCTTGTGGCGAATGTGGGTTTCCAGGTTTGTTGAGGTGTAGTCCGTCTCTAGCAAGGAGTCCGTCGTACATGTAATTCACACCGTGGTCCAGGAATCCGAATCCTTGTTGTCTGCACCATCGTCTTAGCCAGTTGTTCACATCAAGGATCCTGTTCCTTCTCCTGGTGCCATGCCCGTCTACTGGAAGGATAGAAGAAAAATCTACCTGTGCATCTAGTTCCTTTAATTTCTTCCCCATCTCTTCAAAGTCCTTGCAGATTGTAGGTAGGTCTTTCCTTGCCATGTCATTGGTGCCAACATGTATCTGAAGAAATGGGTGGATGTCCTTGGAACTGATGAGCTTTAGTATCCTATCTGTCACATCTGTTGTGAACGTATTGGAGACGACTTCGGAGTTGAAGCTCCCTCTGGTGGTTGCTGAGGGTAATGAACCTATGTGGAACACCAAGAGTCCTACACCTGCAGCTGACGAGTGGTTGTCAGGTGATACTGACTGGCCTGATATAAGTGAGCTGACCTCCCATGATCCTTGCCGGTGATCAATTGTTCTTCCTGGTCTAGGTTGGAATTCAGCTTGCTTTTGTTTTCTGTCTCCTGCTTGCATTCAGATAAGTCTCTTTCAGTTTTTTTTTTACTGTGGTTTGAATTCCTTGCTTTTTGCTGCATTGCTTTTTGTCTTCAGCCGGGTCCTCTTTGTGGGGCTTTGGCTGGTCTCCGTTCGTTTTTTGTATTTGTTCATTTGCTCAGTTCTTGTGATATTTTACTGCTGCGTAGCTACGTGTCCACACCAGAGATCTGATATAGGTGGTCGAGACCATGTGGTCTCAGTGTTTTTGGATTCAGAAGTGTTGGAGTTTTTCCTAGGGTTTTTCTGGGTTGCAGACAGTATTCTCTCCTGTGCTGTCCTATCTAGACAGTTTTGGGCCCCAGCGTTTGCTCAATCTATTTTCTGTCTGTGTTTGTATTTTCAACTTGTCTAACCGCCATTATATGTTTTGGGGCTTTCTACTCTTTTGGGGTCTACTCCGGGGCAGTTAGCTTTCCTCTTTCCATCTTCAGGGATAGCTATCTCTCCGGCTGTGACGAGGCGTATAAGGCACCGTAGGAACGTCCCACAGCTGCTTCTAGTTGTGCGGTTAGTTTAGGGGTCTGCAACCTATTAGTTTCCAACCTCTCTGGTGTTAGGCTGCCTATGCAGGATGCCCCCGATGAAGGATCGTGCATCCGAAACGCGCGTCGGGCTCTCTTCCTGACCCGGTACCGTCCCAGCCTGTCACTCCCCTCCAGGTATCATGACTGCTGCAGTGTCATTGTACTATGCATAGCTCATTCCTCAGCTATTATGCTATTATATTTGCTATCTCCATAGACTGCCGGTTGCATTTATTTTGCGACCTTACACTGTGTATGGCTATCATGTCATTACTTCTGCCATCTATATAGCTATTGCCTTTAATGTTTAATGGCCAATATATACATTCTCATTAGGTAATTTTCGCCGCAGCAGTTATATTTCATATCACATAGCCTGTAATTTCTTGCTATTATGCTACTATGTGTGTTATTTACACAGGCTAGTTGATCTATTACACTCATCCCTGGTAGGGTTTGTTTCTCATTCTGACTATATATCTATCATTGTCTTATATGTTAAAATATCTCTTTTATATAGTTGACAATTACTGAGCTGTATCTGGTCAGTTTTTTTTACATGTTCTGATGTGTTCTGGTTGTACTTCCATTTCTCCTTCTCATGTCTCTGCCATTTTTGTCCGTGTACTAATTTATATGTGTTGAAATAAAATATCATATTTGTACTTTTTCACATTTTGGGCTCAATAGTCGTTTCTTTGAGGTAACTCAACAATTTTTCGCATGCTATATGCGACTGCCCGTATTATTCCATGAAATAATTCAGCAATGTATTTTTTGCATATTGTTATCTATTACTATCTTGTGTTGCTGATTTTGTCTATAAGCTGTTTCTCTCTCTATGCAGTTTTTTGCTCCTGCCTCCTCAGTTACCAAAACATAACAGAATCACCCGCCATACTGAAATTCTATGGTACTCAATAGAAAAAAAAGGTTGTCAGAATTATCACAGTTGTCAGAAATTTTTTTATTTTTTTTTTGTCTGTTACATTTTTTTCCTCTTTTTTCTCTGGGGGCTGAGGAGGAATTTTTTCCCCAATGGAGGTCAAGCATTTGTCCGATCGTGTGGAGCAGCTTGCTGCTGAAGTTCGGAGTATTGCTATCTATCTTGCTGGGTTGCCTGCTGTGGAACCTAGGATCCCTCTGCCGGATTTATTTTTGGGGGATCGGTCTAAGTTTTTGAATTTTAAAAATAACTGTAAGTTGTTTTTTGCTTTGAAGCCTAAATCCTCAGGGAGCACAATGCAGCAGGTTCAAATTGTCATCTTCCTGATGCGCGGTGACCCTCAGGATTGGGCCTTTTCCCTGACACCTGGGGATCCTGTTTTGAATGATGTTGATGTGTTTTTTCAGGCTCTGGGGTTATTGTACGATGAACCTAATGTTACTGATCAAGCTGAAAAAACATTGTTGGCATTGAATCAGGGTCATGAAGCCGCTGAGCTGTATTGTCAGAAATTCAGAAAGTGGGCAGTCCTTACTAAATGGAATGATGATGCTCTGGCAGCTCTTTTTCGGAAGGGTCTGGCAGAGACTGTAAGGGATGTGATGGTGGGATTCCCTGTCCCCTCTGGTCACAATGACTCTATGTCATTAGCTATTCAAGTTGACAGATGTCTGCGCGAGCGTAGAAATATGCGTGAGATTGTGATGCCTTGCGGGCCAGCCCCTGAGCCCATGCAGTGTGATGGAGTGACTTCTGGGGCACAGCATCATGAATTTCGTAAGCGTAATAAGTTGTGCTACTATTGTGGTGACGCTTCTCATGCTATTTCGGTCTGCCCCAAGCGGGGAAGACGTTTTGCGCACTCAGTTGTTTTGGGTAGTGTTCGGACTAAATTTCTGTTGACTGTTACCTTGATTTGCTCCATGTCCACATTTTCAGCCCAGGCTTTTGTTGATTCAGGGGCAGCTATAAACCTGATGGATTTTGATTTTGCCAAACGTTGTGGTTTTCCTATGATACCCTGTGGAAGTCTATTCCTTTGCTGGGCATTGATTCTACCCACTTGGCGGAGAATAAACCCCAGTTTTCTACCCAGGTGATAATGCGGGTTGACCCGGACCACCAAGAGAATTGCAAATTTTTGGTGTTACATAATTTACATAACATTGTTGTACTGGGTTTTCCTTGGTTACAGACTCACAATCCTATTTCGGATTGGAAATCTGTGTCTGTGACCAGTTGGGGTTGTCAATGTGTTCGTGCTGACACTCCTGTTTTTTTTGCCCCCCCAGTCTCAAGATGTTTTTTCTGCCTCCCCCAGTCTCAAGATGTCCCTGACTATTTGACTGATTTTTCTGATGTGTTTAGTGAGAGTAAAGGTACTGCCACACTAAACAATCCCGCTAGCGATCACGATAACGACGCATACTAATGCGATCGCTAGCGGGATTGTTTCTATATCGCTAGTAGCAGCCTAATTTAGCGATATCGTTAAGGACGCTATCGCGGTTAGCGATCTCCTTAACGACTTTAGCGGTACAAAAGTACCGCTAAATCGCTAGCAAAAGGTGCTACACTCAGCGATATATACTTACCAGCGGGGCGCCGACGATTAAAATAGGGTCCGGAACGATGAGCACGACGAGCGAGATCACAGCAGGATCTCAGCAAGGGCCACGTCGCTGGTAGATGCCGCACACAACAACATCGCTAGCGGGATCGCTAAATAGTGACGTTTTTTAGCGATCCCGTTAGCGATGTTGTTTAGTGTGGCATACCCTTTAGTCTGCATCCTTACCTCCTCATAGGAGTTATGATTGCACTATTGACTTAGTACCCGTTGTAAATTTCTCTTTAATTTATCTGTTCCTGAGCATGAGGCTATGCGATCTTATATCAAAGAGTCTTTAGAGAAGGGTCATATCAGACCATCCTCTTCACCCTTGGGCGCCGGCTTTTTCTTTGTGGCCAAGAAGGATGGCTCATTGAGGCCGTGTATTGATTATCGTCTCCTGAATAAGATCACTGTTAAATATCAATATCCGTTACCCTTGATTTCTGACCTATTTTTCAGAGTGAAGGGTGCTTGTTGCTTTACCAAGCTTGACCTCAGAGGGGTGTATAATCTTATTCACATCAAGCACGGAGATGAATGGAAGACGACGTTTAATACCCCAGAGGGGCATTTTGAGTACCTAGTGATGCCTTTTGGGCTCACTAATGCCCCTTCCGTCTTCCAATCCTTTATGAACGATATTTTCCGGGATTTCGTGGATAAATTTCTGATTGTTTATTTGGACGATATCTTGATTTTTTCCAATGACTGGGATTCTCATGTGGAACATGTTCGGACTGTATTCCGGATTTTGAGAGAAAACGCATTGTATGTGAAGGGATCAAAATGTCTTTTTGGCATACAGAAGGTTTCATTTCTGGGATTCATTTTGTCTCCGTCTGTTATTGAAATGGACCCGGTCAAAGTTCAGGCCATTTGTGATTGGGTTCAACCCACTACATTGAAGGCTCTTCAGAGATTTTTGGGTTTTGCTAATTTTTATCATAAATTTATAGCTAATTTCTCTGGTATTGTGTAACCACTGGCTGATTTGACCAAGAAGGGTTCTGATGTAGTGAATTGGTCTCCTGAGGCAGTTTCTGCGTTTCAGGAACTTAAGCGGAGATTCACTTCTGCTCCTGTTCTGCGCCAACCTGATGTTTCTGTGTAGCCCAGCTGCACTTGGAGCCACATTACCCAGGAGGATGCACCAAAGGTAACCCCCACACGTACCTGATTTTCATTCACAGCTTCACCAATCCCTGGAGCCACCAGAGGGAGCCCTTTTAGAGAGTATATATATAAGGATGGTGAAGCCACAGCAGTTAGTTTTTAGCTGAGAGTTGAGAGAGTTCAGTCGAGAGCTGAGGCAGCAGATAGACAGTCTAGTCACCTCAGAAAGTGAGAGAAGCTGTTAGTTCCCTTGGAGTGTGGAGAGTCAGCTCCTAGAAGTGTGCATAGATCAGGAGACGGAAGGTCCTGATAGCTGCTTCGGACAAAGCAATAGAAAGAAAGAAGGAAAGGGAACAGCAGTGACTGAGAGAATCTAAAGACTGCAGCTTTGAGCTTAGTTCAATGTGTGGAGGCTAGTACGAGTGGAGAAAGATAGCCACTTCAGCCTGGTCAGAACTGAGTCAACTGAGTTCAGTATAGTGAGCAAGCGTGCCAACGCTTTGAGAGCGGTGAAGAGAGAGAAGATCAGCCATCTACTGCTAGTGTGCTTATGTTAAGGGTCGGAGTAGGACGAAAGGCGAGTGGAAGAGAAGAAGAGAGTAACGGAGGTTGAAACAGCATTGATAGCTTACCTCTACTCTGCACCACCGGACACCGGGTCCGAGCTTGCTAGCATCTACACGATTAGTAGGAGATACCGGAGACCCTGCTGGACTACAGGTCGCAGGGGCCCAGGAGCGCTGATACGTAACCAGGGTCACACTGTTCTATCCAAAAGAAGGCTCCACCACAAAGTTAGCCGGGCGTATAAGTGAAGACAGAGTTAGACTTCGTTTCATACAGGTCAGAAACTCACACTACAGGAGTAAGGAGACCCTACACCTACTCAGTGGGAATACTGGACGTGCATCCTCCACCCTGCCAGCTTCCCGGGACGTGCCTGCCACTACCATCAGTAAAGGTGCAGAAAGAGACTTTCGTGTGTGTGTCTGCCTTATTGCTCCTGCGGCTGAAAGCCCCTTCTCCATCCTGCACCCCTACACAGCCATCTACCCTGAGGGACCCAGTCTTGCCTGTGGAAGACTTAACACCTTGCTTCCCAGAAACAACCCCTCAGCGGATTTACACAGCAGCGCTGGTCACACTGACCAGGTACCACAGGTGGCGTCACGAATTCCTACAAATACTTTAATCCCCTGTAAATATCCCACATTTGAGGTGAGCCCCAGGGCCACGGACCGAGCTGTGCTACCCGTGACATCCCCCATTGAAGTGAACGGGCTCGGTGCCGAGTACCCCACAGGCCCTGGCGGGCGACTCATCTTTAAACTTGGCGTCACGAACAGGATACGAAGCTCACCATAAGCGAGTCCTGTGTGCCTGAATGGACTGTTTTTGTACAAAAAGACTGTGCTTACTATTTTTGTGACTTTGCCGCCATTTTGCTGCCATTTTACCGCCATGTTCGCTCCCTGAGGTGCTGGTGAAGAAAGAGGGCGTGCATTCGTGGGCGTACCCCCCCTGTGTCGCGAAAATTATGGTCGCCCTGTCTAAGTGTTACTACAACGTCAGATCATGCCCCACTGCAAAGGAGATCCGCCTCCTCTTCATCCTCAGTGCAAGGAAGAGAAAGCGAAAGTCCCGCCTCCACGGAAAAGACCAGAGTGTTCCAGATGAAAAGCACAGTCTGGCCTGGAGAGAGATGGCTGAAGGACAGGAGTCGCTGTGTGGGGAATGGCGGTGCGCAGACCCCGTTCCCCTGAAGAGGTGCATCCTGTGCCCGAACCGTCCCCAGGTCGGGAGAGCAACGAAGTGATCTATCGTGTGGAGGAGGTGGATGCGGCGCTGCGGGATCTGGCCCGGCACCGCGCAGAGATGGAGGCGATGGAGTGGAGCTGGCGTGCCCTGAAACTGCGGCTGCAGTGGGACCAGCTGCTCTCCCCCCTGGATGCGCGACTGCCACCCGCGCCACCACTGGAGCCAGCGGCTGAGGAGGAACCGGAGGCCGGCCCCGAAAGAGCTGTACCTGACCCCGCCGAGGATGCGGCGGGAGGAGAGGAGGCTGAGGAGGCCTTGCCCGGACCGGAACGCCAGCCAGGCCTGGAACCAGAGACCGCACCGCTAGCGGCGGGAGTACTGTCCCCCGGCAGGGATGAAGGAAGGGAGTGAACCCGGTGAGATCCAGCCACAAGCAATGGAAATCGACTGGAGGAAATGGAGCTCCTGGACGACGTGGAGTACGCCGCCCAGAAGGAGAGCGAATGGAGACGCCGAGAACAGGAGGAGCGGGAGCAGCATGAGGCGCAGCGGCTTTGCCAGAGGTACCGGGAGAAGGATCTTGCGGACAAGGAGATCGTCCGGCGAGACAAAGGTACGCTCCGGGAACCGCGGCGCCAGGGGGCAATACGGGACTTCAAACTCCAGGGAGGCTGGGGTTTCATCCAAGAACCCGGCCTATACCAGGAGGTGTTTGTGAACCGCAGGGATGTGGAGTCGCACCTGCCTGAAGGACACCCAGACAGGGACCTGCTAATAGGGGATGTTGTTACCTACACGCGGCATTGGGGGCTTAAAGGGTGGTATGCCCTGAACGTCTCCAGAGTCAGCGCCCCGGTCCCTGAAGCAGGAAACGCACCCCACATCTCAGTGTCCCAGGCCCCAGCCACCCCGGCGCCAGTCCGCGCACCTGCGTCATGCTCTGAAATGCTGCAGAGCGCAGTGACTGCTAGCGCGCCCTCGCAGTCCCATGCCTGCGCAACCTGCAGAGCCTAAGCCTAAGAGAGGCACCTGTCAGGCCTCCAGGAAACAGAATAGAGAAGAAAGTTGAAATGAGAACTGTAGCTACCCAAACCCCGGTAGCAGGACACGATTTGATGGTGTTGCAATTTAAAACCCACAGTGTACTTCCAGCCCCAGGTATGGAAGATGCTGCCATGTTTAATGAGTCGTCTGATGAAGACCAGTAGGACCCGGACAGGGTTTACTGTACTGTAGAAAGTTTAAGAGTTTTGAAAATGTTTACATTGCTTTGATGCTTGGTATACCCCAGTTGGGTAATGTGTTTTTCATATGTCTTCTGATGGACTGCGTGGCTGAGGACATTGCCAGCCCAAAAACTGTCTTGTAAATAGTTGGCACTTAGTGCCCCATCTTGGTTTTACGTGAAACCAATGCTACCTCTGAAGACAAAACCCGTGTGGTGTGGCCGAAAGTGGGGTCTGCAAAGAGGGAAGTCCTGCAGCCCACCCAAGGACCACCGTGGGAGGTTTTGAACGGGTCAAGAATACTGTGTATTTGAACTCTGAAGTATTTTCTACTTTTCTACTTGTATTAAAAGTGTATTTATATTTATTTGTAACGTTAAAGAGTCCTCACCTCCCGCAAGGGAAGAGTTAATGTTGATGTTAATATAAAATTGTTTCTTTCAGCCCGGGAGTGCTGATGTTAACTAGGGGGGATGTGTAGCCCAGCTGCGCTTGGAGCCACATTACCCAGGAGGATGCACCAAAGGTAACCCCCACACGTACCTGATATTCATTCACAGCTTCACCAATCTCTGGAGCCACCAGAGGGAGCCCTTTTAGAGAGTATATATATAAGGATGGTGAAGCCACAGCAGTTAGTTTTTAGCTGAGAGCTGAGAGAGTTCAGTCGAGAGCTGAGGCAGCAGACAGACAGTCTAGTTACCTCAGAAAGTGAGAGAAGCTGTTAGTTCCCTTGGAGTGTGGAGAGTCAGCTCCTAGAAGTGTGCACAGATCAGTAGACGGAAGGTCCTGATAGCTGCTTCGGACAGAGAAATAGAAAGAAAGAAGGAAAGGGAACAGCAGTGACTGAGAGAATCTAAAGACTGCAGCTTTGAGCTTAGTTCAATGTGTGGAGGCTAGTACGAGTGGAGAAAGATAGCCACTTCAGCCTGGTCAGAGCTGAGTCAACTGAGTTCAGTATAGTGAGCAAGCGTGCCGACGCTTTGAGAGCGGTGAAGAGAGAGAAGATCAGCCATCTACTGATAGTGTGCTTATATTAAGGGTCGGAGTAGGAACGAAAGGCGAGTGGAAGAGAAGAAGAGAGTAACGGAGGTTGAAACAGCATTGATAGCTTACCTCTACTTTGCACCACCGGACAACAGGTCCGAGCTTGCTAGCATCTACACGACTAGTAGGAGATACCGGAGACCCTGCTGGACTACAGGTCGCAGGGGCCCAGGAGCGCTGATACGTAACCGGGGTCAGGAAGACGGGGTCTAGCAGAACGCTGCATACAGAGACACTGTTCTATCCAAGAGAAGGCTCCACCACAAAGTCAGCCGGGCGTATAAGTGAAGACAGAGTTAGACTTCGTTTCATACAGGTCAGAAACTCAAACTACAGGAGTAAGGAGGCCCTACACCTACTCAGTGGGAATACTGGACGTGCATCCTCCACCCTGCCAGCTTCCCGGGACGTGCCTGCAACTACCATCAGTAAAGGTACAGAAAGAGACTTTCGTGTGTGTGTCTGCCTTATTGCTCCTGCGGCTGAAAGCCCCTTCTCCATCCTGCACCCCTATACCGCCATCTACCCTGAGGGACCCAGTCTTGCCTGTGGAAGACTTAACACCTTGCTGCCCAGAAACAACCCCTCAGCGGATTTACACAGCAGCGCTGGTCACACTGACCAGGTACCACAGGTGGCGTCACGAATTCCTACAAATACTTTAATCCCCTGTAAATATCCCACATTTGAGGTGAGCCCCAGGGCCACGGACCGAGCTGTGCTACCCGTGACATCCCCCATTGAAGTGAACGGGCTCGGTGCCGAGTACCCCACAGGCCCTGGCGGGCGACTTATTTCTCTTCCATTTCAGGTGGAGGTTGATGCTTCTGAGATTGGTGCAGGAGCCGTTTTGTCCCAAAGGGATCCGGAGACCTCTAAGAGTAACCCTTGTGCCTTTTTCTCTCGAAAATTTTCCCCAGCGGAACGTAACTATGATGTGGGTAATCGGGAGTTATTGGCCATGAAGTGGGCTTTTGAGGAGTGGAGACATTGGCTGGAAGGAGCCAAACATCAGGTGGTGGTCCTCACGGATCATAAGAACCTGGTTTATCTTGAATCAGCCAAGCGACTTAATCCTAGACAGGCCAGGTGGCCTTGTTTTTCACATGTTTTAATTTTGTAGTCTCTTTTCTCCCGGGCACTAAGAATGTTAAGGCGGATGCCCTCTCGAGGAGTTTCTTCCTGGATTCTCCTGAAGTAACTGAGCCTGCTGTTTTTCTGAAGGAGAGTGTGGTTCTTTCCGCTATCTCGCCCAATTTGAGACTGGCTTTGGAGAAATTTCAGGAGTATAAACCTGAACGTTGCCCTGCTGGGAAATTGTTTGTCCCAGACCAGTGGAGGAAGAATGTGATGTCTGAGATTCATTGCTCCACGTTGGTTGGCCATCCTGGTATTTTTGGTACCAGAGATTTGGTGAGTCGGTCCTTTTAGTGGCCTACTTTGTCTCGTGATGTCAGGGACTTTGTGCAGTCCTGTGGAACTTGTTCTCAGTCCAAACCTTGCTCTCGCTCTAGTTGTTTGTTAATGCCATTGCCTGTGCCCAAGAGGCCATGGACCCATATCTCTATTGATTTTATTTCCGACCTCCCTGTCTCTCAGAGAATGACCGTTATTTGGGTGATCTGTGATAGGTTTTCCAAGATGATACATCTTGTGCCACTACCTAAGTTGCCATCCTCCTCTGAGTTGGTGCCCTTATTTTTTCAACAGGTTGTTCGATTGAACGGCATTCCAGAGAACATTGTGTCTGACAGAGGAGTCTCGTTTGTGTCCAGATTTTGGAGGACATTTTGTTCCAAACTGAGAGTTCAGCTGTCTTTTTCCTCTGCATTCTACCCTCAGACCAATGGACAGACTGAGAGAACAAACCAGACCTTGGAGACTTATTTGAGATGTTTTGTGTCTGCTGATCAAGATGACTGGGTCTCCTTTTTGCCCTTGTCTGAGTTTGCGTTGAATAATAGGGCTAGTTCTGCCACCTTGATGTCTCCATTTTTCTGCAATTTCGGGTTTCATCCTCGATTTTCTTCAGGGCAGGTGGAGGTTTCTGTCTGTCCTGGTGCTGACTCTATTGTGGAGAGAATGCAGCAGATTTGGGATCAAGTAGTGGATAAGTTGTCCCTCTCTCAGGAGAAGGCCCAGTGGTTTGCCAACCGACATAGGACTGATGGTCTTCGATTTAAGTGGGTGACTTGGTTTGGTTGTCCTCAAAAAATATCCCTATGAAGGTTGCATCTCCAAAATTTAAGCCAAGGTTCATTGGACCTTTTAAGATTGTGGAGATTAATAATCCCGTTTCCTTCCGTTTGCTTCTTCCAGGAACGTTCAAGATTCACAACGTATTTCACAAATCTTTATTGAAGAGATTTGTCGAGCCAGTGGTTCCTATGGCTGCGCCTCCTGATCCTGTTTTCGTTGAGGGCAATTTGGAATATGTGGTTGAGAAGATATTGGATTCCCGTTTGGCCAGGCGGAGACTCCAGTACTTGGTGAAGTGGAAAGGCTATGGTGAGGAGGACAATTCTTTGGTGTTTGCTTCTGACATTCATGCTGAAAAACTGGTCCATGCCTATCACCAAGCTCATCCTGATCGTCCTGGTGGCACAAGTGAGGGTTCGGTGACCCATCTTCAAGGTGGGGGTACTGTTGTGAACGTATTGGAGATGACTTCAGAGATGAAGCTCCCTCTGGTGGTTGCTGAGGGTATTGAACCTATGTGGAACACCAAGAGTCCTACACCTGCAGCTGACGAGTGGTTGTTAGGTGATACTGACTGGCCTGATATAAGTGTGTAAACCTCCCATGATCCTCGCCGGTGATCAATTGTTCTTTTTGGTCTAGGTTGGAATTCAGCTTGCTTTTCTGCTGTCTCCTGCTTGCATTCAGATAAGTCTCCCAGAACTAACCGTGGTCTGGTCGGAGATTTTTTTCCCGCATTGCATGGCAAGGTGCGAGAGATGGCTGTAGAGTGCTCGAGGCGCACGCTAAATTGCACGCCTGTCCCGCTTTATACGTGTTAAAGCCGGAGTGGTTATCAGGCATCGTCAGCTGGAGGGAAACAATTCCAGTCTGATGTTGCCAGATGGTGTTCATCTCACAGAAATAGGTTTGATACAGGAAAGATATATATCTTTGTACCGTGTTAGCCAGTAGATAGAAAAATATTTAGAATTGAGAGTCCTCAGTGGTTGATGCCTTTTAATGGCTAACTGAAAAGATGGTAACAAATTGCAAGCTTTCGAGACTACTCAGGTCTCTTCATCAGGCAAAGACTAATACAAAATCTGAAGAGTCACATATTTATGCACAAAGCAGCACAGAAATAACGCAATAGATAAGACAAGTGACGTGAAGCAGAATTGTCCTTATGGGACAGGGATAAACATAAATATTGGAAAAGTTGATAGATAAAGAGTGTGAAAGTTTACCCCAATCAGAGGACAATAAAACTTTCACACTCCTTATCTATGAACTGTTCCAATATTTATGTTCATCCCTCTCCCATAATGACAATTCTGCTTCACGTCACTTGTCTTTTCCATTGCATTATTTCTGTGCTGCTTTGTGCATAAATATGTGACTCTTCAGATTTTGTATTAGTCTTTGCCTGATGAAGAGACCTGAGTAGTCTCGAAAGCTTACAGTTTGTTACCATCTTTTCAGTTCACCATTAAAAGGTATCAACCACAAAGGACTCTCAATTCTAAATATTTTTCAGAAATACGTTTGGACATTTTCCTCTCTGGTCTACAGGACGTTATTGAACAGGCCTTGTACCAAATGGGTGGGGGTCGGAGCACACTATAAATACTTTGCTCCTCCTTGGCGGTCAATTTGTTATACCATAAGAGTTTTGTATGTACGAAGTCGGACTTGCGCAGGTAGTCTGACTAAGCATATCGATTCGTACCTGTTTCTTATGGCCAATTGTGCTTTATCTGTGATTTTGATACTTATGTGCTGTGCACACCCCTATCGCTGTGACCGACCTTCACCCATTAAAAGAAAAAAGTGTTTTGACTAAATATGTGTATTGTTGTTTATTACATGGGACACCCTGGGGGAGAAAATATGGTTTTGTGGATCTCATCAGTCTTCATTCTGGTCACATACACCTCTTCCACAGTACATATCAAGATAGCTTTCTTCCATACATTCTTTGAAGGTAGTGAGAAATATATTTATTTTTTATTTTACTTACTTATATAGAGCCATTAATTCCACAGCGCTTTACAGACATTATCAGCACTATTCCCATTGGGGCTCACAATCTAGTTTCCATATCAGTATGTCTTTGGAGTGTGTTAAGAAACCGGAGAAAACCCACGTAAACAAAGGAAGATTGGGATTCTATGTTATTTTAAGTCATTTCCCTATCTAAATTTGTCTGTAGGGCACTTCTGCTCTTACCCCCATTTCGCTTACTTTTGCAGCCCCTTGGCCCTTACAATGACCATTTTACAGTCATTTTAAAGCACCGAAGTTTGGGTCACCATTGACTTCTATTGGATTCTACGTTAAGCTCAGATACTGAACCGAACTTTTAACTCCAGTTCTGACAAACCTGACGAATCCGAACATCCACGGGTCTGCTCATCCTTAGACATAACAATAAATATGTTTATAAATGTCAAACAATTGTAAATATAGCAATATTAGTCTCTTGGTATGGGGTAGTAAAATGAGAGGTCTGGCAACAATATTCAAATATGCCACTCATAAGTATACCCTCTTTCTAAATATTTCTGATCTTAGTATCAACTGTGACAGGGTCACTGGTTTTGTATGTGAGGGGAGGTATGTGTCACACAGGATGCTCTCCTGTGTGAACTAAGACCTACTTCATTTATCTGCCAGCATGTTATATGCTGGTAGGTTTGCTCTGTTAAAGGGTGTGTGGTTTTATGGGAATGGGAAGAGGGCGGAACGCATTCCCCTTACCTCCCCTCAGGGTGTGGCTGAGCAGTGTGTAAAAGCTCAGTCCTGTTTTTTTTTTTGGAGAGTGTGGTCTGGAGAGAAAGGTCTCCAGACAGTATAGTGGAAGTTACCGAGTCTTCCACAAGGACTTTAACAGTGCAGTTTATGCTACCGAGAGCGGGTGGAACCCACTCATCTATGGACTGAGTTATTGTTTGTTTTTTTTATGTTTTCCCGTTTAACCCAGAGAGGTCATGTTTACTTTTCCTGCAAAACCGGCATGAGTTTATGGCTGATAATAAACCAGAAGAAAGACAACCCAGGGAACGTGTGTCCTGAGTCTGCCTCGGGGAGAGCCGAGCGAGTCGTCTTGCCACACAACATAATATTGCTAGTCACCATAATAATACATCAGACACATACATGTACACATGAGCAGGAAAATATTACATGTACAGGAAATTACCTTAAAATGGATGAAATGCATTGAAATGCTTTGTGAATATGATGTTGTATTTTACAGCATTTAGTGTAGTTCTTTCTCTGTCTGGACTTTTCAGGCAGTCTTTCTACCCTAGTTTGCTGACCTTTTTATTATGCATTAGAAACTAACTGCTTTGTATATTCTTTTTCTTCCATGAAACAAGGTTTTTGATTTTTTCCTGTTCTTGAAAGCTTTTATTTTCTGTACATTCGATTCTTTTAAATTGGATGTGAGGGATTTCTTTGAGCAATTTCTTTTTTCTGATTTCTGCTGTTATCTATATAAGGCCGGCGTCACACTGGCGACATAATCGGACGACTGCAATGCGATGAAAAATCGTATTGCAGTCTGCCCTATGTTAATCTATGGAGCAGCTCCCAGTATCAGATTTTTTGTGGTCCGTTTTAAACGTCCGTGTACAATCGCAGCATGCTGCGATTGTCACCGATTGTGGGTCGACAATCGCCAATGCAAGTCTATGGGAGCGATGAAAAATCGGATTACAAACGGACCACACTGTGTGACTTGCGATGAAATCGCATCAGTGTCCTTTAGAAAAGCCGGCAATTCATCCCCGGTATACTGTAAAATCACACTGACAGCTTTAATAAAGAATAGAAAGAATAGATATCCACACATAGAATACATATATATATATATGTAATTGTGACATGTATATATATATATATATTTATATTTCCTAGACTTCTACATACTGTAATAGCCGCAAATTCAATTGCCGGCTTCTGTGAAATTACAGAAGCCGACATGAAATGATACATTGTTTCCACACAGTTAACCATGTAATTTCCTGTATTTTGATATTTGTTTAGAACTTACAATTACATGAGTGTATTTGTGCAAAATTTCAGACATGTAGGGGTTAATTAAAGGTGTAATTTCGTTGAAAAAAAATGCGTGGGCTCCCGCTGTATTTTCTCCACCAGACAGACAAAGCAAAGCGAGTGGGGCAGATAATAACAGCCTAGGGAGGGTACATTTTTTGTGCCCCCCCTGGCTACTAACATCTGCCCCCAGACACCCCAGAAAGGGCAAATCTATAATTAGATTCGCCCTTTCTGGCACTTTGCCCGTCTATTCCCATTGCCCTGTAGCGGTGGCGAATGGGTTAATAATATCACCTTACTGTCACCTTAGTATTGAAAGGTGACCTTAAGGCAGGTTAATAATTGAGAGCTGTCAATTAGACAACTATCAATTATTAATCCTATTGTATGAAAGAAAAATCAAACACACACAGTTTAATAAAAAATAAGTTTAAATAAATAATCACACAGTTTTTTACCATATTTTATTTTCCTGCTAAAACCATTTCCTGTAATAAAAATAAATAAAAAAGCAAAATTATACTTACCAATCCGATGTACAGTCAGGTCCCACGCTGTAATCCATCAGAAAGGGTTAAGAGGTTACAGTTAGCAGGGAGATAATTCTGTCTCCTAGCTCTAACCCCATGAATGAATAAGTTCCTCTCCCAGCGAAAGTAGAGGAATAGATTCATGAATGGAGCTTAATTGATTTATTGGCAATTTAACTTTAGTGACCTGACCTAAAGGGAAAGTGGACACAATCAATTAAGCTTCATTCATGAATCACATCCTCTCCTGTCCCCAGGAGAGGAACTTATTAATTCAGGAGCTTTGAGCTGAGCATGCAGGATTACTTGCACTGCTTGGCTCAAAGCTAGTTAACCCTTTGTGAAGGATTACAGCGTGGGACGTGACAGATCAGCGGAATAGGTAAGAATAATGTTTTTTTATTTTTTTATCTTTATTTTAGGAGATCAATGGCTTCGCACGGATTAAGTGTAAAATAAAATATGGTCAAAAAAATGTGTTTTTATTTCATTAAAATTAATTTTTATTAATGTGTCTGTGTTTTTTAAATTTACTTCAATAGGATTAATAATTGATAGTTGTGTAATTGACAGCTCTCAATTATTAACCTGCCTTAAGGTCACCTTTCAATACTAAGGTGACAGTAAGGTGAGATTATTAACCCATTCGCCACCGCTACAGGGCAATGGGAATAGACGGGCAAAGTGCCAGAAAGGGCGAATCTAATTATAGATTTGCCCTTTCTGGGGTGTCTGGGGGCAGATGTTAGTAGCCAGGGGGGGCACAAAAAAAAAAGTACCCTCCCTAGGCTATTATTATCTGCCCCCACTCGCTTGCTTTGTCTGTCTGGTGGAGAAAATACAGCGGGAGCCCACGCATTTTTTTGTCAACGAATTTACACCTTTAATTAACCCCTACATGTCTGAAATTTAGCACAAATACACTCATGTAATTGTAAGTTCTAAACAAATATCAAAATACAGGAAATGACATGGTTAACTGTGTGGAAACAATGTATCATTTCATGTCGGCTTCTGTGATTTCACAGAAGCCGGCAATTGAATTAGCGGCTATAACAGTATGTAGAAGTCTAGGAACTATAAATATATGTATATATATGTCACAATGACATGTATATATATATATATATATATATGTGTTCTATGTGTATATATCTATTCCTTTTTTTGTGATTGAAATACTATTCTTTTGGATCCATTATATGTCAGTTTTGCAAGCCTGCGAGAAAATCTCGCAAGTCGGATGAAAATCGGATGTTACAAGGTACACACACATGCGACTAAATCGCATCTTTGAAGGAAAATCGGATGCCAGAAGGATGTGTGATGTTTGCATTTTGATCCGACAATCGACCGTCTAAAACAGACCGATTTTTTGTCGTTGTGTGTGACGCCGGCCTAACTGTTGATGTTGACAAATTTAAAATATGTTTCTGAAATGAATGGATCTCAATTATGTTCTATAATGATGTCTTAGAATTATAACTTTTCTTTATGGAAATTGAGAGTAGGTTGGATCCTAAATGGGTTGAGAGTAATTGACTCACAGAATTTTATAGCATCTCTTTCTTCTCCATTCTACTGTATAATATGAACATTATATGATCATATTAACATATGATCATCAATGTATCTTTTGTAAAAAAAAATATGTTGGAGTTGTAATTGACATAATTAAGGATATATATTTCTTAAAAGACACTAATGGCAAGTTTTGTGTATGTGGGGGTTATCTTGGTACCCATTACGGTACCAAAGCAATGATGGTAGATTTCCTCCATGTACCCAAAAAGTTGTTTCTGAAAATGAATTCTAGACTATTGATCAAGAAGGTTTTTTGGAGTTGAGGTATGGAATCATTCTTTTGTGCGTATTTCCATAGTATAGATCAATTTGCGCTGAATATTGCTGTAGACTGATGTGACATCTGTAGTTATAAAACTATAGTTTTCATTCATTTTCATTCCAGATGCGTGTATTCAATTCTTTAATCAGCTGCGTGGAGTCCTTAAAATACTGGGGAGGTTTGTGACATATTCCTGAAGATAGAGGTCTAGATGGTGAGATAAATAACAAGTGGCTGAGTTGATAACAAAAATTGGTATACATGAAGGAATTTGAAATGATTTATGTATTTTGGGCAGATAAGTCTTCTTCCTCTTTAGTAAGCATTTTATTGCTTGTAGCAAAAGTCTAGAATTAATTTTAGGAAACTATATTTTCTGTGTAGCGCATAACGGAAGAAAAAATATTCAATAAGAAAATTTTACATCAATTAGTGAACCATTTTTACTTTTTGATATTTTTAAACTTTTAATCTTATTTTTTTTTTATTTGCCATGTATCACAAAACTGATAACATCCAAAAACATTTTACAGAGGGTCCTACAGTCACAATAATGGTTGAAAAAAGTTGTATATCTTCAGAGAAGAAGAAGACTATGGACTATTCATGGACTATAAGTCAATTTATGCCAGATTGACACTATCTACAAGGAGAAACGTTTCCTGTTAGGCCCCAATTATAACTTTGGAACATCATAAAAACTTTTACAGTGAAGTCGACTGGCCGCAGAAATTATTACATCCAATGGATTAAATTTAACCCCTCTCTGCCATCAGACGTACTATTCCGTCCATGTGACCCTGGACCTAATTCCCATGGACGGAATAGTACGTCATAGGCGATCAGCTGCGCTCCCGGGGGGAGAGTAGCTGATCGCCGCCGGGTGTCAGCTGTATATCACAGCTGACACCCAGCACTATGTGTCAGGAGCGGTCACGGACCGCTCCCGGCACATTAACCCCTAGCACACCGCGATCAAACATGATCGCGCTGTGCCCGGGGCACAGGGGAGGATCGCGCAGGCAGGGGGCTCCCTGCGCGCCCCCCTGAGACCCTCAGAGCAGCGCAATGTGTCGCGCTGTTCCGAGGGTCCGTCCTCCCTCCAGGTCCCCGGATCCAAGATGGCGCCGGGGTCCTGCAGGGAGGCGGCTTCCTCAGTGCCTGCTGAGAGCAGGCGCAGAGGAAGCCTGCAGCGATGCCAGAGCGATCGCTGGTGTGACAGAGTGCTGTGCACACTGTCACACCAGCGATCTGCTAAAATACTGTGATGTAAAAAAGTTAAAAAAATAAAAATAAAAAGTGGTAAAAAAAATCATCAAAAAAAAAAAAAAATATTCCCCAATAAATTAATTTCTTCCTGTAAATAAAAAAAACAAAACAATAAAAGTACACATATTTGGTATTGCCGCGTCTGTAACGACCCCCCCTATAAAACTGTCCCACTAGTTAACCCCTTTAGTGAACCCCTTAAAAAAAAAAAAAAACTAAGCAAAAAATCAATGCTTTATCATCATACCGCCGAACAAAAAGTGGAATAACACGCGATCAAAAAGACAGATATAAATAAACATGGTACCGCTGAAAACGTCATCTTGTCCCGCAAAAAACGAGCCATCATACAGCATCATCAGCGAAAAAATAAAAAAGTTATAGCTCGCAGAATGAAGCGATGCAAAAATAATGATTTTTTTATATAAAATTGTTTTTATTCTATAAAAGCGCCAAAACATAAAAAAATGATATAAATGAGGTATCACCATAATCGTACTGACCCGAAGAATAAAACTGCTTTATCAATTTTACCACACACGGAACGGTATAAACGCCTCCCCCAAAGAAATTCATGAATTGCTGATTTTTGTTCATTCTAACCTCCCAAAAATCGAAATAAAAAGCGATCAAAAAATGTCACGTGCTCAAAAATGGTACCAATAAAAACGTCACCTCGTCCCGCAAAAAATAAGACCTCACATGACTCTGTGGGCCAAAATATGCAAAAATTATAGCTCTCAAAATGTGGTGATGCAAAAAACTACTTTTTGCAATAAAAAGCGTCTTTTAGCGTGACAGCTGCCAATCACAAAAACCCGCTATAAATAGTAAATCAAACCCCCCTTTATCAACCCCTTAGTTAGGGAAAAATAATAAAATTAAAAAAATGTATTTGTTTCCATTTTCCCATTAGGGTTAGTGTTGCGGCTAAAGTTAGGGTTAGGATTGGCGCTAAAGTTAGTATTAGGGTTATGGTTGGGATTAGGGTTAGGGGTGTGTTAGGGTTATGTTTGTGGTTAGGGTTGGGACTAGGGTTAGGGGTATGTTGGGGTTAGGGTTGGAGTTAGAATTGGGGGGTTTCTGCTGTTTAGGCACATCAGGGGCTCTCCAAATGTGACATGGCGTCTGATCTCAATTCCCGCCAATTCTGCGTTGAAAAAGTCAAACGGTGCTCCTTCACTTCTGAGCTCTGCCATGCGCCCAAACAGTAGTTTACCCCCGCATATGGGGTATCAGCGTACTCTGTACCCCAAGAGTTATTGTGCAATTTGTCCTATTTCTTCTGTTACCCTTGGGAAAATAAAAAACTGGGGGCGACAAAATCATTTTTGTAAAAAAAAAATGATTTTTTTGTTTTTACGGCTGTATGTTATAAATTTTCTGTGAAGCACTTGGGGCTTCATAGCGCTCACCACACTTCTAGATAAGTTCCTTGTGGGGTCTATTTTCCAAAATGGGGTCACTTGTGGGGGGTTTCCACTGTTTAGGCGCATCAGGGGCTCTCCAAATGCGACATGACGCCCCCAGACCATTCCATCAAAGTCTGCAATCCAAAACGTCACTACTTCCCTTCCGAGCCCAGACGTGCACCCATACAGTCGTTTTCTCACACATGTTGGGTATCAGCGTACTCAGGACAAATTGGACAACAACTTTTGGGGTCCAATTTCTCCTGTTACCCTTGTGAAAATAAAATATTCGGGGCGAAAAAATCATTTTTGTAAAAAAAAAAAAGGATTTTTTATTTTTACAGCTGTACGTTATAAACTTCTGTGAAGCACTTAGGGGTTCAAAGTGCTCAACATACTTCTAGATAAGTTCCTTGTGGGGTCTATTTTCCAAAATGGGGTCACTTGTGGGGGGTTTCCACTGTTTAGGCGCATCAGGGGCTCTCCAAATGCGACATGACGCCCCCAGACCATTCCATCAAAGTCTGCAATCCAAAACGTCACTACTTCCCTTCCGAGCCCAGACGTGCACCCATACAGTCGTTTTCTCACACATGCTGGGTATCAGCGTACTCAGGACAAATTGGACAACAACTTTTGGGGTCCAATTTCTCCTGTTACCCTTGTGAAAATAAAATATTGGGGGCGAAAAAATCATTTTTGTAAAAAAAAAAAAGGATTTTTTATTTTTACGGCTGTACGTTATAAACTTCTGGGAAGCACTTCGGGGTTCAAAGTGCTCACCACACATCTAGATAAGTTCCTTGTGGGGTCTATTTTCCAAAATGGGGTCACTTGTGGGGGTTTCCACTGATTAGGCACATCAGGGGCTCTCCAAATGCGACATGACGCCCCCAGACCATTCCATCAAAGTCTGCAATCCAAAACGTCACTACTTCCCTTCCGAGCCCCGACGTGCGCCCATACAGTAGTTTACTCCCACATATTGGGTATTAGCGTACTCAGGACAAATTGGACAACAACTTTTGGGGTCCAATTTCTCCTGTTACCCTTGTGAAAATAAAATATTGGGGGCGAAAAAATCATTTTTGTAAAAAAAAAAAAGATTTTTTATTTTACGGCTGTACGTTATAAACTTCTGTGAAGCACTTTGGGGTTCAAAGTGCTCACCACACATCTAGATAAGTTCCTTGAGGGGTCTAGTTTCCAAAATGGTGTCATTTGTGGGGGGTTTCCACTGTTTAGGCAGATCAGGAGCTCTCCAAACACGACATGGCATCCAGCCAATTCTGCGTTGAAAAAGTCAAATGGCGCTCCTTCCCTTCCAAACTCTGCCATGCACCCAAACAGTGGTTTACCCCCACATATGGGGTATCAGCGTACTCAGGACAAATTGCACAATAACTTTTGGAGTCTTGTTACCCTTGGGAAAATAAAAATTGGGGTGAAAAGATCAATTTTGTGGAAAAAATATGATTTTTTTAATTTTACGGCTCTACGTTATAAACTTGTGTGAAGCACTTGGGGGTTCAAATTGCTCACCAAAGATCTAGATAAGTTCCTTAGGGGGTCTAGTTTCCCAAATGGGGTCACTTGTGGGGGTTTCCACTGTTTAGGCACATCAGGGACTCTCCAAATGCAACATGGCGTCCAATCTCAATTCCAGCCAATTTTGGTTGGAAACAGTCAAATGGTGCTACTTCCATTCCGAGCTCTGCCATGCGCCCAAACAGTGGTTCCCCCCCACATATGGGGTATCAACGTACTCAGGACAAATTGGACAACAACTTTTGAGGTCCAATTTCTCCTGTTACCTATGGGAAAATAAAAAATTAGTGACTAAGAGATAATTTTTGTGGGAAAAAAATAGGATTTTTTATTTTCATGCCCGGGCATTATAAACTTGTGTGAAGCACTTGGGGGTTCAAAGTGCTCACCAAAGATCTAGATAAGTTCCTTAGGGGGTCTAGCTTCCAAAATGGGGTCACTTGTGGGGGGTTTCCACTGTTTAGGCTCATCTGGGGCACTACAAACGGAACATGACCCCCATCAATGTTTGCATTCCAAAACGTTACTGCTTCCTTTCCAAGCCCTGCCGTGCGCCCAAACAGTTTCCCCCCCCCACATATGGGGTATCAGCGTACTCAGGACAAATTGGACAACAACTTTTGGGGTCCAATTTCCTTGGGAAAAATCAAAAATTTGGGACTAAAAAATCATTTTTTGGAAAATTGTTTTTTTTTTTTTTCACACCCAGGCATTATAAACTTTTGTGAAACACTTTGGGGCTCAAAGTGCTCACAACAGATCTAGATAAGTTCCTTAGGGGGTCTAGTTTCCAAAATGGTGTCACTTGTGGGGGGTTTCCACTGTTTAGGCGCATCAGTGGCTCTCCAAACACGACATGGCGTCCAATCTCAACTCCAGCCAATTTTAGTTTGAAAAAGTCAAACGGCGCTCCTTCCCTTACGAGCTCTGCCGTGTGCCCAAACAGTGGTTTTCCCCCACATATAGGGTATTGGCGTACTCAGGAGAAATTGCACAACAACTTTATCTGCCCATTTTCTCCTTTTACCCTTGTCAAAAAAAAAAAAGTTTGTAAAAGATCATTTTTGTGGCTAAAAAGTTAAATATTAATTTTTTCCTTCCACGTTGCTTCAGCTCCTGTGAAGCACCTGAAGGGTTAATAAACTTCTTGAATGTGGTTTTGAGTACCTTGAGGGGTGCAGTTTTTAGAATGGTGTCACTTTTTGGTATTTTCTGCTATATAGACCCGTCAAAGTGACTTCAAATGTGAGGTGGTCCCTAAAAAAATGGCTTTGTAAATTTTGTTGTAAAAATGAGAAATCACTGGTCAACTAATAACCCTTATAATTTCCGAACAAAAAAAATTTTGGTTCCAAAATTGTGCTGATGTAAAGAGACATGTGGGAAATGTTATTTCTTAACTATTTTGTGTGACATATTTCTCTGTTTTAAGGGAAAAAAAATTCAAAGTTTGAAAACTGCAAAATTTTCAAAATTTTCGCCATATTTGTGTTTTTTTCAAAAATAAACGCAAGTTATATCGAAGAAATTATACTTCTAACGTGAAGTACAATATGTCACGAGAAAACAGTCTCAGAATCGCGAAGATCTGTTAAAGCGTTCCAGAGTTATAACCTCATAAAGAGACAGTGGTCAGAATTGTAAAAATTGGCCCGGTCATTAACGTGCAAACCACCCTTGGGGGTGAAGGGGTTAAAGCAATTACACTGAGGACCTCTAGTGGCAGGCACAACATAGCTACAATTGAAAATTCATTTTCTGACTGGATTTTATACCTCTTTTACATCTTTATAACAAGATAAAATAAAGAGAAAGGGTAGCTGATAGGGGTATGACACAAAGGTGTAAACAATACAGTATATAACAACTGTGTGAACTAGAGTAATGATGCTATGCTTCAACCTATGTAGCAACCCAGACAGTCTGTAAAAATACTGGAAAAAAACAAGGAGAAATGAACCAACCAAAAGTCCAGAATCAAAATAATTGCTATTAATATTGTTTATTCCAAAACCAGGGAGGTAACAGAATGTATAACAAAGAAGGGGCGCAAGTGCAATATTCTTCTTTTTCCAGTTTTACTTTTTTTTCACATTTTCATTCTTTTATCATGTTTTCATAATGCAGTATATACGCCTCACTATATTTTAACTAATTCTATAATTATTGTATATATTTGCCATATTTAAACTGCTATACAGTATATATGAATTATATGCATTGTTATAGACATACAATGCAGTTATCAGTCCGGACACCACCAGCAGCGCCGAAGACACATTCTGAGAGAAAGATGGCTGCCAGGCATGACAAAACTTCCAAGGCGAGACAGGCAAGCTCAGGCTATGCTTCCATTTTTGAAAATCAAAATGTACAAGGGTCCAACCCCCCCCGATGGCATTGGTATTGAGCTCCAGATACTCCTGTACCATCCTCTCCAGTCATTCACAACATGTCAGAGTTGTACTCTGTTCTGATGGTGCATGGGCTGGTCTAAAAAATTTGGTAAGCGACTCACAAAAATTATATAAAAATTATATAAAAATAACCAAGGCGCTGCCGTGTTATGAGGTAACCTGCTGCGAATAATAAGACAATACCACAATTTTGTCTCAAATAATCCAGATACACATAAAATATATAAAATATTTGTGCTAAGTATTTCCCAAATGTAAGAAAGCTTATCTTAATCGATATAGATGCAATAACCATGATTGACACCAAAAGGTAGGATATCCAGTGAGTACACTAATATGCTTAACAGCTCCAAAGGTCTATCAGTGATTGAAGATCATAATATGAGACTGTGACATGAAACCAATTATTTAAGTCATAATACATTCACATGTGCCGTATAGTTAATATGTCCCATTACAAAAGACAGGTAAAGTCACACTGTTCAGTAGTACCTTACAAACAAACTGATTTGCTAGCGTCCACTTTAGGTAGTATCCATGTTAAGTGAGAATAAGTTTGTTCGTAGTCCATGCAATCTTCAGGGGCACTGTCCCGGCCGGTAACAAATGACCTGTTGCGGTGTCCAAATCCCGCGTTATGCTGCAATCAGCTGTCAGCGGTGGAAAAGAAAAAAAAAAAAAGCGATAGGTCATTAGGACCTTTCGTGATGTCACAGTCGTGACTGCCTATGGAGCGCATTAAATAAGGCTAAAATAGAACTCCAATCTCGTTTGACAGAGAGCCAGTTTGGGAATTTTTTTCAAGAAATTGGATAAAAAGCTTGTACTAATGCAAGTAGAAATTAAACAAAAAAAGAAAGATAAATTCTTGCGAGATAAAGTTGATTATGAAACCAATAATATTTTTTCTTGGAACAAGAAATGTCCCTTTCAGAATAAAAATCGGAAAACCAAAAATCTGAATAGAAAGAAACAATTTTTTAAAGGCTGGACTACAGATTCTGATTCTAGTGCCACGGAGGAGCGAGGTGAATTAAATACCAGCGGTTCCCCGTCTACTTCAGCGGTACCAGTCCCTTTAGGACGAAGATACAGAGAGGCGGAAAAAATAATAGAGCAAGGAAGAAAACGGAAACATGTTTCTTGGAAGAAACATTAACACCAAAAGAATCCTTCCAAATAATAAATCTTTCCAAACGTCAGCTTACTAAAGACCATGTCCAAGTTGTTGGCATATGCAACAGATTAGGACTTATTATAAGGAAAAGGAGGACTTTATGCTGACCTGACAATAGATGGCGATGTTGTATAACGTTTCCTTCTGTTTAATGTATTGTATAAGAAATAGTCTCACTTGTACTTTCACTTTTGTTTTGTTCCTGTTTTCCTGATGCAATGCTGAAATGACTGTGCGTTTTTCCTTTACCTCATGTTGTTACAAGTAAAAGCTTGTTATCCCATGCAGCCTGCTCTGTGAAGTTTTCTACTGCAAAGGTGTGGATTCAGAAGCTGTGCAACAGGTTAAGGGCCCAGACACCCAGATACAGTCACCCCAGATACAGCGTACCCAGACATCCAAACACCAGGGTCACGGACCGGGTCACCGCCGCTGTGACACATCCCCTCGATACACCGGCCTGGTACCGAGTATCCCACTGCCCTGGCGGGCGATCCATATATATACAGTACAGACCAAAAGTTTGGACACACCTTCTCATTCAAAGATTTTTCTGTATTTTCATGACTATGAAAATTGTACATTCACACTGAAGGCATCAAAACTATGAATTAACACATGTGGAATTATATACTTAACAAAAAAGTGTGAAACAACTGAAAATATGTCTTATATTCTAGGTTCTTCAAAGTAGCCACCTTTTGCTTTGATGACGGCTTTGCACACTCTTGGCATTCTCTTGATGAGCTTCAAGAGGTGGTCACCGGAAATGGTTTTCACTTTACAGGTGTGCCGTGTCAGGTTTAATAAGTGGGATTTCTTGCCTTATAAATGGGGTTGGGACCATCAGTTGTGTTGTGTAGAAGTCTGGTGGATACACAGCTGATAGTCCTACTGAATAGACTGTTAGAATTTGTATTATGGCAAGAAAAAAGCAGCTAACTAAAGAAAAACGAGTGGCCATCATTACTTTAAGAAATGAAGGTCAGTCAGTCCGAAAAATTGGGAAAACTTTGAAAGTGTCCCCAAGTGCAGTTGCAAAAACCATCAAGCACTACAAAGAAACTGGCTCACATGAGGACCGCCCCGGGAAAGGAAGACCAAGAGTTATCTCTGCTTCTAAGGATAAGTTTATCTGAGTCGCCAGCCTCAGAAATCGCAGGTTTACAGCAGCTCAGATTAGAGATCAGGTCAATGCCACACAGAGTTCTAGCAGCAGACACATCTCTACAACAACTGTTAAGAGGAGACTTTGTGCAGCAGGCCTTCATGGTAAAATAGCTGCTAGGAAACCACTGCTAAGGACAGGCAACAAGCAGAAGAGACTTGTTTGGGCTAAAGAACACAAGGAATGGACATTAGACCAGTGGAAATCTGTGCTTTGGTCTGATGAGTCCAAATTTGAGATCTTTGGTTCCAACCACCGTGTCTTTGTGCGATGCAGAAAAGGTGAACGGATGGACTCTACATGCCTGGTTCCCACCGTGAAGCATGGAGGAGGAGGTGTGGTGGTGTGGGGGTGCTTTGCTGGTGGCACTGTTGGGTTTCATTCAAAATTGAAGGCATACTGAGCCAGCATGGCTACCACAGCATCTTGCAGCGGCATGATATTCCATCCGGTTTGCGTTGCGTTTGATATTCCACTGTCAGGATGGTTGCCATGACATCCATCCACCATGCTTTGCTCCTCTATCTGAGAGCAGCATTATGCAGGGTCAGAGACCTTGATTCCGGCGATTTGCCACTTAGTGGACGGCATTCTATCATTGTGACAATATCAATGTATTATCTTCTGCAGATCTATCAGAGCACTTTATAACCCAAAAAACATTACTTCACTGCAGAGCTTTCCTATACAGTAAAAGAACGGCATGCAGGTGAACCCCAGCCACACTTTCAGCTTTTGTCTCATGAATGGTCATCTATGGCATATGGAAAAGCTTCTAGACGTACACCGTAGGCTAGGTGCACAAACCTTAGATCTTGTGTTGTGGCTTTAGAGAGTCTTAAGATCTGCTTGGTGCTAGGTTGTGATTGAACCTTGGGGTTAGTGTGAAAGTTATCATCGGTGGTGCTAGGATTGAAAGAATGGTGGCCTTGTGTGGGTTTTACTTTTTAAATTCAGTTTAATGCAATAGAACAGATAGGAGAAAATTTTACTGATAAGACGCAGTCCTAGGCAAAATACCATCATTACCAACATTGTTGTTGCCAAAATAGTCCATTATTGCCAATATTTAAATCCAACCCAAGTCCTGCCAGGGAACGCCCCCAAACAGAGGAGAGCCACCCACTTGTAGAAGGTATTTTTTAGGAAAAAAATCTGCGACATCTCTGGATAGGGGCTTCTTTTTCTTTTTTCTCCCCCCTAAAGCCTTGTGCAGGAGTTAACAGATAAAGAGACCGCCGGGAGCAATCCTCACCTCTTTAAGGTACCCATATCTACCCTCGTAAACGAGGCACCCCAAGGATCTGGCCCACTGCCACCGACGAAGCTCCTGAGAGGTGTCTCCCTCCGCAGCGAGAAAAATAGTCCCATTCAACCTGGGCAGTGCTGTGTGGCGCGCCTGCTCTTGATACACAGGCGAGCTGAGCTGACAGACACGCGGGGCTGGCCGCTGGACTTCCTGGATTTGTCCGGGAGAGTGAAAGCAGCGAGGGTGAGCACAGCACCGCAACAACATCCGCAGAAGCTGTGACTGGGGACTTCAGCCCCCCACGTGTGTCGCCAGACCTGGAGGTAGGAGACGCCGGTTTACCCGGGGGACAGCTTTGCAGATCATTACTGGGGTCACATATATCTATGGAGGTGGTCTGAGCATTGCTGGCAAGCAAATAGATTACAATTAAAACCTGAAAAACACAAATAGATCTTTCCACCCATTAACATTTAGGGCTCATACACACATGCGATGAAGTCGTGCGATGCTCGCATGTGAACTCTCAGCTCTGGCGCCGGCACTCGGGAGTGGAGCGAGCGGCTGCATGTATTTATATGCAGCCGCTCGCTCCACTCCCGAGTGCCGGCGCCAGAGCTGAGAGTTCACATGCGAGCATCGCACGACTTCATCGCATGTGAGTATGAGCCCTTAAGAGGAAAAATCCCATATTTACTATTAAAAAGTCTCTATCACCATCTAATGACTATCTTCGAAATTGCAGCGAAGCAGAAACTTCCATACCTTTATCTAACCTTGCAGCTTCTGCCTCTTACTTTAATATCGTACACATAAAAGAATATGTTATCTTAATTGCTTTTCTGCCAGCTGAGAAAATTCTGATTTAAAAAAAAAAAAAATCTGCTCTATTTTTTTTTTGCCTTGTAGATTCAAGAGCAAGCATGGGGAAATCAACAGTAAAAGCACAGAAAAGTGTATCTAAAACGACAAAATCCATCACACAATGCAGATGTAGATAATTTCTTAAAAAAGGAGGCTACACTACCTGACCCTATCAAGTCCCCCAGAGGACTCTGATTCCGAACCAGAAAGCGATTCTGACATGGGGAGTACAAAAAAGACGCACTAGTCACTCGCTCATTTACTAAACGTATATTATCCAAAACTCTGGAGCCCATAAGGAAAGAGCTTGCTGAGATAAAACAAGATTTGAATCTCCATGGTCATAGGCTTGAAACACTTGAAAATTCACAAATTGCTATGACACAATGGTCCAATGCCTTCCTGGACTGTTTAAACACGCATGAAAGCCAGTTACACGCAGTCCATACAGTATTAGAAGACCATGAAAACGGAGGGTCGTAATAATATGCAAATTAAGGGGCTCCCTGAAAGGGTGGCATTTGAAGGGTGGCATTTGAAGCTTTGAACAAAGCAGCGCTCGAGATCTTCAGAGGCCTTCTCTCCGAATCGGACCCTCAAGAGATTGAGTTAGTAAGGGTACACAGAGCTCTCCGTCCTAAACCCACCCAGGGGGAGCAACCACGATATGTGATATGTCGTTTTCTCGATTATCGTGCGAAGGATCTAGTACTCCGCAGAGCCCGAGAGGCATAGGAGATTTTATATGAAGACTCACAAATCAAACTCTTTCAGGATCTATCCGCCACCACTCTTAGGAAACAGAGAATCTTAAAACCATTCACTGAGGCCATCCTGAAAAAAGGCCTCCGTTTCCGTTGGCTTTTCCCCTTTGGTATCCATATAGCAGCTGGGGATAAAAGTATTCAGATTAGATCCTCATTGGACATAAAATCGGCCTGCAAAACGTTGGAGATACAGTAACACTGGAAACTTACCCTGATCTGGAGTCCTTCCAACGGCATCACTGCTGCTGCCTCTACCCGATATACCGTCTTGGCAGATGGCTCTGACCCCGAAGTCACAGAAGCAGAAGAGAAAACTGGCAAAAACGCCATCGCCAAAGGACTTTGAGAACGCCACCTGACCTTGAGTTGTTGTCCTATGCCCCAGTTAATCACGCGTCTAAACTCAGATGTGTGGTACTGGTTTAGGTCACTTCTCATGGGAAGTTTTGCGTATTCACTTCTGAATGATCACACCTAATCCATGTAATTGGTTTCCTCAGGAAGAGTCCTGATTTTGGGTTACTTGTTGGCCCATGTCAGGCAATATATCAAAACAGAGCAGTTTCAGTTTAAGGTTTTGTAATATTTGAATTTTCTTTGAGCTGGCTTTCCATAATGCTATGATTAATATTAGTTACTGTTGTTCACCATTGAATATAAGAATAGTAACCCTCTATGTCTATATAATATTTCTGTTAATCTCCTACATTCGTTTTTTTATTACTATGTTCTACCCCTCCTATTTCACCCCTCCCCCCACCTCTTGTAGGCACGAGAACCGAACTACAGTGCAAGAAATAAAGTCGATACACCACACAGAGCCATGGCGAACCCTGATAAGGTATACATGTTTGTATAATTTAACGCACACGGGTTGAACTCCCCAAGTATGAGACGCAATACGTTACAGTTATTTAAAAAACAAGGAGCAGATGTTCTTCTTATACAAGAAACACATTTTAAACCCAACAACTTACCCTCCTTTGAGCAGTCGATCTATGACAAGTGGCATCATGCAACAACTACACAATAAAGATCGAGGGACACATCAGTAGCAGTGGCGAGGGGAGTGTCCTTCCAGTTGAGTCAATGGCAGACCCTTAAGGTTGTTATGTTTTAGTTAAAGGTCTCTTAGATAGTACCCTTGTGACATTATGTAGTTTATACACTCCAAATAAAAAGTTACTAAAGTGGCTAATTTCAACCTTGAAAAAGATTGATAGCTTCAGGGAGGGTGTATTGGTGATAGATGTGGACCTCAATGTTGCACTGGAGCCCCTGATGGGTACCAAAAAACAAAAAAGTGCAATCTACCCCAACGATTTGCATAGAATAAAATCTCAACTGAAGTCATTGCAGCTGATAGATATCTGGAGATATCTGAACCCATCGGAATGCGACTACACTTTCTACTCCCACCCCCATAGCTCTTACCATAGATTGGATTATATCTTTACTCCCAGAAAAATCCTTCCTAGTATCAAGCAAGAAAAAATAATCTGTAATATTTACTCTGACCACTCGGCAGTGTCCTTAAAACTCTCACTATCCAAACCCTACCCCCGATGTAGAACATGGCGTCTTAATGAGTCTGTACTAGGGAATGCATCCCCCGGAACACACCGCTCACATTTCCTCCTGCAACTACAGAAGATCCCCCTTGAAAAAGGCTGAATAGGCCGAAACGTTGGGGCTTTGTACAAATCCTGTTTGGAATTTCATATGGTGTGTGTCAATAAAAACAACCATCAAAAGAAAACTTTTCTTCAGATTCTTTTTTCTTGGAGAGTGCTCGAGGTTTTGCCTTACTATACGTTTGTGGAAAGCCAGGATTGTGACCCGCTGGTCGCCTGGCTCCATGGAGTTGTGACTCTCTAGTCAACTGGCCTTGTACCTGAATGGACTGTCATCTCCCTATGCATGTTGTTACTTCCTCTCTGTGTGCGAGCCGCAGGTGGATTAGCCAACCCTGGGAGCTCTGAAGTAACAGTTGCCATTATCATGGCAAGTCAGCGGAAGGGTGATACTCTGTAGTGAGCACCATCTTGGGGTATTTTGCTGGGACTGTTCTACGTGTTATCTGCCTGTTTTGTGGTTCAATAAAGTATTGCCACTCTGTTTTACCCTCAATCTGTGTTGTCTGAGTAGCGTTATGCCCATGTTAAAGGGAGAGGGAGCGTTCAGCGAGACGATCACTGGTCCATACGGTTTCGGCTAGCAGACCCGGGCATCTGCCGACCCCCTGTGTCTCCACAGGTATCACATAGATGTAAAAGATATGCATGGCAGAAATCTATGTGTGTGGTAAATGTCAATACAAGATAAGTAAACAGGCCACAGAGGATTACCTTGGTGGTCCACAGTCCAAGTACACAACCCGACGTGCCTTTCGGAAAGAGTCCAATCACCTCTGGCATCACCGCCCCCACCTTCGTACAAACTGAACATGACGAGGACATCTGGAATCAGCTGCAGCCCTGGCTCGTCTTCATGCTCACTTTGTCCGAAGACGGGGACAGTGATGCCAGCGCTGATTGGGTGCCGGCATCACATGTCATTTTACAGCATCACCGGAAATGCAAGTGCCGACACCGCTGGAACTTCCTGCCCTTTCAAGAAGAATTTTCAGCAGGCTTCTTATCATCAGAGGCAAGATTACATTATCTCTATAGGGATGTTCCCAGATGATATTTACTTTTTGAAGCCCGAAACAACAAACATATGGATCACTGGGTGTGTGCACTAAAGTTCTTTACCATAAACGTCAGTCTCAAGGTGGACTCTGTCGTGTCACAGTGGAGCTGAGGATTGAACTCTTCAAATTCTTAGAGAATAAGCCAGGCAGTTTTTGAAAAATAAACTCTTCTTTACGAAGCTTTGGAACTATATACAAATAGTAGCAGGTGGTACCAGTTGGTTCATATCAGCAGTGTGGGAGCATTCCCTGTGTGAAAGGGAAAAAGGAGAAGACACCTAATCTGGGGTGCCAGCTTAACTGAAGAAAGCTGACAGCGTTTATTGTTATTTGACCTCATACCTGAGGTAATTCGCTGAGGGAAGTAACGCCATTGCTGAAGACCCAAATTCCGCTTTGACTGAGATTCCCTTTCAGACAGGTTTGGTTGTCTGCACTGGAGATGTTGGGGCTCTGGCAGAAGTAACCGCAGTGTTTTCAGCCTGATCCGCTATTCCCTCTGAGGCGGGAGAGCAGTGACACGGCCAAACAACAAAACCGGAAGTGACTGTCACGCTGTATAGCAGATATAATATAATGTGATGTCAGTAATCTATATCAAAAGGGCAACATACTATATAACATGCGCATAGATATATGATAACATAGAATTACCTGACAGAATGTCCAGTGGGTCAATACGGAATCCGTTATACGCTGTCTCTGGCTAGAGGGTGACCGGGGTCTATGCTGACCCTAAACTGGGGTCCTAACTAATCCCTCTACCTGGAGGTACTGTTAAAGGTACAGAGGTCCAGGCCACCAGCGTAAACCCTGTCTCCTATCAATCCCTGCCAACTGTAATCTAGTCCTAAGAAGGACCCTGATTACCACCAAAGGGAATGAACAGGTAACGGTTAATGAACAGAAAGACATACAAGAAAGACAAGAAATAAAGTAAATAAAGTCTTACATACAACACTCACACACAGTAGGAACACCTAAGGTCTCAGAGATAAACTATAAGCTATAAGAGTAAAAACAACTAAGGAACTCTTAGCTTAAGTATTCTCAGAACCGATCCAGTCTGCTAGACTACATGAAGGCTTTCACCGGCATCTAACACCCAGACTGGCAGGGATATAAAGGAAGCTAATTAGAACATAATCAAAAGCAGCCGGGCGAGGCTGGACCTAGTCTTAGCAAAGAGCTAGGTAAAATTAACTCTCTCATTACCAAACACAAAGTAACAGCAACTCAGCTGCGAGAAGTCAGAATGTGCAATCGCGACGATCCTCGTGGCGATGCACCCATGACAGTACCCCCCCTTCTACGAGGGGCCTCCGGACCCTCAAGGCCAGGTCTGCCCGGGTAAGTTGTGTGGAAGGTCCGAACCAATCGATCTGCGTTAACCTCCGACGCAGGGACCCACGTCCTCTCCTCAGGACCATACCCCTTCCAATGAACCAGGTACTGAAGGGACCGACGACTGAGACGTGAGTCAATGATTTTCGACCCATGAAATTCCACGTTATCATTGACCACCACTGAAGGAGGAGGTAGAGGTGACGGTATGACTGGTGCCACATACTTTTTAAGTAATGACTTGTGAAACACATTATGAATTTTAAACGTAGGAGGGAGGTCCAAACGAAATGCCACAGGATTAATTATGGAACTGATCCTGTACGGCCCGATGAATCTGGGACCCAACCTCCAGGAGGAAACTTTAAGTTTTAAATTCCTGGTAGACAACCAAACCAGATCGTTCACCTTCAGATCTAGACCAGAAACTCTCCCCCTATCAGCCATCCGTTTGTAACGGTTCCCCGTAACCTTCAGTCTTAACCGATCTGGAACTATCAGTCTCCCTGAAAGTCCCACAGGGGCGTCCCCCTGAGCCCCCAATACCTCCCCCTCAAGCTCAGAGCATACAGCTGACACTACAACTCCCTCCTGAGGAATAGGAACCGGATCATCCATCCTCCCGGCCCCTGGGAAAGTACGAGATAAGGCATCAGGAAGCAACTTTATTGAGCAGTCATATGCGCGATGAGGAGGTAACTCTTTACACCCCTCCTCTGAGAACATCTCCCCAAAGTCCTCCAGAAAAGGAGACAAAGTCCTAGGCACAACCGCACCGATGACCATGCTCATGCAGTTATTCCTGCAAAATTCACCCCACTGGCTTATCTTTCCGGATTGCCAATCAATCACTGGGTTATGTTTAGCCAACCAAGGAAGTCCCAACACAATAGGAGTAGGTAGACCCTCCAACACATAACAAGACAATTGCTCTTTATGTCTTGCCCCTACTCGAAGATCTATGTTATGAACAGCTTGTACCAAGCTACCTTGACCGAGAGGTCTAGAATTAATAGAGACTATAGGGACCGGTTTGGCCAAAACACTCAGTTGCATACCATGCACCTGGGCAAACCGAGCGTCCACCAGATTAGCCCCGGACCCACTATCAAGAAAAACAGAAATCCTCTCAGTTCTAGTACCAATCACCACCTCCGCAGGCACGAGAAACTGAGAGGGATTTGGGGACGAAATACACACTCCCAGGTTAACTCCTTTGCTCAAAGAGGCCCGGGATGGACACCCCCCAACAAAATGTCCCTCTCTCCCGCAAAAGAAACACCTTCTAGTCTTGCGGTGCACCGCCGGTTCCCTCCTACAAAAAGATGTCCCTCCCAACTGCATGGGTTCCTCAGAACAGACCAGGGGAACCTCAGTATAAGGGACTTTAGTAGTAGGTGGAGTCATCACGGGAGGCGGAGTTACCTCGCGTCTTCCCCGAATTCGTCTATCAATGCGAATAGCGAGGGCCATAGCAGCCTCCAGTGATGGAGGAGAATCATACTGAGCCAACACATCTTTTAATTTGTCAGACAACCCTTGACAAAACTGGCTCCTAAGAGCTGGGTCATTCCACTGAGTATCTGTTGCCCATCTACGGAACTCAGAAGAATATTCCTCCGCTGGACGATTTCCTTGCCGTATTTTACGTAACTTTGTTTCAGCAAGGGAAACTCGATCCGGATCATCATATACCAGACCCAGGGCAGTAAAAAATCGATCCACTGACTGGAGATCTGGGGAGCCTGGAGGAATAGAGAACGCCCAAGATTGAGGGTCCCCTTGTAAGAGCGAGATAACAATTCCCACCCTCTGCTCTTCACTCCCAGATGACCGAGGCCGCAGCCGAAAGTACAATTTACATGCCTCCCGGAAAGTAAAAAATTTGTCCCGCCCACCAGTGAACCTGTCCGGAAGAGCAACCTTAGGTTCAGATCTGGTTTGCTCCGGGGGGGACAGAACCTTGGACTTAATGTCTGCAAACTCCATGGACAACCCCTGCAACTGCCGGGCCAGCTGGGCTACTGGATCCATGACAGCTGGGGAGAATCTTTAGTATGGGCCGGTGAAAATGTCACGCTGTATAGCAGATATATATATATGTGATGTCAGTAATCTATATCAAAAGGGCAACATACTATATAACATGCGCATAGATATATGATAACATAGAATTACCTGACAGAATGTCCAGTGGGTCAATACGGAATCCGTTATACGCTGTCTCTGGCTAGAGGGTGACCGGGGTCTATGCTGACCCTAAACTGGGGTCCTAACTAATCCCTCTACCTGGAGGTACTGTTAAAGGTACAGAGGTCCAGGCCACCAGCGTAAACCCTGTCTCCTATCAATCCCTGCCAACTGTAATCTAGTCCTAAGAAGGACCCTGATTACCACCAAAGGGAATGAACAGGTAACGGTTAATGAACAGAAAGACATACAAGAAAGACAAGAAATAAAGTAAATAAAGTCTTACATACAACACTCACACACAGTAGGAACACCTAAGGTCTCAGAGATAAACTATAAGCTATAAGAGTAAAAACAACTAAGGAACTCTTAGCTTAAGTATTCTCAGAACCGATCCAGTCTGCTAGACTACATGAAGGCTTTCACCGGCATCTAACACCCAGACTGGCAGGGATATAAAGGAAGCTAATTAGAACATAATCAAAAGCAGCCGGGCGAGGCTGGACCTAGTCTTAGCAAAGAGCTAGGTAAAATTAACTCTCTCATTACCAAACACAAAGTAACAGCAACTCAGCTGCGAGAAGTCAGAATGTGCAATCGCGACGATCCTCGTGGCGATGCACCCATGACAGTGACGCTACCGCCATTCTTTTAAAAAAGAGGCGCGAAATTTATTGTGCTGAGGAATGTAACAGAAACGCCTGAAGAGTGAGAGGGTGGCTGCCCCCGCTGTATCGAGACTTTTGAGGTAGTTACCATTGTGTTTTCAACAGTCCCGGGCTTCCTATGGAGTGAGGACGCGACGCTACCTTTGAACAACAAGACCGAGAGTGACGACGCCGCCATTACAGAGAAAAGGCGCGAACGTCACCGCGCTGAAGAAAAGTAGTGGCCGGAACAAGAAAGCAGCGGCGGCAAAGCAGAAAGAGAATAAAAGCTGCTAGATCGTCGGACAAGAAACACAAGAAGGACAGAAAGAATTTAGAGAAGACACACAGGAAGAAAAGAAAGAAATTACCGGAGTTCTGGACTTTTACTTTATTTCTAGTTCTTGAGGTAAAGTAGGGAGATAAGCAAAAGTAGTTATAAAACCTGATATAGCTCGCTAGAGCTTTCTAACGCAAAAGGCTAGATCTTTTTTTTTTCTTTTAATACATCTGGCACATATTTGACTTTACTTTACTTAAATATTATATATAGTGGAATATTGTTATTATTCATATAGGGAAATATTTAATTAAGCTGCAGAAACTGGAATAGAATCCTTGGAAGAGGTTAGTAGTTAATTATTTTGCTGGTCCCTGTTACATATATAATTAATCTAACATACTCAGCTTCTCTAAAATATTGTCTATTTATATAGCCTGAGAGAGAGTTATTCAGGAGACTCCCTGGTAAAATTATATTGAAATTATATTCAAATACCGTGTGATAACCCAGTTTATACAGAAGTTACATTTTAGCTTTTAACGCGGCCGCACTTATATATATAGCACAGCTGCATTCACATATATAGCCTTGCTGTATTCCTTTGTATTATATTGTTACATCTGTGTGACAGCTGTACATTCTATGTATAACAGCCGCACTCATATATAGCGTGATTGCACTTTCATTTATAAAGCAACTGCATTCGTTTGTATGTATGACGCAGCTACACCCAAATCTATAATATAGCTGTTTTTGGATAAATAATGTAATTGCATTCCTATCTATAGAACAACTGCCCTTCCATATAAAATGTAGTTACACTTGTGTATACGACACAGATGCATTCAAATAGTTAAAGTAACCGTATTATCATATATTACGTAGCTCCATAACTGTGTGTGTATAATATAGCAACACTCATTTAAAAAAAGCACACTGATAGATACGTTATAGCAATATTCTATATTATATATTAATATCTTAACGCTTTCTTTTGAATACTTTCACCTTGATACCTTTGCAAAACTAAAACAAAATGACGTCAGGGAATTCTAGATTTAAATCCTCTATTAATAATACTCAAAAACAATGGAGTTCTTCACAAACAAGACCATCAAGTGAAACTCCTATTCTGCTCAGTCCTATGAAATCTAGATCGCCCATTAAAAGGACGAATGGGAAACCTTTTTCGTCTGAAGGGATCTCAAATACTTGTCACGGTAAAATCTCTAAAGGGAAATCTGCTCAAAGAATATCAGGATTCTTCACATAATTCTTCTCTATCCAATAAGACAGCAGAAAAAGATTTAGAGATGGACCTATCACAATCCCAAAAAAGAGGAGCTGACTCTGATAACACTTCGGGAGAATTTTCTCTCAATGGTAGTCCAGCAAAACCCTTACCTAAAAAAGGTTGCCCAACGGCTCCGAGTTCTTCGGATCTGCCACTTGATTTGATTAATTACGAGAGTTTCCTCACTTCTGATAAGCAGGTTTCTGAAGGGGTACTTGCTAATTTTTGCAAGACCCTCAAGGATTCAATTACTGTTGGATTTGAAACACAGAAAAACATGTTTCAAGAAGTATGTGAGAAATTTTCCAACAGGTTCGAAGTGAATGAATCAAGAATCTCACAAGTGGAGGACAAGACTGATACCCTCATTCAGCAAAATCTGGAACTGAAGGAGGAGATCAGTTTCATGAAGTCCAAGTTGGTAGATTTGGAAGACCGGAGTCGCCAAAATAATATCAAACTCAGAGGGATACCAGAGACTGTCATACAGGCTGACCTGATGAATTATGCAAAATCGCTGTTCAAAAAAGTGATCCCCTCCCTTTCCGACATTCAACTTACAATTGATAGAATACAGGTTACCACCGTCCTAAAGGAATTCCTCAGGAAAAACTAGGATGTCATTATGAGATTTTTGTTTTCCGAAACTAAATCAGAATCTTAAATTTATTAGTGGAAAAAGGTACCTTTCCTAATCCTTACGAAAGGATTAAAGTATTTGCAGATTTTTCCCGCTCCACTATGGAGGCCCAAAAGTATTTCCTGATAGTTACATAAAATTGAGAGACTTGGAGATACCATATAGATGAGGGTTTCCTACTAAATTGATAGTATGGCATGGAGGTAAAAATATATTTCTCCTAAATCCTGATGAGGGAAAAGACTTTCTCTCTTTCATCCAAAAAGAATTTAAAGACAAAGGGTAAATTTACACAAAAATATAATATGGTCCCACGGGAGTTCTGCCACAATTTACTTTTTCCCCCAATTTTTGGGAGATTAATTTCTTCCAGGAGACCTCTATTGTTTGGTCATTTAGTTAGTGTGTTTTGTTGAATCCTTTTTGTTCTATCTATTTTGACTTTGAAATTAGCATACTTTCTTCCAGACTTCTAGTTCACATTTTGGTTTTGGTCTGTTCCGTGATGGAGTTGAACTTTTTATCTTATAACGTGAGAGGCTTGAATAGCCCTTTTAAACGCTGCATCACGTGGAAAGAGATCAAATTATATAAGGCAGACATTGTCTGTTTACAGGAGGTCAAATTCTCACGAAATGGCCACCCTCTCTTTCAACACAAAAAATTTCCCCATTCCTTTGCAGCTCTTGGCGTACATAAGAAAGCAGGTGTTATGACAATAATAAGTGACAAACTTGAATTTCAATTTATTAATGAGGAAGCTGATACTAAAGGACATTTTCACATTTTAGTTGGTAAAATTAATGGAAGGCTTTTTACAATAGCAAACATTTATGCTCCTCATAACAAACAAATCTCCTTTTTTAATAAAATAATTAAAAAAATTGACAACATCAAACAAGGCGAATTAATAATAATTGGCGATTTTAATACTGTCCCAGACAAAACAATAGACTCCTCTTCTCAAAATCGCATTTCATCCCCATCTTTTGGTACATGGTTAAGTCAGAATGAGTTATTTGATGTATTTCGTTGTTTGAATTCCTCTTCCAGGGAATTTACCCATTTTTCCAAAACTCACCAATCTTCGTCAAGAATTGATCTAGTTTTAACGAATATCTTCTCTCTGCCTAGATTTAAAAAAGTTAACATTCTAAACAGATCCTTTTCAGATCACTCCCCGCTTATTACTAAATTTCTAATAGGCCCTCCAACAAATAACACCTTTCTATGGAAAGCTAATGTATCCATTTTAAAAAAAAACAAATATAAAGCACTCATCGAAGACACTATAAATAATTACTTTAAAGAAAATGCAATAAATGACATAGATCCGTTTATTCTCTGGCAGGCTCACAAGGCGGTAGTTAGGGGCAAGCTCATGCAGCTATCTGCCATACATAAGAAAGAGTATAGGAGTAAAATTTTTCAAATTCAGGAAGATATTCGGATTAAAGAAGAACAACAATCAGTCCTTCATACCCCTTCTCCAGCTCTTCTTAAAGAATTGTTAACATTAAGACAAAAACTTAGTGATCATATAATGTCTGAATATGACTCAGCCCTTAAAGCTTCTAAATTTGCTTCTTATTCATCTAAAAATAAATCTTCTAAGTATATAATGAAAAAACTTAAATCCGAGCGTATTTATAGGAAAATAACTCAAATTCAATCTTCCCCAGGTGATATCAAGACTCATCCCCAAGATATCGCCAATGTTTTCTCAAAATTTTTTGAGAAATTATATAATTTACATTTAGATCCATTTTCTCCTATACCCAATTTAAATACCATAGATTCATTTTTAAAAGGCTTAAAACTTCCCCAAGTTGATAAATTAGATTTAGAAATCCTTAACAAACCATTTAGTATTAACGAAATAACTACCACAATTAGTAAACTTAAATCAGCAAAATCCCCAGGGCCAGATGGTTTCATTAATGAATATTTCCAACTATACTCCAATCTTTTAACTCCACATTTACATTCCCTTTTCACTCATGTATCAGCCCTAGGCCACTTTCCCAAATCCATGTTAGAGGCAACCATTGTCATCATCCCAAAAGGTAAGAATGATCTGGATCAAGTTCAAAATTATAGACCTATTTCCCTATTAAATGGAGACATCAAAATATTTTCTAAAATCCTAGCAGAACGTCTTAAGCATATTTTACCAAAGTTAATTAAAAATGACCAGATTGGATTCATAAAAGATAGGCAAGCCTCAGATGGTACACGTAAATTATTAAATATCCTAAATCTAATTAAAACCTCAAATATCCCTTCTATGATTATTTCTATCGATGCAGAGAAAGCTTTTGATAGGCTGAATTGGTTATTTCTTAAACAAACTTTGTTTAGCTTTGGATTTGATGAAAAATTTATTAAAAATATTTTTACCCTTTATGAAGAACCAAATGCAAGAGTTTATACAAATAGTCACTTATCTGAACCTTTCGATATTAAAAACGGTACCCGTCAAGGATGTCCTTTATCCCCATTATTATTTGCTCTTGCTATGGAACCCCTTGCTGAAACCATCCGGACTTCTTCCCTAATTTCAGGTATAGAAACTAAATTTGCCTCTCATAAACTTAATTTATTTGCAGATGACCTTCTTATTTCAATCACAAATCCGGTTCAGTCGGTCACAACTCTAATGCCTATACTATATGAATTCTCCAGTGTATCTTTTTTTAAAATTAACTTCCTTAAATCCAAAATTTTACCCTTTAATATGCCTTATTCCGATATTAAACAAATTTTATTGAAATCTAAATTCAAATTAGAAGAAAAAAGTCTGACCTACCTAGGGATAATTTTTTTTAATAAAATGTCACTGATTGTACCATTTAATATCAAAGTTTTATGCGATACCATTACCAAAGATCTAGCACACTTTGGAGTCCTTGGCCTTACTCTTATGGGCAAGATCTTGGCAATTAAAACTTTTATATTACCAAAGATTTTATATATCTTTCGGTCCTTACCTTTAAAAATTCCCTTAAATTTAATAAACAAAATCCAAAGCCTAATAAATTCATTCATATGGCAAAATAAAAAATCTAGAATTGCAAAGAATACTACATATCGACAGAAACGTAATGGAGGATTGGCTCTTCCCAACATCTGGGCTTATCAACAAGCAACTTTACTTAAACTTAGCATCTCATGGTTTAAAGAGGAAGATCGCCCGGCATGGATAGATCTTGAATTGGCGCAAGCCAAATATTGTCCTTTACAAGACGTTTTCTTTAATTTTTTATTAAACCCTTCTTTACCCGAACATAAACATCCAATTTTTGATGCTACATTTGAGGCTTGGAAAACATTAACTAAGTTAAAAAAACCTGATACTAAGATGTCTACGCTTAAAGATCTTCCTCTTTCTTACATTACTATACTTTATAAAACTCCAATTCCGGATGCTTGGTTTTCTTGTAATATTAAGAAGATCGGAGATTTGTTTGAAGACTCTCATATTAAGTCCTTTTCTACTTTAAGGGAAGTATATCATTTACCCTCTAAGGAATTTATGTCGTTTTTATTAATAAAAGATTGTCTTTATAAACTATTGAAAAGCAGAGCTTTAAATATGGGTGTTATATTCTCATTCATAAACCACACTGCATCCAAAGACAGATGGTCCCTTAAATATTTATATAATCATTTTAATAAAGATATTATCTTTCAACCAAACTCCTCTATGAGGAAGTGGGAATTAGACCTTAAATCATCTATATCCCAAGAGCAATGGACATATGCACTAAAAATTTCTAGTAGATCCTCGGCTTCCATGTCCTTATATGAGGTATATATAAAACTAGTACTAAGATGGTACTATACTCCAACAAGGCTTTCCCATATAAATAAAGATAATTCCCCCTTATGTTGGAGGGAATGTCAATTAAATGGAAATCTATACCATATTTTTTGGTGCTGTCCTAAATTAAGATCTCTATGGTTGCAAGTCAAATTTCACGTGAATTCTTTATCTAAAGATTTTATAGATGTAACTCCCCGTATGGCACTTCTGTCTTTGGACTTAGAGAACATTAGCCCTACAATTAAATTTATAATAGTCCATATTTTCCTCATTGTAAAAAATCTTATTGCACAGTGGTGGAAGAAACCACATATACCCAATTTTTTAGATATTCTTGATACCCTCCGTTCGCACAGTCTTATGGAAGAGAGGATGGCCATCAATTCTAACTCACTGGATAGATACTATCTGAAGTGGGAAGTCTGGAACGAAAAATACAGATGAGAAGAGTTATTTATTTTAATGTTATGAAATTTTATGTTTAAAAGTTTGGAAAAAGTATATAAAAATAATTGTACTTTAGGTGTCATTTTAATAACATAAGAAAATTTATGATTGAGGTCTGGAAATTGTAACAAGAATGATAACACTTTTTGTTTTTGTATAATTTCTTATATTGTAAAAATGGAGTTCTCTAATTTTTGTATTTCCCTTCCCTTTCCCTTTCCCATCCCTCCCCCTTTAAATTACTAAATTCAATAAAATTATTTGAAATACAAATAGTAGCAGGTGCAGTTCTTGAATACATTTTCTTCTGTATCACAGGATAGAGGTTACACATAACTTGTGTATGTTACTGGTGTGCAGCAGGCTGTGCTGGGGATCTCCATCTTCCTGGTACAGGGCCACATGGGTCAATGTGTTTAGCTGTGACCAATGCACCCTACTTTTACTTTGTGTGAACAGTAGGGTTGAGCATTCCGATACTGCAAATATCGGGTATCGGCCGATATTGGCTGTATCGGAATTCCGATTCCGAGTTCCGATATTTTCGTCTTATCGGATACCGGAATCGGGATTGTCACTGTCACTGTCAGTGTCCGTCGGTCGGGTCTGTCAGGAGTCAGCGGCACTTACCTGTCAGAAGATCTCCGGCGGTCACGTCCTGGACTGCTTGATGGCCGCAATCTTCTTTCCCCGGCAGTCACATGCAGTTTCTCGCGATAACTGCAGTGACTGCTGGGTAATCCCGGCCGTAAAGCAGTCAGTCCGATGACGTCACCGCCGGGGAAGCAGGTAATCAGCTGTGCTGCGTCGCGATGACAGGCTCTGCCTGTCATTCCGATGTAGCAGAGTTGGATCGTCGTGGGACTGTCGTTATGGACTGCGTCGGACAGGTGGTATACTGTTGGTTTGTTTTTTTTCTTTTTTTACAGGAGATCGATGGCGTCGCAGGAATGAGAGTACAATAAAATTAATGAAAACTGTGTTGTCTCTTTTATTTCATTAAAATACTTTTTTCTTGCTTTGTCTTTTTTTTATGCATTTAATAACTTTGGGATTAATAATGGATCGGTGTCTTATTGACACCTCTCCATTATTAACCGGGCTTATTGTCACCGTGCAATCAACGGTGACATTAACCCCTTATTACCCCACTTGCCACCGCTACAGGGCAAGTGGGAAGAGCCGGGTAAAGTGCCACAATTGGCACATCTTTTGATGCGCCAAATGTGGGGCTGCTGTAGCCTGGTATTATCAGGCTGTTGAGGGCCAAAATCCATGGGCCTTGACAGTCTTTTAATACCAGGCCGCAGCAGTCTGCATTTTACTTGGCTGGTTAACAAAAATAGGGATCCCCACGCCGTTTTTTTTTCGAGGGGATCCCCTATTTTTGTTAACCAGCCAAGCTAAGCAGACTGCTGTGGCCTGGTATTATCAGGCTTGCAAGGTCCATGGATATTGGATCCTTACCAGCCTGAAAAACCAGGCTTCAGCGGTCTGCTTCATCTGGCTGGTTAACAAAAATAGGGGGGACCCCACGCCAATTTTTTTCGAGGGATCCCCTATTTTTGTTAATCAGCCAGGATATGCAGACTGCTGTGGCCTGGTATTATCAGGCTGGCAAGGTCCATGGATCTTGGCTCCTTAACAGCCTGAAAATCCAGGCCTCAGCGGTCTGCTTCATCTGGCTGGTTAACAAAAATAGGGGGGACCCCACGCCATTTTTTTTTTCGAAGGGAACCCCTATTTTTGTTAATCAGTTCCCTCTGACGTCACTGATTGTGTCCCTGGCTGACCTGAAGTGAAAGTGGAAAGCAATCAATTAAGCTTTCCACTTAAGGGCCCGTCTCACATAGCGATATCGCTACCGAGATCGCTGCTGAGTCACAAGTTTTGTGACGCAGCAGCGAGCTCACCAGCGATATCGCTGTGTGTGACATTCAGCGACGATCAGCCCCCCTGCCGGGTATCGCTGATCGTCGCTGAAATGTCAGGACCTTTTTTTGATCGCTGGTTTCCCGCTGACAGGCACGCATCGCTGCGTGTGACAGGCGGGAGACCAGCGATCCGCTGGTAACCAAGGTACACAGCGGGTTTCCAGGCGCGGGGCTGTGCCTAGAAACCCGCTGTGTACCTTGGATACCAGCGCCCTGATGCAGGGAGCTGGTATCCAAGGTACACAGCGGGTTTCCAAGCGCTGCGCGGTGCCTGGAAACCCGCTGTGTACCTTGGTTACCAGCGGATCGCTGGTCTCCCGCCTGTCACACGCAGCGATGCGTGCCTGTCAGAGGGAAACCAGCAATCAAAAAAAGGACTTCTACATAGTATAATAGCCGCTAATTCAATTGCCGGCTTTTGTGAAAATGCAGAACCCGACATGAAATGACACTTGGTGTACATAGGGTTAACCATGTCTTTTCATGTCCTTTGCTATCTAATTTGCACAAACAATTAAATCAGACTATGTGTGCAAAATTTCACACCTGTAGGGGTTAATTAAAGGTGTAAATTCGTAGCAAAAAAGTCCGTTTTTTTTACAACGAATTTACACCTTTAATTAACCCCTACAGGTGTGAAATTTTGCACACATAGACTGATTTAATTGTTTGTGCAAATCAGATAGCAAACGACATGAAAAGACATGGTTAACCCTATGTACACCAAGTGTCATTTCATGTCGGGTGCTTCTGTCTTTTCACTGAAGCCGGCTTTACCCGGCAATTGAATCAGAGAGGATATTTTACTATGTAGAAGTGTATAAACTATACATATATGTATATATATATATGTCACAATGACATGTATATATATATATATGTGTATTCTATGTGTGTATATTTAGTGTTTACAAGGAAAGAATGGGGTTTTTTTAGTTGCGATATTTTGTTCCCATAGACTTACATGGGACTTCCGGTATCGGTATCGGGTATCGCCGATATTTTAGTGATATCGGCGATACCATTCCGATTCCGATACTTTAGGATATCGGAAAGTATCGCTCAACTCTAGTGAACAGTGATTATATCCAAAGGAAGTCCACAACTATATATTCTATAGGGGCTAACACTCAAAAGCATACTCATAAATCCAAGACTACGGTTTTACCATAATACAATAACCGTAAAGAAGTGTTCAAGCATAGTATTAAAATACAAATTTATTAATAAATCCTTTTTAAAAATACATACATAAAAAACAGAACAAAACGATTAGATACCCAGTAGAAGGGAAACAATCCCTATATAATAAGAAAAATATCTAGCAAATCCAAAGCTACAAAATTTATTATAAGGTACATATAACCTCTAAAGGTAAGGCAATTGCCTATCATTAAATGCGCCCATAAGGAATTAACCTACTTAATCGGAAAATATGCAGCAAAAATTTGCAAAAAAATTGCATGTGTCATCGCTCCAGCACAATAGTATAGAAATACATCAGGGCTAAATAAAGGCTAAACATAAATGAATGAAAAGAATCCTAAAATCCTATAAATGAGGCTAAAGTGAAGGAATGAATATACCTAGTAGCAGGACTGCATGATCGTGTCTGGCGTTCCCTCCTCACCCCAACGCACGTTTCGCAATAGCTTCTTCCGGGGGCGTCACGCCTCATTTATCATGCGCTCATAACAGGTACAAATTGGATTTAGGATGTTTGTATCCATTTATATATGTGTCACTTCTCCAGCACTTGTGATATCCTATCTGGTGCTTCAATAGGCACAAATTGATTTAGGATTCTTTTCATTCATTTATGTTTAGCCTTTATTTAGCCCTGATGTATTTCTATACTATTGTGCTGGAGCGATGACACATGCAATTTTTTTGCAAATTTTTGCTGCATATTTTCCGATTAAGTAGGTTAATTCCTTATGGGCGCATTTAATGATAGGCAATTGCCTTACCTTTAGAGGTTATATGTACCTTATAATAAATTTTGTAGCTTTGGATTTGCTAGATATTTTTCTTATTATATAGGGATTGTTTCCCTTCTACTGGGTATCTAATCGTTTTGTTCTGTTTTTTATGTATGTATTTTTAAAAAGGATTTATTAATAAATTTGTATTTTAATACTATGCTTGAACACTTCTTTACGGTTATTGTATTATGGTAAAACCGTAGCCTTGGATTTATTATTATTTGTGTGAACAGTGTAAGGGAACTCTTTCTAGCTGATTTCTTACTGGCTGACCTTGTATTCCTTCATTGCAGATCTCCAGGTCTGACCAACACTTCACCTATACTCTGAGACTCTTCTATTATGTTCCCCAGCTTGCTTTGCTAAGAATTGATTCTGCTGTCCCTGTTTCTTGTCTGTTGTAAGATTTGCTATTTCCTTGCAATACTGACAATCTTTAGCACACACCCGGATACAGCTGTCAGAGTTCTATATCTTCTCTAGTTCAATCACTACCACCTTAGACTAACTTTCTATGTAAAACCAGGAACTACTTTTGCCCCCCCACTCACTCCTATCAACTATGGGCCGGCCCTACATTTAACCCTGTACTCCCTGACTGAAAGGACAGTACATCCCACATACAGTAAAATACATTTCACATAAAATACAATAACAGTGTCTTCAGAGAGGGTGCACAAGATCTTCTCCATCTTTACACCTCTACACACATGTCGATGAAAACACAGGATTCACCAATCGCAATACGCAATTTATAATGATTGTTACACAGGCTCACCATACAAAAGATAGGGTTGGCATCTGACCATTGTGGCTCATGTACCAGTGTTTTCTGAGACAGCAGTCTAAAATACCTGATTTAAGCAATATGTAATTTTTTGAGGATAGCTTTCCTTTAATAGGAGGTTGTTTAGTAATGGACAACCTATTTATTATTCATTTCTACATGGTGGATCTGGGTTAATAGCTAATTTTCCTGAATGTCTGCAGCATTTTAGTAGTTAACACACTATTGTAATTATCTAATATACTATTATTAATAATGTTCACCATTTAATATTTAAAAGTCTATTATAATAGATCATTTATTCATACCAACTAATTATCTCTTCCCCTACTTTCCATCAGTTATATGTCAGTCTGTTGTTTATCTCTTTTCTTTACCATATATAAGTTGATTAATTTATTGCTAAAATATAATTATTTCACAAGCTGGACTTGATGTTTCTTAACAGATACTATAAAGTTGCAATTTTCACATTTTTATTTTTGCTAAAATTGAAAACGTTTCTCAATTAAAAAATTACAATTATAAAAAAAATAAAATATTCATACTTTTTAATTTTGTATTTTAAATGTTGCAGGCACTTTTATAAAAATAATTACAGAATTCTAATAATGGTTTGGACAATGTTTGGATGAGCATCCAAATCCCCTGGCTTCCCTCCATGTATTTATAGAGTAACATGATAATACTATGTATTCCTGTAGATACCGTAAGAGGAAACATAGGGATTGTTTACAACTTTTACTGAACAAAATAATAAAATAATTAATAAAGATTTTAGTTTTGGAATGGATTTTTTCCTAAATTGCTCAGGATTAGATTTCCAGGTATAGGAAACCTCCCTTATTGTGCCCCTGAAGTTGTGACTAGAAGAAGAGTTTGGCCAAGTTTTCTATAGTGAAAAGATGAAAAAAGAACATTTGCAATCAGAGAACATATCAGATGTGACTTACTGTATGTAACTGTTGTGAAGTGTCTAAGTTTCCACCCGACATGGATTTGTCGGGACCGTCTAGATTTTTCAGAAACAGACCCATCCATGGATGACCAAGGCTCAAAAGGAGTGAAGTTTAAACGAACTCCTTTCACAATTGGGTGACTCCAAAATGTTTGGGGGCAATTCTGGGCAGGAGTCCGAATGAGAATGCATTGGCAAGAGCAATGTTGGTAATCATGGTATTTTGCTTGTGTATGCAACTAATCAGTACTATATTCTTGGGTATGTCCAAGTAATATCCATCCAGGAATAATGTCTTGTAAGACCCTATCAACATCCCTGATAACTTTCACACCATTCCCTCCATGGTCGTGTCAAAACCCAGTATCAAGTAGATATTAAAGCCTTCCAAAGTCACAACAGTAAATCTCTATCCCTTTAAGGTTCCAGTAATTACCGTATGTCTTTTCTGTGTACAATTAAAAAAATATAATCACAATGAAAATTATAAGGCAATTACATAATGTCATGGACGTATTTAGTTTAAACAGAAAGTGAGCCTTCCGAAACATTCCTCCAGTGGCTCCAAGGTACCTCAGCTTAACGGTAAGCAAACGGTAAAACAAGACACATATAATTAGATTATGTAATGATTTATTGATAGGATGACAGAAAAATTTTAGGAAACAAATGTTTTTTTCATAAAAATCTTTAAAATGTATTATATGATTTTATGTGTTTTTTTTATTGCATACTTTTCACTATTCTACCGTTTGGATCCAATGCCCAATTTCAGAGAAAATATACCTGGCTGCAATCGTGCATGGTTTGGGCAGCATGAATTATCCGACAGGTTCCTTTGAATGTTTCCAATCATATAACCAAAACATCACTTTGGCATTTTCTGTCTCATTTGAAATGCAGGTTGGAAAATGGGACAATTTGTATAATACATTTGCTGTATGCAAATTTGCCCTAATTAGGTGTAAAACAAAGCGCAGATTTAAAGTAGAGAATACGGTCTGCCAATAAACTTACTGCTACTATACAAAAGGTCTATGTTCCTATTCATATGGATGCTAATGTGCAATAGTATAATAATAATATTTCTGATATATTGAGGATTATAATATTTGATTCTTTGATCGCTATCATTGATTCTTGACTTAGAATCCAGGAACATCATCAATAATGTCCTCCTGCATCGCCAACATTGATCTGAGGAAAAAATAACATACTTATTAAGGGAGCATCAATAAATATCACAAATGGAATGCATGTCCCCTTGTATCATTATACCAAAATGAGAATATTGATAATGGGCCACCCATCAAAGTACAAACAAATAAACCTTTGTTTCATGATCAACAAAACAAGTAAACATTTTAAAAATGTCCAAAAATATCAAAACCACGACTGTCAGGATGACAACAGGGGGAACCACGCAGATCCCACTGCTGCCACCACAGTTGATTAAATAGTCAATGATTTGATGTAAGCAGTGATCTTATTATAAGATTCATTCATTTTGATAGATTGATATTGTGAGTGTTGTAGATGTTAGTTAATCCTTAAAGGGTTTTCCAGTCCAAATTGATAAGTCTGAAGTCACTCTGCGTGACTGCAGACTTATGAATTCCCCCAGCGTATGCATTGTACACTGCAGGGATTCACCGATTTCTGACCCGGGATCGGCACAGAGGGGGAAGAGTGAGACATGGTCAGGAAGTCAGAGGTCAGGGCAAGCAGTGCAAGATCAAGAAACGAAATCAAAGTCAGGAACAGAGAGATCAGACAAAATGAGAATGCAAGCTGGGTCCATAATAGGAGAGACAAAACAAGGAAACACCATGACAGGGAACCAGAAGCGAGATGCAGACTATAGCCAAAGCTCAGGGAAGCAATGAAGGGAGGAGCTGCCTGATATTTGCACTGCTGGCAGGGACTAGGCAAGGGAAGCCATGCTGAGCGACCAGCAATCATGTTGATATGTTATTATTATAATTCAATAAAAGGCATGAAAAAAGCCCAAACACCTTGAGCCCCACCCAAAGGCCGCCCCGGAGCACGAGCATATCATTAACTGAAAACTACAAATAAAGATTAAACATCCACAAGACAGACTTCATCACCCAGGTATCATTTTAATCAGTATAACGGCGCCGACCTGACACTGTCTGTAGTTTACTGAGCACAATCCTGCTGACAGGTTCACTTTAAATTTGTAGGCTTTTAGCCTAAGAGAGGTATGCTTGAGAAATATTAGGTTTAGGGTCCTACCAGAGAAACGAACACCTTGTCTTGGCTGGTGGGTTCTCATGAATTGGCTAATTTGTGTCCTAAGTATTTTCATTTTACAAGTATAATCTACACTCGTGGTCAAAATTGATGGTACCCCTCGTTTAATGACAGAAAAACCCACAATGGTCACAGAAATAAACTGAATCTGACAAAAGTAATGATAAATAAAAAATCTATGACAATAATCAAATGAAAGTCAGACATTGCTTTTCAACCATGCTTCCACTGAATTATTTAAAAAATAAAACTCATGAAATAGGCCTGGACAGTAATCATATTTACAAGAAAATACACGTCACTCCCCACAATTATAGAGATATCTTGGTGCCTTGATCAAAGGGTTACCAAACCCATATTAATAAATCAATAAAATGAACAAATCTGGCACTCAAAAAGTGATGCTTAACCATAGATTAATTTTTATTCACATCCAAAGTAACGTTTCGGTCGAAAACCTCGACCTTCATCAGACTGTAAAAAACACATCAAAACAAAATATTACAAATAGTACAAAATCATAGTTTTCCGTTTTTACAGAGAAATAAATGTATACCGCACATATATGAAGCAAATATTTACATTTTTCATCATTAAACAAAAAAAGTTTAACAAAGGATAAACTGAAGCGTTCATTATCACATATAGTGACCACAAGAGACTGTTATATTTAATCCTATTTAGGATTTAATCAGACTAAAAAATGTCAGATATAGTCCCACTAAGGTTTCTTAAAGGACTGAACAAATAGGGTCAGTAATAAACATAATTCCCGAGGAAGAATTTGCCAAGTGAATGTGACTGAGCTTACCCGATCATAGGTTCAAAGTCAAAGAATGTTTTCTGAAAATACATGAAATAAAATGAACCGCTATTGTGAGTGTTCAAAAAAAGCCGTACTGAGAAATATTTAATGAGCCCAAAATGTACTAAAAAGAGAAAAAGAGAAAAAAGGAATCTTACCACAAAAATGTGTATATATATATACATATAACAGGAAGTCTCAGATAAGGCGCTTCTGTTTAGTGCTTATTCCGCATATATTAAAGGCGCTCTGTTCCTGTATATAGTAAGAAATTCCTCAAAATAATAATATTGTAAAGCACCATATATTTAAATAATATCAACGAATGGCTCTTAACCACACAGGACTCCTCATAAGCCAGTAATGGAGTTAAATAACGATTAAAGAGCCGTATATAGGAGTCACAAGGTGGAGTATTTTTATCCTAAGGCTTCTCAGCATATGTTAAGCGCTGTTCCTATATGTGACAAAAAGATCCCAAGCGGATTTAACTGTACTTGAGTTATAAAAAGCTCACAAAATATCAAGCAAGGCTTTTACCAGACCGGACTTCCCATATGGCTTAAACAGAATTAGTAGCGCTGATTCGGAACGGCAGGTACGCTAGTGTAATGCGCTCAAAGTCCTAAGCCCCATGTGTGCCTTAAAATGGCGATGAACGCCGGAAGTCAAGAGAGGTTGTCGCATACAGCGCGCTATGCTGGCGCATTATGATGACGTAAACGGCCGAAAAGTGAGTGAGTGCTGTACAGGAAATCGGCTTGTGACACGCACAGTGGAACGCAACGTCATGTGATAGTGCAGCGATTCTCATATGGGTGAAAATAGACCACGCTGGAACTGGTGATAAAGGTGAGTATTCAGAACGATAGAAAATTATGTGGTAACCTATAAAAAAAAAGAACAATGAGTATATAAACATGTACACATACAAAATATATATGTATAAGGAAAATCACTGCGACAAACAACAGTATTACCACATTTAATATAAATTAGTCACATTGTACTCCCTATTTAACCCCTTGGGTTCCATGCTACTTAAATAATGTATCCAAAAAGCTTCTCGGAATTGAAGTCTCTTATTCAAATTACCCCCTCTTCTATTTAGATCTACCTGTTCCAAAACTAAAAATCTCAGTTGGGCTATGGAATGATTCATTTCATTGAAGTGAAATGGAATAGGTAAATGGAATTTCTTGCACCTAATATCAGATTTGTGATGTGAGATTCGATCTTTTATGGCTTGGGAGGTCTCGCCCACATAAACCTTACCACAAGGGCATTTAACACTAGAACTACTGATGGAGTCATTTTGACTCCTTTCGTTTTTTATTTCTCTTCTGTGACTACATTTTTCAGAATTCCGGCTTGAAACTCGGTGACTTTTCCTCAAATATGATGTGAAAAAAGATTTTGTGAGAATAAATAATTTTGGTGAAAAATTTGCGCGTTTTTTTCAAAATTTACCAAGAACTACTGAAGGGAGTCATTTTGACTCCCTACTATATTTTGAGGTCCTTTTGTCACTAAATGTTGCTATAAAGTTTTGTGCATAATTTTTTCACTCTGTCTTATTTACCCTGATGTTCATATAGATGTAGTTCAATTTACATGTCAACTTTTCACATTTTCCTTGTGTTTTACCTGCTTGTATTACTGTGTAATGCTGAACAAAATAGCTTGTTTACTCTAGGCTCTTATCTTATGCTAATTTTTGATTCATATATATTGACACATATAAAGAACTGTACGCTTGCAGAAGCATGCAGGAACAATAATTTACAGTTTACTCTATCTGATGAGGAGCTAGATGCATTCATTACGATAATGTCACGCGGTCTTATGATATGTATACGATGTCAGTAAACTATTCTTAAAAGAACAACACTCTATACAACATATAGATTAGCAACATCAGCATGTAAATATAGAATAGATTTACCTGACACGATATCCGTTGAACTCAGGGTTAATCTTGAGGACTTGATACACTGTCACAGGAAAGAGGAGGACCGGGGGTCTAACCTGACCCTAAACTGGGGTCCTAACTAATCCCTCACCTTGGAGGTACTGATAATGGTTCAGAGGTCCAAGTCTCCAGCCTAACCCTGTCTCCTATCAGTCCCTGAACCCTGTAATCAATCCTAAGAAGGATTCTGATTACCACCAAAGGGATATGGGCTGATCTCTGCTAAATACACAGATTAGACATATAAGACAGACTGGAGAAAACACAGACTTGCATACACACTCAAACACAGAAGGAACATAAATGATCTGGGATATTAAACTCTAAGCAAGGTGAGCTTAAAACAACTAAGGAGCTCTTTAACTTAAGTCTATACAGATACAATCCTATCTGTGGTCTGCATGAAGAATTTCACTGGCAACTCCCAACACAGACAACCAGAGATTTAAAGGAAACCAATCAACAAATAATTAATTGCAGCCGGGAGAAAACTGCACCCAGTCCCAGAACTGAGCACAGACAGAATTAACTCCCTAACTGCCAAACACAAAGAAACAGCAACTCAGCTGTGAGAAGTCAGAATGTGCAACCGCGACGATCTTCGTGGCGATGCACACATGACAGTACCCCCCCTTCTACGAGGGGCCTCCGGACCCTCAGGGCCAGGTTTGCCCGGGTGAGTTCTGTGGAAGGTCCGCACCAAACGATCTGCGTTAATGTCAGACGCAGGAACCCTGGGACAGCGACACTGCTGGTAACATCGCTTAAGGGCCCGTCTCACATAGCGATATCGCTACCGAGATCGCTGCTGAGTCACTAGTTTTGTGACGCAGCAGCGAGCTCACCAGCGATATCGCTGTGTGTGACATTCAGCGACGATCAGTCCCCCCTGCCGGGTATCGCTGATCGTCGCAGAAATGTCAGGACCTTTTTTTGATCGCTGGTTTCCCTCTGACAGGCACGCATCGCTGCGTGTGACAGGCGGGAGACCAGCGATCCGCTGGTAACCAAGGTACACAGCAGGTTTCCAGGCACCGCGCAGCGCTTGGAAACCCGCTGTGTACCTTGGATACCAGCTCCCTGCATCAGGGCGCTGGTATCCAAGGTACACAGCGGGTTTCTAGGCACAGCCCCGCGCCTGGAAACCCGCTGTGTACCTTGGTTACCAGCGGATCGCTGGTCTCCCGCCTGTCACACGCAGCGATGTGTGCCTGTCAGCGGGAAACCAGTGATCAAAAAAAGGTCCTGACATTTCAGCGACGATCAGCGATACCCGGCAGGGGGGCTGATCGTCGCTGAATGTCACACACAGCGATATCGCTGGTGAGCTCGCTGCTGCGTCACAAAACTAGTGACTCAGCAGCGATCTCGGTAGCGATATCGCTATGTGAGACGGGCCCTTAAGTGGAAAGCTTAATTGATTGCTTTCCACTTTCACTTCAGGTCAGCCAGGGACACAATCAGTGACGTCAGAGGGAACTGATTAACAAAAATAGGGGTTCCCTTCGAAAAAAAAATGGCGTGGGGTCCCCCCTATTTTTGTTAACCAGCCAGATGAAGCAGACCGCTGAGGCCTGGATTTTCAGGCTGTTAAGGAGCCAAGATCCATGGACCTTGCCAGCCTGATAATACCAGGCCACAGCAGTCTGCATATCTTGGCTGATTAACAAAAATAGGGGATCCCCTCGAAAAAAATTGGCGTGGGGTCCCCCCTATTTTTGTTAACCAGCCAGATGAAGCAGACCGCTGAGGCCTGGATTTTCAGGCTGTTAAGGAGCCAAGATCCATGGACCTTGCCAGCCTGATAATACCAGGCCACAGCAGTCTGCATATCTTGGCTGATTAACAAAAATAGGGGATCCCCTCGAAAAAAATTGGCGTGGGGTCCCCCTATTTTTGTTAACCAGCCAGATGAAGCAGACCGCTGAGGCCTGGATTTTCAGGCTGTTAAGGAGCCAAGATCCATGGACCTTGCCAGCCTGATAATACCAGGCCACAGCAGTCTGCATATCTTGGCTGATTAACAAAAATAGGGGATCCCCTCGAAAAAAATTGGCGTGGGGTCCCCCCTATTTTTGTTAACCAGCCAGATGAAGCAGACCGCTGAGGCCTGGTTTTTCAGGCTGGTAAGGATCCAATATCCATGGACCTTGCCAGCCTGATAATACCAGGCCACAGCAGTCTGCTTAGCTTGGTTGGTTAACAAAAATAGGGGATCCCCTCGAAAAAAAAACGGCGTGGGGATCCCCCCTATTTTTGTTAACCAGCCAAGTAAAATGCAGACTGCTGCGGCCTGGTATTAAAAGACTGTCAAGGCCCATGGATTTTGGCCCTCAACAGCCTGATAATACCAGGCTACAGCAGCCCCACATTTGGCGCATCAAAAGATGTGCCAATTGTGGCACTTTACCCGGCTCTTCCCACTTGCCCTGTAGCGGTGGCAAGTGGGGTAATAAGGGGTTAATGTCACCGTTGATTGCACGGTGACAATAAGCCCGGTTAATAATGGAGAGGTGTCAATAAGACACCGATCCATTATTAATCCCAAAGTTTTTAAATGTTTAAAAAAAAGACAAAGCAAGAAAAAAGTCTTTTAATGAAATAAAAGAGACAACACAGTTTTCATTAATTTTATTATACTCTCATTCCTGCGACGCCATCGATCTCCTGTAAAAAAAGAAAATAAACAAACCAACAGTATACCACCTGTCCGACGCAGTACATAACGACAGTCCCACGACGATCCAGCTCTGCTACATCGGAATGACAGGCAGAGCCTGACATCCCGGCGCAGCACAGCTGCTTACCAGCTTCCCCGGCGGTGACGTCATCGGACTGACTGCTTTACGGCCGCGATTACCCAGCAGTCACTGCAGTTATCGCGAGAAACTGCATGTGACCGCCGGGGAAAGAAGATTGCGGCCATGAAGCAGTCCAGCCCGTGACCGCCGGAGATCTTCTGCCAGGTAAGTGCCGCTGACTCCTGACAGACCCGACCGACGGACACTGACAGTGACAGTGACAATCCCGATTCCGGTATCCGATATGACGAAAATATCGGAACTCGGAATCGGAATTCCGATACAGCCAATATCGGCTGATACCCGATATTTGCAGTATCGGAATGCTCAACCCTAGTTATCACTAACCTGTTGACTTGGGAATTTAACCCTTGGTTCACTCCATCTGATAAGAACTGTGTTTCTGAACTGTTGCTGTTTAACCCTTCGTGCACTACCTCTGGTGAGAGCTGTTGGAACTGTTACTGGAATCTTACTGACATATGAACTTGTTGTTGGACTTCACTGAATTAAGCCACAACTGAGATTAACTTGTTCCTGGACCTCCCTGTGTTTTCTGCATACCTGGATCTGACTCTTCACACACCAGCAGTGTGTAAATCCAGCCACGTTACCTGTGCATCAGACTTACCTTGTGGTCACATTTGTGTGAGGACTCCGTCGTAAGAACTTTACCGCCCTCGCTATAGAGGTTCAAGGACTTATATATCCGGATTCATATAACTGGACTTGTGTATATATATGGACTCGTTTCATTGCATGTCACTACGGGTTGTTTGAATATTGTTTTTGGGTGTTTTGCTGTTTCACAAATACATTATTTGCATTCAAAGAAACCCGTCTCTGATTGTTCATTGCCCCACGCTATCAGAATCCTCGAGTTCCTACAATAGTATTACAGGATACTCCAGCCTAAAAAAGAGGATTCTGCTGGGGCAATGACGGAGACACGGGCAGACAAATTGTTCACCATAGTTAACTCCTTGCAGCAGGAGGTGGCGGCTGCACACAATCAGATTAGAGACTTGGAGTCTCGAGTTAACCACAATGCACAGGGGTTTGGTCAGGCTCTCCAAGATCTACGTGCTAGGTTAGGAGTCCTGGAGGCCTTACCTACTGAGCCTACCTCATCCACCAGTATGCCCAAATTGCCTCCATTCCGTTTTAATGGTGACCGAAGTCAATTCCGAGGGTTTGTTAATCAATGTATATTATTTTTTGATGTACATGCCTCCTATTACCGGTCTGATAGATCTAAGGTTCTATGTATTATTATGTTGTTGACATCACGGGCACTGGCTTGGGCAAATCCTATGGTTGAAAGTCACGATACCCGTCTAAATAATTTGGACAATTTTCTGGCAGCCATGGCGCAAATGTTCGACGATCCCAACCGCCGTGCTACCGCTGAATCTGCCTTGCTTTCCTTACGCCAGGGGAAACGGTCAGTCATAGAATATGTTACTGAATTTAAAAGGTTAGTGGTGGACACCCAGTGGGAAAACAATGCTTTATTACCAATCTTTAGAAAAGGTTTGTCAAATGCAATCAAGGATGAGCTAGCTCGTTCAGAGTCTCCACAGGAGTTTGAATTGTTTATACAGCACTGTGTACGTATTGATATCCGTTTAACTGAACGCAGACAAGAAAAATGGGCCGCTGTAAATCGCATTACTAATTTCTCTCTTCCATCCAGGGAAACCACAGGCAAAAACCCACGAGAGGCTGAGGAGGTGCCTATGCAGGTGGACTCACTGCAGAGACGTGAGAATAATGAACGCCGCGAATACCGTCTCCGTGAGCGCTTATGTTTCTATTGTGGTCAATCAGACCATTTCCTCATCAATTGTCCTAAATGTCCTAGGCGACCCAACAAGGTGTTGGCGGTAGTAGGGGATTATGATAACACAGACGCTGAGTCTGAAGTTTCGGAAACCAGTCTACATCTAGATGCGGTTTTCCCCCCAATACTGATGCCGACTTCCCCTAAAGATCAAGGGGAGAAATATTCACATTGTTCTCTTCCTATTCAGATTCAGTGGGAGGAACAGTGGATATCAAGTTCTGCCATGATAGACTCTGGAGCAGGTGGGAATTTCATGGATTCTTCTTTTGCAAAGGAACATGGTATAAAGACACAACTAAGAGCTTCACCAATCACTATGGAAACGGTGGATGGTTCCCCATTAGTTTCTGGACCAGTAGATCGGGAGACAGTGCCTCTGGAGTGTAAGATGGAACCAGACCATCAAGAAACACTTTCATTCATGTTAATATCTTCTCCTCATTTTCCTGTGATTTTAGGAATTCCCTGGTTACGGTCACAAAATCCAATCATCAATTGGGAAACCAAGGAGATAACCTTTCTCCCGAAGTGCAGTTCTACCATCAGTCCAACTGTAGCGGCTCCAGTTACCCAGAACTTGGAAGAGGTGATACAGGTACCTACTCTCCCTCTGATTTATCAGGAATTCTCAGACATTTGTGATAAAAGGAAGGCAGATCAACTTCCCCCACATAGACCGTATGACTGCCCCATAGAATTGCTTCCTGGAGCAGCGATTCCTTTCGGCCATGTTTACCCGTTGGGGGCTCCGGAATTAAAATCTTTACGAGAGTATATAGATGAGAATTTAGCCAAGGGGTTTATCCGACCATCTTCTTCACCAGCGGGAGCTCCAATATTCTTTGTAAAGAAGAAGGATGGTACTCTAAGACCCTGCATTGACTACTGGGAGTTAAATAAGGTAACCATTCGTAACAGGTACCCTTTGCCCCTAATTCCAGAATTGTTGGAAAGAGTTCGCCAGGCCAAAGTATTTACCAAATTAGACCTTCGTGGGGCATATAATTTACTCCGTATACGGCCCGGAGACGAATGGAAGACAGCTTTTAGATGCCGGTATGGACATTTTGAATATTTGGTGATGCCATTCGGACTCTGTAACGCTCCTGCTGCTTTTCAACATTTAGCCAACGACATTTTCAGGGATTTATTGGACCAATATGTGGTAATTTACCTCGATGACATCTTAATCTTTTCTGACTCCTTACAGGAATATCAGGAACATGTCAAAACCGTACTTAGACGTTTGAGAGATAATCATTTGTACATCAAACTCGAAAAGTGTGAGTTCCATTGTTCTGAAATTCAATTTTTAGGCTATGTTATCTCGCCTCAGGGATTGAATATGGAGTCCAGCAAGATCCAGGCAATCTTGGACTGGCCGGTACCAGGAAACATTAAGGAGGTACAACGATTCATTGGCTTTGCTAACTTTTATAGACGGTTTATCCGAAATTTTTCAGAAATTGTCCGTCCCATCACTCTCCTCACCAAGAAGGGGAAGAAGTTTGAATGGTCTTCGCAAGCTCAGGAAGCCTTTGATCGCCTGAAGGGTTGTTTTACCACGGCTCCAATATTGATGCATCCGGATCCTGCACAGCCTTTTATCGTGGAGGTGGACGCGTCTGACTGTGCATTGGGAGCTATCCTCTCACAACGTACCGGAGACAAAGGTTTGCTGCACCCGTGTGCCTTCTTCTCTCGTAGGTTATCTTCTGCAGAACTGAACTATGATGTGGCAGATAAGGAACTTTTGGCAATTATTTCTGCCTTTAAGGAATGGAGACACCATTTGCAGGGGGCAACTCAGCAGGTAGTAGTACTCACGGATCATCGCAATTTGGAATTCCTTAAGTCTGCCAGGTGTCTTTCTCCTCGACAAGCTAGGTGGAGTTTGTTCTTGAACCAGTTTAATTTTATTATTTTGTACCGCCCAGGTTCACGTAATGGGAAAGCTGACGCATTATCCCGAATCCATACCGTGGATTCCGTGCCTGGGACCCCGTCGAAGACCATCTTGTCGGTGGCCAATTTCGTTGGAGTGCTCCGGAACCGGACTTGTGGCAGGAGATCAAGCTGGCCTATGACGGTGACGTATTTCTTGCAGCTCCACCTGACAATGTGAATCTTGTCCTTCGGAATGGTGTGTGGCTTAGAGATCGATGTATTTATGTCCCAGAGGCTGTAAGACTTCGAGTTCTCAAATTGGTCCACGACTCTAAATTGGCTGGTCATAGGGGGGTACAGAAGACGCAGGAATTGTTAACTCGTTTTTTTTGGTGGCCTACCTGCTTGAAGGATGTGAATGACTATGTCCGCTCTTGTGAAGTTTGTGCCCGGTACAAGGTTCCTCGCGTTTCACCTACTGGTCTTCTTAAACCGCTACCTGTACCGTCTCGCCCTTGGGGGTCTATTTCGATGGACTTTATTGTGGAGTTACCCACCTCTGGTGGTAAAAATACTATTTTGGTGGTAGTAGATCGTTTAACGAAAGCTGCTCATTTCATTCCGTGTGCTGGTCTTCCCTCAGCTACAGAGACAGTAGATCTAGTTATCCAGAACATTTTCCGGCTGCATGGGGTACCAGATGACATCATTTCTGACCGGGGAATACAATTTACCTCTAGATTTTGGAAAGGATTTTGTTCTGCGCTCCACATTAATGTTTGCTTGTCTTCTGCATACCATCCTCAGACCAACTGGCAGACCGAACGGACAAATCAAACCTTGGAGCAATATCTACGCTGTTACGTCAGTCATTTGCAGGACGATTGGCTGAAGCTACTTCCTTTAGCGGAATTTTCGTACAACAACTCCCAAAGCAGTTCCACGAAGGTAACGCCTTTTTTTGCCAACCTGGGTTATCATCCAAGTATTTTGCCTAGGTCTCCGGTTACGATTTCGGTACCAGCGGTTGAAGACAGAGTGACGGCGTTGCAACGTAATCTTGAAGTTTTGAAGGACTCCCTGACCACAGCACAGGAGCGTTACAAGAAGTCGGCCGATAGATTCCGGAAACCAGCACCTATGTATAAGGTAGGAGACTCGGTTTGGTTGTCCACCAAGAATCTAAAATTGGGTGTTCCTTCGCAGAAACTGGGACAGAAATTCATCGGTCCATTCAAGATCACTGGGATTGTGAGCTCTGTTGCCTGTCGGTTGAAGCTACCACGGACTTTAAAGGTACACCCAGTATTTCATGTTTCCTTATTAAAACCAGTCTCTCCTAACACGTTTCAGGGACGTATCGTACCTCCCCCTCCACCAGTGTTGGTTGATGGCGAAGAACAATTCGTGGTACAGGATAATGTTAATTCGAGACTTCATAGAAACCGGCTTCAGTATCTAGTTAGATGGCAAGGTTACTCTCCTGAAAATGATTCTTGGGAACCAGTAAGTAACATCAATGCGCCTCTGAAGATTGCTCAGTTTCATCGGAGATACCCGGACAGGCCTGGTCCAGGACCGTCCGGAGGCCGTCTTTAGGGGGGAGTAATGTCAGTATTCCGGGTTTTCTAGGTAACTTTGTCAATGATTTTGCCCTTTGTTAAAATGGAGTTTGCTGTTTTGTGTGCCCTACTTCCTGTTCATTTGTTTAAAACCCGGCTCAGGTGCTGGCTTCCCTGCTGGAGTATTCTGCTTCCATTTCCCTGCAACCCAGCTGCTTTGTTCCTCACAGATCTTTTGTGTATTTACCAGGAAAGTGCATAACCTTATCTTCAGGTGTTTCTCAGCCACAGCAGTTTCTACCCATGGCTCTAGACATTCTCTGCATACATAAGTTGCACGTACTGTGTTATCACTAACCTGTTGACTTGGGAATTTAACCCTTGGTTCACTCCATCTGATAAGAACTGTGTTTCTGAACTGTTGCTGTTTAACCCTTCGTGCACTACCTCTGGTGAGAGCTGTTGGAACTGTTACTGGAATCTTACTGACATATGAACTTGTTGTTGGACTTCACTGAATTAAGCCACAACTGAGATTAACTTGTTCCTGGACCTCCCTGTGTTTTCTGCATACCTGGATCTGACTCTTCACACACCAGCAGTGTGTAAATCCAGCCACGTTACCTGTGCATCAGACTTACCTTGTGGTCACATTTGTGTGAGGACTCCGTCGTAAGAACTTTACCGCCCTCGCTATAGAGGTTCAAGGACTTATATATCCGGATTCATATAACTGGACTTGTGTATATATATATATGGACTCGTTTCATTGCATGTCACTACGGGTTGTTTGAATATTGTTTTTGGGTGTTTTGCTGTTTCACAAATACATTATTTGCATTCAAAGAAACCCGTCTCTGATTGTTCATTGCCCCACGCTAATCAGAATCCTCGAGTTCCTACAATAGTATTACACTTAGATTTTAAGGCAAAAAACAATTTACAATTATTTTTGAAATTCTGAAACTTAGCTCGATCCCCTAAAAACAAATCTGGCATGGGAATCCTAGGTTCCACAACAGGCAACCCAGCAAGATAGATAGCAATACTCCGAACCTCAGCGGCAAGCTGATCCACACGGCCAGACAACTGTGCAAACTCCATTGAGAGAAAAGATCCTCCCCAGCACCCAGAGATACAGAGGGAAAAAAAAGCAACAAACAGAAAAATATCTCTGACAACTCTGACAACCTTTTTTCTTTCACAATATTTTTTCCCTTCTGTGAGTACCATACAATTTTCAACTTTTAGGCCGGTGATACTGTTATGTTTCGGCAGCTGAGGAGTGCAGGTAAAAAAGGAAATACACCAAAGCAGTTGGAATCTATGAGATTGCAGTACCCTGACTAACCACCACAACTAGAGGCAGCCGTGGAGCGTTCCTACGTTGGTCCTAGATGCCTCGTCACAGCCTGAGAAACTAACTACACCTAAAGATAGAAATAGGAAAGCTATCTGCCCCGGAGCAGAACCCCAAAGATAATAGAAAGCCCCCAAACATGTAATGGCGGTTAGACAAGATGAAATACTGACACAGAAAGAAAATAGTATGAGCAAACGCTGGGGCCCAAACTAACTAAATAGAAAAGGATAGGAAGGGTACTTACTGCAATCCCAGAAAACCCTGAAAAGCACCAACTTAACTAATTTCAAAAACACCTGAGATCACACACCTCTTCCACCTAAATTAGTTCTCTGGTGTAACAAAATCAAAACAGCAGCCACTGAAAAAACTGGAAAAAGCAAAAGTACAAACATCAGTGGCTGAACTAAACTGAGAGGGCAAAAGCCCCCGGAGGGGACCCTGAAGGCCCCCACAGAAGTGCAGGACAAAATGCAAAAATATAGCACAAAAAACAAAAAGAAGAAAATGTCTTATCTGTTAGCAGGAGATGCAGACACGACACAGCAGGCTACAAGGGAAACAGGAATGAAGGATTCAGACCAGAACAATTGATCACCGGCAACCCTGATGGGAAGGTGACTCCCTTATATAAGACCAGTCAGTAACACCTGATTCCCAGTCCTCACAATCTTCACTGGACAGACCAGCACCGCTTGTAACCACTAGAGGAAGCCTCTGCTCAGAACTCATCTCAAACCCATTCACAACATGTAGGCTATCAGGGGTACCCCTCCAAATGAAAAAAATGTTGTCTATATATCGACGCCACAATAAACAATGCATTTTAAATAGTTCATTGGGGTATACATAATCCCTTTCAAAGAAGGCCATGTAGCAATTGGCATATGGGGGTGCCACATTAGACCCCATCGCAGTTCCCTGTTTCTGAAGGTAAAAAGTGTCTTCAAACATAAAAAAATTCTTTGTCAGAACCAATTCCAACATTTCTAGAATGAAAGACATCACATCTAAATCAAAAGAAGATTCTTCCAATAGTCTCCTGATTGCCCTTATACCCTTTGAATGTTCAATGGACGTGTAGAGGCTATTCACATCTAGAGTAGCTAATATGATGTCTTTGGGTAATTGTCCCATCCCTCGGATCAGATGTAAAAAGGCCCCCGTATCTAATAAAAAAGAGGGAGTCTCTTTAATGAGAGGTGTAAATATCCTCTCCAAAACAACAGAAAGAGGGGATAAAATAGAATTAGTTGAGGCCACTATTGGGCGACCCGGTTGTCTATCCAATCTCTTATGGATTTTGGGCAGTACATAGAATACCGGTATCATGGGATGGTCTTTAATTAGATATTCCTTCATCTTAGTATCTATAATCCGTAACATCAACGCTCTATCAACAATATCAATAATTAGTTCCCTAATCTGGACAGATGGATTATAGGGTAAGATCTCATAGATTTCTTGAACACCCAATTGAGAATGTATTTCTTCTATGTACATAGACCTATCCATGATCACTGTAGCTCCCCCCTTATCAGCTGGCTTTATAATTATATCTTTGTCACTCATTATCAGTTTCAAGGCTATACGATCTTCCCTATTAAGGTTAGTTCGGAGATTAAATTCACCCTTTAAGATTTTTTTAGAGAAAAACGACACCTCTTTATTAATACGGGCAATATAAGTTTCCACCGGATGATTATTTTTAGGTGGCATGAAATTGCTCTGGAGCCGAAGACCCAATTTAGATAAATTTATTGGAGTAGGTTGTGAAACTGGTATACTAAATGGTTCTATGGTATCAAAGTAAGCTTTTAGGCGTAAATTCCTAAAAAACCTTTGTAGGTCTATATCAAGTTGAAATAAATTAAATTTGTATGTGGGACAAAAAGAAAGTCCCTTATTTAACAAGTTCATTGTAGGTACATCAAAACATTCAATTGAACATTCAAAGGGTACATCAAAACTCTTAGAAGAAATATTGACAACTAAGTTATTGTTACCTGGGATCTCGTGTGCATCCCTTGCCGCTGCATTTCTATAACATTGACCCCCCGCCTCGTCCTTTTCTTGATTGTCTCCCTCTGCTGGAACCTAAAAAAAGACCGGTTGTAGTCCATACGTTCGCTGTCCGAACTTGAAGCTGAAGTGCCATCTGTATTTCTGAAGCGACTAGCCTGGACGGAAAGAAGAAGAACCCTGCCATCTATAAACTCTTTTTTGCAAGTAATTCTGTGTATCTCTAATAAATTTCTGTCTCTTTCTTCTCTCTGTTTCTCTCCTGAAAGTATCAAGATTCTCTTTTGTACGGGTTTTGATGGCTTCAAAATCTTCTTTAGGTAGTGAGTCTTTCAATTGGGTTTCAACCGTGGAGACCTTCTCCTGGCAAGTCTTTATTTCCTTGTTTAGATTCTCTAAGGTTAATGTCATCAAATCTAATGAGCACTTATTCAAGATTTGTTCAAATTTTTGACAAAACTCACTATTATCTTGAAACAAAGTAGGTCTCAGTGAGACGCGAAGGCCCCGTGGGATCCTTTGAGTTTTGATGTACTCTGCTATTGTAATACTATGTAATTCCAGACTGGACAGTAATCATGGTACCCCTGAAAATAATATGACAAAAGGGACATGTTGAATCAAGGTGTGTCCACTAATTAGCATCACAGGTGTCTCCAAAATTGGATTCAGTGAGTGGGCCTGTATAGAGGGCTACAGATACTCACTGTGCTGTTTGGTGACACGGTGTGTATCACGCTCAACATGGACCAGAGGAAGCGAAGGAAATTGTTGTCTCAGGAGATTAGAAAGAAAATTATAGACAAACATGTTAAAGGTAAAAGTTATAAGACCATCTCCAAGCAGCTTGATGTTCCTGTTACTACAGTTGCACATATTATTCAGAAATTTAAGCTCCATGGCACTGTAACCAACCTCCCTAGACGAATTGATGACAAATCAAAGAGACGGATAATACGAATGGTAACAAAAGAGCCCAGAAAAACTTCTAAACAGATTAAAGGTGAACTTCAAGCTCAAGGAACACTATTGTCAGATCGCACCATCTGTCGTTGTATGAGCCAAAGTGGACTTCATGGGAGACAATCAAGGAGGACACCATTGTTGAAAAAAATCATAAAAAAGCCAGACCGGAATTTGCCAAACTACTTGTTGACAAGTCACAAAGCTCCTGGGAGAATGTCCTATGGACAGATGAGACAAAAATTGAACTTTTTGGCAAGGCACATCAGCTCTATGTTCACAGGTGGAAAAATGAAGCATATCAAGAAAAGAACACTGTCCCTACTGTGAAGCATGGAGGAGGCTCTGTTATGATCTGGGGCTGCTTTGCTGTATCTAGCACAGAGTGTCTAGAATCTACAATGAAATCTCAAGACTGTCAAGGGATTCTAGAGAGAAATGTGCTGCCCAGTGTCAGAAAGCTTGGTCTCAGTCTCAAGTCATGGGTCTTGCAACAGGATAATGACCCAAAACACACAACTAAAAACACCCAAAAATGGCTAAGAGTAAAACATTGGACTATTCTGAAGTGGCCTTCTATGAGCCCTGACCTAAATCGTATTGAGCATCTTTGGAAACAGCTGAAACATGCCGTCTGGAAAAGGCAACCTTCAAACACGAGACAACTGGAGCAGGAGTGGGCCAAAATACCTGTCGAGAGGTGCAGACATCTTATTGACAGTTACAGGAATCGTTTGATTGCAGTAATTTCCTCAAAAGGTTGTGCAACAAAATATTAAGTTAAGGGTACCATCATTTCTGTCCAGGCCTATTTCATGAGTTTTATTTTTTTTAAATTCTGTGGAAGCATGGTTGAAAAGCAATGTCTGACTTTCACTTGTTCATTTTCATAGATTTTTAAATTATTATTATTACTTTTGTCAGATTCAAGTTATTTCTGTCACCATTGTGTGTTTTTCTGTCATTAAACAAGGGGTACCAACAATTTTCACCACGTGTGTATATAACCCTAATGCAGTCCAAATTATATATATTTAATGTATGCATATGTCTACAGCGTTAGAGTGTTGCTGTATACTTTTGTTTGTAGATTAACAAATGGATATAAAACTACAAAAACTGTATAGGATGGAAATGTTCAAAGTAAATAATGTTTCATCATGGAATAGAATGGATACGATATATATAAAATATAACTATGCCATGAGAATAAACATGCATAGTCTTGGTGGAATAATGAAGGAGCTCACTTCGCTTAGCTTTTTACCTAGAATATAATACCATCACTGTAATTTTTACCTAATTTTCTCTTCTTTCCACAGGTCCTTGTACATGTTGATACCTATAATCAGGATTAGTTTGACCTTCAACAGCTCCTGGTAATCAGTGAACCGAAGTGCCAACTTTCGTTCATTGTTCTGCTGAGCAGCCTTCAATTCTGCCAGATTTGCATGGGCATCTTTCAGGGCAACCAATTTCCCGTCTCCTGCTTCAGCAACAGGTATCTGAAGATTGGTGTTGTTTTACAAAAAAAAGTTAGAAAAACTATTTTAGAGCAACTTGATTGAGATATTTTTGTGTGCAAACTTTTTAATGAAATTGTATCTCTTGCAAATGAGTGTATTAAATTCTATAGGTCCACATTCTTTAGTAGAAGCATTTGTTGGTCTTAGTCTATACCGACAGTAAAGAGTCCAACTAATGATAGTGATATCCATCATATGTATGAGTTTACCTGGTTCTTCACACTTTCAATTTCAGCTTGTTGCTTCTGAAGTATGCGGTTTAGTTTAGAGATCTCCTTCTTGCTGGTGAGCAGAGCATCATCTTGTTGGTCCGCAGAGGTTTGCAATTCTTTAATCTGTTGTCAAAGGTAGAGACTAAGCACATAGTCTGATAAACATTTTATACAGACATTCTCTTTTATTGGCCAACGTTTTCCAAAATATTCACTTGCCTTGTCTTGGTACAAAGACGAAGCTTTTGCTTCACTCTTTTTGGAGGTGTCTGAGTTTGCAGCTTTAAGATATATAATTTCCTGCAGGTTACAATGGAAATGTTAGTGGACTATTATGAACATACTGAAGAATACCCAAATTTTCTAAAACCATACTAACAAATGCAAGCAAACAGATAATAAAGTATAACTTACCGCCTCGCATAGTCTATTAAGGAAGTTGATTTCGTCATTCAACAACTCAATGTTGACTGTAAGGTCAATCTTGTTGAAGAGGTCATTATCCACATCCTAAAAAACATGACTGGGAACATAACTCAGTGTCATGGGTGTATCGCCACGAAGATCGTCGCGATTACACATTCTGACTTCTCGCAGCTGAGTTGCTGGTGCTTTGTGTTTGGCAGTGAGGGAGTTAATTCTACCTAGCTCTGTGCTAAGACTAGGTCCAGCCCCGCCCGGCTGCAGTTGATTATGCACTAATTAGCTCCCTTCATATACCTGCCAGTTTGCTTGGGAGATGTCGGTGAAAGCATTCATTCTGACCAGCAGAGCGGATCGTTTCTGAGAAGACTTAAGCTAAGAGTGCCTGTTGTGGTTAATCCTCTCCTCGCTTATTGTTTATCTCCTTAACCTTTTGTGTTCCCTCTGTGTTGTAGTTTTTGTATGCAAGGCAGTATTTACTTTACCCCTTGTCTGTCTCGTGTGTCTAATACTGTTAGTAAGCTGTGATCTGCCCATTCCCTTTGGTGGTAATCAGGGTCCTTCTCAGGACTGGATTACAGTGGTCAGGGATCTACGGGAGACAGGGTTAGGCTGGCGGCCTGGACCTCTGTACCATTAACAGTACCTCCAGGTAGAGGGACTAGTCAGGACCCCAGTTTAGGGTCAGCATAGACCCCGGTCCACCTCTATCCTGAGACAGCGTGACATTTTCACCGACCATACTAAAGATTCTCCCCAGCCACCATGGATCCAGTAGCCCATTTAGCTCAGCAGTTGCAGAGTTTGTTCATGGAGCTGACGGACGTTAAATCCAAGGTTTTGTACCCCCGGGAGCAAGCCAGATCTGAACCTAAAGTGGCTCTCCCGGACAGGTTTACTGGTGGGCGGGACAAGTTTTTTACTTTCCGGGAAGCATGTAAATTGTATTTTCGGCTGCGGCCGCGGTCGTCGGGGAGTGAGGATCAGAGGGTGGGAATTGTCATCTCGCTCTTACAAGGGGACCCTCAATCCTGGGCGTTCTCTCTCCCCCCGGGCTCCCCGGCTCTCCAGTCAGTGGACCGATTTTTTACAGCCCTGGGTCTGGTATATGATGACCCGGATCGGGTCTCCCTTGCTGAAATTAAGTTACGTAGGATACAGCAGGGAGATCGTCCGGCGGAGGAATTTTCTTCAGAGTTCCGTAGGTGGGCCACGGATACTCAGTGGAATGACCCGGCTCTTAGGAGCCAGTTTTGTCAAGGTTTATCTGATAAATTAAAAGATGTGTTGGCTCAGTATGATTCTCCCCCGTCACTGGAGGCCGCTATGGCTCTTGCAATTCGCATTGATAGACGGTTTCGGGAGAGGTGTGGGGTAACTCCGCCCCCTGTGATGACTCCACCTCCTTCTAAAGTCCCTAATATTGAGGTTCCCCTGGTTTGTTCCGAGGAACCTATGCAGTTGGGAGGGACATCATACCGAGGGAGGGGGTCGGCGGTGCGCCGCAAAACAAGAAGGTGTTTCTTCTGCGGGAGAAAGGGACATTTTATTGAGGGGTGTCCATCCCGTACTGCACTGAGCAAGAAGTCGCCGGAAAACTATTAATCCCAGGTTGTGTGGTGGACGACAATCTGGGAGTATGTATTTCGTCCCCAGGTCCGTCTCAGTTTCTCGTACCAGTGGAGGTGGTGGTAGGTACGAGAACTGAGTCTGTTCTTCTGGATAGTGGGGCCGGGGCTAATCTGGTGGACGCTCGGTTTGCCCAGGTTCAAGGTATGCAACTGAGTGTACTAGCCAAACCTATCCCCATATTCTCTATCGACGCCAGGCCTCTCGGTCAAGGTAGCTTTTTGCAAGCCGTACATAACATTGACCTTCGAGTGGGGGCAATACATAAAGAACTATTGTCTTTTTATGTGTTGGAGGGTCTCCCCACTCCTATTGTGTTGGGTCTTCCTTGGTTAACTAAACATAACCCAGTTATTAATTGGCAAACCAGAGAGATAAGCCAGTGGGGTGAATTTTGCAATAGTAACTGCATGAACACGGTCATCAGTGCGGTCGTGCCTAGAACCTTACCTCCTTTTCTGGAGGACTTTGAGGATGTGTTCTCAGAGGAGGGGTGTCAAGAATTACCTCCTCATCGCGAGTATGACTGTTCTATAAAATTGCTTCCTGATGCTAAGTTACCTAAATCTAGGTTATATAACCTTTCTGGTCCTGAGAGGCAGGCTATGAAGGACTATATTTCGGAAAGTCTGGCCAAGGGGCATATTAGACCTTCATCTTCCCCAGTGGCCGCGGGGTTCTTCTTTGTGAAGAAAAAAGATGGAGGCCTACGCCCTTGCCTGGATTTCCGTGAGCTTAATCGGATTACGGTCCGAGATCCGTATCCGCTCCCACTTATTCCTGATCTCTTCAATCAGATTGTGGGCGCCAAATGGTTCTCTAAGTTGGATCTCAGGGGGGCGTATAATCTGATTAGGATAAAGGAGGGGGATGAGTGGAAGACGGCGTTTAACACTCCGGAGGGACATTATGAGAACCTTGTCATGCCTTTTGGTCTGACTACTGCCCCGGTGGTGTTTCAACATTTTGTTAATGACATCTTTCGCCACCTTGTGGGACAGTTTGTGGTCGTTTATTTAGATGACATCTTAATTTACTCGCCGGATCTTGTGTCTCATCAGGAGCATGTGAGACAGGTGTTGCAGATCTTGCGAGACAATAAACTGTACGCCAAATGGGAAAAATGTGTATTCGCCGTACAGGAACTTCAGTTTTTGGGTTTCCTGGTGTCAGCTTCCGGTTTCCGTATGGACCCTGGGAAAGTAAGAGCTGTGCTTGAATGGGATCGGCCAGAGGATCTTAAAGCACTGCAGCGTTTCCTGGGGTTTGCTAACTACTACCGGAAGTTTATTCGTAATTTCTCATCTGTTGTCAAACCTCTCACTGACATGACTAAAAAAGGGACGGATTTTTCTAGGTGGTCTGACAAAGCTTGTCAAGCATTTTCCTCCTTGAAAAAATGTTTTGCTTCGGCACCCATACTCATTCAACCAGATGCATCACAACCGTTCATTGTGGAGGTAGACGCATCTGACGTAGGGGTGGGTGCGGTATTATCTTAAGGTTCCCTCCTGGAAACTGGGTCCCAGGTTCATCGGGCCATACAGGATCAGTTCTATAATTAATCCTGTGGCATTTCGTCTTGACCTCCCTCCTACGTTTAAAATCCACAATGTGTTCCACAAATCGTTGCTTAAAAGGTACGTGGCGCCAGTTATACCGTCACCTCTACCTCCTCCTCCAGTGGTGGTCAATGGTAACTTGGAATTTCAGGTGTCAAAGATCATTGACTCACGTCGGAATCGCCGGTCCCTTCAGTACTTGGTTCATTGGAAGGGGTATGGTCCTGAGGAGAGGACGTGGGTTCCTGCGTCTGATATTAACGCAGATCGTTTGGTTCAGACCTTCCACACAACTCACCCGGACAGACCTGGCCCTGAGGGTCCGGAGGCCCCTCGTAGAAGGGGGGTACTGTCATGGGTGTATCGCCACGAAGATCGTCGCGATTACACATTCTGACTTCTCGCAGCTGAGTTGCTGGTGCTTTGTGTTTGGCAGTGAGGGAGTTAATTCTACCTAGCTCTGTGCTAAGACTAGGTCCAGCCCCGCCCGGCTGCAGTTGATTATGCACTAATTAGCTCCCTTCATATACCTGCCAGTTTGCTTGGGAGATGTCGGTGAAAGCATTCATTCTGACCAGCAGAGCGGATCGTTTCTGAGAAGACTTAAGCTAAGAGTGCCTGTTGTGGTTAATCCTCTCCTCGCTTATTGTTTATCTCCTTAACCTTTTGTGTTCCCTCTGTGTTGTAGTTTTTGTATGCAAGGCAGTATTTACTTTACCCCTTGTCTGTCTCGTGTGTCTAATACTGTTAGTAAGCTGTGATCTGCCCATTCCCTTTGGTGGTAATCAGGGTCCTTCTCAGGACTGGATTACAGTGGTCAGGGATCTACAGGAGACAGGGTTAGGCTGGCGGCCTGTACCTCTGTACCATTAACAGTACCTCCAGGTAGAGGGACTAGTCAGGACCCCAGTTTAGGGTCAGCATAGACCCCGGTCCACCTCTATCCTGAGACAGCGTGACACTCAGTGGACTGTAAAGGGTGAAGATTGTCCTAAAATTAATAGCACCATACTCAAAATAAATATTGAAATCATGAAACTAATATGAAGGATCTTGCCTAAAACCATCCAGAGCTAAAACACCAGAAAAAAATGACGTAAAAGCCATGAGAGTCTAAAGGTAAGGTAGGAAACTAAAAATATACACCAAGTACCCGATGGATCAATATTGGCGATTTTTCACACTGGTCTTGATAAGAGTGCAGACTGGAGTCAGACTCTCTTGGTTCATCAAAAAAGGGGTTTCCACTACTCAGACAATCCCTTCACCGCGTCCAACACATTCCATTGATGAAATTTTTCTTGCGGAGTCTAGCAAGAGAAATTGACACGCTGTGGTCTGGAAAGACGCGCCACAAGTCCGTCTCTGCGGGTGATCTGTTGATGTCTGTGCACGCATAGTGGACATGGGACTTCTTGAAATCCCATCCACTATGCTGTAACGTCTGAACGCTGTGGGTTTGACACTACATAAATTCACAACGTTAAACCCTTACCCTTATTGATCTGTTCAGTGCAAGGTAGGAGAGTGAGTTACCAGGCTCTGCTCATCACTAAAACTGAAGAATGCAGGTCCTGACTAGCTAAAAAAAACATACAAGTCATGCAATCAGTTAGGCTTAGTTCGCACTGGGCATTTTTGCTGCGTTTTTTTAATGCATTATCTTATGTTAATTTTCAGCTGCATTTTAAAGTACCAGCTATGTCTGAGATTTCAGAAATCTCACACACACAGCTTGGTTTTTTTTTGTCATCAGTATTTTGTGTTTTTTTTGCATGGCTTTTTTGGACATAGAGCATGTCACTTCTTTCAGCGTTTTTCATCGTTTCTTCAGAGTTTTTCACCCATTGAATTGAATGCATGAAAAAGCGCACTACAAACGCAAAGGAAAAAAAGCAAAACTTGTATTTTTGCAGCAGCTTCTTTCCTGCCAAGCACTTAGGTTTTGGTACAGGAAAAAAAAACCGCAGCAAAAACGCCCAGTGTGAGCTTAGCCTTACATGTCTGGAAGTGTGTGTGTTTTAGTAATGTAATTGAGCTCAGTGAGAACTGGTTGAGCTGAGCAAGTGTGTTGTAGTGATGATAAATGAGTGTGTATGTATGTGTAGCTGTGCTGTGTGGGTATGTGTGTGTGTGTTGTTGTTGTTTTGATGATGTAGTTGAGCTGAATGTGTTGCAACTAAGCTGAGTGCTGTAGTTTAACTGTGCATATATTGATGAGGGAGCCGAGCGTTGCGTATGTATAGCAGGGCTGTGTGTGCACAGTGACGAACAAAAAGGTAACAATGTTTTCAACTTTTGACTTTCAGGCTCCATGTCTCTCCATCCACCACTGCTTCTAACGTGAGACCACCATCACTTTATAGACAATCATCTTGGCTATCTCATGCAAAATTTGGCTTGCAGCTATTTAGCATAAGATTAGTTATGCAGATTCTTTTGATGTCACTGCATTGTTACTGTTTTGCTCCTAAAAATCTAAATTTAAATTTTTATTATTTTGTTAGTATTTTGTAAATCCACCTTTAGCATAATCACTGCCTGAATCCTTCTGGTCAGCTCTCCATCAGATTCAAGCATGGTTTGAGCCAAACGATCCCAGGTCTCAGGCTGCTCCATATTGTTACCCTATTAGCTACGTCCCCTTAGTAAATCCCTAGACCATAAAAATTATCACTAAATAAAAGGTTCATATCTCTGGAACTGCATGACAGATTTTAAAAAAAAAAAAAGATAAAATCCAAAATACTCAGTGGGGAACAGCAGGAATAAAAGAAGACCACAAACTGGCTTCTTTTGAACTGGTGATAGGTCCTCTTTAGGTATGAGTTTGACACTATATTTAACCAAAAGAGACAATTGATGTCTAAGACTAGTGTCTCTGCAAAAGAAATTGACATGCTGCGGTTTGGAGAGATGTGCCGCATGTCCATCTCCGCGGGTGAGCTGCAGGCGTTGGTGCACGCAGAATGGGCATGGGATTTCTTGAAATCTTTTCCACTATGCTGTAACGTCTGGCCGCTGCGGGTTTGATGGTGCACAACATGCAGCGACCAACCCGCAGCGTTTACTGATCATGTGCACATACCCTGAGGCTAAGTGCACACGTTCAGGAATATTTGCATTTTTTTCGCGTTTTTTCGCTGGAAAAAACGCGTCAAAAACGCATGTATTAAGCATCCTATCATTTAGAATGAATTCCGCAATTTTTGTGCACATGGTGCGTTTTTTTTCCGCAAAAAAAACGCATCGCGGAAAATCTAGCAGCATGTCCATTAATTTTGCGGATTTCTAGCGTTTTTCCCGCTTTATTATTGACCTAGAAAGTTCAGGAAAAAATCGCGGTAAAAACGCGTCAAAACCGCGCAAAAAACGCACCAAAAACGCGCAAAATCCACGCAAAAAAACGCGCGTTTTTGCCGCAAAAAAAGTCCGGTTTTGCTCAGGAATATTCTGCAAACATTCTGCAAACGTGTGCACTTAGCCTAAGAGTAAGGCCGAGTTTCTCGCATCAACACCCGGCACGGCCGCCCGCTCTCGGACCCGAGTGCGCGGCGGCATAGAAATACATGCAGCCGCACACTCGGGTCCGAGAGCGGGCAGCTGTGCCGGGTGTTGATGCGAGAAAGTCGTGGGACTAACTCACATCAAACTCGGCAGTGTGACGCCGGCCTAAGAATCATAGCATGTGGTCTAAGGAACAGTAAATCTCAATGTCATTTGCACACATCTTGTATTTTCTCTTGCCGTTAGATCGTCTGTTGATATCTTATATTTAATATGGCGTTTCAAAATAGTTAATAACATTTGCCATTCTTTTTATAGCGGCTCACATCAGGCTCATTTTTGGAGGCCGTCCTCTTGTGAATGCGATTTTCATTTCTGAAAAAAATAAATAAATAAATGAAATCATTTGGTGTTGGACTGGCAGCTCATTCAGTGGAGAATCCATCTAGTGATGAGCGAGTATACTCGTTGCTTGGGTGGTCTCCGAGTATTTTGCCGTGCTGTGAGATTGCCTGTTTGTTAGGGAATCCCCTCATGTATTCAGGCTGTCCAGCAGCCACAAATCATGCAGCTGCGTCAACAAAAACTAAATCTCCGAGCACATCCAAATACTCGGAGGACACCCGAACATGTTGGGGAAACCCGAGTAACGAGTATACTCGGTCATCACTATAGGACAATAACATATTTTTATATTCATTTAACCTCATTAACAACAGACAATACAATGTGCAGGAGTTTGCCACATATCGGTTCCATGTGATATTTTCTTCAGACACAGGAAAGAAAATGATCCAGCTCCCAGTACGTTATGAATAAAATCGAAGATTTATTCTTGTTCATTTAAAAGAAAATATCCAAACACATTAGCCAAAAAAACATTTGGAAAAGGGGGGAAACATAGGAGGAAAAAAAAGCATATATTCACCAGACGCGTTTCGAACAGGACATGTTCTTAGACTTGGTGTGAGTAAGCACTATACCATGGGAGGAACCTTATATACCCATCAGGTTCATTTGAAGACGTGTGTAACCCCTACTTTAATTGAAAATATTTCTGTTCCATCTGAAATAGTGAAATATTTTCTGAAGAATCTTTTCATCAGTGATGGCCTGCAACAAGGACATTTACTGCATGGCCGAAAACCAAACCCCCTTGGATAAAAAAGTGAGTATCCGTCCCGAGGTGCCTGTGTCAGCTTTCAGTTCAACCCTGGCGAAGAGGAACCATGATTCCTCAAAACACATAGGTCTTTTGACCTCCCTAATGATCATCTATTGTGCCATCACACGCACATCCAATATATAGTTGCGCGATTACCAGGGATGCTACCAGCGGGACAGCCCTGGTTCCCACCATCCGCGCTACTACCAGGACATCGGAGGAGCTTGCAACGCACAGTGCAGTGGACCTTGGGAACCACCACACATCGGATAATGTACAATAGGAACATTGTGCATTTTTGGATTTAGGACCATTAGTAAGTGGAAGCTGCCGCAATATTCTATTGGTATAAAGACATTACTTTTATTCTTTAGCATGCCCCATCTGATATTTATTGGTTTCCTATCTGTTTTATTTCATGAATTAATCTGAGCATATATGGTACTTGCTTTTTGCATTGCAACAATAGTTCTCATTTAGCAAGTGGTATTTTCTGTGCTAGTGCATCCCGCCCAGCATTCACACATGGCTCATCTATTTATGTAGCCCAGCTACCTCCGTTACCTTTGCCTGCTTCATCACTTTGCCTATTTATTTTATCTATAGAAATTAGTAAGTGGTCACGTTTTTCAGTGCTACACCCTATCTTCTTTCCTGCTCGGTAAAACAGAAATTAATGGGCAGCAACAACAGTACCACATTTACACTTCAACATGTAGTCCCAGCCACCAGTACACTAAGACGTTTCCTTTAATTGAAGCAATTTCTTGTCATAACCAGAGAATATGCATATAACATTTCCAAGGTTTTTTATTTTATCACATGGTACTTACTCGCTTTTGAAATCATACCTCAAACCTTTCATATATCTACGTAGTTCTTCATTTTATTCCTTATGCTGTTAATGTATTCCTCAAAAATATGCTCAAGGTTTGCATTTTGGGGACCCACTCTCTTGATTTGTTCTCTTTGTTCTTGCAGAAGGGTCCATTTTGTTTCAAGTACCTTTCCTTTTTGCTCCAAGGAACCTACCTATTGTCAAAATATAGACAATGTCATTACATTTTTGTCTATGCCAGTATGTGATCTGCAGTGTGTAGTATACATCGACATGATTGCATAATAATTAAAGGGAATCTGTCAGAATATTTTTGCTAAGTAATTTGAGAGCAGCTTAACATAGCGGCCGAGATCCTGATACCAGCAATGTTTTACAAGGTTGCTTGCTGCAGTTTTGATAAAATCACTGTTTTCTCTTATGTCGATCTAACAGTTCTCTGAATGCTGAGCTGTGTATAACCCCGCCCACATAAATGATTGGCTGGTTTCTGTGTACACTGTATGTTGTCAGAGAGCTGACAATCAGTGGTGGGGGCGGGGTTACACAGAGCAGGACTACATGGCACCAGATATCTAGTCCTCTAGTGATAATCTCCTGCTGTCAGATGCAGCGACTAAAAAAGTGACTAAATGCTCTGCAGACTCCAGACATTTTTCCACTGAACATAATGGAGTAATATCCATGTGTAGAATTATGGGAATTGAGAAAGTTGCTAAACCTTTAAGAAGGGGAGACCACCGCTGAAAATTATAAAATAGAGAAGCGTGGTGGATCTATGTGTTAAAAACTAGATTTCCCAATGGTATGAATATAAGACAGGACCGTACATACCATTATATTTGAATTCTTTGCTTGCTGAAATAGTTGCGCCTCTCTGTTGTGAATGGGTTTGAGATGAGTTCTGAGCAGAGACTCCCTCTGGTGGTTACAAGCGGTACTGGTCTGTTCAGTGAAGATTGTGAGGACTGGGAATCAGGTGTTACTGATTGGTCTTATATAAGGGAGTCACCTTCCCATCAGGGTTGCCGGTGATCAATTGTTCTGGTCTGAATCCTTCATTCCTGTTTCCCTTGTAGCCTGCTGTGTCGTGTCTGCATCTCCTGCTAACAGATAAGACATTTTCTTCTTTTTGTTTTTGTACTATATTTTTGCATTTTGTCCTGCACTTCTGTGGGGGCCTTCTGGGTCCCCTCCGGGGGCTTTTGCCCTCTCAGTTTAGTTCAGCCACTGATGTTTGTACTTTTGCTTTTTCCAGTTTTTTCAGTGGCTGCTGTTTTGATTTTGTTACACCAGAGAACTAATTTAGGTGGTAGAGGTCGTGTGATCTCAGGTGATTTTGAAATTAGTAGAGTTGGTGCTTTTCAGGGTTTTCTGGGATTGCAGTAAGTACCCTTCCTATCCTTTTCTATTTAGTTAGTTTGGGCCCCAACGTTTGCTCATACTATTTTCTTTCTGTGTCAGTATTTCTTCTTGTCTAACCGCCATTACTTGTTTGGGGGCTTTCTATTATCTTTGGGGTTCTGCTCCGGGGCAGATAGCTTTCCTATTTCTATCTTTAGGTGTAGTTAGTTTCTCAGGCTGTGACGAGGCGTCTAGGACCAACATAGGAACGCTCCACGGCTGCCTCTAGTTGTGGTGGTTAGTCAGGGTACTGCAATCTCATAGATTCCAACTGCTCTGGTGTATTGCCTTTTTTACCTGCACTCCTCAGCTACCGTAACATAACAGTATCACCGGCCTAAAAATTGAAAATTGTATGGTACTCACAGAAGGGAAAAAATATTGTGAAAGAAAAAAGGTTGTCAGAGTTGTCAGAGATATTTTTCTGTTTGTTGCATTTTTTTTTCCCTCTGTATCTCTGGGTGCTGGGGAGGATCTTTTCTCTCAATGGAGTTTGCACGGTTGTCTGGCCGTGTGTCATGTGTGCATCGCCACGAAGATCGTCGCGGTTGCACATTCTGACTTCTCACAGCTGAGTTGCTGTTTCTTTGTGTTTGGCAGTTAGGGAGTTAATTCTGTCTGTGCTCAGTTCTGGGACTGGGTGCAGTTTCTCCCGGCTGCAATTAATTATTTGTTGATTGGTTTCCTTTAAATCTCTGGTGGTCTGTTTTGGGAGTTGCCAGTGAAATTCTTCATGCAGACCACAGATAGGATTGTATCTGTATAGACTTAAGTTAAAGAGCTCCTTAGTTGTTTTAAGCTCACCTTGCTTAGAGTTTAATATCCCAGATCATTTATGTTCCTTCTGTGTTTGAGTGTGTATGCAAGTCTGTGTTTTCTCCAGTCTGTCTTATATGTCTAATCTGTGTATTTAGCAGAGATCAGCCCATATCCCTTTGGTGGTAATCAGTATCCTTCTTAGGACTGATTACAGGGTTCAGGGACTGATAGGAGACAGGGTTAGGCTGGAGACTTGGACCTCTGAACCATTATCAGTACCTCCAAGGTGAGGGATTAGTTAGGACCCCAGTTTAGGGTCAGGTTAGAACCCCGGTCCTCCTCTTTCCTGTGACAGTGTATCAAGTCCTCAAGATTAACCCTGAGTTCAACGGATATCGTGTCAGGTAAATCTATTCTATA
>JARQOD010000009.1:100901669-100938302 GCA_033576555.1 Oophaga sylvatica | reverse complement strand
TTTTGACGGCGGAGAGGACTTCTCTTGCCTTCTCCTGAGGCAAGGAAGCCATCTCTACTGGAAATGCAGGCAGTGGACAATCCTCACCAAGCGGGTCTCTGTCTTTCCATGGTTTGAGCAGATTCACATGGTATACCTGTTCTGGCTTTCTCGCCCTGGTTGGTGTACTTTATAGTTTACTGGTCCCACCTTCTCTATAATCTCGTAGGGTCCCTGCCACCTTGCAAGGAACTTACTATCCACTGTAGGCACAAGTACCAACACCCGATCCCCAGGGTTAAAGGACCTTACCCGTGCCTCCCGGTTATAGACCTGCTTCTGTGACCTTTGTGCTGCTTCCATATGTTCTCGGACTAATGGTAGGACTGTCTCCATTCTCTCTTGCATTTTGGCCACATGTTCTATCACACTTTTGTGGGGAGTTGGTTGGTTTTCCCAGGCCTCTTTAGCTATATCGAGTAAGCCACGGGATGTCTGCCATATAATAGTTCAAAGGGCGAGAACCCCGTAGATGCCTGGGGCACCTCCCGCACTGCAAACATCAGGTATGGCAACAAGAGATCCCAGTCCTTACCATCTTTAGAGACTGCTTTTTTCAACATATTCTTCAGGGTTTTATTGAACCTTTCTACTAAACCGTCTGTTTGGGGATGATAGACCGATGTGCGCAACTGTTTAACACTTAACAAGTGGCAGAGTTCCTTCATGATTTTTGACATAAAGGGGGTCCCCTGATCTGTTAAGATTTCTTGAGGGATTCCCACCCGAGAGAACATACCCATGAGTTCTTTTGCGATCAGTTTGGCCGAGATGTGTCGCAGGGGAATAGCCTCAGGATACCTGGTAGCGTAATTGTAAGGTTCTGTGTACATGTTCCTGAAACTCAGTTTGTTCGTCAGCCATTTTACTTTCTGTCTTGCTGCAGCTATCTTGCCCTCAGTCAAAATGGAGTTTCCAGCTTGCATGTTCCCGCCCTGATTCTCTCCTTTTGCTTCTTAAGCAGCCACAGCTGAGCAATCAGTGCTTCAGAATCTAGCCTGCAGTGAACCTGTGACCTGACTCCTAAAGCCTTGGACCTTGTACTCCAGCTATTCCTACTGAGGAACTCTGAAGCACTTGTGGACTCTGAACCCTGCTCTTTGAAAGACCCACGTTTGCATGGACTTACGGTAACAGAGAAGAAGATCCTGAACCTGTTGTGGAGAGTGATTGCTGAGCTTAGATTACTCTGGCCTGCTGTGTCTCCTGCTTCTGTGTCTGCAAACTGTGTGACTATTTTTGCCAACTTGTATGAAGTAATACAAGACTTTCTATATCAAACCTGTGTCTCATGTATTTTCATCGCACCCAAGCACAAGACGCTATATGAACTGTACTACATACATTACAAGATTCTGAAGCCAAAACATTAGTGTCTGCTGGGTCTGGAAAGGCTGTGTCTGCTGTAACTGTGGATATCGGATGTCCGGTTGTACTTTCTGTGATGACAGTGGTTGTGACTTCTCACAACCATTCCAGGTGAGCAATTCCCTTAAGTGTTTTTTTTTTCTGCAGTGTTACCACAGGTAAACACTATTGTTTTTTTTTTTTTCTTTTCTCTTTTTTGTCTGCTGTAACTGTGGATATCAGATGTCCGGGTGAACTTTCTGTGATGATAGTGGTTGTGACTTCTCACAACCATTCCAGGTGAGCAGTTCCCTTAATTTTTTTTTCTCTCTGCAGTGTTACCACAGGTAAACACTACTTGTTTTTTTTTCTCCTCTCCTCTTCTTCCAGTACTCCTGTCTTAAAAGATCTGGAAAATGGAGGCCCGCATAAAGGAACTTTGCGGAGTGACTGATAATATCCTTGCAGATTTGCAGAATATAAAGACCCGTTTTTCAAGCCTACAGGACCTCACTAATCACAATTTGCAAGTGTTTGGACAGACTGCCCAGGATTTGCGAGCCAGGATTGAGGTTCTAGAAGAGCGAGTCCAGGCTCCTGCCGTAGCCCCGAGTTCTGGGATTCCCAAGTTGCCCCCTTTTCGTTTTGGCGGTGAACGTGAGAAATTCAGGGGATTTATTAATCAATGCAATCTTTTTTTTTCTGCACATGCTTCACAATTTCCCACTGAACGATCTAAGGTGCTTACTATAATTATGTTGCTTACCAACAAGGCTTTGATGTGGGCAAACCCTCTGATTGAGACTGAGGATGATTGTTTGAATCACCTTGATGCTTTTATTTCAGCCATGGGGCAGGTGTTTGATGACCCCAATCGAGGTGCAACAGCTGAAGCAGCCATGTTAGCTTTGCGCCAAGGTAAGCACTCGGTAGCTGAATATGCCTTGGATTTCAGGAGATGGGCCCTTGATACCACCTGGGACAGTTCCGCCAAAAAATCTATTTTTCGAAAGGGGTTATCTCCACTGATTAAGGATGAACTTGCTCGTGCCGACCCTCCCACTGCGTTAGGTGACTTTATTAACTACTGCATCCGTATTGATACTCGTCTGACTGAACGCAGGCAAGAGAGATGGTTCGAAAGCAATCGCACTAACCTTTTCCTACCTTCCTCTCCAGCTAAGGAACCTTTAAGTAGGATTACACGGGAACCTGAACCTGAACCCATGCAGGTAGACTCTTTACAACGACGGGTTAGTGATGCACGCAAGGAACATCGTTTTAAGGAGAATCTATGTTTCTATTGTGGTAAGTCAGGGCACTTCATTATAAACTGCCCCAGCCGTTCTCGTAAGACTACTGCAGCACTCATTCATTGTGAGTGTTGCGAGAGGGGATCTGTCAGGTCCGAGCCTCAGGCTCCAGAGAGATCTGCAGCAACAGATCTTGATTTCTCGGACTTAAACTCCGTTACCTCTGAGGACGTTGACTGTGTAAACGCTGCCATTTTTCAAGTTTCCTCAGCGGTGTCCCAGCTGAGTTGTAAGAAAAACAATTCTCATTGCTTTCTTTCCATCAAACTCTGGGTTGACTCAGCTTGGGTGTCTAGCTCTGCTATGATCGACTCAGGGGCAAGTGGAAATTTTATGGATGTCTCCTTTGCTCTGAAACAGGGGATACGTTCAGTGAAGAAGGCTACTCCAGTACAGATGGAAACTGTGGATGGCTCCCTGCTGACCTCTGGACCAGTGGATCAGGAAACAGAGCCTTTGAGGGTTCTTATGGGTAAAGATCATCAAGAGAAACTGTCCTTTATGCTTATCTCTTCTCCCCACTTTCCCATTATTCTAGGGCTACCATGGCTGCAGGCTCAGAATCCTACCATTAACTGGGAGACCAAGGAATTACACTTTCCAGAGAAACAGATGAGTCCAAAAGTTTCAGCTTGCTCTGTTCCTAAAGGAACCATGTCAGTCCCTGAACTACCAGCTGTATACCAGGACTATGTGGATTTATGTGACAAGAAGAACGCTGACCAGCTTCCTCCTCACCGTCCATATGATTGTCCAATTGAATTATTGCCTGGAGCAGAGATATCTTTTGGTAAGATCTACCCCCTGGCGGGGCCCGAGCTAAAGGCTTTAAAGGATTACATAGACGAAAATCTAGCCAAGGGCTTTATACGCCCCTCTTCATCTCCTGCAGGTGCACCCATCTTCTTTGTAAATAAGAAAGATGGATCTCTGAGACCATGCGTAGACTATAGGGAACTCAATAAGGTTACTATTAGAAACCGTTATCCATTGCCTTTAATCCCTGAGTTATTGGAGAGAGTGCGACATGCCAAAATTTTCTCTAAACTAGATCTTCGTGGGGCCTATAACTTAGTCCGTATTAGACCTGGGGATGAATGGAAGACTGCATTCAGGTCACGCTATGGACACTTTGAATATCTAGTTATGCCTTTTGGTCTGAGTACCGCCCCAGCCACTTTCCAACACTTGGTGAATGACATCTTCAGGGATCTCCTAGATACATTCGTGGTAATTTATTTGGATGATATTCTAATTTTTTCTAACTCCACAGAGGAACATCATGGACATGTGAGAATGGTCTTGGAACGTCTAAGACAAAATCATCTTTACATCAAACTTGAAAAGTGTGAATTCCATAGGACCGAAATTCAATTTCTGGGGTATGTACTGTCTACACAAGGAATTAGTATGGATGGAAGCAAAACCCAAGCCATCAAGGATTGGCCAAGTCCTAGAAATGTGAAGGAGGTACAGCGCTTCATCGGGTTTGCCAACTTCTATAGACGTTTCATTAGAAATTTCTCTGAGGTAGTGTCACCTATCACCCAACTTACCCGGAAAGAGTCTAGGTTCTCCTGGACTCCCCAAGCCCAGGAAGCATTTTCCCGTCTAAAAGATAAATTTACCACTGCACCTATCCTAGTACATCCCAACCCCGAGCTTGCCTTCATAATAGAGGTGGATGCTTCAGACTGTGCCGTTGGAGCTATACTCTCTCAGAGAACAGGTGAGAAGAATGTCTTGCATCCCTGTGCCTTCTTTTCCCAGCAGTTGTCTTCGGCTGAGAGGAACTACGATGTGGGCAATAGAGAGTTGTTGGCCATTATTGCCGCCTTCAAAGAATGGAGACACCTTCTTCAGGGAGCTGCACAGCAAATAGTCGTCCTGACAGACCATCGTAACCTTGAGTTTATCAGGTCGGCTAAGTGCCTGACTCCTCGCCAGGCTCGCTGGAATCTTTTCTTAAACCAATTTAATTTTATCATTCTTATAGACCAGGATCGCGCAATGGAAAGGCTGATGCACTCTCTAGGATTTACTCAGCAGAGACACGTCCAATTACTCCTCCTAAGACTATTCTTCCTGACTCTAGATTCCTAGGAGTAATTCATAATCAAGACCTACTTAAGGACATCAAGGAAGCATACCATGCGGATTCCTTTTTGGCACAACCCCCAAGGGACGTAAGTCTTGTCTTTAAGAATGGTGTGTGGATTCAGGGACAACGCCTGTATATTCCTGAAACAGTCAGATTGAGAGTATTGCAACTCATTCACGATTCCAAGATAGCTGGGCATAGAGGAATTCTAAAGACACAGGAATTTCTCTCTCGTTTCTTTTGGTGGCCCACTTGCAGGAAGGATGTTTTAAACTATGTCACTTCATGTGAAGTCTGTGCAAGATGCAAAACACCTCGCTCCTCACCAACTGGTCTGTTACAGCCTCTTCCCACCCCGTCCCACCCGTGGGGATCCATTTCTATGGACTTCATTGTGGAGTTACCAACCTCTCAAGGGAAGAACACCATTCTAGTGGTGGTTGACCGTCTAACAAAGGCAGCTCATTTTATCCCTTGTGTCGGCTTACCCACTGCAAAACAGACATCAGATTTGATGATTAAAGATGTGTTTCGCTTACATGGAGTACCGGATGAGGTTATTTCGGATCGAGGGGTGCAATTCACTTCTAGGTTTTGGCAAAATTTCTGTGCAGCATTGGACATTAAAGTAAACCTTTCTTCTGCTTTTCATCCCCAGACTAATGGACAGACCGAACGAACCAATCAAACCCTGGAGCAGTATCTCCGCTGCTTTATCTGCCACCTACAGGATGATTGGGTGGATCTACTTCCATTAGCTGAGTTCTCGTATAACAACTCTCAGAGTGCCTCCACTAAGCAGTCTCCTTTTTACTCTAATCTAGGTTATCATCCTAACATTCTACCACGATTTCCCATAGAAACGCCTTTACCAGCAGTGGCTGAAAGAATCACGTCTTTACAGAAGAATATGGATCTTCTAAAGGAGAATCTGGAATCGGCTCAGGAAAGGTACAAGAAAGCAGCAGATAAATTTCGTAAACCTGCACCAGCTTTCAAGGTAGGAGACTTGGTCTGGCTGTCAACCAGAAATCTTAAGTTAAGGATTCCATCGTCTAAGTTGGGACATAAGTACATTGGACCCTATAAAATCAGTAAAATTATAAGTGCCGTTGCTTGTCGTCTTCAACTGCCCAGAACTATGAGAATTCACCCTGTCTTTCATGTATCCCTACTAAAGGCTGCGACACCCAATACGTTTCCTGGACGTTCTTCTCCTTGCCCTGACCCAGTGCTAGTCGATGGTCAGGAAGAATTTGTGGTGGAAAGGATTTTAGATTCCAGGTTGTATAGAAATCAGTTACAATATCTGATTAAATGGCAGGGCTACCCAGTGGAGGACAACTCATGGGAACCAGTCAATAACGTTAATGCTCCTCGCTTGCTCCGTCAGTTTCATCAGAGGTACCCACACAAGCCTGGCCTGAGGTCATCCGGAGGTTGTCCCTAAGGGGGGAGTAATGTAAGGTTCTGTGTACATGTTCCTGAAACTCAGTTTGTTCGTCAGCCATTTTACTTTCTGTCTTGCTGCAGCTATTTTGCCCTCAGTCAAAATGGAGTTTCCAGCTTGCATGTTCCCGCCCTGATTCTCTCCTTTTGCTTCTTTAGCAGCCACAGCTGAGCAATCAGTGCTTCAGAATCTAGCCTGCAGTGAACCTGTGACCTGACTCCTAAAGCCTTGGACCTTGTACTCCAGCTATTCCTACTGAGGAACTCTGAAGCACTTGTGGACTCTGAACCCTGCTCTTTGAAAGACCCACGTTTGCATGGACTTACGGTAACAGAGAAGAAGATCCTGAACCTGTTGTGGAGAGTGATTGCTGAGCTTAGATTACTCTGGCCTGCTGTGTCTCCTGCTTCTGTGTCTGCAAACTGTGTGACTATTTTTGCCAACTTGTATGAAGTAATACAAGACTTTCTATATCAACCTGTGTCTCATGTATTTTCATCGCACCCAAGCACAAGACGCTATATGAACTGTACTACATACATTACAGTAATCTAGAACTACAAGGATGTGTTGGTGACCCCTTGCTGATTTATTAACCGGCCCCACCAGATCCATGGCTATTCTCTCAAACGGGACCTCTACAATTGGTAATGGCACCAAGGGACTCCGAAAATGAGGCTGCGGACTGGTTACCTGGCACACTGGACAAGAGTTACAATACCGTTTAACTTCTTCATAGACCCCTAGCCAGTAAAACCGTTGTAGAATTCTGTCTAGGGTTTTCTTTTGGCCCAAATGTCCCCCTAGTACATGCGCATGCGCTAAGTCCATTACCAACCTTCGATATCACTGCGGTACCAGCAATTGCTCGACAATTTCCCCATGTATTTTTTCAACCCGATACAGCAAATCTTGGTTCAGCTCGAATCGGGGAAATACTGTAGCTGCCCCGGGGTGTTGGGGTTCCCATTGACAACCAGTACATTTTCCCGGGCTCGAGTCAACGTAGGGTCCCGGAGTTGCGCCGTACCAAAATTGTCACCTGCCACATTTAAGTCTGACAATTCTGGTCCCGGTGGCAAATCTTCCATCTCCCCAGCTAACACTTCTATAGGAGAGGGGTTTTCCTCCTCCACCGAAGGCAAAGGTACTCCTACCGCCAGCACATCTTCCTCTGGGCCACCAGGTTCATGCCCGATTTCTGGAGAATGCAACCTGGTTGCCACAGGTGCCGACGACTGTTCTGTGGGAGGGTTAATTACAGGCCAAAGCACCGAAAATAACGAAAAATCTCCCCCATTATTACCTCATAATGCAAATTAACCACCACCCCCACCTCGTGGCACCTCCTCCCCGCTGGCGTGTTTATCATCACCAGTGCGGTAGGATAATGTTTTAAGTCCCCATGTATACACAACACACCCATTTTCCGACCAGTATACTCGCTGATTTGGACGTGGCTGGCTCGTATTAGGGTCACGAGACTCCCTGAGTCCAGTAGAGCCACAGCAGGGTTACCCTCTACCTCCACTTTACACAAATGATTCATATTGGGTCCCTCTGGTTTACCCACTGCACACATGTGTTCGGCATAGTGAGACTGATAGTACCCATAGTTTGTGTCCATGGGCTCAGTCAGGTGGGGGCAATCAGCTCTCACATGTCCTGGTTCTTCGCACCGCCAACAGATTATGGGGCCCCTTTCGTCCCCAGACGTGTCCTGGGCGGCCTTCCGAGTCTCTGCTCGCCGAACGGCGGGTGAAGGTTTGGGGAATTTACTCATTACCTTCCGGGTAGTCTCTCCCTGTATCTCCTTGGTAGCCCCATATCTTTCAATGAGGTCTACCATTTGGAGACCATCAGTAGGGGCTGCCTGTCCAACCCATGTTTGAAGGGTGTGGGGCAAAGTTCTCCAGAATTTATCAGTCACTTTACGATCCAGCATAGCGCGGGGTGACAACACTTCCGGCTGCAACCACTTTTCTATCAGGTGTATCAAGTCATAATACTGGGACTGAGCTGGCTCGGAAGGGGAAAACTTCCACTGGTGTACCCGCTGAGCCCGGACTAACACATTTACCCCAAGACGTGCGAGTATCTCACCCTTGACGATCTCGTAGTCCCTCTGGTGCTCGGGGGGTAGGTCTCTATAGGCTTTCGCGGGTCCTGGAGCCAAAAACGGAGCCACGATCTCGGCCCACTGGTCCCGGGGTAGTCTCTCCTTCTCAGCCACGCCTTCAAACAACTCCAGGTACACCTCGACGTCATCTGACTTTTCCATTTTCGGAATCGCTGTGCGTACCACTTTCCGGACATCCTGACGTCCCGGGGCAGCTCCTGCTGTCTGCGGCGCTGTGATGTGTTGCATCAGTAGATTGTTGGTTTCCTGTTGCCGCTCCATAGCCTGCTGCTGTATAGCCTGCTGTTGCTGCTGTATAGCCTGCTGCTGCATAGCCTGCTGTTGCTGCTGTGTAGCCTGCTGTTGCTGCTGTATAGCCAGCTGCTGCTGTCGCATGGCCTCCACAAGCATTTTTACTGTGCTCTCCATCTCCAGACAGCTATCCACCGGGTTTTGCGTCACTTTCTTCACCCAGGACATTTACTGTCATGCAGAGAAAAAAAAACATCCACAAAAAAAACAGCCTGACCTCACTGCGTATGCCAGCATTCAAGCCACCAATTGTAGGGATTCGCTCTGGTAGGCAGGGGGCCGGGCCGCAGTAATGAGGCAAACACACAGGCTTTTTAGTTCAAAGTTCAGTGGTTTTAATAACGGGTTCAACAAAAAGTCCAGATAACAAAATCACAGCAGAACATAAATCACTCCAGTTTGGAGAACACTGGTCCCAGACACCCTTGCTTGGGACGGGCTTAACTAAGCGGCTGCAGGACAGCAGAGACCGCCAGGTGCCATTCCGGGTGGTCTGGTACTCGCTTCCTGGTGCACACTGACACACTGTAACAAAAAACAAGCTTCCAGGCTGACTCCAGCCAAACTCCTTCCTTCCACACCCACCAACTACACCAGCTCCTTGTTTTATAGGCCTAGTCCACACCCTCAGGTGAGGTACACATCAGCTGACCTGATCACGTGACTATGACCTCATCACAGGTCCTTGAGATCAGGGAAAATCCTGACCAAACTCCAGTCTGCTAGGAGAAATATATCTCCCATCCATCAAGACCCCCTTTGGTGTACCACAATACACACAGTATAATGTCCCCACACGCACTTACACATGCACGCACTTACACACAAACACAAGCATACACAGACACATACATACACAGAGTATAATGTCCCCCCACACACACATGCACACACATATACACACGCACATACACACGCAAGTACAAACATACGGACATACACACGCAGGTGCATACATACACGCACGCACATACACACATGCATACGCATACACACAGTATAATATCCCCATACACACAAACACACATGCCCGTGCATACACACACAGATATACACGCACTCACAAACACGCATACGCACGCGTATACACACAGTATAATGTCCGCACGTACACATGCACGCATGAACATACAAACACATACACTCAGTATAATTTCCCCACACACACACGCAGATACACAGACGCACATAAACACACAAGCATGCACATACACGCATACACAGACACATACACACAGTATAATGTCCACACACACACATACACACAAACACACAGATACACGCACACATATACACATGCACACACAAACACGCATATACACACACAAGCATGCACATATACACACATACGCAAGCATGCACATACACACAAACATGTACATACACACAAACATACATATATGCACGCAGATACATGCACACATACACACAAACACACAGTATAATGTCCCCACACACACGCAGATACGCACATATATAAACATGAACATACACACAAACACACGCACGTGCAAACACTCGCAGAAGTACACACACACATGCATACACAAACACGCATACACACAAACACTCATGCACATACACACCCACATACATGCACATACATTCACAGATACACACATGCACATACACAAATACGCACAAACATACAGACACATACAGTGCCTACAAGTAGTATTCAACCCTCTGCAGATTTAGCTGGTTGACACATGCGGAATTAACTTGGCATTGTGACATTTGTACTGTAGATCAGCCTGGAAGTGGGAAATGCACTGCAGCAAAAAAAAATTTTTAATTTTTTTTTTTTTTTTTTTTTTAAAAAACGTTAAAAGTTTATTCAGAGTGTCATTTATTATTCAACCCCTCAAACCACAAGACTTCTGTTTGGTCCCCCTAAAGTTTTAAGAAGTAGTTCAGGCACCAAGAATAATGAGCTTCACATGTGTGGATTAATGATCTCTTTTGCCAGCCTTTTCTGACTATTTAAGACCCTCCCCAAACTTGTGAACAGCACTCATACATGGTCAACATGGGAAAGACAAAGGAGCATTCCAAGGCCATCAGAGACAAGATCGTGGAGGGTCACAAGGCTGGCAAGGGGTACAAAACCCTTTCCAAGGAGTTGGGCCTACCTGTCTCCACTGTTGGGAGCATCATCCGTAAGTGGAAGGCTTATGGAACTACTGTTAGCCTTCCACGGCCTGGACAGCCTTTGAAAGTTTCCTCCCGTGCCGAGGCCAGGCTTGTCTGAAGAATCAAGGCTAACCCAAGTGTGAGGAACTAAGCCGACCGCCACATGGTAGCCTGGGTATCACAGCTTCAGATACCACCGCCGCTACCAAATGTGACGGACGATCCCTTTCCTCCCACGTCACCAATGGGACGTAACTCCACAGGTACAGCTCTCCGGCGCCCCCTTTGTCTCTCAGGTCAGTAAGGGAACTGCACCTAGAGCAAATGGCCGCCAGGGAGGTTGTCCTGTTACCCACTGGGTATTCTAAGATTCGTGATCAGAGTAAAAGCATCAGCCCAAGATTAATTTTATGGTTTAATCGCCTTAAGGGCGCACTAGATAATTACAGAAATATACAGTAAAGCTATACAACGTAATTACAATGGATTTGCAGTCAGAGAAAAAATACAACGATAATGTACAAGGCTTAAAGGTATAAGCTATAGATCAATATTACCGGGTAGTATGGTCATGGGAAGGTAGGGGCTCTGCCGTCCCCAGGTACAGTCTTCAGTTGCTGGATAGTCCCCAAAGCATGTGTTGCTGCACCCTTGGCAAATCAAAACTGACCCATGTGTTTCTTGCTGCTGTGAGAAAATGGAATGAATCCAGCCTGTCCATGCTACAGTTCTTTAGTCTGCTAGGCCCTTCCCCTTTGCTTTGAAGCACGCATATTAACTGGCCTGCAATTCATATGGAGCAGGAAACAATGGCTTGAGCTTGAGCTATTACCATACGACTGACCATCTTATTCAGACACTGGCCTAAACTAATTAGCATGCTAAAGCCCCTTTGATTCCTAGTGGACATCAAAACCGGTCGTACTGGATATGCTAATAGGCCCTGTGTAGTTAATAGTCTGTGGCTCTGTGAACCAACAAAATGGAGGCTGGTATAGGCCCTTAAAAAAATGGTGGCGGTCCCTTTCCTTACACCTCCCTGCTTTTGAGGGCGCTAGGGGGTATCACATTCCTGTGTTCCCCGTGCGCCCTACCACACCCTCTCTTTGGCTAGGGTGGCAGATCCAGAAGGATTTCTGACTCTCTGTACTCTGAAAGGTTGCACACTGGTTGGGCATAAGCCTCCCGCTCATGGTGGGCCTTAATCATGTTCACATGGAAGGCCTTCCTCCTTTCACGGGCGTGGTCCAGGGTGACCAGGTAGGTGACGGCGTTGAGCTGCTCATGCACGAGGTATGGACCCTCCCAGGCCACCTGAAGCTTGTTTTGTGGTACGGGGACCAGTACCCACACCTTTTGACCCACCTGGTAGGTCCGCTCACAAGCATTCTGGTCGTACCATCGCTTCTGGTCAGCCTGAGCTTGGGCCATATTGTCATGCACCAGCCGCGTCAAGGCCATCATTCGGTCCCGGAAGCGCACGACATACTCAATGACCGACACTCCAGGGGTGGCTAAATCCCCTTCCCATGCTTCCTTCACCAGAGCAAGGGGCCCCCGTACACGTCGCCTGTACAGGAGCTCAAAGGGGGAGAACCCCGTTGAGGCCTGTGGGACCTCCCGGTAGGCAAACAGCAGGTGTGGGAGATACCGCTCCCAGTCTCCCGTGGGAGTCGACCAACATCTGCAGCATCTGCTTTAAGGTGCCATTGAACCGCTCACACAAGCCATTGGTCTGTGGGTGATACGGGCTGGCCACCAGATGTTGCACCTGTACCTGCTTACAGAGAGACTCCATCAGCTGCGACATGAACTGGGTCCCTCGGTCGGTGAGCATTTCCTTGGGAAACCCCACTCTGGAGAAAATCTCCAGTAAGGCAGTGGCCACTTTGTCGGCCCGAATGGATGACAAAGCTACCGCCTCCGGGTACCGGGTGGCATAGTCCACTACCGTTAGTATGAAGCATTTCCCGGAGCGGCTGGGAGTGGACAGAGGTCCAATGAGATCCACAGCCACCCTCGAGAAAGGCTCTTCGATGATGGGCAGAGTTACCAGTGGGGCTTTGGGGCGCGGCCCCGCCTTCCCCACCCTCTGACAGGTGTCACACGAACGGCAGTAGGCTATCACCTCGGTCCCCATTCCAGGCCAGTAGAAATGATGAGCTAGCCTGGCCCTGGTTTTAGTGATCCCTAGGTGTCCGGCCATTGGAATCTCGTGTGCGATCCGCAACAATTCCGCCCTGAACAGATGGGGTACCACTAACTGTCGGTCCCTGGGCCACGCCTCCGGTGAACCCTGCTGGACCGTTACCCGGTACAGCCGTCCCTGGTCCCAGACCACTCGCTCGCGGTCGGACTCCAGGGGAGGCTGTGCCGCCTGTTCCTTGAGAGTCTTCAGGCTAGGGTCAGCTTCCAACGCTGCCTGAAATCCCTGACTTGATGTGGCAAGAATTGATGAAACTGCCATGTCCTCTGTCAGTTCCCCGGTATCTGTCTCCTGGCTACTGTCTGACTCGGCAGCCACTTGGTCGGAGAGGGGGAAACCGTCGGACCTCCGCGAGGCTCCTTGGGCTTCAGCGCTCCCACTCCTGGTAACAGCGGCCACGACCGCTGAGACCACGGGTAGCGCCTGCTTTCCCTCGTCCCCTGACCAAGTCGCCGGGTCAGGCAGACTTCCCTGACTTCCTGACATCCCGGATGTGGGGAACTCCTGCCCTGGGGTCTTACCTGGTGGCTCCTCTCCCGGGACGCCCCCTCCCCCATGGCCTGTTCCTCTTCCTGCAGGGGCCCTAGACTCAGCAGGCTGGGTTCACTTAGGGGCCCTACACTGCCCATAGCAGCCCCTCCCTCCACCTCTGAGCTCTCCCCTACAGCCTCCTCACCTGTCCTCACTGTGAGCCCTGTGTGTGTAGTGTCAGTGCACGGCTTACCATCAGGTTTCACTCCCTCCTCCACTGTTGGAGGCACATTCAATACATTAACATTCACAGTAGAGTCATGACATTCTTGGGGAGCCGAACTTGGGGGTTCAGTGGCCACATACTGGGACACTAGCCGCTCCAAATCGGTCCCAAGCAACACATTTGCAGGAATATTTGGCGTTAATCCCACCTCCCGCATCCCCCTCCTGGCGCCCCAGTCCAAATACACCTTAGCAACAGGCAGCGCCTTTTCCATGCCTCCAATTCCGGAGACGGAAAGGGTTTTCCCAGGTACCAAGTCTTGAGGGGACACCACCTCAGGACGTACCAGGGTTCGTTCAGCGCCTGTGTCCCGCAGTCCCATGACCACTGAGCGGCCGATGGTGACGGGTTGGTAATTGTCTAGGGACCTCCCACCACCCCCTCCCACACACAAACAGTGGTCGGTTTCTGGGACAGGGATGGGGCCTTCTGGCGCTGGGGACACTCAGCCTTAAAGTGTCCTGGCTGATTGCAATTATGACAACGTCTGGGTTCTGTTCCTGGCCTGGAGAGGGCAGCTGGGGGGTACACCCCTTGCACTCTAGGGGCTGGATATGGGGCTGGGGCAGGATTGGGCTTACCCCCTCTCCAGGTGCTGCTGGCAGGCTTCTTTGGCTCCGGCGCCCTGTTGTTGGCATACTCGTCTGCCAGGGCGGCTGTAGCAGAAGCCCCCTTTGGTTTCCGGTCACGGAGGAACTGCTGGAGGTCCTCTGGGCAGTTCCACAAGAACTGCTCCATGACGAACAGTTCCTGGACCTCCTGGCGGGTAGTGAGCTCTAGACCCGAGGTCCAGTGCTCCGCAGCTCTCAGCAGGGCCCGCATGTGGTCGGTCCAGGTGTCCTTTGAACCCCGCTGCAGGCTCCTGAACTTCCTGCGGTACGACTCCGGGGTGAGGTTGTAGTGCTGGATCAGGGCCCGCTTGATGCTGTTGTAGTCCTGCTCCTCCCCGGCAGGTAAGTCCCCAAAACTTCCAGGGACTTACTCCTCAAACGGGGGGTCAGGTACCTTGCCCACTGATCCGGGGCCAGATGATGTTGGAGGCAGGTCCTCTCAAAAGCCAGCAGAAAGGAATCCAGGTCTCCATCCTTTTCAAGCAAGGGAAAGTCCTCCGCCCGGACCTTGGAAGCCCTTGTCTCCGGTGGGCCTGGTGCGTCCAGCGGGGGCCCGTGCTGAGCCATCTCCAGTCGGTGCCGGCGCTCCGCAGCTTCATGGCGTTCTGTATGTTCACGCTCCGCTGCTTCTCTCTGCCGCTGCTTGCTCCCGCTCTGCTGCTGCTTGCTCCCGCTCCGCAGCTTCACGGCGTTCTGTATGCTCACGCTCTGCTGCTGCTTGCTCACGCTCTGCTGCTTTCTCTGCCGCCACCAGGAGTCTGTCATACGCAGCGTCATTACCAGCCTCGAGCTGTGCCATAGCCGCTTGGAAGAGGGCCTCCGATCTGTACACACTGGGACGGGCAGGGGGTGGACAGTCCACTGCGGGACTAAGCACGGGGATCTGGCTCCTTGGGGAGCCCTGGCTGAGCTCCCCCTCATCGGTGTCGAACTCCTCATAGACCATAGCATTGGCTTCCCCCTTTGCCCTACTTCTGGTGCCTTCCGCCATTTTGGGAACCTTTGGTTACTGACACAGCTGCAACCCTGACCTTGCACACAACTTATTATATTTACACTCTGACCGTCTAGTGCTGGGCTGACCTTAAGACCCCAGCAGTGAAAGTACCGCTGGTAGTCTCTAGTGTCTGGGAGTAGGGGTCCCACGCACACTATTACTCTGATCCCACTGCTGCCACCAATTGTGAGGAACTAAGCCGACCGCCACATGGTAGCCTGGGTATCACAGCTTCTGATACCACCGCCGCTACCAAATGTGACGGACGATCCCTTTCCTCCCACGTCACCAATGGGACGTAACTCCACAGGTACAGCTCTCCAGCGCCCCCTTTGTCTCTCAGGTCAGTAAGGGAACAGCACCTAGAGCAAATGGCCGCCGGGGAGGTTGTCCTGTTACCCACTGGGTATTCTAAGATTCGTGATCAGAGTAAAAGCATCAGCCCAAGATTAATTTTATGGTTTAATCGCCTTAAAGGCGCACTAGATAATTACAGAAATATACAGTAAAGCTATACAACGTAATTACAATGGATTTGCAGTCAGAGAAAAAATACAACGATAATGTACAAGGCTTAAAGGTATAAGCTATAGATCAATATTACCGGGTAGTATGGTCATGGGAAGGTAGGGGCTCTGCCGTCCCCAGGTACAGTCTTCAGTTGCTGGATAGTCCCCAAAGCATGTGTTGCTGCACCCTTGGCAAATCAAAACTGACCCATGTGTTTCTTGCTGCTGTGAGAAAATGGAATGAATCCAGCCTGTCCATGCTACAGTTCTTTAGTCTGCTAGGCCCTTCCCCTTTGCTTTGAAGCACGCATATTAACTGGCCTGCAATTCATATGGAGCAGGAAACAATGGCTTGAGCTTGAGCTATTTACCATACGACTGACCATCTTATTCAGACACTGGCCTAAACTAATTAGCATGCTAAAGCCCCTTTGATTCCTAGTGGACATCAAAACCGGTCGTACTGGATATGCTAATAGGCCCTGTGTAGTTAATAGTCTGTGGCTCTGTGAACCGACAAAATGGAGGCTGGTATAGGCCCTATACAAAATGGTGTCGGTCCCTTTCCTTACACCAAGGACAACAAGGAAGGAGCTCCGGGAAGATCTCATGGCAGTGGGGACATTGGTTTCAGTCAATACCATAAGTAACATACTCCACCGCAATGGTCTCCGTTCCAGACGAGCCCGTAAGGTACCTTTACTTTCAAAGCGTCATGTCAAGGCTCGTCTACAGTTTGCTCATGATCACTTGGAGGACTCTGAGACAGACTGGTTCAAGGTTCTATGGTCTGATGAGACCAAGATTGAGATCTTTGGTGCCAACCACACATGTGATGTTTGGAGACTGGATGGCACTGCATACGACCCCAAGAATACCATCCCTACAGTCAAGCATGGTGGTGGCAGCATCATGCTGTGGGGCTGTTTCTCAGCCAAGGGGCCTGGCCATCTGGTCCGCATCCATGGGAGGATGGATAGCATGGCCTACCTGGAGATTTTGGCCAAGAACCTACAGTCATGGCCAAAAGTTTTGAGAATGACACAAATATTAATTTTTACAAAGTCTACTGCTTCACTTTTTCTAATGGCAATTTGCATATACTCCAGAATGTTATAAAGAGTGATCAGCTTAACAGCAATTCCTTGCAAAGACAATATTTGACTAGAAAATTAACTTTATCCCCCAAAACACATTTCAACATCATTGCAGCCCTGCCTTAAAAGGACCAGCTAACCTCTTTTCAGTGATTGCTCCATTAACACAGGTGTGGGTGTTGATGAGGACATGGCTGGAGATCAATCTGTCATGATTAAGTAAGAATGAGACCACTGGACACTTTAAAAGGAGGCTGGTGCTTGGCATCATTGTTTCTCTTCTGTTAACCATGGTTATCTCTAAAGAAACACGTGCAGTCATCATTGCAATGCACAAAAATGGCCTAACAGGGAAGAGTATCGCAGCTAGAAAGATTGCACCTCAGTCAACAATCTATCGCATCATCAAGAACTTCAAGGAGAGAGGTTCCATTATTGCCAAAAAGGCTCCAGGGCGCCCAAGAAAGACCAGCAAGCGCCAGGACCGTCTCTTAAAAGTGTTTCAGCTGCGGGATCGGGCTACCAGCAGTGCAGAGCTTGCTCAGGAATGGCAGCAGGCAGGTGTGAGTGCATCTGCATGCACTTGTGAGGCGGAGACTCTTGGAGCAAGGCCTGGTCTCAAGGAGGACAGCAAAAAAGCCACTTCTCTCCAGAAAAAACATCATGGACAGACTGATATTCTGCAAAAGGTACAGGCAGTGGACTGCTGAGGACTGGGATAAAGTTATTTTCTCTGATGAATCCCCTTTTCGATTGTTTGGGACATCAGGAAAACGCCTCATTCGGAGAAGACAAGGTGGGCGCTACCACCAGTCTTGTCTCATGCCAACTGTTAAGCATCCTGAAACCATTCATGTCTGGGGTTGCTTCTCAGCCAAGGGAATCAGCTCTCTCACAGTCTTGCCTAAAAACACAGCCATGAATAAAGAATGGTACCAGAATGTCCTCCAAGAGCAACTTCTCCCAACCCTCCAAGAGCAGTTTGGCGATCAACAATGCCTTTTCCAGCATGATGGAGCACCTTGCCATAAAGCAAAGGTGATAACTAAATGGCTCAGGGAACAAAACATAGAGATTTTGGGTCCATGGCCTGAAAACTCCCCAGATCTTAATCCCATTGAGAACTTGTGGTCAATCATCAAGAGACGGGTGGACAAACAAAAACCTAAAAATTCTGACAAAATGAAAGCATTGATTGTGCAAGAATGGACTGCTATCAGTCAGGATTTGGTCCAGAAGTTGATTGAGAGCATGCCAGGGAGAATTTCAGAGGTCCTGAAGAAGAAGGGTCAACACTGCAAATATTGACTTGCTGCATTAATTCATTCTAACTGTCAATATAAGCTTTTGTTACTCATATGTTTGCAATTATTATATTTCTGTCTGTGGTAAAAACATCTGTCAAACACACATAAAAACCAGAGGGCAGCAGATCATGTGAAAATATAATATTTGTGTCATTCTCAAAACTTTTGGCCATGACTGTACGCTCCTCCATCAAGGATCTTAAGATGGGTCGTAATTTCATCTTCCAACAAGACAACGACCCAAAGCACACAGCCAAGAAAACCAAGGCCTGGTTCAAGGGGGAAAAAGTCAAGGTGTTGGAGTGGCCTAGTCAGTCTCCTGACCTTAACCCAATTGAAAACTTGTGGAAGGAGCTCAAGATTAAAGTCCACATGAGACACCCAAAGAACCTAGATAACTTGGAGAAGATCTGCATGGAGGAGTGGGCCAAGATAACTCCACAGACCTGTGCCGGCCTGATCAGGTCTTATAAAAGACGATTATTAGCTGTAATTGCAAACAAGGGTTATTCCATGAAATATTAAACATAGGGGTTGTATAATAATTGACCCACACTTTTATGTTTAAAATTTATTAAAATTCAACTGAGCAACATAACTTTTTGGTTTGTAAGATTTATGCTTCTGTTAATAAATCCTACTCTCGTTTGCAGTTTGAAGGCTCTAACTTATTTGCATCTTATCAAACCAGCTAAATCTGCAGGGGGTTGAATACTACTTGTAGGCACTGTACATGCACACATATGCATACATACACATATGCATACATATACATGCGCATACATACACACGCACACATGTGCATACACACATGCGGCATACATACAAGCATACATGCACGCATACACACGTGGACGCCATCTTTGGACACTCAGGTTAATAAAGATGGTGGCCGCTTGACACATCACACTGCCCAACTGCAAGATTACAGGATTACATCGGAGAGGAACTTGATGGGAGCTAATAAAGTAGATAACGAGGTGTCTCTGTCTATTTTGTATGTATAAAACATTTCTCTGTGCGTGTTTTTTTTCTCCTTTACTGAAAGCATTGCTAATGGCCGGTTGTCATACTGACGGCTGACATTAGCAATACGTCTTAATATCAGCTGCCAAAAAAAGCTGACATCAACCCCTTTATTACCCAGTCTGCCACTGCTACACGGCAGCTGGAAGAGCGGGGTAACCGCCAGTTTTGGTGTCTCTCTTAGAGGCACCAATTCTGGGGTGGCTGCTGGCTGCAATTTTCAGCGTGGGGGCCCAGAACACTTGGGCCTCACCACGCTGAGATTTCCAGCCCTCAGCTGTCTGGATTACCTTGGCTGGCAATAGAAAATATGGCAGAGCCCATGCCATTTTTTTTTTGTTATTTATTTAAATAACTAAAAAAAAAAATAAGGCTTCCCTGTATTTTTCATTGCCAGCAAAAGTAACACCAAGTAGTGGGGGTTGGCAGCCAGTAGCTGCTTGGTTTACCTGTGCTGGCAAGAAAAAATACAGTGATGCCCTACACATTTTTTACCAAGAAATTAGATTGCCAGATTGACACTTTATTATTAACCCCCCCCCTGAAACAGGCTTTTAACTAAAAATACATTTACTAACATACATTGGGAGAGAGCACGGTGGGGGAGGGGGGAGAGACAGCCGCCACACCCAGCCCCACAGAGCTGCCCCCATCGTGATGTCACTGCCCTCCCGATGCGATAGCATCGGGCCCACATCTAGCCTATTTATATAATTGTCTTGTAATGTTTTCATTTCCTGTTCTGTCCAGATGTCACCGTATCCCAGAATTCCAAGCGGAGGAAGTTCACCGACCGCCATATTGGGACACCCAAGTGATGGGTGTCTCAATATGCAACCTATTGTGCGGTACCACCAGTGGAACACCGTCACACCACACACACACACACACACACACTCTATACGCCATATGCACCACACACACATTCACACACACATACACTCTGTACGTACCACACACACACACACAAACTCACACACACTCTCACACTCACTCTCACGCTCGAACTCACACTCACTCATTCACACTCACTCACTCTCACACACTCACGCAGCCTCTTACACGGTACCACCAGCAGAACACCGTCGCACTCCGCCTGCGTGAATTCCGCGCAGGCACAATGAATCATTTGGCTGATCCCGGCGGCAGATGCGTGACGTGTCTACAGGCAGAGGAAGCCGGTCACATTAAAGGGGTTTTCCCACAAATGAAAGTTCATTTTAAAAATTGTCCGTGTCTGACCGTGTACGGAGCATACCACATCTCCTAGTCAGGAGAGGAAGCAAAAGACAATACTGACATTACAGCAGGGGATCACAGAAGATTCATTTTGTGAGGTAACATATTTCACTGACTGTTTTTAAACAATATTTTATCTCACAAAATGTATCCTCTGCAATCTCCTGCTGTAATATCAGTAATGTATTTTGCTTATTCCCCTGCCCAGGAGCTGTGGTATGTTCTGTACACGGTCAGACACAGATAATTTTTAAAATGAACTTTCTTTCGTGGGAAAACCCCTTTAAATAGAAATTCCTCCTGACATGCTGTGCACTGACTGTTTAGTGATGGGGTACACAGATCAAACAATAGACGACATGAGAGCAGAAGTCAGCAGATGGGGGAGAGAGAAAGTGCACAGGAGTGAGACAGACAGCACAGGGGGGGAGACAGATCAAACGGGACAGCAAATGAGGGGAGAACACAGCACAGGAAGAGAGAGACAGCAGACAAGGGGGACAGCACATGGGTAGACAGGTCAAAGAAAAGAGCACAGACGGGAGAAAACAGCACATGGGGAAAGAGAGAGTGGATAGGTGGGTGAGCACTTGGTGGGAGAGATGCTCAACGCCGCAAAGTCTGCACCGATCGTGACATAACCGCCCTCCCGATGCTATAGCATCGGGCCTCCATCTAGTATATACAGTATATATGTCATTAACACACATATATATTTATATTTCATAGAGATATAGATAGCAGAATAGGTGAAAATTCAGTTGTCGGCATCTGTAAAATCATTACAGAACCTGACAGGATATGAGACATGGTTTACATACAGTAAACCATTGCATATCCGTTAGATTTATATATGTTCCTCACCAATAATGTTAGCAGTGTATGTGTGTAAAATTTTGGAGCTGTAGGTGTTAAATGAAAGGATTAATTCATGGAAAAAACTTGCGTGGGCTCCTGTGCAATTTTCTCCTCCAGAGAGGGCAAGCCAGTGACTGAGGGCAGAAATTAATAGCCTAGAGAGGGACCATTGTGTGCCAATTCTGGCATTTACCCTCTGTATGTGACTAACAGGTGGAGAGCTCAGTCAGAAGGTAAATGAATACATATCAAAAAACTGACCATCACATCCAAACATAGACCTAATGTGAACAGGTGCTTAACCTAGAGTCTAAGTCAGTTATGCAATTCATTTTTTATATCTCATGTTTGCAAGCTATAGCGCTACAGTGTGCTTCCTTTTTTTCTTGAGTGTGCATGAGTTGGTGACTCTAGGTTAAGCACCTGTTCACATTAGGTCAGGGTTCCCCAACTCCAGTCCTCAAGGCCCACCAACAGGTCATGTTTTCAGGATTTCCTTAGTATTGCTCAGGTGATAATTCCATCACCTGTGCAATACAAAGGAAATCCTGAAAACATGATCTGTTGGTGGGCCTTGAGGACTGGAGTTGGGGAACCCTGCATTAGGTCTATGTTTGGATGTGACAGTCAGTTTTTTGATATGTGTTCATTTACCTTCTGACTGAGCTCTCCCCTGTTGGTCACAGGCATTTTAATTATAGCAGGGCTATTACCCCTCCACAGAGATATAGATTTCAGTCTAGAGAGAGGATTCATATGTTCCCATACAGATAAAGACTTTTCTAAGTGAGGATTGGCATTAGTTAGGACCTGGAAAACGAGGGGCGCCTTAACGTGGTTTCCAGGTACACATAAATTGGCCATTTTATGCGCTAAGCCTTCTCAATTTTTCATATTTCTAAGGCAGTTATACAATTCATTTTTGATATCTCATGTTTGCAAGCTATGGCGCTACTGTGTGCTTCCTCTTTTTCTTGAGTGTGCATGAGTTGGTGACTCTAGGTTAAGCACCTGTTCACACTAGGTCTATGTTTGGATGTGATGGTCAGTTTTTTGATATATGTTCTCCTTTTAAGTGACTCGAGATACTGACAGAGCTTCCAGATGTGCCCGAATGAGCAGGGACGTCCCAGGTCTAGTCAGTTGGAAGGCCCGGTCTGGTATGAAGATGCCCAGAATTTCAGCTTGTGGAGGTGGTAGGAAGAGGCACTGAGAACGTTACGGGGGACACTGAGCAGCAGAGGTGAGTGGTCAAATCAGTATTAGCAGATTTTTTTATGTGGGGTGAGGGGGTTATATCTTACGATTATTATGCCCTGGGTTTTCTCCAGTATGCTTCTCCAAATTTACAAATTGATATGTGTTACATTAGAGCAATTTGTGACAAAACAAACTCCCTATTTAATTCTAGTCTTCAGAATGACACAGAACTGATACACGTGACACCATATGTGCATGTTAGTCCATAATACATCATTATGCTCAGAAGGAAACAGTTACCATCCAACTGTTCCTTCTGAGCATAATACATCATTATGCTCAGAAGGAAACAGTTGGATGGTAACTGCTGTTCTTGGACTAATCTGCCAGATAAGAAAACAATTCATCATTCCATTGTTGGCAGTCCTACAGTTATTATTTAAATTGAAAGAATCCTTTAATAAAAAAGTAAATAGTAAGAACAGCAAACAGTCGGCCATCTTCCATCACCAGATGTGTCTTGTGCAGAAATTATTTTCAAAGATGATGAAAGAGACTGTTCTGGAGCAAAAGCGTTTTTTTTTTTTGTCCCTTATATTACTTTCCATTTTAAAAAATTGCCAAATGTTTCAGCATTTATTACCAAAACTTGTGCTCACCTGTCACCAAAAAAAAATACTGTACCTAAGCCTTTATTTATAATGTGCTGGTATTTAAAATATCTTCTCTCTTGTGACTGGTAATATGCTATGACTTGTATATTGGCACCAGGAGTTTTACAGCTTTCCCTAATGCTGAATATTGTTTAATGGCCTCAATACAAGGCTAGGATTACATTAGATTTGTAATGTACATTTAATTTGTACACTGGGAAAGTATCAGACAGAGGCCATAAGACTGACGTCCATTTGCCCAGTTCCCATCAGCAGATGAGATAGCACAATTCCACCACGGGCAGCAAGAAGCTGAGCCGGGATGCACAACCCTCTTTGCAGTACATCAGGAGGAGGACTCTCCATTAGGGCGAACCCCTAAGGCTATAACTGGACCGGCTTCCACCTGGAGTGCTGCGCCCTCAGCATGGCGCGTCCACTGATCTTGACCCCCCACGCCTGCTGCGGGAGACCGCTTTGATCAATAAAAGATTATCACTAGAGGACTAATAGACCTACTGCCATATTCATAAGTTCTGTGTTACACCATCCCCCTACAGATTGGCAGTTTTCTTCCTATGCACAGTGTACACACGGAGCTGCCAAACAGTGGTGGGCGGCGATATATTGTGCACAGCAGTCAGAAAACTTAAAGATCTGCAGGAGATAAAATAGTAATTTTATCAAAACTGCAGCAAGCAGCCCAGTAAGTCATAAGTGATACATCACTGGAATCATGGTTTCTGCTCTCAGACGGGGTAGCAAAAACCTGGGGATGGATTCCCTTTAAAGCAAGTGTATAGAAAGCTATACACAGGCGTCTCTCGTTTTACAGCAGGTCCACTACCCCTCCACAGAGATGTAGATTTCAGTCTAAAGAGAAGTTTCATAAGTTCCCATGCAGATAAGACTTTTTTCTAAGGATTGGCATTAGTTAGGACCTGGAAAATGAGAAACGCCTTAGCGTGGCTTCCAGGTACACATAAATTGGCCATTTTATGCGCTAAGCTTTCTCAATTTTTCATATTTTTAAGGCAGTAATGCAATTTATTTTTCATATCTTATGTTTGCAAACTATGGCGCTACAGAGCGCTTCCTTTTTTGTTTGAGCACAGAGATATGCAAACGTGACTATTTACCTGTAATTGATGTCAGTCTGCTGTTGAAGTGTATAATCAAGCGACGAACTCCAAAAAAAAAAATAGCCACACATTTCTAGATACAGTGAATTTCTACAGGTTATCAATATTTTCTGCTTGGACAACATCTTTAATAAAAAAATTAAAAAAAAAAGGGGGGGGGATACATATTTACTAACGTATTAGTTTTTAGCGATCTTCTTAATGACGACCACTAGATGGCCGAAATCTGTGAGAAAAAAATCGCAACATGCTGCGATTTGATGCGATTTTGGCATGATAATCACTAATGCAATAGATGGTGCTCTAAAAAATCGCATGAAAATCGCATGATAATTGCACATAATCAGACCATCCTGAAAACTGACCGATTTTTTTCCAGCAAGTGAGTATGAGCCCTTAGGGCTTGTTTCCACTTGCGAGAAATACGTCCGATTTTCGCATGTGAAATCCCAGCTCTGGGGCCAGCATTCGGGAGTGGAGCGAGCAGCTGCATACAAATACATGCAGCCGCACACTCCACTCCCAAGTGTCGGGGCCAGAGCTGGGATTTCACATGCGAGAATCGGACGTATTTCTCGCAAGTGGAAACAAGCCCTAAGGGCTCATACTCACTTGCTGGAAAAAAAATCGGTCAGTTTTCAGGATGGTCTGATTATGTGCAATTATCATGCGATTTTCATGCGATTTTTTAGAGCACCATCTATTGCATTAGTGATTTCATGCCAAAATGCATCAAATCGCAGCATGTTGCGATTTTTTTTCTCACAGATTTTGGCTGAGAAAAAAATCGCAAATGAGATGTCACCTATTGAACAACATTGGTCCAATTTGAATCAGATTTTTTATCGGCTGAAAATCATCCGTTTTCGGCTCAAGTGAGTATGAGCCATGAGAAAAAAATTGCAACATGCTGCGATTTGATGCATTTTGGCATGATAATCGCTAATGCAAGTCAATGGATGCGAGAATTCATCGCACAGCACTCGCACCATGCGAGTGCTGTCCGATTTATACGCACCAGTCTCCTTTGAAAAGCCGGCAATTCATCCCCGGCTACTGTAAAATCACACTGACAGCTCACAAAACACTACATATATACACATAGAATTATATATATATATATATATATATATATATACACATGTCATTGTGACACATACATATATATATATTATTTATAGTTCATACACTTCTACATAGTATAATAGCCGCTAATTCATCCCCGGCTATACTGCAAAATCACACTGACAGCTTTAATAAAGGATATAAACAATACATATACACACATAGAATACATATATATATATATATGTCATTGTGACGTATATATATATATATACATATATTTATAGTTCATACACTTATACATAGTGTAAAGCCGTTAATTCAATTGCAGGCTTTTGTGAAATCACAGAAGCCGACATGAAATGACACATGGTTTACAAACAGTTAACCATGTCATTTCATATATTTTGATATATGGTTTTAACTTACAATTACATGAGTGTATGTGTGCAAAATTGCAGACATGTAGGGGTTAATTAAAGGTGTAAATTCGTTGAAAAAAAATGCGTGGGCTCCCGCTGTATTTTCTCCACCAGACAGACAAAGCAAGCGAGTGGGGGCAAATAATAATAGCTCAGGTAGGGTGCATTTATTTTGTGCCCCCCCTGGCTACTAACATCTGCCCCCAGACACCCCAGAAAGGGCAAATCTGTAATTAGATTAGCCCTTTCTGGCACTTTGCCCATCTATTCCCATTGCCCTGTAGCGGTGGCGAATGGGTTAATAAGGGGTTAAAGTCACCTTGCAATTGAAAGGTGACTTTAAGCCAGGTTAATAATTGAGAGCTGTCAATTAGACAACTATCAATTATTAATCCTATTGTATGAAAGAAAAATCAAACACACACTTTAATAAAAAATCATTTTAATGAAATAATCAAACAGTTTTTGACCATATTTTATTTTCCTGCTAAAACCATTTCCTGTAATAAAAATAAAATAAAAAAGCAACATTATTCTTACATATCCGATGCACAGTCAGGTCCCACGCTGTAATCCATCAGAAAGGTTAACAGGTTACAGCTAGCAGGCGGCTAATGCTGCCTGCTGAGCTGTTACCCTGTTGTGAATGGGTTTGAGATTAGTTCTGAGCAGAGGCTCCCTCTGGTGGTTACAAGCGGTACTAGTGAGGATTGTGAGGACTGGGAATCAGGTGTTACTGATTGGTCTTATATAAGGGAGTCATTTTCCCATCAGGGTTGCGGTGATCAATTGTTCTGGTCTGAATCCTTCTTTCCAGTTTCCCTTGTAGCCTGCTGTGTCGTGTCTGCATCTCCTGCTATCAGATAAGACAATTTCTTATTTTGTGTTTTTGCTATATTTTTGCATTTTGTCCTGCACTTCTGTGGGGGCCTTCATGGTCCCCTCCGGGGGCTTTTGCCCTCTCAGTTTAGTCCAGCCACTGTGTTTTGTATTTTTGCTTTTTCCAGTTTTTTTTCAGTGGCTGCTGTTTTGTTTTTGTTACACCAGAGAACTAATTTAGGTGGTAGAGGTCGTGTGATCTCAGGTGATTTTGAAATTAGTAGAGTTGGTGTTTTTTCAGGGTTTTCTGAGATTGCAGTAAGTACCCTTCCTATCCTTTTCTATTTAGATAGTTTGGGCCCCAGCGTTTGCTCATACTATTTTCTTTCTGTGTCAGTATTTCCTCTTGTCTAACCGCCATTACATGTTTGGGGCTTTCTATTATCTTTGGGGTTCTGCTCCGGGGCAGATAGCTTTCCTATTTCTATCTTTAGGTGTAGTTAGTTTCCTCAGGCTGTGACGAGGCGTCTAGGACCAACGTAGGAACGCTCCACGGCTGCCTCTAGTTGCGGTGGTTAGTCAGGGTACTGCAATCTCATAGATTCCAACTGCTCTGGTGTATTTCCTTTTTTACCTGCACTCCTCAGCTACCGTAACATAACAGTATCACCGGCCATAAAAATTGTATGGTACTCACAGAAGGGAAAAAATTTTGAAGGAAGAAAAGTTGTCAGAGATATTTTTCTGTTTGTTGCATTTTTTTTTTTTTCCCTCTGTATCTCTGGGTGCTGGGGAGGATCTTTTCTCCCAATGGAGTTTGCACAGTTGTCTGGCCGTGTGGATCAGCTTGCCACTGAGGTTCAGAGTATTGCTGCATATCTTGCTAGGTTGCCTGTTGTGGAACCTAGGATCCCCATGCCAGATTTGTTTTTAGGGGATCGAGCTAAGTTTCAGAATTTCAAAAATAATTGTAAATTGTTTCTTGCCTTAAAATCTAAGTCCTCAGGAAACGCAGCGCAGCAGGTTCAAATTATCATCTCTCTCCTGCGCGGCGATCCTCAGGATTGGGCTTTTTCCCTGATACCTGGGGATCCTGTTTTGAGTGATGTTGATGCGTTTTTTCAGGCTTTGGGGTTATTGTACGATGAGCCTAATGTCACTGATCAAGCTGAAAAGCCTTGTTGCATTAAATCAGGGGCTTGATGACGGTGAGTTATACTGTCAGAGATTCCGTAGGTGGGCAGTCCTGACCAAATGGAATGACGACGCTTTGGCGGCCCTTTTCCGGAAGGGTCTGTCGGATAATGTAAAGGATGTTATGGTGGGATTCCCTGTCCCCTCTGGTCTCAATGATTCTATGTCATTAGCGATTCAAATTGACAGACGTTTGCGTGAGCGGAGAAGTATGCGTGGAATGGTGTTGCCTTGTGAGCCAGCTGCTGAGCCCATGCAGTGTGATAGAGTGGTGTCTGGGGCACAGCGTCATGATTTTCAAAAGCGCAATGGGTTATGTTTCTACTGTGGTGATGCCTCTCATGCTATTTCAGTCTGCCCTAAGCGGGGAAGACATTTTGCACGCTCAGTTGTCTTGGGTAGTGTTCAGACTAAGTTTTTATTAACTGTCACTCTGATATGCTCTCTGTCCTCATTTTCTGCTCAGGCTTTCGTTGATTCTGGAGCAGCTATTAACCTGATGGATTATGATTTTGCTAAACGTTGTGGGTTTCCCTTGATACCCCTACAGAAGTCTATTCCTTTACTGGGGATCGATTCTACCCCTTTGGCTGAGAATAAACCCCAGTTTTCTACTCAGGTGATAATGAGGGTTGAACCTGATCACCAGGAGTGCTGCAAATTTTTGGTTCTATATAATCTGCATGACATTATAGTGCTGGGTTTCCCTTGGTTACAGTCTCATAATCCTGTTTGGATTGGAAATCTGTGTCTGTAACCAGTTGGGGCTGCCAATGTGTTAATACCAACACTCCTGTTTTTTCTGCCTCCCCCCAGGCTGAGGATGTTCCTGACTTTTTGTTTGATTTTTCTGATGTGTTTAGCGAAAGTAAATCTGCATCCTTACCTCCCCATAGGAGCTATGACTGCGCTATTGAATTAGTGCCGGGTAGTAAATTCCCTAAAGGTCGCCTTTTTAACTTGTCTGTACCTGAACATGACGCTACGCGGTCTTATATCAAGGAATCATTGGAGAAGGGTCATATCAGACCATCCTCTTCACCCTTAGGTGCCGGTTTTTTCTTTGTGGCCAAAAAGATGGTTCATTAAGGCCGTGTATTGATTATCGTCTCTTGAACAATATTACTGTGAAATATCAATACCCGTTACCCTTGATTTCTGACCTGTTTTCCAGGGTGAAAAACGCTACTTGGTTTACCAAGCTTGACCTCAGGGGGCGTATAACCTTATTCGCATTAAGCACGGGGATGAATGGAAGACGGCATTTAACACCCCTGAAGGGCATTTTGAGTACCTTGTGATGCCCTTTGGGCTCACTAATGCTCCTTCCGTCTTCCAGTCCTTCATGAATGACATTTTCAGGGATTTTGTGGACAAGTTTCTGATTGTTTATTTGGATGATATCTTGATTTTTTCTAATGACTGGGACTCTCATGTGAAACATGTTCGAACTGTATTCCAGATTTTGAGAGAGAATGCTCTGTATGTGAAGGGATCAAAGTGTCTTTTTGGCGTACAGAAGATCTCATTTCTGGGATTCATTTTGTCCCCATCTGTTATTGAAATGGACCCGGTCAAGGTTCAGGCCATCTGTGATTGGGTCCAACCTACTTCATTAAAGGCTCTTCAGAGATTTTTGGTTTTGCCAATTTTTATCGTAAATTTATTGGTAATTTCTCGGTTATTGTTAAACCATTAACTGATTTGACCAGAAAGGGTTCTGATGTGGTGAATTGGCCTCCTGAGGCAGTCTCTGCGTTTCAGGAACTTAAGCAGAGATTCACTTCTGCTCCTGTTCTACGGCAGCCTGATGTTTCTCTGCCATTTCAGGTGGAGGTTGATGCCTCTGAAATTGGGGCAGGTGCCGTTTTGTCGCAAAAAGATCCAGAGACCTCTAAAAGTAACCCTTGTGCCTTTTTCTCTCGAAAATTTTCTCCTACTGAACGTAATTATGACGTGGGTAATCGGGAGTTATTGGCCATGAAGTGGGCTTTTGAAGAGTGGAGACATTGGCTGGAGGGAGCCAAACATCAGGTGGTGGTCCTTACGACCATAAGAATCTGGTCTATCTGGAATCTGCCAAGCGACTCAATCCTAGACAGGCCAGGTGGGCCTTGTTTTTCACACGTTTTAATTTTGTGGTTTCCTTTCTTCCTGGCACTAAGAATGTTAAGGCGGATGCCCTCTCGAGGAGTTTCCTTGCGGACTCTCCTGAGCTATCTGATCCCTCTGTTATTTTGAAGGAGGGTGTAGTTATTTCCGCCATCTCGCCCAATTTGAGACTTGCTCTGGAGGGGTGTCAGGAGGATAGGCCCGAGCGCTGCCCTGTTGGAAAATTGTTTGTCCCGGACCAATGGAAAAAGAGTGTGATGTCTGAGATTCATTGTTCCGCATTGCCCGGAATTTTTGGTACCAGAGACTTGGTTAGTCGGTCCTTTTGGTGGCCTACCTTGTCTCGCGATGTCAGGGAATTTGTGCAGTCCTGCGGGACTTGCTCTCGCTCCAAGCCTTGCTCTCGCTCTAGTGGTTTGTTGATGCCATTGCCTGTGCCCAAGAGACCATGGACCCATATCTCTATGGATTTCATTTCCGATCTTCCTGTTTCTCAGAGAATGACCACCATCTGGGTAATTTGTGATAGGTTTTCCAAAATGATACATCTTGTACCATTACCTAAGTTGCCTTCCTCCTCTGAATTGGTGCCGTTGTTCCTTCAGCACGTGGTTCGTTTACACGGCATTCCTGAGAACATTGTGTCTGACAGAAGAGTCCAGTTTGTTTCCAGATTTTGGAGGACTTTTTGTTCTAAACTGGGTGTTCAATTGTCTTTCTCCTCGGCATTTCATCCTCAGACCAATGGTCAAACTGAGAGAACAAACCAGACATTGGAGACTTATCTAAGATGCTTTGTGTCTGCTGATCAGGATGACTGGGTCTCTTTTTTGCCTTTGGCTGAGTTTGCTCTTAATAATAGGGCTAGCTCTGCCACTTTGATGTCTCCGTTTTTCTGTAATTCTGGGTTTCACCCTCGATTTTCTTCAGGACAGACGGAGGCTTCTGTCTGTCCGGTGTTGACTCTGTTGTGGAGCGTATGCAGCAGATTTGGGACCAGGTAGTGGAGAGGTTGTCCCTCTCTCAGGAGAAGGCCCAGCGGTTTGCTAACCGGCATAGGACTGATGGTCCTCGGTTTAAAGTGGGGACTTGGTCTGGTTGTCCTCAAAGAATATTCCTATGAGAGTAGCATCTCCTAAATTTAAGCCTAGGTTCATTGGACCTTATAAGATCATGGAGATTATTAATCCTGTTTCTTTTCGTTTGCTTCTTCCAGGGACATTTAAGATCCATAACGTGTTCCACAAGTCCTTGTTGAAGAGGTTTGTTGAGCCAGTGGTTCCTGCTGCTGTGCCTCCTGACCCTGTTTTGGTTGAGGGCAATCTGGAGTATGTGGTTGAGAAAATATTGGATTCTCGTTTTTCTAGACGAAGACTCCAGTATTTGGTTAAATGGAGAGGTTATGGTCAGGAAGACAATTCTTGGGTGTTTGCTTCGGACATCCATGCTAGGAGACTTATCCGTGCGTATCATAGAACTCATCCTGACCGACCTGGTTGCTCAAATGAGGGTTCGGTGACCCCTCCTCAAGGGGGGGGTACTGTTGTGAATGGGTTTGAGATGAGTTCTGAGCAGAGGCTCCCTCTGGTGGTTACAAGCGGTACTAGTGAGGATTGTGAGGACTGGGAATCAGGTGTTACTGATTGGTCTTATATAAGGGAGTCATTTTCCCATCAGGGTTGCCGGTGATCAATTGTTCTGGTCTGAATCCTTCTTTCCAGTTTCCCTTGTAGCCTGCTGTGTCGTGTCTGCCTCTCCTGCTATCAGATAAGACAATTTCTTATTTTGTGTTTTTGCTATATTTTTGCATTTTGTCCTGCACTTCTGTGGGGGCCTTCATGGTCCCCTCCAGGGGCTTTTGCCCTCTCAGTTTAGTCCAGCCACTGTGTTTTGTATTTTTGCTTTTTCCAGTTTTTTTTCAGTGGCTGCTGTTTTGTTTTTGTTACACCAGAGAACTAATTTAGGTGGTAGAGGTCGTGTGATCTCAGGTGATTTTGAAATTAGTAGAGTTGGTGTTTTTCCAGGGTTTTCTGAGATTGCAGTAAGTACCCTTCCTATCCTTTTCTATTTAGATAGTTGGGCCCCAGCGTTTGCTCATACTATTTTCTTTCTGTGTCAGTATTTCCTCTTGTCTAACCGCCATTACATGTTTGGGGGCTTTCTATTATCTTTGGGGTTCTGCTCTGGGGCAGATAGCTTTCCTATTTCTATCTTTAGGTGTAGTTAGTTTCTCAGGCTGTGACGAGGCGTCTAGGACCAACGTAGGAACGCTCCACGGCTGCCTCTAGTTGCGGTGGTTAGTCAGGGTACTGCAATCTCATAGATTCCAACTGCTCTGGTGTATTTCCTTTTTTACCTGCACTCCTCAGCTACCGTAACATAACATTACCCCCTGAATGAATCAGTTCCTCTCCCGGCAAAAGGAGAGGAAGTGATGAGTGTGTGAAGCTTAATTGATTTATTCCCACTTTCACTTTAGGTCAGGTCACCCTGACCTGACCTGAAGTGAAAGTGGGAAGCAATCAATTAAGCTTCACACACTCATCACTTCCTCTCCTGTGGCCGGGAGAGGAACTGATTCATTCAGGGGATTACAGCTGAGCAATAAAATATGGTCCAAAACTGTGTCTTTACTTCAATAAAATGATTAATAATTAATGTGTGTGTGTTTTTTTTCCTTTCATACAATAGGATTAATAATTGAGAGTTGTCAAATTGACAACTCTCAATTATTAACCTGGCTTAAAGACACCTTTCAATTGCAAGGTGTCTTTAACCCATTATTAACCCATTTGCCACCGCTACAGGGCAATGGGAATAAACGGGCAAAGTGCCAGAAAGGGCGAATCTAATTACAGATTTGCCTTTTCTGGGGTGTCTGGGGGCAGATGTTAGTAGCCAGGGGGGGCACAAAATAAATGCACCTTACCTGGGCTATTATTATTTGCCCCCACTCGCTTGTTTTGTCTGTCTGGTGGAGAAAATACAGCGGGAGCCCACGCATTTTTTTTCAACGAATTTACACCTTTAATTAACCCCTACATGTCTGCAATTTTGCACACATACACTCATGTAATTGTAAGTTAAAACCATATATCAAAATACATGAAATGACATGGTTAACATGGTTTCACAATGACATATATATATGTATTCTATGTGTGTATATGTATTGTTTATATTCTTTATTAAAGCTGTCAGTGTGATTTTACAGTATAGCCGGGGATGAATTAGCGGCTATTATACTATGCAGAAGTGTATGACATATATATATATATATATATATATATATATATATATATATATAATTATTTGCTTTTTGTACTTTTTTTTTACAATGTGATGTTACATGACTTTTTACATAGAAATAACTGCTCTATGTAAAATGTCATGTTAAAATCGCATTGCTTACAGATGGAAAACTGATGGAAAACGGATGGAGCAATTAAAAATCGCATACAAATCGCATGACAATTGTATATATTCGGACCGTTTTTTCTATCCAGAAAACGGACCGTTTTTTTTTCCACAAATGGGTATGAGCCCTTAAACTGAACCTGTTGAGCAATTCCTGCTGCTCAAACTGTTTCTGCCTGGTGTATTCTCCTCTGAAATACTCCAGCGTTTCAGAGAAAATATACTTTTCCGGCTGGGGACTGTGACAGGAGATGAGATTATTTCAGTGCTGCCTCTGGCTGGTATATGTGCAGCCCTTAATGCATCTCTAGTGCTGCTACGGTGATTGGCAGGACACTACCTGCAGTGATCATGGGCAGATCCTCTAAATATAATTGCTCTGAAACACTGGAGATGTCAGAAAAAAATATCCTGGCTGCAATCGTGCAACCAAGATTGATTCCTGCTGATTGTGGTTTGGAAAGTATGAATTAGATAACAGGTTCACTTTAACATGAAGTATTTAAGACAAAGCCATACAGTCTCCATTCACTGCCATATGGAAAATATCAGTCTCCGTACACAAAATTGCAATGTGCAGACTTGGATCACCGCCTGTTTCCTTGTTAGGCCGTTTTCACACTAGCGAGTGCGATGCAAGAAACTCACGCAAGTCTCTCACATCAATACCCGGCACTGCCGCCGGCACTCGGACCGGAGTGTGAAGCTACATAGAAATACATGCATCCACACACTCCGGTCCGAGTGCCGGCGGCAGTGCTGGGTGTTGATGCGAGAGACTCGTGTGAGTTTCTCGCATCACACTCGCAAGTGTGACCCTGGCCTTACACACAGCATGACACAAGATCAAGATGATGGCAGCCGAAGCCTACTGAAGACCCCTACTGCTGCCATAGTTGTCTTCCTGAGAAGAAGAGCTTCATAGGAGCTTTATTTTTGAAAACTTTTTTTTGGTTACTATTCTTTAAAACGATGTTATTTTAAATAATAATAACTAAAAAAAAGCTTTTAAAAATATCTGTTCATTTTTTAAAATGGAAACATAAATATATGTAGAATTGCTGCATCAGCAACCCGATAGGTAAACAATATAAAGAGAAAATGAATCGAAACACCACGAGTGCAGTTTTTTGATCAAAACATTATATCTACCCAAAATGGTATCAATAAAAAAACGTCAGCTCAGGATGCAAAAGAACATCATCACACATCTCCATCGACAGAAACATGAAAGCAGCCCAGATCTCAGACATTATCACCGGCAGCTGAATTATATTTGCACTCACTATCCATGTGAAATGGATGCAAATATAATTCTGTTGCCCGTGATAATGTCTCTCTGGGGTTTTCGAGTAAATTAAACGTCTGGGGAATCTCTGCGCATGTCAATATATTTCTCTTCCTTACACCACGTTGTTTCTTGTTAGCAGATACCACAAATGTTTGCATCCAACAATAGTGAACGTCATTATTATCATGTCGAATTTTACTCCTCATTAATTAGTAAGTTAAAATACCGGAAACTCAGAACAAACTGGGGTAAAACATGAAGCTTCTTAGCCATAACTCAAAATCAGAATTGGGTCGCTCACTTACCTAGTGCTATTTTAATACACATTTTTAAAGACTGATCCCCCGCCCCGATTCAGCAAACAGATTTTTCCAGATTTCTAACATAAAACTCAAATGTCACAACATAGTTACACAAAGGTGCTCAGTATTGTTGTTTCCTTGTGATTTTTTACACCAGTCCCGGAAGCTCTGCCAACTTCTTGGAAAAGTAACACACCAAAAAAGAATAACCTAGATCTGTGGCACTTCCAAAGAATAGAGAATCCAAAAAACAAGGAAAGGGAAGCAAAATGCCCTAAAAATACAAATTTTTTGATACATATTAAAAAGTGAATAAAACATGATAATGTAGGACAAAAATGCAAAAGTAAGCGGCTTACAAAAAAGGAAAACACCAAAAATAATAAAACAAAAATAAACCAAATGTTGATGGACCAACATTTGTTTTATTTTTTGGTGTATTCCTATTTTGAAAGCGGCTTACTTTTGCATTTTTGTCCCTACATTATCATGTTTTTATTCACTTTTAATTGTATCAATAAAATTTTTATTTTAAGGCATTTTGCTTCCCTTTCCTTGTTTTTTGGTTTTCTTTTTTGGAAAATGTGTAGGGCTTAGGTGGGATGGCTGTGGCCAAAAGTGACAACAAATTTGTCATGATTTCTACTACAAAGTGGTGTAAGATACACCAGAAAAAGTACCCCACCCCTGACTTGAGTGCATTTCTTTGCAGTGGTACCCTGGCAGCAAAAATTGCACCCATTCATTGTAGAAGTGCATGTTTCTCAATCATATCCCATTTCGGATGGACGCTTGGCGTGCCGTTTTATTTCCATGTACTAGAATTGTATTTGATAAGTGGTGAGCAGTCATCCTCTCTACTTTGGTGCTAAGTTTCCTAATTCCCAGGTAAAAGTTTGCTACAATTGCAATAATCAACAAACTAAACAATAGTCCTGAAATTCAAAGGCTTTTCCCATAAAAATTATATATTATCCATCCACAGGATTGATGATCAATGCATGATAGCTGGTGCCTCAACCATTCGGCCCATCACTGATCACGAGAAATGGTCCTAAAGTTCCCTGTTTGCATGAAGCATTAATGACTATGGCAAACCGCTGCTTTATTAAAGGGGTTTGTCAGGGCATAGGTATTGATCAATAGCAGATCATGGAGAGTCAACACTGGGCACCCTCAGCGATCACTGTAATTTGCTCAAGTGTGGCCGGATGTAAACACTTTAAACAGAGTTGTTGAGCGATGCTTCACCCCATGGCCATTTTCTGTTTTTTTTTAGACATCGAGCCTCATCAAAGTGAAGGAGCCAACATATGACATACCAGTACATCATATGTCGTTATGGGATTAAAAATGTAGGCAGCATCTGCCAGGTACTGCAGAACAGCTACTGTGCAGCATTAGCCGGCAGCGGCTGATACACTTTGCACTGAGCTGGCTTAGCATCCGACCTCCACTAGAGAAAATAATATCTTGTCGGGGGGTGCCGGTGTCTGAATCCCCACTGATCTGCAGTTTATAATGTATTCTATATATAATGTAAGTCATCAATGTCTATGCCCGGCCACACAGGCTCAGTAATGGCAATTTACACA
>JARQOD010000009.1:100552318-100901569 GCA_033576555.1 Oophaga sylvatica | reverse complement strand
CCGACAATGTTTATCTCTTTAAATGTTCAGAAATACAAAAGGAAAACGGATTCCAAGAAAAGAAACATGCCTCTAGTTATTATTTTTTTTTGCTCACTGTGATAAGGGGTCACAGAGTGGGGTCATAGCACCCCTTAAAATGGGGGTCACCTTTGACTGCTGTCCCTTCTCTATTGGGCCAATATTAGCAACACAGGTTTCGTTTTTGCTGCCTATGACCATAAATAACTGAATTTTCTAGGAAATAGGTATTTTCCGGTCCTATAAAATGGAGGTAAGTGTGGACCAGACATCATGAGAATAAGACTATAATAAATCATCAGCGTTCTTTACATGTATCAGTCGCGTCACTTTTATATTCTGTTTAACCCTTTCAATGAAATGATGATGTAAGGTAATGGCTCTCTACATGGGTAGGATATAATATATAATATTCACATCCTCCCTACAAGCTGCGGATTCTTGTAAGACGTTTCCGTGCTTCTTCCTACGTTTCCCTGAGCATCGGTGTGCATGGCCGTATTTGCGTAGCTGGAGCCCGTGGGCGAAGATCCGAGTGCTGAAAGCCGTAGTCCGCGCCCTCGTCACACATGATGCACAGAGATGCTCGATCATATCACTGAGCAGAGTATGATCTTATCTTCCCACACACTCCGTCCACAGCCCAATGCGGCTGACATCAGTTTAATCAGCTCCCAGTGTTCACTCTTCTCCGCTGATTAAATGAATGTACAAGTTCCGCCATCTCTGCTTGTACCCGTATAAGCCTGCTGGAAAATAAGACTTGCGCATGTGGCCCTTAAAGAGTAATTGTTTTAATTTTTTAAATTTTTTTTTTATAACTCAGTAGTGAGCGTGAAAATAAGAAACTTTATAATATATCTTATCAGGGAAATCCACTTCTTTCTTCTCCTTAATTGATCTTTCTTTCTCAAAATTCTCAACTCATGGGTAAAGTCTGTTTTCAGTCTCATTACAGAGACAGGAAGTGACAGGTAGTGCTCATATTGTTCTATGCAGCCAAATTTCTGCCTGCCTCCTGCTCTTCCCTCCTTTCCCCCTCTCGCCATAGGATCTTAAAAAACATCAACTATCATCTCCAATCTCAGTAATGGAAAATCACTCCATGCAGATTTTACAGTTCTTACCCATGACTTCAATCAAGGAAGTGAAAGAATCAGAAATATATTACAAAGTTACTTATCTTCATGAATCATTAGTATTGGTTTATGAAATACAAAATGAAAATGACGGTTACACTTTAAATAAGTGTTTGATCGTAAAAATATTTTTGCAATTGGGTTTCCTTAAAAAGTTTTGCACAGTTTGCCTTTAAATGGACTTTCTATTTTACAGTCTATTGCCAGCAGCAAAATGAGTTAACTGAGAATCTTGAGTGAGCTCATTTTGACAGTCTTCTGGGAAAGTTTTTAGGTCCCTATGTGTTTTATCATGGGCATCTTTTGGATATGTTTACACGTCGTCTTTTAAATTAAACCTGCCAAGTTTTTGAAGCAGAAGACGCTTTAGGAAACTCTGGTGTTTTTTTTGTTTGTTTTTTTTTTTTGATTGTTTCCTGAGAGGTTTTTGCAATTATCTTTGCCACTAGAATTTTTTTTGGGAGGTTTTTCTATAGTTTCTATGATGTGTTTTTTTTATTCAGCCAACACATAATGAACAGATAATTATTGCAATGTTTCGGCTGTATAGCCTTTTTTCAGGGGTATCTGTGACATGTCTGTTGGCATTCGTAAGGTGCACATATGGCGCTGTGCTGGGAGTCACCTCTGGATCCTGTAGTGGTGTTGTCTGGAATTCGTGAGAGGTTGCGTCTTTTTTTCGTCTATCTATGATTACCATATAGTGAACATGGTACATAAAAAAAAAAAAGACTTGAACTTTTTTTTGCAATTTTAATGTACTTGGAATATTTGATAAAATAAATGGTGTCATTCAAAATTAGAACTCATCCCACAGAAAAAAGCCCTCATATGGCTATATGGAGGGAAAAATTAAAAAAGTTATGGCTCTTGGAAGAAGGGGAGAAAAATACGAAAAAAATGGAAATTTGGGGTGAATGGATTAATACTGCTCAGTTCTATACAAGTGTATGAGGATGAGCTACTTTGCCAAACACCGAAAATGGGCACGAGTGATGATGTATCTGAAAAAATAGAAAAAGTATATCCTTTTTGTAATTTCAACCCATTGAAATTGTAATTTCAAAACACAGTCTGTGCTGCCCTAGTACCCATCAAGACCAAAATTAGGGGCTCTGGGAGAGTACATAAAACCTATAGCTATACAGGAGTGTTAGCAAAATTTCTTTGAAAAATGTCATTTTTTTATTACACAAATATAAACATACAATAAAGATAAAAATACATATAAAAAGGGAGTGTCAGACATAAGCTAACATCATCCATTTATTCCCACATGCAATGATAGAGAGTTTCTACACATGATATTAGTCAGAATAATTAGGTCAGGTCAGAATTGACTGAAAATTAAAAATTGGATAGTGGAATTTTATTTCTACTTCTATCATATACAGCCAACAATAGTGATTTAATCATGTGTGGATACACATCCAAAAATGATGACGGGGTAAGGAAGGAAGCGAAACGCGCGTCGGGGTGCTCCATCGCTACCATACAGGTTCTATATGTTTCCCTTGAAGCATCACCATTGTATTTTTGCATGCATTACTTTTATAGGATTGTGTCTGTGCTGTTATACCAGCCTCGGGTTCACCATATAACTGTGCCCATATTTTATCCTCTTGAGCACCAATGACTGTGCTCTACTGTTCACTGAGTGCTTTTTTTGATATATGCACAATAATTCATTTTGGCACCGTAGTATCATTGATTCTGGGAGAATACAGGAATTTCTTGAGCATTTAGTCCTAATATCCTGGACATTTCCTAAAGAAATTATATTTTTCAAAAAAATTTTGGCTAATACTCCTGTATATCTATAGGTTTTCGGTATGCTGCTCTAGTCTACAGTAATTAATGACACAGTTTCACATGGAAAATGGACCTTCTGGAACAAAAGAATTGCAGCGTATACCAGCGGACAAGAGTTGGGTAGGTTATATAGGGCCAAATGAACCATGGAGTGCTCTGCTGACAGGCGCACAAACGCTATACTAATGAAACCATGTTTGCCTTACCCAGAGGTGAAACCACTAATCCTCAGCATGGTCATGTAGATCCCCCTTTGACTGTATAAAATTAGAAAGCTATGACTGCTTTCCTCCAGAAACAGCACCACTCTGGTTCATTGTCTGTCTCCAATATCGCTGGTCAAACTCCTTTAAATGGATTGTCTAGTCTTCGGCTACAAGTCTGCAGTCACTCCATGTGACTGCAGACTTGTGAATCCTTGCATCGCACTCACTGTACGCTGTCAGGATTCTCCAGTGCCGACACCGGAAGCGGGTGATCATGTGACTGAAAGTATACGGTTTGCATTCTTCCAGCCACATTCCGCTTAAACGTGTCTGGCCTCGCCCAATATACTTATTTGGAGTGAGCCCACGCACGTCTTGTTGACACGTAACCACATGTATGCAAATCACATACTTGTAGACACGAGCCCGCGAGTCCTCACAGCGCGCAGTGTGTGCAATGTGAGGATTCTCAAGTCTGCAGTCACTTGGAGTGACTGCAGACTTGTAGCCTAAGACTGTAAACCCCTTTTAGTACATGAGGCTGTGGTGCAAAACCCAACACAGGTAGAAAGTGCTGCTGGCCCTGGAAATCATTTTGTTTCGTCATCATCATGTAAGGTTTTTCCGTGCCTTTTCCCGCACTCGCTGTACATCGGTGTGCATGGCCAGATTTACCTAACTGAAGCCTACTGACGAACGTCCTGACGCTCGGAGCGTCATACAATCATTAAACATTGCATGATGGTACAGATAAACCTGGTAGCAAAAAATATCATCTGATACAAAAAATAAACACAAAAAAATCACTTTTAAGGGAAAAGCTGACAAACGGTTATTGAGAGGTTAATACCGTGGATATGTCTGATTTCATGCGTTTTTTGGCACACATCTAATTAGCTAAATACAATACAGGATCCAATTACAAAAATGATATAGATTATTAAAGTTCTTGCCATTATTAAAGTTCTGACATAGTGAGAAGTCCACTTTGATGACCCTGGCGTGTTGGATAACGAGAGTATTTTGATTGGATGGTCTTGACCTCTTTCCGCTATCGCTTCTTTACAACAAACCGCTGGTACAAGTCCCCAGACACAAGACGAGCCCTTGATGGATGTTATAGGAGCGCTGGCATTTGTACCTTTCACTTCCTATCATGTGCCTGACCGCTTTCTCAATCCTCCTCTTCGGCTTGCCCCGCTCGGAGCTCACCAGAGACCGAACAATCATTTAAGAATTTCTTTGCAAGCTTTCAAAAACATCATAGTTAATTTTCCACGCTACGATACCAATGCTCTTATATTTTTGTTACATCCACGCAGGGATTTGTAGACCAGTACATATTGGAGCAGTGATACGTGGCAGATCCTTAAATGACGATGCAGAAATGCTTAGTTTGTCCTTCAGAATTGACGATGATTTTCTGGTTTGCCTTCCGGTTACCTGTGCCGTGTTACATAGGGAACATAAAAATTCGTACCGAAATGTACAAGGGACAAAAATGTTATTACAATGAACCAAAAAGCTAAATAGAATCAAGGCGCAAATATCATTATCAACATAAAGGACTTTTTTCAATTTAAAGCAAGGGGAGTGGTATCCTGCAGGGAGGTGCAATTTATCAGCAACCCCTTATGTGACCAGGGGCGAAAAACCCTTTTTCTCCTTTAAGATATTTGTAGATGACATCTTCTTCAGGCAGCGTCCGCATAAAATCCACCTGAAAAAGTGGCGCAAAAAGCGCTCGATAAAATAATGCGCAGAAAAAAGACGTTGCTATGCACATGTTCCATATTATGTCACTACTAGTGATGAGCGAATATGCTTCTTACTAGAGATTTATGAGTACTCTCGGGTGTTCGCCGAGTAGTTTGGGCGTGCTCAGAGATTTATTTTGTGTCACCGCAGCTGCATGATTTGCAGCTTTTTGACAGCCTGAATACATGTGGGGATTGCCTGTTTGTTAGGAATTCCATACATGTATTCAGGCTGTCTAGCAGCCACAAATCATGCAGCTGCGGTGACATAAACTAAATCTCCGAGCACTTCCAAATACTCAGAGACCACCCGAGCATGCTCGGGAAAACCCAAGTAACGAGCATACTCGCTGATCGCTAGCTGGCGCCTGTTAAATGCAATCCTCTTTCTATTATGAGAAGACGAGTGAGTGAAAGACGATCTCCTCGTATCCACAGCAAATGGAGCTAAGAGACTTTTCTTGATTTTCTGCCCCAGTGATTTAGCTCCAGCAATGAGAAATACCCATTTTCTACATATACTTCCTTTTAAAAAAAAAAAGAGAAGAAATTCACTGTTACTACAGATAGGTAACCATTTATGCCAACATCTGTAGGGTTACAAAGGTTGTACTGGCACCAAAGCCCTAGAATGTGAGCGAAGTCAAAAGCTGAACTACTGCAGAACAGCAGTGTGTGGTCCCTGTGCTGTATTGTGATGTCGCTGTGTGCAGTGTGAAGGGGACGTTACCTTAATCATAGGCTCCTGTGTACAGACATCCCTGTGTGCATTTTCAGGGGTGAAACCATATGAGGTGCAGAGGCAGGGGCGTGCTGGCCCACCGGGACACCGGGACGTGTCCCGGTGCGCCCTCGGCCGGCGCCTCCGAATCCGATCCGGGGTGGGCGCTCCATCCGCCGCAGGACGGAGGACAAGGACCTGCGGCTGCGGTGACGCGAGACGGCGAGAGGGCGGGCGGGGAAGAGGCTGCGGGAGCAGTGGCGAGGGTCACATGACGGGAGTGGGCGGGGCTCCTGCGCTGTGCCCGTTGCCATGGAGAGACTTCTCCTGTGTGAGGGCGGGAAGCGCGAGGCGGCTGTGAGTCACCTCTGAGGAGCTGAACCCTGTAAAGCACAGTCAGGGGCTGTCTGTGTGAGGTCAGGTGCATTATAGAGGTGGGGGTCTTTGAAGTGTATATACTGTAGAGGTGCTTGGGGGGCTGTGAGATGTATATAGAGAGGTGCATCATGGGGGGTCTGTGAGATGTAAATACTGTAGAAGTGCATGGGTGGGGTCTGTGAGGTGTATATACTGTAGAGGTGCATGGGGGGCTGTGAGGTGTAGTATACACTGTAGAGGTGCATCATGCACCTCTACAGTGTATACACCTCACAGCCCCCGGCCCCATGCACCTCTACAGTATATACACGGTCTGTGAGGTGTATATACTGTAGAGGTGCATGGGGGGGCTGTGATGTATATAGAGGTGCATGGGGGGGCTGTGAGGTGTATATAGAGGTGTATATACTGTAGAGGTGCATGGGTGGGGTCTGTGAGGTGTATATACTGTAGAGGTGCATGTCCTTCACAAGAGCCGGTGGCCCCAGTGAAGAAGGTACCATTTTGGAGTCTATACCACACATGGAAGTTGTCGTTGGCAGTCCTGGTAATCTAATTACTTGGACCATTAGCATTAATATGGAGGTTGATTGGGGATCGCGATCCACCAGCTGTTCGTTAGTGCCTGGATTGTGGATTATAATCTGTATTTACCCACACAGTCAGTGTCTGCACCTGTAGATTGTGCCTGGATTGTGGATTATAATCTGTATTTACGTTAGAATATAGTCAACAGTTTAACCAAATTAAACAGATAATAAAAAAAAATTTACCAATCTTACAAACAGATACGGATTGCTGTAAGCTACTTGAAATAAGTCCCAAGTTCGCTTATAGAAAAGCTCCCACATGACATGACTTGATAAATTATATCAGACAATGTGAAATTGTGTTTACAGAGTTTCGCATGTAACAACTACCATATAATATTGAATAACTCATTAAGAGTTCATCTCATTTACTTAATAATATTCATTGCAGTATTTATTTTATGATTCAGATATTTTGTGCTCATACAAGTTCATGCATTTTTGTTTGCTCACTTCCTGCAAACCTGTGACTGCGCCTTCTGGTCCCCTGTAAACTACAGGGGGACCAGAAGGCGCATTACAGGGGGACCAGAAGGCGTATTACAGGCTGTAATGCGCCTTCTGGTCCCCCTGTAATGCGTCTTCTGGTCCCCCTGTAACTTTTTGGGCTGGCTCCTAGATTCTGAGCAACTTTGTCGACCCCTGATTTAAATCGTGATTTAAATCAGTTTGATTTAAATCAAATCCACCCTGACAGGAAGTGTCAGGAAGATTCTTACACTGCGTCTGCGCGTTTTACAGAACGTTAACACTGAAACAATGGATGATAAAAAAAGGAAGAAAAGTGGCCATGAGTTTAGGAAAGAGAAGAAAACTAAACAGTTGAAGGAATCAGCTAAAGCATGCACCAAAATAACAACATTCTTATCAAAACGGACAGATTGTCAGGCAACACATTCGTCGCCGATGTCACCATCTGCCTTAGAAAATGAAAACTCCTGTCGTGCCACCACATCGGAGGATTTCAATAAGGATAATGAACCATTATCCAATGAAGAAAACAACAAATTAACAAGATTTGAACCGGAAGTTGTATTATGTCCAGATCCAGAACCATCAATTGTACATTCCAGTCAGCGCTCCAGCCCAGGAACTTCAATTGATGCGCCAATAATGGTAGAAGAACCAAACCTGGATTACTTTAACCCCTTAGTGACAGAGCCATTTTGCAGCTTAATGACCGGGCCAATTTTTACAATTCTGACCACTGTCACTTTATGAGGTTATAACTCTGGAACGCTTTAACGAATCCAGCTGATTCTGAGATTGTTTTTTCGTGACATATTGTACTTCACGTTAGTGGTAAAATTTCTTTGATATGACTTGTGTTTATTTATGAAAAAAACAGAAATATGGTGAAAATTTTGAAAATTTAACAATTTTCAAACTTTAAATTTTTATGCCCTTAAATCAGAGAGATATGTCACACAAATTTCTTAATAAATAACATTTCCCACATGTCTACTTTACATCAGCACAATTTTGGGACCAAAATTTTTTTTTGTTACGAAGTTATAAGGGTTAAAAGTTGACCAGCGATTTCTCATTTTTACAACACCATTTTTATTTTAGGGACCACCTCACATTTGAAGTCACTTTGAGGGGTCTATATGATAGAAAATAGCCAAAAGTGACACCATTCTAAAAACTGCACCCTCAAGGTGCTCAAAACCACATTCAAGAAGTTTATTAACCCTTTACGTGCTTCACAGGAACTGAAGCAATGTGGAAGGAAAAAATTAACATTTAACTTTTTTTGCAAAAACTTTATTTCGGAACCTATTTTTTTTATTTTCACAACTGTTAAAAGAAAAAATGAACCATAAAATTTGTTGTGCAATTTCTCCTGATTAAGCTGATACCCCATATGTGGGGGTAAACCACTTTTTGGGCGCACGGCAGAGGTTGCAAGGGAAGGAGCGACATTTGACTTTTTCAACGCAGAATTGGCTGGACGCCATGTCGCGTTTGTAGAGGCCTTGATGTGTCTAAACAGTGGAAACCCATCACAAGTGACCCCATTTTGGAAACTAGACCCCCTAAGGAACTTATCTAGATGTGTGGTGAGCACTTTGAACCTCCAAGTGCTTCACAGAAGTTTATAAATAGAACAGTGAAAATAAAAAATCATATTTTTTTCACAAAAACAATCTTTTCACCCCAATTTTTATTTTCCCAAGGGTAACAAGACCCCAAAAGTTTTTGTGCAATTTGTCCTGAGCATTCTGATACCCATATGTGGGGGTAAACCACTGTTTGGGTGCAAGGCAGAGCTTGGAAGGGAAGGAGCGCCGTTTGACTTTTTCAGCGCAGAATTGTCTGGACGTCATGTCGTGTTTGTAGAGGTCCTGATGTGTCTAAACAGTGGAAACCCCCCACAAGTGACCCCATTTTGGAAATTAGACCACCTAAGGAACTTATCTAGATGTGTGGTGAGCACTTTGAACCTCCAAGTGCTTCACAGAAGTTTATAACATAGAACCGTGAAAATAAAAAATCATATTTTTTTCCACAAAAATGATCTGTTCACCCCAATTTTTATTTTCCCAAGGGTAACAAGACCCCAAAAGTTTTTGTGCAATTTGTCCTGAGCATGCCGATACCCCATATGTGGGGGTAAACCACTGTTTGGGCGCACGGCAGGGCTTGGAAGTGAAGGAGCGCCGTTTGACTGTTTCAAACCAAAATTGGTTGGAATTGAAATTGGACGCCATGTCGCGTTTGGAGAGCCCCTGATACGCCTAAACAGTCGAAACCCCCCACAAATCACACCATTTTGGAAACTAGACCCCTTAAGGAACTTATCTAGATGTGTGGTGAGCACTTTGAACCCCCAAGTGCTTCACAGAAATTAATAAACGTAGAGCCGTGAAAATAAAAAATCATTTTTTTCCTCAAAAATGATTCTTTAGCCCGCTATTTTTTTTATTTTCCCAAGGGTAACAGGAGAAATTGGACCCAAAAAGTTGTTGTGCAATTTTTCCTGAGTACGCTGATACCCCATATGTGGGGTGAAACCACTGTTTGGGCGCATGGGAGTGCTTGGAAGGGAAGGAGCGCCATTTTGTAATGCAGACTTTGATGGAATGTTCTGCGGGCGTCATGTTGTGTTTGCAGAGCCCTTGATGTACCTAAACAGTAGAAACCCCCTGCAAGTGACACCATTTTGGAAACTAGACCCCCCAAGGAGCTTATCTAGATGTGTGGTGAGCACTTTGAACCCCCAAGTGCTTCACAGAAATTTATAAACGCAGAGCCGTGAAAATGAAAAATCATTTTTTTTCTCAAAAATGTTTTTTTTAGCCAGCTATTTTTTATTTTCCCAAGGGTAACAGGAGAAATTAGAATCCCAAAATTGGTGTGCAATTTGTCCTGAGTACGCTGATACCCCATATGTTGGAGTAAACCACTGTTTGGGCGCACGGCAGGGCTCGGAAGGGGGGAGCGACATTTGACTTTTTGAAAGCCACGTCGTGTTTGGAGACCCCCTGATGTGTCTAAACAGTGGAAACCCCCCACAAGTGACCCCATTTTGGAAACTAGACCCCTTAAGAAACTTATCTAGATGTGTGGTGAGCACTTTGAACCCCCAAGTGTTTCACAGAAATTTATAAACGCAGAGTCGTGAAAATGAAAAATCATTTTTTTTCTCAAAAATGTTTTTTTTAGCCAGCTATTTTTTATTTTCCCAAGGGTAACAGGAGAAATTAGAACCCCAAAATTGGTGTGCAATTTGTCCTGAGTACGCTGATACCGCATATGTTGGGGTAAACCACTGTTTGGGCGCACGGCAGGGCTCGGAAGGGAGGGAGCGACATTTGACTTTTTGAAAGCCACGTCGTGTTTGGAGACCCCCTGATGTATCTAAACAGTGGAAACCCCCCACAAGTGACCCCATTTTGGAAACTAGACCCCTTAAGGAACTTATCTAGATGTGTGGTGAGCACTTTGAACCCCCAAGTGTTTCACAGAAATTTATAAACGCAGAGCTGTGAAAATAAAAAATCATTTTTTTTCTCAAAAATGATTTTTTTAGCCAGCTATTTTTTATTTTTCCAAGGGTAACAGGAGAAATTAGAACCCTAAAATTGGTGTGCAATTTGTCCTGAGTACGCTGATACCCCATATGTTGGGGTAAACCACTGTTTGGGCGCACGGCAGGGCTCGGAAGGGAGGGAGCGCCATTTGACTTTTTGAACGCCATGTCGTGTTTGGAGACCCCCTGATGTGCCTAAATAGTGGAAATCCCTCAATTCTAGCTCCAACCCTAACCCCAACACACCCCTAACCCTAATCCCAACCCTAAACCTAACCTAAATCCCAACCCTAATTGTAACCCTAACCTTAATTGTAACCCTAACTCTAATTGTAACCCTAACCCTAATTTTAACCCTAACCCTAATTGTAACCTTAACCCTAATTATAACCCTAATTATAACCCTAACCCTAAGGCTAGGTTCATTTTGCGTTTTACCAGCCCGTTCAACACATAGCGTTGACGGGCTGGTAACGGTATAGCATAACACGATCGCGTTATGCTATACCCGCTAGCGCAGAGGAATCAGCAGATGATTCATCTGCGCTAGCGGTGACGGAGCCCAGACGCTGCAGCCCGCGTCCGAGGCTCCGTCACTGAATGATGGCACGTCGCAAACGCATCCCGCTTTACGGCATGCGTCGCGATGCGCCCTCAAATGGGGGTGAAAGGCAGCGTTAATGGACTGCGTTACACCGCGTTATACCGCGGTGTAACGCAGTCCGTCTAACGGACTGCCATAACGCAGTATGAACCCAGCTTAACCCTAACCTAATTATAACCCTAACCCTAATGCTAACCCTAACCCTAATGCTAACCCTAACCCTAATTATAACCCTAACCCTAATTATAACCCTAACCCTAATTATAACCCTAACCCTAACAGAAAAATGAAAATAAATATAATTTCTATATTTTATTATATGTCCCTAACTAAGGGGGTGATAAATGGGGGGGTTATGTACTGTTTTTTTATTTTGATCACTGTGATAGTTTATCACAGTGATCAAAATGCACTTTCTGGAGAATGAATGAAATCATTTTTGAATCTGCCGCCAAGCAGATCGGCGGGCGCACTGCGCATGCGCCCGCCATTTTTTTTTGCAGGAAGAAGACGCCGGGATCCTGGGGCCTGCGGGAGGACGGAGGACACCGGTAAGTATACGGCGGGGCGATCGGGGGACTGGGGGACCCTCATTTTCTCCCCTCTAATGTGCGATCACATCAGAGGGGAGAGAAATCTTTTTTTTTTTTTTTTGCGATCGCATCTATGCTTGCATAGATGCGATCGCAACACCGGGATCGGTGAATACCGACCCGGATCATGTTCTCTGGGGTCTCGCCATTTTCTTCATCGCGCCGGCCCCGGGGGACACCGGAGGGCCCTGGGGCCACATACAGGACATCGGGAGCCACATGGGGGTCCCGGGGACCCTTTTTCTCTGTCCTCTGATGTCCGATGACATCAGAGGACAGAGAAATTAAATGGCACAATTTTTTTTTTTGTTGTTGCGATCGCCGTTATAGGGTTAATAACGGCGATCGCAACATCGGTGTCGGTAAAAACCGACCCGATTCATGTTCTCTGGGGTCTCGGCTACCCCCGGTAGCCGAGACCCCGGAGAAAATGCGCCTCTGGGGGGCGCTATTCACTTTTTCCACAGCGCCGTTAATTAACGGCGCTGTGGTTTAAGTACCCTTAATGACCACCGTTAAAAGGCGTATCGGCGGTCATTAAGGGGTTAAAAGACCTCAAGAACATAATATGCCATTATACTTAGCATTCCACCCAGTTCAACCTGATGTAAAAGAATTACCTTTTATAGACAGAAAATCAGTATTTAAAACGGAAGGAAGTAGTAGTGGTAAACAGACATTCACAAGACAGTGGTTATCTTATAATTGCAAAACAAAAAAACTGTTCTGTTACATTTGTGTTGCATTTAGCAACTCCAATTCAATATTTTGTTCTGGGTTCAGTGACTGGAAGCATGTCCATCAAAGAGTCCAGGAGCATGAAATGTCAAAATCTCACAATGAATCAGTTGATTGTTTTATGCTAATAAAAGACAAAAAAAGCTTGCCAGATTTGATGTATGGAAACCAAATGGCCAAACGAAGACAAGAAGTAAAAGAGAGGAGACATGTGGTAGAAACCATAATAAATGTTTTGAAATTTATAGGGAAGCAAGGTCTTCCTTTTAGAGGGAAGATAGAATCCGCTCATTCCTTGGACGATGACTCGGTGAACCACGGGAACTTTTTAGAAATTGTTCTCATGTTAAGAAAATATGATCCGATTCTAGACAAGCATTTAAATACTATCACTTCTAAGAGTAAATGTCACCTGATGAACAGGACACACAAGGAAAATAAAGGAATGAAAAAATCAGTTGGAAGAGGAGATCAAGTAACATTCTTAAGTAACAACACGATAACAAAGATATTACAATTTATAAAAAAAGAATTATTAAGGAAAATATGTGAGGAAGTGACATTGGCAGGGCAGTTCTCAATTCTTATGGATACAACAGTAGATGTTTCCAGTTATGACCAATGTTCTTTCGTACTACGCTACGTCAAGGTTCTGATGTCATAGAAAGGCTGCTAGCAGTAAAATGTGTGGTTTCTACGACGGGAGAGGACTTATTTCAGTCACTCAGACAAGTGTTAGAAGACTCTCACATACCAATTAATAATTGTGTTGCTAATGCATTTGATGGAGCGTCTAATATGAGTGGTCAGTATAATGGATTGACTGCAAAACTATCCCAATTAATCCCAAACCACATTCACACTTGGTGCTACGCTCATGTACTGAACTTAGTTATCACTGATACAGCCCAATGTGATATTGCAGCTATCTCATTTTTTAGCATACTACAAGAAGTTCAAGTGTTTATGAAGGAGTCACTGAAAAGACTACAAAAGTTCATTGACGAAAATCCTGCTTTTAAGCTGGAAGCTATTGGGATGACCAGATGGCGAAGCCGTAGTAATGCCACGACCAAGATATTTGGAAGGATTGACAATTGGATTGAAAGGGAGAACACTACTGAAAGATCGTCTATGTCTACCAATCTCGTCTATTTAGAATTGGTCGTGGCGTTGTTTAAAATATCTATCTCCCCAGACTTTAATTCTAAAACAAGAAATGATGCTAACGCAATGTCACGCTGTCTAATGATATGAATACAATGTCAGTAAACTATTTATACAGGAACCACACTCTATACAACATATAGTTTAGCAACATCAGAATGTAAGTATAAAATAGATTTACCTGACACGATATCTGCAGAACTTAGGGTAAATCTTGAGGACTAGATGTGCAGAAACGATTTCTGTTTACTTCAGGGTTAATCTTGAGGACTTGATGAGCTGTAACAGGAAAGAGGAGGACCGGGGTCTAACCTGACCCTACACTGGGGTCCTAACTAATCCCTTACCTTGGAGGTACTGATAATGGTTCAGAGGTCCAAGTCTCCAGCCTAACCCTGTCTCCTATCAGACCCTGAACCCTGTAATCAGTCCTAAGAAGGATCCTGATTACCACCAAAGGGATATGGGCTGATCTCAGCTAAATACACAGATAAGACATATAAGACAGACAGGATAGCACTCACTTGCATACACACTCAAACACCGAAGGAACATAAATGGTCTGGGAAATAAACTCTAAGCAAGTTGAGCTTAAAACAACTAAGGAGCTCTCAACTAGAGTCTATACAGATTCATTCCTATCTGTGGACTGAATGAAGGATTTCACTGGCAACTCCCAAAGCAGACAACCAGGAATTTAAAGGAAACCAATCAACAAATAATCAATTGCAGCCGGGAGAAACTGCACCCAGTCCCAGCACCGAGCACAGACAGAATTAACTCCCTAGCTGCCAAACACAAAGAAACAGCAACTCAGCTGTGAGAAGTCAAAATGTGCAACCGCGACGATCTTCGTGGCAATGCACACATGACAGTACCCCCCCTTCTACGAGGGGCCTCCGGACCCTCAGGGCCAGGCCTGCCCGGGTGAGTTCTGTGGAAGGTCCGAACCAAACGATCTGCATTAACATCAGACGCAGGGACCCACGTCCTCTCCTCCGGACCATACCCCTTCCAATGCACCAAGTACTGAAGGGACCGGCGATTCAGACGTGAGTCAATGATTTTTGATACTTGAAATTCCAAGTTGCCATTGACCAACACTGGAGGAGGAGGTAGAGGTGACGATATGACTGGTGCCACATACCTTTTAAGTAATGACTTGTGGAACACATTATGAATTTTAAACGTAGGAGGGAGTTCCAGACGAAATGCCACAGGATTAATTATGGAACTGATCCTGTACGGCCCGATGAATCTGGGACCCAGTTTCCAGGAGGGCACTTTAAGTTTTATATTCCTGGTAGACAACCATACCAGATCGTTCACATTCAGATCTGGACCAGAAACTCTCCTCCTATCAGCCATACGTTTGTAACGGTTCCCCATCGCACTCAGATTATTCAATACACCTCTCCACACAGAAGCAAGTGACGACGAGAAACGCTCCTCCTCAGGAACCCCAGAAGGACCCCCCCCATTGAAAGTACAAAACTGGGGATGAAAACCATATGCCCCAAAAAACGGGGACTTACCAGTGGACTCGCTCCGCCTGTTGTTAAGAGCGAACTCTGCCAGAGGCAAGAAAGAAGACCAGTCCTCCTGGTTCTCCGAGACAAAACACCGGAGATATGTCTCTAAACTCTGATTCAGACGCTCTGTCTGACCATTGGTCTGCGGATGAAAAGCCGAGGAAAACGACAATTGCATCCCCCGACGTAAACAAAATGCCCTCCAAAATTTGGACACAAACTGAGACCCCCTATCTGACACCACATCAGAAGGCAACCCATGAAGTCTCACGATCTCCCTAATGAACACCTGCGCCAGAGTTTTAGCATTAGGGAGTGCAGGAAGAGCAACGAAATGTGCCATCTTACTGAACCTGTCAACAACCACCAGTATGACAGTATTCCCTGACGACGGAGGAAGGTCCGTAATGAAGTCCATAGATAAATGAGTCCATGGACGCTCCGGAAGTTTCAAGGGTAAAAGGGTCCCAGACGGACGGGTATGAGGGGTTTTAGAGCGAGCACAAACCCCACAGGACGCGACAAAAGTTATAACATCTTTATTAGCGTTAGGCCACCAAAATCGGCGAGAAAGGAGATCTAAAGTAGCCTTACTCCCTGGATGTCCTGCTAAAGCAGAATTATGATGTGCCTCAATAACCTTTTGTCTCAACTGATTCGGGACAAACAGTCTCCCTGGAGGTCCTGCAGGGGCGTCCCCCTGAGCCTCTAACACCTCCTCCTCAAGCTCAGAACATACAGCCGACACTACCACCCCCTCCTGAAGGATAGGAATCGGGTCATCCGTTTTCCCGGCCCCTGGGAAACTGCGAGACAAGGCATCAGCCTTTACATTCTTAGACCCCGGGCGATAAGTGACGACAAAATTAAACCTGGTAAAAAACAACGACCATCGAGCTTGTCTGGAATTCAGACGCTTAGTGGATTCTAAATACAGCAGGTTCTTGTGATCAGTAATAACGGTGACCGGGTGGACTGCCCCCTCCAAAAAGTGACGCCATTCTTCAAAAGCCAATTTAATGGCCAAAAGTTCCCTATTGCCGATATCATAATTCCTTTCGGCGGACGACAATTTCTTAGAAAAGAAAGCGCACGGATGCCATTTACCAGGGGACGGACCCTGGGACAATATAGCACCCACCCCTACGTCAGACGCGTCCACCTCAACAATGAACGGCTGAGATACATCTGGTTGGATGAGAACGGGTGCCGAAGCAAAACATCTCTTCAAAGAGGAAAAGGCTTGGCAAGCCTTGTCCGACCACCTAGAAAAATCCGTCCCTTTTCTCGTCATGTCAGTGAGAGGTTTGACGACAGACGAGAAATTACAAATAAATTTCCGGTAGTAATTAGCAAACCCCAAAAAACGCTGCAGAGCCTTAAGATCCCCTGGCTGATCCCATTCAAGCACTGCTCTCACCTTTTCAGGGTCCATACGGAAACCGGAGACTGACACCAAAAAAAACAAAAACTGAAGTTCCTGTACGGCAAAAACACACTTCTCCAGTTTGGCGTATAGTTTATTGTCTCGCAAGATCTGCAACACCTGTCTCACATGCTCCTGGTGAGACACAAGATCTGGCGAGTAAATTAAAATGTCATCCAAATATACGACCACAAACAGCCCCACAAGGTGACGAAAAATGTCATTAACAAAATGTTGGAATACTGCTGGTGCAGTAGTCAGACCAAAAGGCATGACCAGGTTTTCATAATGTCCCTCCGGCGTGTTAAACGCCGTTTTCCACTCATCCCCCTCTTTTATCCTAATCAGATTATACGCCCCCCTGAGATCCAATTTAGAGAACCATTTGGCGCCAACAATTTGATTGAAGAGATCAGGAATAAGAGGGAGTGGATACGGATCTCGAACAGTAATCCGATTAAGTTCGCGGAAATCCAAGCAAGGGCGTAGGCCTCCATCTTTTTTCTTCACAAAGAAGAACCCCGCGGCCACAGGGGAAGATGAAGGTCTAATATGCCCTTTGGCCAGACTTTCAGAAATATAATCTTTCATAGCCTGCCTTTCAGGACCAGAAAGTTTATACAACCTAGCTTTAGGCAACTTAGCATCAGGAAGTAGATTAATAGAGCAGTCATACACGCGATGAGGAGGCAACTCCCGACACACCTCCTCAGAGAAAACATCCCCAAAATCCTCCAAAAAAGAGGCAATGTACTAGGCACGACCGCACTGATGACTGTGTTCATGCAGTTGCTTTTGCAAAACTCACCCCATTGGCTTATCTCTCTGGACTGCCAATTAATCACAGGGTTATGTTTAACCAGCCAAGGAAGTCCCAACACAATGGGAGTAGGTAGACCCTCCAACACATAACAAGATAATTGTTCCCTATGTATTGCCCCTACCCGAAGGTCAATGTTATGAACCTCATGAACAAAGCTACCTTGGCCGAGAGGCCTGGCGTCAATGGAGAAAATAGGGATCGGTTTGACCAATACACTCAGATGCATACCTTGAGCCTGAGCAAACTGAGCGTCAACCAGATTAGCCCCGGAACCACTATCCAGAAGAACAGACAATCTCTTCACTCTAGTACCAACCACCACCTCCACTGGTACAAGGAACTGAGAAGAACCGGCGGATGAAATACATACTCCCAGGTTGTCGTCCACCACACAACCTGGGATTAGCAGTTTTCCGGCGACTTTTTACTTAACAAGACACGGGATGGACATTCTCCAACAAAATGTCCCTCTTTCCCGCAAAAAAAACACCTTCTAGTCCTGCGGCGTGCCGCCAATCCCCTACTACGAAAAGATGTCCCTCCCAACTGCATAGGTTCATCCGAACAGACAAGGGGAACCTCAACATAAGGGACTTTAGTAGTAGGTGGAGTAACAACAGGGAGTGGAGTTACCTCACCCCTCTCTCGAAGCCGTCTATCAGTACGGATAGCTAGGGCCATAGCAGCCTCCAGAGAAGGAGGAGACTCATACTGAGCCAAAACGTCTTTTAATTTGTCAGAAAGCCCATGACAAAACTGGCTCCTAAGAGCTGGGTCATTCCACTGAGTATCCGTGGCCCATCTACGAAACTCAGAAGCAAATTCCTCCGCCGGACGATCTCCCTGCTGTATCTTACGTAATTTGGTCTCAGCAAGAGAGACCCGATCTGGGTCATCATATACCAATCCCAGGGCAGTAAAAAATTGATCTACAGACTGTAGAGCCGGGGATCCCGGAGGAAGGGAAAATGCCCAGGATTGAGGGTCCCCTTGAAGAAGTGAGATAACAATTCCCACTCTCTGCTCATCACTCCCTGATGATCGCGGCCGAAGCCGAAAATACAATTTACATGCCTCCCGGAAGGTAAAAAATTTGTCTCGCCCACCAGTGAACCTATCTGGGAGAGCTACTTTAGGTTCAACTCTGGTTTGCTCCAGGGGAGACAAAACTTTGGACTTAATGTCCGTCAGCTCCATGGATAATCCCTGCAACTGCAGAGCCAGCTGGGCTACTGGATCCATGGTAACTAGAGATAATTTTTACGGCCAGTGAAAATGTCACGCTGTCTAATGATATGAATACAATGTCAGTAAACTATTTATACAGGAACCACACTCAATACAACATATAGTTTAGCAACATCAGAATGTAAGTATAAAATAGATTTACCTGACACGATATCTGCAGAACTTAGGGTAAATCTTGAGGACTAGATGTGCAGAAACGATTTCTGTTTACTTCAGGGTTAATCTTGAGGACTTGATGAGCTGTAACAGGAAAGAGGAGGACCGGGGTCTAACCTGACCCTACACTGGGGTCCTAACTAATCCCTTACCTTGGAGGTACTGATAATGGTTCAGAGGTCCAAGTCTCCAGCCTAACCCTGTCTCCTATCAGACCCTGAACCCTGTAATCAGTCCTAAGAAGGATCCTGATTACCACCAAAAGGATATGGGCTGATCTCAGCTAAATACACAGATAAGACATATAAGACAGACAGGATAGCACTCACTTGCATACACACTCAAACACCGAAGGAACATAAATGGTCTGGGAAATAAACTCTAAGCAAGTTGAGCTTAAAACAACTAAAGGTACTGCCACACTAAAACAATCCCGCTAGCGATCACGATAACGACGCATACTAATGCGATCGCTAGCGGGATTGTTTCTATATCGCTAAGTGCGGCCACATTTAGCGATATAGTTAACGACGCTATCGCCGTTAGCGATCTTCTTAATGACTTTAGCGGTACAAAAGTACCGCTAAATCGCTAAGAAAAGGTGCCACACTAGCGATAATACTTACCCAGCGGGAGCGCCGACGAGAAAATAGGGTCCGGAACGATTCCAGCGACGAGCGAGATCACAGCAGGAAGCTCGTCGCTGGCAGATGCCGCACTGAACAACATCGCTAACGGGATCGCTAAATAGTGACGTTTTTTAGCGATCCCGTTAGCGATATTGTTCAGTGTGGCATACCCTTAAGGAGCTCTCAACTTAAGTCAATACAGATTCATTCCTATCTGTGGACTGAATGAAGGATTTCACTGGCAACTCCCAAAGCAGACAACCAGGAATTTAAAGGAAACCAATCAACAAATAATCAATTGCAGCCGGGAGAAACTGCACCCAGTCCCAGCACCGAGCACACACAGAATTAACTCCCTAGCTGCCAAACACAAAGAAACAGCAACTCAGCTGTGAGAAGTCAAAATGTGCAACCGCGACGATCTTCGTGGCAATGCACACATGACACGCTCTTCTCAAGAAGTTCACAAGTTTTGATACAATTTTGGTAGCTATGTTGTTTCTCCAGATATTTAAAATAACCACACCCTTGTCAGACTACTTGCAGACTAAGAATCTTGATTTTGTACAAGCATGGAGACTCATTGAAACCTCCCACATAAAGCTGAAAGAACTACGTAGCAAGTTTGAAAATACTGTACAAGCTGCTTCTGTATTTGTATCGGTGATGACAGAACAGCTAGATGTAAGAGCCGAAAACAATGATAATTTGGAAAATATTGTTATCGAAACAGAGCTGAAAGAAACTCGGAAAAGTGCCCAAACGCCCTGGCGAGAAGGCTAATGATGAAGATATTGGTAAAAGTGCATTCGATGATTTAGATCGCTTTAGAATATCTATATTTTATCATGTTTTAGATACTCTCATCAGTACAATGGAAAACAGATTTCTCCAACATAAAACGTTGTACCTGGATTTAGCCTGGTTTGACCATAAGCGATTTAAAGATAATGAGACCTTACCACCCACAGCTCTGGACAGAATTGTAGAGATCCTACCAGGACTTGACAAAGGAAAGCTCATTGAAGAACTACAGTCATTTTCTGAGCTATGGCCCCGTTTGTGTAAGAAAACGATAAGCGAAGAGTATGAAGGACAAGGTCCCAATGAATGTGATTTGCCTACTGCTGATGAAGAAAGGGAGAACTCAATTCAAGAAGAGGATGAGGACTTCAAATTTGAAAATTGCAGCACGAAGGCTTGCAATTCTTGTTTAAAGTGTGCATTCAAAGTATTACTTGATTATAACATGTACTCTCGTCAGTACAATGAACTGTTCAATGTATATAAGCTACTCTTGACGATCCCAATGACTCAAGTGTCTTGTGAACGAGTCTTTTCAAAGCTTAAGATAGTAAAATCTAGATTGAGATCCACCTTGAGCAACGACAATTTGGAAACATTGCTATTGATGCAGACAGAATTAGATTTGATGAACACTTTAGACAGTGACGTTGTCATAAATAAGCTGTGTCAGTCAAGCACTGAAATGAGCCGATTACTTACTCTCTAATTTTAGTTATTGGTTCTTTCTATACTAAGTCATTAATTTCATTGGCTGTGTGTAAATGTGAAGAGAGCATAAAATACTGTTTCCTGTTATGTTTATTTAATTTAACTAAGGTTCTTTCATTTATATTTTTCCGACCAATAAACCTCTATTAAAATGAACAGTGTTTCGTTAATATTGCCTTTCTATCTTATGGTTCATTCCCAACTTTAAACCTTTGATTCAATCTTATCGCTCATTTTACATTTTTATATCATATTACCAACAGTTTAGTTTTAGGTATAATTGTATGGAGATACTGTGCAAGGGGGGGGGGGAGATACTGTGCAAGGGGGGGAGAGATTACCGCCTCCTCTTCCTCCTCTTCTTCTTTTCCACCTCCTCCTCCTCTTCTCCTTTTCCATAAGTGTGGCACATGTAAATTGTGAGGTCTGAAGAGTGCCTATGTAATGCTGATATCTTCTACTATATGGTCAGTGTATGGGGGTGCATTACTTTTGGATGGGGTGGCGGTAAAAAGGTGTATTACTACTGGGTTGGGGTTAAAAGGGGGTGCATTACTACTGGATGTGGGTGGTGGTTAAGAAAGGGGTACATTACTGATAATTTTTGTCATTTCATTCCCCCCCCCTTTGGTTGGGGCAGAGAATAGGCGGGGGAAGGGGCGGAGAATGGGTTGGAGCATGGCGCCCTCATGACTATACTATCCACCGCCCTTTTCATAAGCCAGCACGCCCCTGTGCAGAGGTTACAGTTGTATTTGTGAACTGGCACCTAAACTTGACAAATGGTTCTCCTACCATTCTCAGATATGCTTCACACAGTTTTTTAAGCCAATTTTGGAACAAATTCTGCAGCAAATTCCACATTAAAAATTGCTTTAAAATGCTTTCTAAGTAAGCGTTCTCTTGATTTAAATGGAAAAATAACATATCCACTCACTCAGTAATTTTGTTTTCAAAATAGCATTTAAAAAAGGTTTCTATCTTTTAAAAATGAATTTTTAATCCACCCTACATATGCAAATAAGTCGACTAAGAGCTAGTCCATTCCCCAGAGCAGTCCTTACGTATGGGGTTAAGAACTGGCAGGCAGGTAGTTTCTACAAGCAGCAATTTCTGCCAGCTCAGAGAGGTCATGGATGGCTCCTGAGATTTTCCTGCTTCTGTTGACGTCATGTAGAAGACAGAGCAGCATCTTCTCTTCCGCTCTGCTCTGTTGATATCATACTGATTGACAGCCAGCTCCCCGCTTCCCAAGTGCGGAGAGCCAGCTGTCAATCAACATGACGTTTGCAATGTGATGTCTCGTCAACATAGCAGCTCGGGAGAGGAAGAGCTGCTCTGTTGATGAAAGGTGACTTGAAGCAGGCGAGTCACCTGCTGAGCCAGCAGAGATGGTCTCCATACAGAACAGGCACATACTAAGCAACTCCAAAAATAATAAAAGTCCTGGATGTCCCCTTTAATTATAACTTCATGTGGATTGCATGGCTTTTTATAATTTGCTATATTATGTATGTGCTGACTAAGGGACATTTTGACTTAATTTAAACCAACTTCTTGTAATCCAGAAAATTAATTTCTTGCAGGCATCAATAATTAGATGATACGCCTAGCCAAGCAGTTCTCAATATAAATAGTATAAATCATGTAAAAGACGGAGGTATTGTAAGGTGCCCATTGCAGTAGTCGTGGGCAAAGGCCTGCTGTGTTACCACATCCTGCTGGCACCCTACATTAAAACAGTGTCCCGATTCTCCTGTTCTATACGTGTGATGCGTAACACTCATGTTTTGGTTGCAGGTCTCTGCTGCCTCCGGTTCTTGGGCAAAAAGTATTGGGCAAAAACTTTTCCATTTTCATAGCCCGTAGCACAGCACGTTCTGCTGTCCGCTGTTCGCTCACCCTGAGCTATCCCTTCGCTCACGCTGTGCTATCCCTTCGCTCACTGGCATTTCTGGCCACTGGGATACTTTGTCCGGCTCCCCAGCTTCCATGAGTCCCGTCCTAACTCCCTTAGGGATTCCCACTCCGGCTTCCACTCTTAAGAAGATAATGAGGCACGCTTCTCAGTGCCTCCGATGGGCTGTAGGCCCCGAACGTTCCAGGAATGTCTGCTGAAATTTGTGGCTGATGCTTTAATGCTGCTAAACAGCCCGTGCTCTTCATGCCCTTGAGCCTTTCAACCTCGAACTGCTGCTATCTCTTCTCTCAATCTAATCTATCATTCTCACTCAAAAAAACAGGAATTCATTCCCTTTTTGTCCCACTAGCACCCCTCAATTTGTGGGCTAGTACTAAGCATTAGCTGTCTCTTTACTCTATTTGCCCCAGCAGTTTGTTCCTGGGGAAATGTAACCTTTCACTTCCTTAACCACAGCCACTATCTTCTAGCAGTATGCACTGGATGTCCTATGCTACTTTGGGTCCTAAACCCTAACCTATATTTCAACCTGTGCTTGTCCTGCACTTTCCCTATTACCGTCAATGCTTATCACACTCTATACATTTTACATTTCACATGACAATATTCACACCACTCAATTGTTGTCTTCAGGGGCAGGAACGCAACACTCCCTGTCGCACCCTTACAGCATCTTGAGAACAAGCGAGTGTCTTCAGTCTCACTAAGAGACTTTTTTTTCCTTGTGCAGATCCAATCAAAAGTAAGGAGAAATGGTACCTGGGGAAAAATAGCATGTTCTATTCCTTAAAGTGGTTGTCCGGGCCAAATCGATAAGTCTGCAGTCACTCTGTGTGACTGCAGACTTATGAATCCCCCCAGTGCACTCACTGTGCTCTGCGGGGATTCGCTAGTTTCTGAGCTGGGAATGGCGGGTGTATATGCATAAGGCCGGGATCACATATGCGAGGAATACGGCCGAGTCTCGCATGTTAATTCCCGGCACTGTCACCGGCCTCGGGAGTGGAGCGTGCGGCTGCATAGCAATACATGGTGCCGCACCCTCCGCTCCCGAGGACGGCGGCAGTGCCGGGAATTAATATGCGAGACTTGGCCGTATTCCTCGCATGTGTGATCCCGGCCTTATAGATACTCCCGGCCAGAGCCCATGCGGTGGGCGTGCCCTCGATCCATACGTTGTACACAAGTGTATGGAATCAAGGCTGCTCCCACTGGCCGGGAGTATGTATAACACATACATACCTTCGGGTCCCGGCTCAGAAACTGGCGAATCCATGCGCGTGTTGGGGAGTCATAAGTCTGCATCACACAGAGTGACCAGAGACATCTATTTGGACCAGACAACCCATTGAAAGGGTTTATCCTCAATCAGCAGTAATCATCTACCACTGGAAGTTGTGCCCTGGCCCTTACCAGTTTCGGCGCAGTAGTGTACATGCATGACCACTGTTCTATCCATGGAAGTGGTGGTCACACGGGAGCTACTGCTTCCATAAACCTATTAAAAAATGAATTGAGAGGTGGGCTTCTGTGGACTTCCACGCCATCACGAGGTTCTTGTGATCATTGGGAATTCCACTGGTTGGATCTCAGTGATCATACTGTATACAGTATACAGTGGAAAGGTGATTAATGATGTTTATTGGATGCCTGTCATTGTGGAACATGGAGGGCAGAGCTGGAAGAGGTTTTCTCCTTCCGAAAAAAACATTTATTTAATAAATAATTATAACAGATCGATTGAATATAAAAACGTGGCTTGCAGAGATCTTCGGCTGCAGTTTATATAGAAATGTTCCCAGATCTGCTTCTATGGAGAGAGGACTGCACTGCAGAAGAAAAGGGGCTGGCAGCCAGTGGAGGAATTGGAGGAGAAGTGTATTAACCAGGCGTGTGCTGGGGAAGGATTGGTGTTAGCTGGAAGGTCATTGAGGGGATGCAGCAGTAGACTACAATGGATAGGATTAGAGAATAGACAAGCATTTTTCTTACATTTGTCTTACAACAAAGATGAGAAAACAATGTATTTTTTATGTTTTTGGAAAGGGTGGAATTAAGAGTTATAGAGATGCAATAGACCTGTGATACTTAAGACCCCAATACAGATCAGATGTTAGCTGAACCGCCAATGTTGATAGAATCAGGAACCGTTTAATGTATATGGGGACTCTTAATTCCCAGATAGATAATGTTGAAGGAGAGAAGGATCTGGACATTGCAATGTCAACATCCGATCCTTTTGTTTTGCAGAAAGGAAGTTATCACCGATCCCAAGGTGCACTCACTTTTTTTTCCAACAGCCCCATGAATGTTGAAGCAGTGGAGAGCATGCGCACTGCCACTCCATTTTAATAAGGGTAAAAGTGCCCCGTTTTTTCCGATCGGCATGGTCCCAACAGTCGGACTCCCACCAATCAATAACTTATCCCTTTAGTATGGATAGGTGATCACTTCTTCATTCTTTGAGGCCACAGAAATCGGACTGCACTCAGATGTCATCCGAGTGCAGCCTGTTGGTTACCATGCACTCATTGACTTGCATGGCCGAGTGCAATCCAAGTATTGGATCAAACTCAGACATGCTCGGTTCGAGCAAAAAGGTGGACGTGTGCGCGGCCCCATAGAATAACATTGGTCCGAGGGCTATCCGATGTTTTGTCGGATCGCACTGAAAATACAGTGGTGTGAACGAGCCCTAAAAGGGAGAGATAGTGCTAAATGCAGTATTAAGTGTTTATAGAAGGGGGAAGTAAGATAGACAGTAAGATACTATTCATGTATCGGAGCTGCAATGCATCATTCATTTTATTTCTGGTGTAAGGTGTGATATCGACATATTGTGTCAGGCACAATGTCATGTAGACTTTCTTTTAGCCCAGATCTCATACATGTTTAGTGATATAATATAAGGGGAACTGATAACTAATATGGGAAAATTCTGATTTCTACACTGATATTATTGTTAGCTCTTATTTCACATAGACGCCATAAATGACACTTGCACAAAAACACATTGTGTCGGATCCATTATTGTATGCAAGGTATACACATGTCATTTTACTTGTATCTTATATATGTGAACAATGTGGCATTGTTCTTAGGACTCCTCCGCACTGCAGAGCTCTGGGCAGCCTGTACAGCGACACACGGAGACATTACAATAAGTCACATATTACATTATGGAGGAATAAAGTGCACACAAAGGTATGACACAAGTAATGAAAGTTGGGGGGCAGCCGCGTGGTTCCCTGTTTGCGCGAAGCACCCTGTTTTGAATCTAAGGCCGGCGTCACACTAAGGAGGAATACGGACGAGTGAGAGGCGTGAAAACCACGCATTACACACGGACCAATATTTCTCTATGGGGCAGCTCTGATCATGCGTATTTTTCTCGCCCGTATCTTACGGTGCGAGACACCCGCAGCATGCTGCGATTGTACGCGTATTACGCCCATTGTACGCCAATGAAAGTCTATGGGTGCGAGAAAACTACTTATTACACACGGACCAGACATGTGACTTGCGAGAAATATGCACCGGTGTCCTTTAGAAAAGCCGGGAATTCATCCCCGGCTATACTGTAAAATCACACTGACAGGTTTAATAAAGAATAGAAAGAATACATATACACACATAGAATACATATATATATATATATACATGTCATTGAGACATATATATATACATATATTTATAGTTCATACACTTCTACATAGTATAATAGTCGCTAATTCAATTGCCGGCTTTTGTGAAATTAGAGAATCCGACATGAAATGACACATGGTTTACATACAGTTAACCATGTCATTTCATGTAGTTTGATATATGTTTCACGCTGTGTAATGATATGACTACAATGTCAGTAAACTATTTATACAGGAACCACACTCTATACAACATATAGTTTAGCAACATAAGCATGTAAGTATAAAATAGATTTACCTGACACAATATCAGCAGAACTTAGGGTTAATCTTGAGGACTAGATGTGCAGAGACGATATCAGTTGAACTCAGGGTTAATCTTGAGGACTTGATGAGCTGTAACAGGAAAGAGGAGGACCGGGGTCTAACCTGACCCTACACTGGGGTCCTAACTAATCCCTTACCTTGGAGGTACTGATAATGGTTCAGAGGTCCAAGTCTCCAGCCTAACCCTGTCTCCTATCAGACCCTGAACCCTGTAATCAGTCCTAAGAAGGATCCTGATTACCACCAAAGGGATATGGGCTGATCTCAGCTAAATACACAGATTAGACATATAAGACAGACAGGATAGCACTCTCTTGCATACACACTCAAACACCGAAGGAACATAAATGGTCTGGGAAATAAACTCTAAGCAAGTTAAGCTTAAAACAACTAAGGAGCTCTCAACTAGAGTCTATACAGATTCATTCCTATCTGTGGTCTGCATGAAGTGTTTCACTGGCAACTCCCAAAGCAGACAACCAGAAACTTAAAGGAAACCAATCAACAAATAATCAATTGCAGCCGGGAGAAACTGCACCCAGTCCCAGCACCGAGCACAGACAGAATTAACTCCCTAGCTGCCAAACACAAAGAAACAGCAACTCAGCTGTGAGAAGTCAAAATGTGCAACCGCGACGATCTTCGTGGCAATGCACACATGACAGTACCCCCCCTTCTACGAGGGGCCTCCGGACCCTCAGGGCCAGGCCTGCCCGGGTGAGTTCTGTGGAAGGTCCGAACCAGACGATTTGCGTTAACATCAGACGCAGGGACCCACGTCCTCTCCTCCGGACCATACCCCTTCCAATGCACCAAGTACTGAAGGGACCGGCGATTCAGGCGAGAGTCAATGATTTTTGATACTTGAAATTCCAAGTTACCATTGACCAACACTGGAGGAGGAGGTAGAGGTGACGGTATGACTGGTGCCACATACCTTTTAAGTAATGACTTGTGGAACACATTATGAATTTTAAAAGTAGAAGGGAGTTCCAGACGAAATGCCACAGGATTAATTATGGAACTGATCCTGTACGGCCCGATGAATCTGGGACCCAGTTTCCAGGAGGGCACTTTAAGTTTTATATTCCTGGTAGACAACCATACCAGATCGTTCACATTCAGATCTGGACCAGAAACTCTCCTCCTATCAGCCATACGTTTGTAACGGTTCCCCATCGTACTCAAATTATTCAATACACCTCGCCACACAGAAGCAAGTGACGACGAGAAACGCTCCTCCTCAGGAACCCAGAAGGACCCCCCCATTGAAAGTACAAAACTGGGGATGAAAACCATATGCCCCAAAAAACGGGGACTTACCAGTGGACTCGCTCCGCCTGTTGTTAAGAGCGAACTCTGCCAGAGGCAAGAAAGATGACCAGTCCTCCTGGTTCTCCGAGACAAAACACCGGAGATATGTCTCTAAACTCTGATTCAGACGCTCTGTCTGACCATTGGTCTGTGGATGAAAAGCCGAGGAAAACGACAATTACATCCCCCGACGTAAACAAAATGCCCTCCAAAATTTGGACACAAACTGAGACCCCTATCTGACACCACATCAGAAGGCAACCCATGAAGTCTCACGATCTCCCTAATGAACACCTGCGCCAGAGTTTTAGCATTAGGGAGTGCAGGAAGAGCAACGAAATGTGCCATCTTACTGAACCTGTCAACAACCACCAGTATGACAGTATTCCCTGACGACGGAGGAAGATCCGTAATGAAGTCCATAGATAAATGAGTCCATGGACGCTCCGGAAGTTTCAAGGGTAAAAGGGTCCCAGATGGACGGGTATGAGGAGTTTTAGAGCGAGCACAAACCCCACAGGACGCGACAAAAGTTATAACATCTTTATTAGCGTTAGGCCACCAAAATCGGCGAGAAAGGAGATCTAAAGTAGCCTTACTCCCTGGATGTCCTGCTAAAGCAGAATTATGATGTGCCTCAATAACCTTTTGTCTCAAATGATTCGGGACAAACAGTCTCCCTGGAGGTCCTGCAGGGGCGTCCCCCTGAGCCTCTAACACCTCCTCCTCAAGCTCAGAACATACAGCCGACACTACCACCCCCTCCTGAAGGATAGGAATCGGGTCATCCGTTTTCCCGGCCCCTGGGAAACTGCGAGACAAAGCATCAGCCTTTACATTCTTAGACCCCGGACGATAAGTGACGACAAAATTAAACCTGGTAAAAAACAACGACCATCGAGCTTGTCTGGAATTCAGACGCTTAGCGGATTCTAAATACAGCAGGTTCTTGTGATCAGTAATAACGGTGACCGGGTGGACTGCCCCCTCCAAAAAGTGACGCCATTCTTCAAAAGCCAATTTAATGGCCAAAAGTTCCCTATTGCCGATATCATAATTCCTTTCGGCGGACGACAATTTCTTAGAAAAGAAAGCGCACGGATGCCATTTACCAGGGGACGAACCCTGGGACAATATAGCACCCACCCCTACGTCAGACGCGTCCACCTCCACAATGAACGGCTGAGATACATCTGGTTGGATGAGAACGGGTGCCGAAGCAAAACATCTCTTTAAAGAGGAAAAGGCTTGGCAAGCTTTGTCCGACCACCTAGAAAAATCCGTCCCTTTTCTCGTCATGTCAGTGAGAGGTTTGACGACAGACGAGAAATTACAAATAAATTTCCAGTAGTAATTAGCAAACCCCAAAAAACGCTGCAGAGCCTTAAGATCCCCTGGCTGATCCCATTCAAGCACTGCTCTCACCTTTTCAGGGTCCATACGGAAACCGGAGGCTGACACCAAAAAACCCAAAAACTGAAGTTCCTGTACGGCAAAAAACACACTTCTCCAGTTTGGCGTATAGTTTATTGTCTCGCAAGATCTGCAACACCTGTCTCACATGCTCCTGGTGAGACACAAGATCTGGCGAGTAAATTAAAATGTCATCCAAATATACGACCACAAACACCCCCACAAGGTGACGAAAAATGTCATTAACAAAATGTTGGAATACTGCTGGTGCAGTAGTCAGACCAAAAGGCATAACCAGGTTTTCATAATGTCCCTCCGGCGTGTTAAACGCCGTTTTCCACTCATCCCCTCTTTTATTCTAATCAGATTATACGCCCCCTGAGATCCAATTTAGAGAACCATTTGGCGCCAACAATTTGATTGAAGAGATCAGGAATAAGAGGGAGTGGATACGGATCTCGAACAGTAATCCGATTAAGTTCGCGGAAATCCAAGCAAGGGCGTAGGCCTCCATCTTTTTTCTTCACAAAGAAGAACCCCGCGGCTACAGGGGAAGATGAAGGTCTAATATGCCCTTTGGCCAGACTTTCGGAAATATAATCTTTCATAGCCTGTCTTTCAGGACCAGAAAGATTATACAACCTAGCTTTAGGTAACTTAGCATCAGGAAGAAGATTAATAGAGCAGTCATACACACGATGAGGAGGCAACTCCCGACACCCCTCCTCAGAAAAAACATCCCCAAAATCCTCCAAAAAAGGAGGCAATGTACTAGGTACGACCGCACTGATGACTGTGTTCATGCAGTTGCTTTTGCAAAAACTCACCCCATTGGCTTATCTCTCTGGACTGCCAATTAATTACAGGGTTATGTTTAACCAACCAAGGAAGTCCCAACACAATGGGAGTAGGTAGACCCTCCAACACATAACAAGATAATTGTTCCCTATGTATTGCCCCTACCCGAAGGTCAATGTTATGAACCTCATGAACAAAGCTACCTTGGCCGAGAGGCCTGGCGTCAATGGAAAAAATAGGGATCGGTTTGACCAATACACTCAGATGCATACCTTGAGCCTGAGCAAACTGAGCGTCAACCAGATTGGCGCCGGAACCACTATCCAGAAGAACAGACAATCTCTTCACTCTAGTACCAAACACCACCTCCACTGGTACAAGGAACTGAGAAGAACCGGCGGATGAAATACATACTCCCAGGTTGTCATCCACCACACAACCTGGGATTAGCAGTTTTCCTGCGACTTTTTACTTAACAAGACACGGGATGGACATTCTCCAACAAAATGTCCCTCTTTCCCGCAGAAAAAAACACATTCTAGTCCTGCGGCGTGCCGCCAATCCCCTACTACGAAAAGATGTCCCTCCCAACTGCATAGGCTCATCCGAACAGACAAGGGGAACCTCAACATAAGGGACTTTAGTAGTAGGTGGAGTAACAACAGGGAGTGGAGTTACCTCACCCCTCTCCCGAAGCCGTCTATCAGTACGGATAGCTAGGGCCATAGCAGCCTCCAGATAAGGAGGAGACTCATACTGAGCCAAAACGTCTTTTAATTTGTCAGAAAGCCCATGACAAAACTGGCTCCTAAGAGCTGGGTCATTCCACTGAGTATCCGTGGCCCATCTACGAAACTCAGAAGCAAATTCCTCCGCAGGACGATCTCCCTGCTGTATCTTACGTAATTTAGTCTCAGCAAGAGAGACCCGATCTGGGTCATCATATACCAATCCCAGAGCAGTAAAAAATTGATCTACAGGCTGTAGAGCCGGGGATCCCGGAGGAAGGGAAAATGCCCAGGATTGAGGGTCCCCTTGAAGAAGTGAGATAACAATTCCCACTCTCTGCTCATCACTCCCTGATGATCGCGGCCGAAGCCGAAAATATAATTTACATGCCTCCCGGAAGGTAAAAAATTTGTCTCGCCCACCAGTGAACCTATCTGGAAGAGCCACCTTAGGTTCAACTCTGGTTTGCTCCAGGGGAGACAAAACTTTGGACTTAATGTCCGTCAGCTCCATGGATAATCCCTGCAACTGCAGAGCCAGCTGGGCTACTGGATCCATGGTAACTAGAGATAATTTTTATGGCCAGTGAAAATGTCACGCTGTCTAATGATATGACTACAATGTCAGTAAACTATTTATACAGGAACCACACTCTATACAACATATAGTTTAGCAACATAAGCATGTAAGTATAAAATAGATTTACCTGACACAATATCAGCAGAACTTAGGGTTAATCTTGAGGACTAGATGTGCAGAGACGATATCAGTTGAACTCAGGGTTAATCTTGAGGACTTGATGAGCTGTAACAGGAAAGAGGAGGACCGGGGTCTAACCTGACCCTACACTGGGGTCCTAACTAATCCCTTACCTTGGAGGTACTGATAATGGTTCAGAGGTCCAAGTCTCCAGCCTAACCCTGTCTCCTATCAGACCCTGAACCCTGTAATCAGTCCTAAGAAGGATCCTGATTACCACCAAAGGGATATGGGCTGATCTCAGCTAAATACACAGATTAGACATATAAGACAGACAGGATAGCACTCTCTTGCATACACACTCAAACACCGAAGGAACATAAATGGTCTGGGAAATAAACTCTAAGCAAGTTAAGCTTAAAACAACTAAGGAGCTCTCAACTAGAGTCTATACAGATTCATTCCTATCTGTGGTCTGCATGAAGTGTTTCACTGGCAACTCCCAAAGCAGACAACCAGAAACTTAAAGGAAACCAATCAACAAATAATCAATTGCAGCCGGGAGAAACTGCACCCAGCACCGAGCACAGACAGAATTAACTCCCTAGCTGCCAAACACAAAGAAACAGCAACTCAGCTGTGAGAAGTCAAAATGTGCAACCGCGACGATCTTCGTGGCAATGCACACATGACAATATGGTTTTCACTAACAATTACATGAGTGTATGTGTGCAAAATTTCATACATGTAGGGGTTAATTAAATGTGTAAATTCGTTGAAAAAAAATGTGTGGGCTCCCGCTGTATTTTCTCCAACAGACAGGCAAAGCCAGCGAGTGGGGGCAGATAATAATAGCCCAGGGAGGGTGCATTTATTTTGTGCCCCCTGGCTACTAACATCTGCCCCCAACCACCCCAGAAAAGGCAAATCTATAATTAGATGTGCCTTTTCTGGCACTTAGCCCGTCTATTCCCATTGCCCTGTAGCGGTGGCTAATGGGTTAATAATGGGTTAAAGCCACCTTGCTATTGGAAGGTAACTTTAAGCCAGGTTAATAATTGAGAGTTATCAATTAGACAACTATCAATTATTAATCCTATTGTATGAAATTTAAAAAAAAAAACACGCACACATTAATTAAAAATCATTTTAATGAAATAAACACACAGTTTTTGACCATATTTTATTTGACTGGTATTCCTTCGATTCCCTTGTTCTCCTGTAATAAAAAAAAAAACATAATAAAACAACATTATTCTTACCTATCCGGCGCTCTGTCAGGTCCCCCGATGTAATCCTTCTGAAAAGGAGCGGGATCCCACGCATTTTTTTAAAACAAATTTACACATTTAATTAACCCCTACATGTATGAAATTTTGCACCCATAAACTCATATAATTGTTAGTGAAAACCATATATCAAACTACATGAAATGACATGGTTAACTGTATGTAAACCATGTGTCATTTCATGTCTGGTCTGTAATTTCACAAAAGCCGGCAATTGAATTAGCGGCTATTATACTATGTAGAAGTGTATGAACTATAAATATATATATATATATATATATATATATTATATATCTCAATGGCATGTATATATATGAATTTTATGTGTATATATCTATTCTTTCTTTTGTGATGTTAAAACTGTCATTGGGATCCATTATATGTCGGTTTTGCAAGCCGGCAAGAAATTCTCGCCGTACGGATGCCATACGGATGACATACGGATGCTTACATGCGCAAAATACGCAGCCACACCTTGACAACAGATGAAATACGGATAAATGTTCCGGCAACATTTCTGCGTAATACGGCCGTACAATACGGTCCGTATTTTTCTACGGTGAGTGTGACGCCGGCCTAAGGACAAGATCTGTTTGTATGTTCTCTCAATGTCTGTGAGGGTCTCACTTGGGGACACTGGTTTCCTCCTAGACTGCAAAAATATAAGAAAATTGGCCCTTATGTGTGATATAGATATATTGTGAGTCCACTGGCACTGAGACTGATGGAACTAACCGCAACAGCATGGGACAGATATCTCAGATCATAGATAAATGTCCATTGTGCATCGTAGCTGAGATGTATTTGTCACTTGTAACACAAAAGCTTTTATACTGATTTACAGAACACACCTGGAGATCTGAATTCAGCGGATGGTTTACGTAACCGAAGAAAATCAAACTGCTCTACGTCTGCTACATCGGAGACCCAACCCATCTGCTGTACCTTGACCTACAGTATCTGTGGTATGACTCATTTCTGCAGCAACTATCATGTATCTTTATTACCTACAATGTAATTATCCAGTGTTTATTACACTAACATATTTAACCCTTACAGGGACAGCATGTTCTGCTCTTCCTTAGACAATCTGGTGCAAACCACACAGTGAGGCCAAATCTATGAAGCCATGGGGAAAAACTACATCTTGACATTTGTTAACATTTGTTAATTCGCATAAACTGGAAGAGAGGAAGACTGCATGCAGATTAACAAGTGGGAAGACTGCAGTTGTCCTTGAACATGGCAACAGTGTCGTCAGGAACATCTTCATAGATGCTAACAAATTATGCATTTCACAAAATTGCAAGATAAGCAGTTAATGAAATGCAGAACACCACATGTACATTATAGTGAGAAAACGAGAAAACCCTGGAAATGTTAGAAACACATGCACTGTCTTCATGCACTCAGTTGTCCTCAGCTCTTGATGCCCTCAGCTCTCCTCAGGTCTGCATGCAGTCAGTTGCTCTGAAGTCTTTATTCACTCAGATGCTTTCAGCTCTTCATGCACTCAGTTCTCATCAGCTCTTCATGCACTTTGTTGTCCTCAGCTCTTCATGCACTTTGTTGTCCTCAGCTCTTCATGCACTTTGTTGTCCTCAGCGCTTCATGCATTTTGTTGTCCTCAGTTCTTTATGCACTCAGTTCTCCTCAGCTCTTCGTGCACTCAGTTCTCCTCAGCTCTTCATGAACTTTCTTGTCCTCAGCTGTTCATGAACTTTGATGTCCTCAGCTCTTCATGCACTTGTTGTCCTTAGCTGTTCATGAACTTTGTTGTCCTCAGCTCTTCATGCACTCAGTTCTCCTCAGCTCTTCAGGAAATTTCTTGTCCTCAGCTGTTCATGAACTTTGTTGTCCTCAGCTCTTCATGTACTTTGTTGTCCTCAGCTCTTCATGCACTCAGTTGTCCTCAGCTCTTCATGCACTTTGTTCTCCTCAGCTCTTCATGCACTCAGTTCTCCTCAGCTCTTCATGCACTCAGTTCTCCTCAGCTCTTCATGTACTTTGTTGTCCTCAGCTCTTTATGCACTTTGCTGTCCTCATCTCTTCATGCGCTTTGTTGTCCTCAGCTCTTTATGCACTTTGTTGTCCTCAGCTCATCATGCACTTTGTTCTCCTCAGCTCTTCATGCACTTTGCTGTGTTCAGCTCTTCATGTACTTTGTTGTCCTCAGCTGTTCATGCACTCAGTTCTCCTCAGCTCTTCATGCACTCAGTTCTCCTCAGCTCTTCATGCACTTAGTTCTCCTCAGCTCTTCATGCATTTTGTTGTCCTCAGCTCTTTATGCACTTTGTTGTCCTCAGTACATTATAGTGAGAAAACGAGAAAACCCTGGAAATGTTAGAAACACATGCACTGTCTTCATGCACTCAGTTGTCCTCAGCTCTTGATGCCCTCAGCTCTCCTCAGGTCTGCATGCAGTCAGTTGCTCTGAAGTCTTTATTCACTCAGATGCTTTCAGCTCTTCATGCACTCAGTTCTCATCAGCTCTTCATGCACTTTGTTGTCCTCAGCTCTTCATGCACTTTGTTGTCCTCAGCTCTTCATGCACTTTGTTGTCCTCAGCGCTTCATGCATTTTGTTGTCCTCAGCTCTTCATGCACTTTTGTTCTCCTCAGCTCTTCATGCACTTTGTTGTCCTCAGCTCTTCATGCACTTTGTTGTCCTCAGTTGTTCATGCACTCAGTTCTCCTCAGCTCTTCATGCACTTTGTTGTTCTCAGCACTTCATGCACTTTGTTTTCCTCTGCTCTTCATGCACTTGTTGTCCTCAGCTCTTCATGAACTTTGTTGTCCTCAGCTCATCATGAACTTTGTTGTCCTCAGCTCTTCATGCACTCAGTTCTCCTCAGTTCTTCAGGAACTTTCTTGTCCTCAGCTGTTCATGAACTTTTGTTCTCCTCAGCTCTTCATGCACTTTGTTGTCCTCAGTTCTTCGTGCCCTCAGTTGTCCTCAGCTCTTCATGGACTTTGTTCTCCTCAGCTCTTCATGCACTTTGTTGTCCTCATCTCTTCATGCGCTTTGTTGTCCTCAGCTCTTTATGCACTTTGTTGTCCTCAGCTCATCATGCACTTTGTTCTCCTCAGCTCTTCATGCACTTTGCTGTGTTCAGCTCTTCATGTACTTTGTTGTCCTCAGCTGTTCATGCACTCAGTTCTCCTCAGCTCTTCATGCACTTAGTTCTCCTCAGCTCTTCATGCATTTTGTTGTCCTCAGCTCTTTATGCACTTTGTTGTCCTCAGCTCATCATGCACTTTGTTCTCATCAGCTCTTCATGCACTTTGTTGTCTTGAGCTCTTCATGCACTTTGTTGCCCTCAGCTGTTCATGCACTCAGTTCTCCTCAGCTCTTCATGCACTCAATACTACTCAGCTCTTCATGCACTCAGTTCTCCTCAGCTCTTCATGCACTTAGTTCTCCTCAGCTCTTCATGCATTTTGTTGTCCTCAGCTCTTTATGCACTTTGTTGTCCTCAGCTCATCATGCACTTTGTTCTCATCAGCTCTTCATGCACTTTGTTGTCTTGAGCTCTTCATGCACTTTGTTGTCCTCAGCTGTTCATGCACTCAGTTCTCCTCAGCTCTTCATGCACTCAGTACTACTCAGCTCTTCATGCACTCAGTTCTCCTCAGCTCTTCATGCATTTTGTTGTTCTCAGCTCTTCATGCACTCAGTTGTCCTCAGCTCTTTATGAACTTTCTTGTCCTCAGCTGTTCATGAACGTTCTTGTCCTCAGCTCTTCTTGCACTCAGCTATCCACAGATCTGCCTAATACATAAACTTGAATATTGTATAATCTGATTAATGGTGACAAACTCATGATAGCAAAATTAATCATACATCCTCTCGTATGTTATAGGTAACTGTATGTGGTTTAAGCATATCTGAAATCTGAATTATTTGAAAAATTATGTAAATATTGATTGGATAGGAGACTGATGAAGATGGTAGATAGATAATAGATAGTCTAAATTTACCAGATGGCACCACTGCAATGTACCAATCTTCAGATGATTCATAAATTCTGATTGGCCAAAATGTGCTTATACATGTGACTCATCCATAATGCTTTAATCTCATCTAATATATGGTGACTTAGTGATCCTTCTTAATGGACATTTAATAGGAATTACAGATTATTATAATCCTAGACCATAGAGTAGACCATAGTAGAGAAATACTATTCAGGATGTGTTTGAACTTTCCAGTATTAGTGATGTAGATAAGAAGTAACTCCTGTCCGTTCCGGTGCTCATACGTTTGATTCAGCAACAATGCACTTATTCCCCAGAAATTCCAGACATTATTTGATATAGGAAAGATGTGTATCTTCGTACCGTGTTAGCCAGTAGATAGAAAAATATTTAGACTTAAGAGTCCTCAGTGGTTGATACCTTTTAATGGCTAACTGAAAAGATGGCCATCTTTCAGTTAGCCATTAAAAGGTATCAACCACTGAGGACTCTCAAGTCTAAATATTTTTCAGACATTATTTGGCCAGATTTAGATATTACCGTATTTTTGGAGGTTTTAAAATATGTTTATTTCTTATACCAATCAATTTAATGCATCCCAAATGTTTAATATTGCTAAGTCTCATAAGGAACGCAACAAAATAGAGAAAGATTTAAACATTTAGTACATATATGTTGACCTTTGCACATTAGATACACTGCACAGCAGAGGCGTAACTAGGGGTTCAGCTCAGGGGGTGCAAAACATGAGTGGGCCCCTAACCAGGTAACCCTGATTTAAACTACGCTGTTGCACCCTATTTGTGGGTATAGGGGACCCTCAGCAGATGACCGAACTGTTACCAAAGATAAATATCTACACGAAGACCAACACTGATATTACCGACACATAGTGACCATATAGTGGTAAATATCAATCCTGCAGTTACAGATGATGACTTACAGATGACGTTCTTTCTGATGGAGTTGTTCATTTTTCTTGTCTTTTCCATCTGGCCCAGACTGACATGACAAGTTCTCCTGCCAGGACTCATATGCAGGGATTACAACAAAGACACATCTGACTTCTCACATTTCGCGACCCCTGTGCAGCTTCACCGACTGCATCAGCGGTATGTCCGCCTCTGATATCCACTGCTCCAGAATCCGCTGCTCGTTATTGTGCTTGGTGATATAAGGCTTAATATAAGGGAAGGTTCACCCTTTTTTGTGAAAAGTACAAGATATTACAGCAAAACCGAAGAAATGAACCAGAGCATAAGTTGATATATGAACAATGTGTAAAAGCATGTTCACACTGTGGCCATTTCACAGACAAAACCCAAGAAAAAAAAACAAAACAAAACAAAATGACCTACAGGAAATAAATAAGGAAATATCAATAGTACATGTATATCACATAGGGTACTTAGTGAACTCTATTTTGATGGAAAAAGCACAAATAGAAAAATAAAAGAGATTCCTAATAAAAATAATTCTGAAAAGCAAAGATTGAATTATATTGGGTAAATTAATTATTCCGTTCTGATAATATTTCTTGCCTCGCTCTTTTCTTGATTCTTTCTGTAGTTTTTCACCCACTGAGCACCAAAGCGTTGCCCTCGCCACATACCACTCAAACAGAAGTAGTTGGGGCTCTGCCTCCGTAGATCCCCGCTGCGATAACGCTCCTGCTCTGAATGCTGAGCATGTAAATTACTGTATCAAAGAGCAGCCATGTAAATTGCCTTCCCACCTCCTGCAGTGAAGCTGCAAATTTGTCCATTACATGAAATCATCCTTTTTTTGTTGCCGGTGATTTAACGTTAATGTCGCACCACTAATTCGACAGAGACGTGCTGCTTCTCCTTTGTCTTCCACCATAGAATACTGTAGATAATGTAGGTTAGGTATATCGTTAAATATTAATTTTTCATTTTTTTTTTTAGATTTGATGGGGGATTGTTCGGATGACAGCTGGAACTGTTGTGATCACAGGAGGAATCCTAGCAACTGTGATACTTCTATGCATCATTGGCGTACTGTGCTACTGCAGACTTCAGGTGAGAGAATAACCCGAGGATGAGATGATGAAATATTAATGTTTTGTATCATTGATAAGTATTAATATATTAAATATTTAAAAAATTATTTTAAAAAAATTCTATTTTCCATACAGTATTACTGCTGTAAGAAAGACGACCTAAATGGGGAGGCAGAGGAGGACTCCGGCCACCGGCCTCACTCACACTTCCCTTGCCATGACTGCTCTTCATCCCACCTGGATGGAGGGTTCCCTCCATATAAAGCTCCAGCCTACTCTCCATACGGCTCCCCATACATCATACGGACTGCAGATACCATGTGCAATGGAAGAGAGAGGGATTCATACACTCCGACTCACTATACAGAAGCAGGACCCCTTCTTGTGATGGGGGGTACCCCGAGCCTCTCTAGGGGGCTTCACGCTCTCAGTACCCAGGTATGAACTGGAAATGACCAACGCAACCTTGAGAAGTTCTAAACCTGCCAAGGATTTTACACCACTACCGTGGATCCACGCAAGCCAGCCATTTTTAGTCATGGGCGTATCCTGAACCGTTTTGGAACAAAAATCTTTACAACATAACCTGTAAAAAAGAAAAACGTTAGATGTACATATCGACGTGTTTATTGTAAGAGCGGCATTGTGATCATGCCGAAGATCAATTTGATGGCGGAGAAGAATTGGGGATGATGCCTTTGCTTGAACAAATTGCATTTCACTACCAGCTTGTGTTTGACTTTATTTTTTCATGGAAGAAAAGAGGAAAATAAAATACAGTATTTATGGGGTTTTCAATTTGACATTATTGTGGGTGTATTTGAATATCATATGGAATATTATATAGACTTTTTCTAAGTTAACTAGACTGTAAAAGTTTGTGTTGGCCATGATCAAGTTTCAGCACAGAGCAGAAAAAGTTGCCACCGGGGGTTTGACATTGGTAGAGAAAGCCTCCACCAGGGTCTGACGTTAGTAGAGAAAGCCTATACCAGGGTCTGACGTTAGTAGAGAAAGCCTCCATCGGGGTCTGAAGTTAGTAGAGAAAGCCTCCATCGGGGGTCTGACGTTAGTAGAGAAAGCCTCCACCAGGGTCTGACGTTAGTAAAGCCTCCACAGGGTCTGACGTTAGTAGAGAAAGCCTCCACCGGGGTCTGACGTTAGTAGAGAAAGCCTCCACCGGGGTCTGACGTTAGTAGAGAAAGCCTCCACCGGGGTCTGACGTTAGTAGAGAAAGCCTCCACCGGGGTCTGAATTTAGTAGAGAAAGCCTCCACCGGGGTCTGACGTTAGTAGAGAAAGCCTCCACCGGGGTCTGACGTTAGTAGAGAAAGCCTCCACCGGGGTCTGAATTTAGTAGAGAAAGCCTCCACCGGGGGTCTGACGTTAGTAGAGAAATACTCCACCAGGGTCTGACGTTAGTAGAAAAAGCCTCCACCGGGGTCTGACGTTAGTAGAGAAAGCCTCCACCGGGGTCTGACGTTAGTAGAGAAAGCCTTCACCGGGGTCTGACGTTAGTAGAGAAAGCCTCCACCGGGTCTGAAGTTAGTAGAGAAAGCCTCCACCCGGGTCTGACGTTAGTAGAGAAAGCCTTCACCGGGTCTGACGTTAGTAGAGAAAGCCTTCACCGGGGTCTGACGTTAGTAGAGAAAGCCTCCACCGGGGTCTGAAGTTAGTAGAGAAAGCCTCCACCCGGGTCTGACGTTAGTAAAGCCTCCACCCGGGTCTGACATTAGTAGAGAAAGCCTCCACCGGGGTCTGAAGTTAGTAGAGAAAGCCTCCACCCGGGTCTGACGTTAGTAAAGCCTCCACCCGGGTCTGACATTAGTAGAGAAAGCCTCCACCTGGGTCTGACGTTAGTAAAGCCAACACCCGGGTCTGACGTTAGTAGAGAAAGCCTCCACTGGGGTCTGACATTAGTAGAGAAAGCCTTCAACGGGGGTCTGACGTTAGAAGAGAACGACTTCACCGGGGTCTGACGTTAGTAGAAAAAGCCTCCACCGGGGTCTGACATTAGTAGAGAAAGCCTCCACCTGCGGTCTGACGTTAGTAAAGCCTCCACCCGGGTCTGATGTTAGAAGAGAACGACTCCACTGGGGTCTAACGTTAGTAGAGAAAGCCTTCAATGGGGTCTGATGTTAGTATCTTTCAAAATTTACCCTTACAATTTACTAATAAATAGTGAGATTAATTATGAATTCCTATAAAACCTTTGGGGAGAGCATACGAGGGAAAAAAACGGTATGAAAAAGCAGCTGAACGAGGCACAGTCATAATCAATTATTATAATGCTTTTCACCACATTTTATAAATTAATCTATAAACCCTTAACAATATCATTGGATTAAGTAATATCATTGGCCGACCCTCGGCCATCCTGTTCCTGGACCCCTCACTAGTTTCCTCTAACTTTCTGGACATGTGACTGCTGCAGCCAATCATTGGCTCCAAAGCAGCATAGCAACAGCTGTTGATTGGCTGCAGCATTTGCATATCCATCCAGACTGTGGGGGACCCAGGACACGTCAGATCAGAAGTGACAGAATATTGGTAAGAACATTTTTCGATATTTCAATAGCCCCAAATCAATTCATGTCTGAGCAATGTCCCAATCATATATTTTCATGCCAATATTTTATTCTAGATGGCTTAGACTTGGTGTGGCATGGGTCCCAGCAGTGGGAATCCCAGCAATTATACATTTATCACTAATCCTTTGGATTGGATTTTGTAGGTTACCTCCTTTCAGTGGCTAAAAAATGCACACAATTTTACTACTTCTGATTTTTTAATTAAAAGGTTAGTCCCAAGGTAGTACGTTTTCCCACATCCAGGGGCGGATAAAGACAGATGACAGATGTCGGCTCCTGTGCAATATTTGTCCTTTGCAATCCAATGTGACAGAAGCTGCACTGGAAGGAGAAGTGAGCCCCCTTACCTCTTGGGACCCTCTACAACTGCACAGGCTAAACCAATGATATGTCCTCTCCTGCCTCTATCCATAGGATCTCTGGGGATCTGCATGAGAACTACACCCCAGAACCTCAAGAGTGCACACCAGAACCTCAAGAATGGAGCTTTGCAGGGTGCCATCTTGATTGGAGCGAAAGTTCACAAGCTCAACATCTGCTCTAATCATTGTATCTGGGACTGCTGGAGAAAGCAGAGCACATCAGACTATTTCTGCCAGTCCCACAGACAATGACTGTAGTGGAGGTGGATCATGTACCTCTCCATTCAAGATGTGGCTCTACAGAGCCCAGATACTGGTTCCAGATCCTCCTTTTCAGTATCACTGGGGTCCCTATGGTTGGACATTCAGTGATCAGTAAGTTATCCCCCATCGCATAGTTAGTGAATAATTTCCTACCTTGGGAATAACCCTGTACTTGATCGACATGTGGAGGTGCAGTGGTGCTCCAATAGCCTAGAGTTGCCCTCTAAGGGCTCCATATGTTTTGGAGAACATACCAAGCTGTGATATGGTGATGTGCACGAGGGCTTGGAGACCGCTATGCATTTCAATTCACCCAATTTGACTTATGTAAAATTCATGAGATTTTCTTCTTCTGTTGCACTTAATGCACATAATTAAGTTTGTGATTTCAGCTTCCAGAGAAATGTCTTGCAGACATAGTCACCATCTGGCCAGTATCAAACTGTGAAAGCAGCAAAAAAAAAAAAAGAAAGAAAAATGTTATTGGAGTCATTTGCCAGGTTCCCATAATTTAATGGTAGACACTATTTTAAAATATATTGATAAAAATATGAATAAATGACAATTAAATGTATTGGTTTTCAGAGATTATTTAAGATAAGAATACATGAATAAATACATTTTAAATTCACATTCCTTACACTAATTGGAAACAAGCCGATGAATTAACATTATCTGCTTGTTTTATATATTTTTTGCTCTACTCTATTTCACTACATATACATAAAGAGAGTTAATGAGGGAGGTTTATCAAGAGGGAATTTTTTTAATTAGTTTTTCATGAGACTGCATTGCCGTTATTTGCTAAATATTTATCATGGTGTCGCACAATGTTAAATAATTTCGACTCATCATTGGAAATAAAACTTCTGTCTAGAGAGGTGTTTTCGATGTCACACGTCCTCCCCTCTGGATTCTCAACTTTTTGCAACTTGTTTTAAAAAAAGTCACCACGACTACTTTCCCATCCACTCTTTAAGAGTCAAGAGTGGTGTCAAATTGTAAAAAGTCCATTTTTTCACACAAATACTCCGGTTCGCAAAAGCCTTGGTAAACTAAACATCCCCCAATAACTCTTTTTTGCTATAGAGCTCAGTATACTTTACAAAAGAAAAGATGATTTTTTAAACCTTTAAAACCCCTTGAAGTAGGCAGCCAGTGTGCCTTTATTGGATATATTTTCTCAATGACACCACGCAGACCAGTAAGTGACACATCGATAGGTACATCATTCTGCTCTCAGACTACATAACACAAACCTGCTGACATAGTCTCTCTAATCTGGGCCCGAAGATCATATTCTGTTACTTTGTGCCTCATGCGCTGGATAGATATTCTATGTGTAGATGGTAAGCGCAGTATTGCAATGCAATTATTTATAACTATTTCTCTGCCACAATCACTACTTTTGTAATTAACTTTATTACCCAATGCTGTAAAATATTCCCTATCTACTTAATCCCTAAATGTGTTTCTTTTTACTGTACTTCCTGTGACATCACAGGAGGCTGGGGCTGCACTCGCTTCCTGCACCATCAATCACCCCTCCTGTAACAGGACGTTACAGGGGCAGCGCTACAGTTACTAGCTTCTTGCATCGCTGCCCCCTCTGAAGATGTCCTGCATCCTGGGTGATGGACGCTGTGGCAGATGTGAGTGCAGCGCTGGCATTCTGTTTTTTTGTCACCGCCATAACTTCTAACAGAAAGAAGACGTTGTCAGGGGGTGGAGATAGATGCAATAAGTGATACCAGCACCACCACACCATCCTTGAACGAATCGTCATCCAATATTAGCAATGGTATCACTCACACCATACGATGTCCAAATGATACAATCATGCTTTATCCGTTTAACAGTAAGCTGTAGATTTGTAGACCGGTTAGACAGATGGTCTGTCCCAAGGGGGCTCTCAGTCACAAGGATTTAATGGGCTCCAGTCTGAAGGGGCCGCGTCCATACATGATTTGCCCTTCTTATAGATTATGAATCAGCACACAGAGCATGTCAGCCTAGACAACCTCTGCAATCCCCTATGAAACTAATGGAATACAATCCATTCTCCGATCTCTCTTCTGCATAAACGGCATGAACTTCAGCGCAGACCTCGGATTTCTGAACCTGATACATAAAGGATAAAGTCATCTTGGAGCCAGGACACCTAATTGACATTAGCGGTCATAGTGACACAAGTGACATCCTTATTATCTATCCATTGATCAGCGAGAAACCTGAGAAGAACATTGGAACATGTTTTACCGCGGCACCTAAAACACTTCAATCAGTGGTTTGTGGTTAGCTCATGCCAATGACTTCCAACCAGAGTTTCCTAAATCTGTAGTCCCTCGGAGGACAGCGGCGGGAAGAGCTGTCACTTTTACAGAAATGGCAGAAAACCCGGCCTGGTCACTTCTTTGGGGAAGGAATGGTAATAGTTTCCTATAGAAGTTAAAAAGTATTACAGGGAGCACAATGTTGGAAATATCATGTCATTTTGTTGTGCATTTGTAAGTTACAGTGATTTTTCTAGGACTATAATACACTGCGTAGTGGTCGTTTTCAGGTGCTGCAGCTCAGCTGCCATTCACTTCAACGGGGGCTCAAAGGTAGGAAGACCTTATATATTTGTGTCACTTGTGAAATCATTAAGTTTGAAAAAGGCTCAGTTAGAGCCGAAACGCGTCATTGATGATATCGTATTGAATACTGCTGATGGAATAAACCTTTAAAACGACTTTATCTAGGTGAGTGCCAGTCTTTCTACCTTTGATTTCATATGAGACCCCTTCCCTAAACATGAGCACCACCAACCTCACAAGTGTCGACTGGATCTATTGATGTAGCTTCAATAGGAGCCGAGGTGCAGAACCGAGAATGGCCACTAAGCACTGTAGGAATCTGTGTTGCTCTGGGTCTACACACTGTGGATTTCCAGATCCCCGTGAAACATGCAACAGCTGATTAGTGGGGGTGCCGAGCAGGGCTGGCGTCAGCACCCAGCGCACCCGGGCAAGTGCCGGGGCCCTGAGCAGGCGGGGTGGCCCACTCACAATCGGGGACACCGGCATGCTATGGGGGCCCGGTGCCTGTGCCAGTGAGGGGAGGTATTTCATTTTTTTTTATGTTTGGCGCAATATATGGAGACCATCATATGGGCCCATCATACACTGGAACATCATATGTGGGGCCCGTTATATATGAAGCATCATATGGGGCCCATCATACACTGGAGCATCATATGTGGGGCCCGTTATATATGAAGCATTATACGGGGCCCATCATGCACTGAAGCATCATATATGGGGCCCATCATATACCGGAGCATCATATGGGGCCCATTATGTATGGAACATCATATGGGGCCCATTATATATGGAACATCATATGGGGCCCATTATATATGGAACATCATATGGGGCCCATTATATATCTAGCATCATTTGGGGCCTATTATATATGGAGCATCTTATAGGGTCCATTATATATGGAGCATTATATGGGGCTCATTATTCTGTATGGAGCTCTATGTGGTGCCCATAATACTGTATGGAGGACTATACTGTCCGTTTTTTTGAGCTATTGTAGAATTTAAAATGGATATCACTCATGTAATGTAAGAAGTGAAGTATTTGGCATTGTACTATACCTATATTTCTCTGCCGTATTGGTGCATCATGAATTGTGGTCTGTGTTAAAGGGGCCCATTGAGACTCTTTCGCCTGGGACCCATGAAAACCTGGAGCCGACCCTGGTGCCGAGTATCGGACCCTCACCAATCTGATATCCATGAACTGTCCTAAGGATAGGACATCAATATTGTATTCCTTGACAGACCATGAAACTATTAATGTTGTAAATGGTGCACTCTGAAAACTCATGAAAGGTCGCAGTATATGAGCCTGATTCCTAAGTTGTTGGTAATGATACAGAGGTTTTTAATATTTTCTTTAAAATAATGTCAAATACATAAAGCAAATTTTCTTCTTTCTAGTATGTTCCTATTTATTTGGTTCAAAATTTTGTTGCTGAAATATTTCCTAATATATCTCAAAAATGTGACAACCTTTTTTTTTACTGATAAACTCCAAATTGTCTGTATAGACAGATTTAAAAGATGACATGCTTACTACCTAAAGCCACCACTAGAGGGAGCATATTGTGCTACTATTGAGCTCAATGTATAACACTATACAGTAAGCTCCCTCTTGTGGTAGTTGTAGGAAACAGCATGTTATCTTTAAAATGTAAGAATTTAAAGGGTAGTCCCAGGAACACTTAAAGTTTAATCAGTGGGACTGTCCAACTGCTGGGACCCACACGAGTCCTGAGAACAGGGCTCTCAAAGTCCTGTGTGATTGAACAGGTAGTACACATACTTCAAATCTGCTCCCACAGAGAATAAATGGAGTGTTTGTTGAGCATGGGCACAGCTATGATAAGGGGACAACCCCCAAAAAACCTACAATATGAGTCTTGTGATTTGTTTTTATTTGTACATCCATTTTTTATTGTATCTGATTTGGCTCTGGTTGCTTTTTAATGAAACTGAAAAAAAATAAGAAATATAGACCAGCAGCAGATCTTTACACAAGGGCGCATAGAAATCATGGTACTCCATAGCAAAAGTACAAATTTTGTTATGCAAAACACACCCCTTTAGCCCCTTCCGATCCTTTTTGTGCATCCACACAGAAATAGTACCATTAGCAAAACCTCTTAATGTTCCCTCCCCCCTTACGATAACTCTTTCACAATCTCCCATACAGTATGATGCCTCATCACACAGCATGATGCCCCCACGGCGACCTTCAATGCAGTATGATGCTCCAAAGATGTAGCCACAGTGCATTCCCTCAAACTATGATGCCCCGCATATGATGCTTCCTAATTTGCCCTGAAGCACAGTATGATGTTCCATTAAATGACCCCAACAGTATGATCCCCCTTAATGTCCTCCATACAGTATGATGCCCGAGAGTGCACTCCCTCAAAGTATGATGCCCCATGGTGCACCTGCACATTGTGCTCTCTAAAGTTCCCAAAAATAGTATGTTGCCCCTAAAGTACCCACCAACACAGTATGATTCCTGCTCAATGTCCCAACACAGTATGATGACCTAGCAGTGCATTTCCTCCCAGTATGATGACCTAGCAGTGCATTTCCTCCCAGTATGATGACCTAGCAGTGCATTTCCTCCCAGTATGATGACCTATCAGTGTATTCCCTCCCAGTATGATGACCTAGCAGTGCATTTCCTCCCAGTATGATAACCTAGCAGTGCATTCCCTCCCAGTATGATGACCTAGCAGTGCATTTCCTCCCAGTATGATGACCTAGCAGTGCATTTCCTCCCAGTATGATGACCTATCAGTGCATTTTCTCCCAGTATGATGACCTAGCAGTGCATTTCCTCCCAGTATGATGACCTATCAGTGCATTTTCTCCCAGTATGATGACCTAGCAGTGCATTTTCTCCCAGTATGATGACCTAGCAGTGCATTTCCTCCCAGTATGATGACCTAGCAGTGCATTTTCTCCCAGTATGATGACCTAGCAGTGCATTTCCTCACAGTAGGATGACCTAGAAGTGCATTTCCTCCCAGTATGATGACCTAGCAGTGCATTTCCTCCCAGTATGACCTAGCAGTGTATTCCCTCCCAGTATGATGACCTAGCAGTGTATTCCCTCCCAGTATGATGACCTAGCAGTGTATTCCCTCCCAGTATGATAACCTAGCAGTGCATTTCCTCCCAGTATATCCCAGTATGATGACCTGGCAGTGCATTTCCTCCCAGTATGATGACCTAGCAGTGCATTTCCTCCCAGTATGATGACCTAGCAGTGCATTTCCTCCCAGTATGACCTAGCAGTGTATTCCCTCCCAGTATGATGACCTAGCAGTGTATTTCCTCCCAGTATGATGACCTAGCAGTGTATTCCCTCCCAGTATGATGACCTAGCAGTGCATTTCCTCCCAGTATGATGACCTAGCAGTGCATTTCCTCCCAGTATGATGACCTAGCAGTGCATTTCCTCCCAGTATGATGACCTGGCAGTGCATTTCCTCCCAGTATGATGACCTGGCAGTGCATTCCCTCCCAGTATGATGACCTGGCAGTGCATTTCCTCCCAGTATGATGACCTGGTAGTGCATTTCCTCCCAGTATGATGACCTAGCAGTGCATTTCCTCCCAGTATGATGATGTGTGGCCCAGCTATGTCAGGCACACATAATCCAGGAAAATGCACAGGAAGGTAACCGCAAAAGCTTGATATCCATTCACGTCACTCACACTTTCAGACACACCCATCAGGGGTATAAAAGGAAGTGACACGTAGCAGAGCTGAGATCAGCCAGAGAGTTCAGTCAGTTTCCTGTCTAAGGACAGTGCAGTTCAGTGTCAGTTCAGTCTGGACTTGGAGGGAGAGGAGAGAGGACTGAATCCTCACAGAGCTAGTGTAGCTCACCTGACAAGAAAGTGGAGGCTAGTACGGGTGAAGTGAATCATCCTAGCCTAGTCAGAGCTACCCCTTAACCAGTACCTCAGCACAAGCCGCCTGTATCCCTAGGAAGGAAGGTGATTACAGGAGCTGTAATAAGGAGGATACTGAGAGCTGTCCAGTGAGCTCTGGAGAAAGCTGACATTTCCATCAAAGCTACAAGTGCTTATGTTGAGAGCGAGAGCAGGGCGAAGGGCGCAGTGGAGAAGGACAGAGATAAGTGCTTCAGGTACCGGATTACCTGCACTAATTCACCGGACACCGGGGTCCGAGGCGTTGCTAGCGCTTCACGCCTAGTAACAAGATAACCGGAGGCTTTCTGGACTACAAGTAGCAGAAGGTAGCCCTAAGCGCTGATACGTAAACGGAGTCAGGGAGTACAGGACGGGCAAGGCCTGATCAGCCCCAACGCCTTAGTTCTCACCAACATCTGGAAATCAGAGATATAGAAGGCTCCATCACAATGTCGGCCGGGCGTTGCAGCTATTGAAACAAGCTGGAGATTACAGAGTTAACTTCGCTTCATGCAAGTTTGGACTCACATACATATGAAGTAAAGGAGGCCTCTAACCTGCTCAGCGGTTATCCTGAATGTGCATTCTCCACCCTAACCAGCTCCCCGGGACCTGCCTGAAACACCTACAAGTAAAGGTATGGAAAGAAGCTGCATTGTGTGTGACTGAATTCTTAACTACACCCTGCATCATCACCGTAGACTTCCAGGGACCCGTCTCACCTGTGGGAGACTTACCACCCAGCTGCCCCCTAACATCCCCTGTGAAGATCCTTATAGCAGCGCTGGTCCAATTGATCAGACACCACAGGTGGCGTCACAAACTACCTATCCCTATAATCCCCTGTAAATATCCCCCATTGTATGAGCGCCCAGGGCCACGGACCGAGTCCTGCTGCCAGTGACAAACCCCATAGACTTTCATGGGCTCGGTGCCGAGTACCCATAGCCCTGGTACTAAGTGCGACTCATCTATTCTGGCGTCACGAACAGGATCCGAAGCTTGCAAAATTGTGAGTCCTGTGTTGCCTATTGAACTGTTTTGTGAAAAAGACTGTATTGCTGTTTACTATTTTTGGCGCCATCTACCGCCATTTTTACTGCAATATTCGCGCCCTGAGGCGCTGGTGAAGAAGGGGGGCGTACCTGAAAGAGCGCGCTGTTTTCCTGGACACGCCCCCAACTCTGACGCGGCGGCAGGTCCTGTGAGAGCGGAAGTGGACGCTCTGACATCAGAGCGCCAGCGACAAAGGTCCTGTCTCCACCGCTGTGCCTGCGACGCTGCAGCCTTTGAAAGAGGTAGGCTCCGATTAAACAGGGGGGCACCAACATGTCGCAGCAACCGGCAGACAGAGCGGCCCCCGCCGGTGGCCCCAATAGCCCACTGCTTGGCGTTGTAGTGCAGGATGGAGGTGCGGGCCCCTCACCTGGTCCGGTGGTCCCGCTCATGCCGCTAGCGCTCCCATACATGCCTGGAGCGAAGTGGCTCCCTCAGTACAGCGGCGAGCCAGACACCCTGCCAGGGTTTAAACGGAAAATATGTAGCATCCTGGACATGTACTCAATGACTGAAAAGCAAAAAGCTGCTGTGGTAATAGGACAGTTAGCTGGTGCGGCTGACAGAGAAGTAGAGACTTGGACCACTGCAGACCAGGAGTCGGTACCTGCGATTCTCTTAAAGCTACAGGCCATCTTTGAGGACCGCACAGAAACGGATCTCCGGATGGCATTTTATCAGTGCTCCCAGAGACCAGGTGACAGTATTAGGGACTACGCCTGCCGACTACAGGGGGCCCTGCGAGCTCTCAAACAGGCTAACCCTACAAGTGCCATTGATGAAAGCAAAATGTTGAAAGAACAATTTGTACGGGGACTGAGGTCTCCAGCGGAAAGCAGGACTGTAAACTGGTGGTCCTTGGATCATCCAGATGCCACTTTTGATGCCCTAAAGGACATGGCAATAAAAGGACTGCGACCCTTGGAAAAGCCTGAGGTGGCAGCTCAGTATCACCCGGGTGAAGCCCCTCTAAAGCCGGCAGTACCCACCTTTTCCCCGCAGGTGGCAGAAGCTAAAACGCAGGTGGCGCCCCCTAGTGAGTTGGAATGTCTGCGCTCAGAAGTGCGTCAGCTGACTAAGAACCTAGCCACTGTAATGAATGCCCTGCAACTGCGGAAAGAAGAGGGAGGAAAAATCCTGCTAGCCGACTGTCCAGAGGATGTCCCTTGGATGAACCGGAAGAAATGGAGGACGTCGCCTCACCGGAGGAGGACAACGCCACCCCCAGGAGCGACCCCTGATCAGCACCATCCTCCCCGAGAGATCATCTGCTACCGCTGCAACCGAAAAGGTCATATGGCTCAGCAGTGTCCTTTAAACGAGCAGATCCTGGGTCCAAGGGCCAACACCCAGGAGTAGACTCATCAGGCCCCTTAGACTGGAATCGCAGGTTCGTGGGTGGACGACCCTACCTGTCCATCATTCTGGACGGGATTGCAATTCCTGCGCTGCTGGACACTGGATCTCAGGTGACCATCATACCTGATGTCCTTTATAATAAATTTTGGTCCATGGACAGTCTCCAGCCCCCGAGCCCTGACTTTACAGTGTACGCCACTAATGGTCTCCCTGTTGAAGTACTCGGAGCCAAAAACGTGAACGTAAAAGTGGGCAGAGTGGAGCTGAAGGATCAGGGACTTCTAGTAGTAAGGACTGTAAATGAGGAAAATGGCTTAAATGTGATATTAGGTACTAACATTATCAGTAACTGTCTGGGAGAAGTTGTGTTTTTGCTCCAACAGCTCGCTGAAGTTGCCAAGCCAAAGCAAAAGGGAGTGATCCAGAGGGAGATCCGGGCCCTGATGTGCCAGCAGCAAGCGAAGCTTACAGATGGTGAAATCGGTAATGTACGGGTCACGGACTCGAATCCCATTGTAATACCCCCAATGAGTGAAATGCTAATATGGTGTAGAGCAGCAATAGGTCTGAGAGGACAGAACTACCAAGCAGTAGTAGAGCCCCATCGTTCAGAGCACAGACCTACACCTTAACTGCTAGAGGGGTAGTGGAAGTAATAAATGGGAGAGTACCAGTACGACTTCTCAACTGGGGAGACGATGAAGTAAATTTACCACGTTATGCCACAGTTGCTAAATTACATGCCGTAGATAACAATTCTATCCTTACAACCGAGTCCTTAGCCTCCCGCCAACCAGCGGAGGATAATGATCCGGCAACCCCGGTAGCGGATTGGTGTCAGCAGCTTCATATAGGGACAGACACCACTTCCGTCCACCAGAAACAGGGGGTACTACGGGTGGTACAAGAGTACGCACAAGTATTTAGCAAACACCCACTTGACTTTGGGACAATTAAGGGAGTACAGCATCATATCCCTACAGGCAGTCATCCTCCCATCAAAGAGCGGTACCGGCCTATACCTCCAGCCCACTATCAGAAAGCTAAGGAAATGTTGCGTGACATGAAGGAAGCCGGGGTGATAAGGGATAGTTGTAGCCCCTGGGCAGCACCTCTAGTTCTGGTTAAGAAAAAGGATGGTAGCATGAGAATGTGTTAGATTACAGACAAGTAAATCGCATAACACATAAAGATGCATACCCATTACCACGCATAGAGGAATCCTTAGCTGCTTTGAAAACGGCTAACTACTTTTCTACCCTCGACCTTACTAGTGGGTACTGGCAAGTAGCTGTGGCTGAGGAGGATCGGGAGAAAACTGCTTTCACCACCCCAATGGGACTCTGTGAGTTTGACAGAATGCCGTTTGGCCTCAGCAGTGCCCCAGGAACATTCCAGAGAGTGATGGAGAGCTGCCTGGGACATCTCAACTTTGAAACCGTGTTGCTGTACCTGGACGACGTAATTGTGTACTCCAAGACATATGAAGATCATCTGAAGCACCTGGTGGAGGTATTTGAATCACTGTCCAAGTATGGGATGAAACTGAAGCCCTCAAAGTGCCATCTGCTCAAACGGAAGGTACAGTACTTGGGACATATTGTCAGTTCCGAAGGAGTAGCGCCGGACCCCGAGAAGGTCACAGCCATCCAGAAATGGCGGGGCCGAAGAATCTAAAGGAGGTGCGTCAGTTCCTGGGACTAACAGGTTACTACAGGAGGTTTGTAAAAGATTACACCAAGAAAGCGGCGCCTTTACAGGACCTCCTGGTAGGACAACCTCTCAAGAGCAGAAACCCTCCATTCAATTGGGGTAAAGAACAAGCTGAGGCATTCAAAGAGATGAAAGAGATTCTGACAGGCGATGAAATCTTAGCCTACCCAGATTACAGCCAACCGTTCCTGCTGTACACCATGCCAGTAACGAAAGGGATTGGGAGCGGTCCTCAGTCAGAAGCAGAACGGCCAAGAAAAAGTCATCGCATATGCCAGCAGAAAGCTCAGGCCAACTGAGAGGAACCCGGAAAACTATAGCAGCTTCAAACTGGAGTTCCTGGCGCTGGTCTGGGCCATTACAGAAAGATTCAAACATTACCTTGCCTCCAACAAGTTCACTGCGTACACAGACAACAACCCCTTGACGCACCTTGAAACAGCCAAGCTGGGAGCCATGGAGCAGCGTTGGATGGCTCGGCTGTCAAACTATCAATTTACCATCAAGTACAGGGCGGGCCGTAAAAATGCCAACGCGGACGCCTTGTCCAGAATGCCGCATGAATCCGACACGGAAGAAGAATCGGACGACCTGGAAGAGATTGAGCTACCTGCGTTCCACAGAAATGGGATGATCCATGAGCAACGAGCCTACAGAACGCGGTGTGGTGAAACGTTAAACCCTTTACCTCATCACAGCTGGAAGGAGACTCAGGACAGCGATCCAGTGGTCAGCCGTATCAAGGAGCTGATAAGACAGGAAGGTTCCTCCTTGGAGAAAGATGCACCTATACCAGCAAAGCTCCTGTGGAACGAGAGAAGCCGGTTGTTCACCTATCGTGAGAAGTTGTGCAGGAGGTACGTCGACCCAAGGACCCACGAGATGGTTTGGCAGATAGTGGTTCCCAGAGCAGACATCCAAATGGTGTTAGAAGCCTACCACGATCAAGCGGGACACTTTGGCTGGAAAAAGCTGGAGACCCTGTTGAGGTGTCGGTTCTACTGGGTAGGGATGCGCAGCTCCATCGAGAAGTGGTGCCGGAATTGTGGACCCTGTGGCCTCAGACGAAAAGATTACCATAGTCAGAGAGCACCCCTGCAGCCTATCCAGACGACTCGTCCCTTGGAGATCGTAGCGTTGGACCATGTCAAGTTGTCACCAAGCAGGTCGAGATACACATACGCCCTGACCATGGTGGATCACTATTCCAAATTTCTGGTGGTCGCCCCTGTCAAAGATATGACAGCAGAGACAGCAGCAAAAACCTTCCAAGCAAGTTTCTGCAGACCACACGGATATCCAGAGCAGGTGCTGACTGATCGAGGTCCTGCATTCGAAGCTAAACTGTTTAAGGAATTCTGTCAATTGTATGGGTGTAAGAAGATCAGAACAACACCATACCACCCTCAGACCAATGGCCTTTGTGAAAAGATGAATCACATTGTCATTGACTTACTGAAATCTGTACCACTGGAAGAAAGAAATCGGTGGCCAGACTTGCTACCTGACCTGGTCGACTTGTACAACCACATACCAGTAAGTTCCACCAACTGCACTCCAGCCTACCTTATGAGAGCAAGACCAGGAAGGCTGCCAATGGATTTGGAGCTTGGTGTGGTAGAACCAGAGGCTGATGACAATGCTGAAGATTGGGACACGAATCGACAGGAACAGTACAGGAGAGTACAAGCCTGCGTAGAAGACAGTCTCAATAAAGTAAGGGAAAAGCAAGAGAAGAACTACAACAAGAATGCTCCCGCTAAGCCTTTTATGCCTGGAGAAATTGTGCTAAAAAGAAAAAGAAGAATGCACAAATTGGATGATCAGTGGGAACAGGAGCCATATGTCGTGCAAAATTCCAAATTTGATAACAGAAAGACCTGTACCATTAGCAAGGATGGAGGAAAAACGACTGCAACTGTGTCTAGAGATCATCTAAAGTTGTGTCCTGGCCCATTAAAGCTTCGTGAGGAAGAACCTGTTGTCAATCAGGAAGAGAGTGATGAAGCGGTCATACATACGGATTTGGGAGATTTACCTGCGGATTGGCCCAGAATGGGAGAAGCCGTAATCATTCCTGTGCTGCAGTTTTATCAACCGCAAGAGGAGTCTCTACATCCAGTCATACCAATTGTGCCAGTAGAGCCAGTTCCAGAGGGACCTGTTCCAACGGAACCTCAACCAGAGGAACCCCAAGAAGCGGAACCACAAGAAGCAGCGCCACAAGGAGTGGAATCCCCTGGTGAAGCAGTACCGCATCGCCCAGTCGCTAGCATGCTTGCCAGGTCCCTAGAGAGGTGGAATCGTATCTATAGTTCGCCGGTACACAGAGCAGATAGGCTAGAGACTACTATACCTGACATTACACCACGTAGGTCAGAACGTACAACGAAAGGAAGGTTGCCAATTCGTTATCAAGAGTAGTCCTAGTAAACTAGTTTAGTAGGACCCAGACAGGGTTTGCTACAACTGAAAATTGTATAAAGTTTTACAAACAAGATTTTTGCACTTTAATAGAAGTTAAAGTATTAATGTGATTACTTGAAATGTGTCTTTTATCATGCATGGACTGCGTGGCTGTGGACTGTGCCAGCCCAAAAACTCTCAATGTAAATAGTTGGCACTACGGTGCCTTATCTTGGTTTTACACAAAGCCTTGAACTACCTCTGAAGAAAAACCCGTATGGTGTGGCCTAGAGTGAGGTCTGCAGCAATGAAGTCCTGCAGCCCACCCAGGACCCACGTGGGAGGTTTTTGGTGCAGGTCCTCCACAAGAATATTATCTAGTATTTATGGAAATGTTTTGATACTTTGATACTTTTGTATTTTTCTAATGTACAAATTGTAACGTTAAAGATTCCTCACCTCCCGGATGGGATGAGTTAAAAATGTTTATGTTTAACGCAAAAACAAAAATGTTTTTCTTTTCTCTTTTACAGCCCGGGAGTGCTGTGTTTAACCAAGGGGGGATGTGTGGCCCAGCTATGTCAGGCACACATAATCCAGGAAAATGCACAGGAAGGTAACCGCAAAAGCTTGATATCCATTCACGTCACTCACACTTTCAGACACACCCATCAGGGGTATAAAAGGAAGTGACACGTAGCAGAGCTGAGATCAGCCAGAGAGTTCAGTCAGTCAGTTTCCTGTCTAAGGACAGTGCAGTTCAGTGTCAGTTCAGTCTGGACTTGGAGGGAGAGGAGAGAGGACTGAATCCTCACAGAGCTAGTGTAGCTCACCTGACAAGAAAGTGGAAGCTAGTACGGGTGAAGTGAATCATCCTAGCCTAGTCAGAGCTACCCCTTAACCAGTACCTCAGCACAAGCCGCCTGTATCCCTAGGAAGGAAGGTGATTACAGGAGCTGTAATAAGGAGGATACTGAGAGCTGTCCAGTGAGCTCTGGAGAAAGCTGACATTTCCATCAAAGCTACAAGTGCTTATGTTGAGAGCGAGAGCAGGGCGAAGGGCGCAGTGGAGAAGGACAGAGATAAGTGCTTCAGGTACCGGATTACCTGCACTAATTCACCGGACACCGGGGTCCGAGGCGTTGCTAGCGCTTCACGCCTAGTAACAAGATAACCGGAGGCTTTCTGGACTACAAGTAGCAGAACGTAGCCCTAAGCGCTGATACGTAAACGGAGTCAGGGAGGACAGGACGGGCAAGGCCTGATCAGCCCCAACGCCTTAGTTCTCACCAACATCTGGAAATCAGAGATATAGAAGGCTCCATCACAATGTCGGCCGGGCGTTGCAGCTATTGAAACAAGTTGGAGATTACAGAGTTAACTTCGCTTCATGCAAGTTTGGACTCACATACATATGAAGTAAAGGAGGCCTCTAACCTGCTCAGCGGTTATCCTGAATGTGCATTCTCCACCCTAACCAGCTCCCCGGGACCTGCCTGAAACACCTACAAGTAAAGGTATGGAAAGAAGCTGCATTGTGTGTGACTGAATTCTTAACTACACCCTGCATCATCACCGTAGACTTCCAGGGACCTGTCTCACCTGTGGGAGACTTACCACCCAGCTGCCCCCTAACATCCCCTGTGAAGATCCTTATAGCAGCGCTGGTCCAATTGATCAGACACCACAGGTGGCGTCACGAACTACCTATCCCTATAATCCCCTGTAAATATCCCCCATTGTATGAGTGCCCAGGGCCACGGACCGAGTCCTGCTGTCAGTGACAAACCCCATAGACTTTCATGGGCTCGGTGCCGAGTACCCCATAGCCCTGGTACTAAGTGCGACTCAATGACATAGCAGTGCATTTCCTCCCAGTATGATGACCTAGCAGTGCATTTCCTCCCAGTATGACCTAGCAGTGTATTCCCTCCCAGTATGATGACCTAGCAGTGTATTCCCTCCAAGTATGATGACCTAGCAGTGCATTTCCTCCCAGTATGATGACCTAGCAGTGCATTTCCTCCCAGTATGATGACCTGGCAGTGCATTTCCTCCCAGTATGATGACCTGGCAGTGCATTCCCTCCCAGTATGATGACCTGGCAGTGCATTTCCTCCCAGTATGATGACCTGGCAGAGCATTTCCTCCCAGTATGATGACCTGGCAGTGCATTTCCTCCCAGTATGATGACCTGGCAGTGCATTTCCTCCCAGTATGATGACCTAGCAGTGGATTTCCTCCCAGTATGATGACCTAGCAGTGCATTTCCTCCCAGTATGATGACCTAGCAGTGCATTTCCTCCCAGTATGATGACCTGGCAGTGCATTCCCTCCCAGTATGATGACCTAGCAGTGCATTTCCTCCCAGTATGATGACCTAGCAGTGCATTTCCTCCCAGTATGATGACCTAGCAGTGCATTTCCTCCCAGTATGATGACCTAGCAGTGCATTTCCTTCCAGTATGATGACCTAGCAGTGCATTTCCTCCCAGTATGATGACCTAGCAGTGCATTTCCTCCCAGTATGACCTAGCAGTGTATTCCCTCCCAGTATGATGACCTAGCAGTGCATTCCCTCCCAGTATGATGACCTAGCAGTGCATTTCCTCCCAGTATGATGACCTATCAGTGCATTTCATCCCAGTATGATGACCAGGCAGTGTACTCCCTCCCAGTATGATGACCTAGCAGTGCATTTCCTCCCAGTATGATGACCTAGCACTGCAGTGCATTTCCTCCCAGTATGATGACCTGGCAGTATATTCCCTCCCAGTATGATGCTCCCACAGGGTCATCACACACAGCATGGAGCGCTCAAAATGCATTTTGATGCCTGCACAGTATGGGGCCTGTCCTCTTCTTTCAGAATAGTGCATTGGCTAATTAAAATAGAAAACTACTGACCTAGCATCGTTCTCAGGAGGAGCTGCTCCAGTCTGAGCTGGACCTGGGCTTTGATCAGCAGGCATGATCTAGTGCTGTATTCACACCAGACTGATGCACCAGCTGAATAGTGGAGCTGGGAGCTGAGGGCTGAGGGCTTCCTGCTCCACTATTGTCATGAACTTTTTCTGTGTCCTGAAATAATAGATCATGGAGAAATCGGCATGCCAATGAAAGTCAACTGCAAAAACGATTTTTAGCTCTAAATACATACAAGTAAGAAAAGAAAAAAAGGAGACACCCTTTAAGTACAGTAGACCATCATCTCTTCATAGACCACCAGGGGTCCAAAATGTGGTCAGAAGGCTAAGAGATTGTATTGGTTGCTCTGATTATCTGGCTGCTGCAATCAATACTTCAATACTTATCTGGAAACTTTCTAAAACTATTTATCTGGACGACGTGCGACAACTTTGTATCACAGCTGCGGTACGGCTCATTTGTGCAACCTACTACAGCAAATATGGTCTTAGGGTGAAAACAACCAACACATGACATAAATCCCAATCTTCAGTTTGTTTCTTTTATTTAGAATAATAAAATACATCTCTTACAGCCATTGTCATTTTAGCAGGAGCCATTGTCTCAGGAATATAAAATTACATTCTGCCGTGGGCTATACAATAGAATGATGGAGCATGAACTATTTGTGCTCACATTGTCACCTTTGTTATAGATTTGGAGATACTCCACCTGCATAGAACGTGTATCTCCCATGAGGGGCTAGTCCTCTCCCAAGATGTGCTAGTCCTCCCCCATGAGGGGCTAATCCTCCTAATGAGGGGCTGGTCCTCTCCCATGAGGTGCTAGTCCTCTTCCATGAGGGGCTAGTTCTTTCCCATGAGGTGCTAGTCCTATCTCATGAGGGGCTAGTCCTATCTCATGAGGGCTAGTCAGTGGTCTGTATACAACACGAGAAGCTGCAGAACCTAAACTCTTCTCCTTTCAGGTTAAAAAAAAGTAAACGGAAACCTTTGGAGTTATTTATTTTTTTATTTAAATTGATGTGTTTTTAGCTAAAACTCATTTTTACAATTAGGTCTCATTAAAAATGTTGCACTATTCGCCTTCTACAGCCTCTGTGTTGGCTGCAGAATGAGTTAACTGAGAATCTCCTAGTGAGCTTACCCTAATGGAAGATTATCTTCCTTCTTCTGAGCTCTTCTCGGGTAATTTATTATTATGAAGTTCAGCTTCATTTTTTTTGTGATCGTAAATCAGCTGAAAGCAGAAGGAACAATAAATGTTATAAACTCTCCCATCAGAATTAGCAGAATTAGCTCACTGCCAGTACCTCAGTTAACTCATTCTGCAGCCAGGAATTTGAAAGTGCAACGCAGAGGCTACAGAAATCAAACAGTACAAAATGTTTAATGAAACCCAGATGCAAAATTTAATTTTAACCAAAAATATATGCATTTAATCAACAGAATAACATCCAAAGGTGTCCATGTAACATGTTTCTACTACACTAGTGAAGGGATGGTGAGTGATATCTATTGTTATATTTTCCAGGGATGACTGGGAAAGTGATCTGTGATACTCAAATGATGAATTAATTAGTAGGGAATGGCAAATGCAGGAAACAGGAGGAGGGAAGGACCTAAATAGTTATTTTTGGAGGATATTGTTTTGTCGGAGGGGGGTATTTTTCTTTTTCTAGATCTTAGATGTTACGTTTGAGATCTGGATGATATATACTTAAAGCTGACCATTATTATTCAAGGCGTTGGTGGCTTTACAATCTTGTCAAACGTGTTTTAACAGTTTCTAAAAGTCAAACTCCCTTCTAACCAAGTTTTCCACCCCGACTACAGAGCGCTCACATCCTAAAATGACCTCTGATGGAGGAGCCTGTGACAAGATCTGTCCATCCGTACCTCCCATTGAAAAGCAACGGGTCCAGGACTAGCGCAAGCGCAATCTGGTTCAATATTTACATGTGTGCATGCTCTGGTCCTGTTAGTGCTGGAGACTAGCACAGGCGCATTGTGTATTACTGGGAAGTGCCGATGGACAGATCACATCACATGCTCCTCCGTCATGTCATGTGCCCTAAAATGAAGAGTTGGAAATCTTACCCAAGACGTATTTGTGAAAATTGTGCATTTTTTTATGCATTACTGATAATGCAGCACAGGGGATCACATAGATAAAAGCGGCACATTGGTGAACTCTGTGGTCACCTGATGCATGACGTGTGCCTCTCATCTATAGGGCCCCCGTGTGCATATCAGTAGGCGCATACTAGACAGTTTTTGTAGGGAGAGGAGTCCCAGACACACTTATTGCACATGAGCCCTTTGGTGTCAGTGGCCGCCCCTGGGTGACAGGCGAGTAGGGATCATGACAAGGGGCTAAGAGTTTCATCCTAGCAGCGTTTCTTTATTACGCAGTTATTATTGCAATAGATCAAAAACTGTTATCAACAATTTGGAAAATTCCATCTTAACCATTGGCACACATTGTGGCCGTCATTGGAGAACGTGTGATGAATTTGGCATTTGTGCGTTTTCTGGTTTTCAAGGACCAGATCCAGGTGACACATGGAGTGAAAAATCAGACACAAGGAGAAAAAATGTAAAAAAAAAACCCTGACATGGTGAAAATGGTCGGCTTTTAGGAAGAAAAAAGAACATTTTTAGGCCACGATGAGTATTTTCCATCAGTATCTGTAAGACAAAACCAGGGGAGGAACAATCAGAGGAAAAGTATAATAGAAACACGTCACCACTTCTGTATTTATCACCCACTCCTGGTTCTGGCTGACCAATACTGATGGAAAATACTGACCAAATACTGAATGTGGCCTCACGTCGCACAACACCTATGTGCATGAGTTCTCTGTAACCCTACAAGACCTGATAATGACCAGTATCTGTCTCCATTCATCGCCCCGTTGAAGAGTAGGATGGGTTAGGAAAAACTCGTGCACACTCCAAGGGGCGGACTAGGAGTTAGCAATGTCTCTGTGCCTGCTATAGCCCATACTGCCTGTAGTAATATAAAAATAACATAGGGAAATGCAGCATTTCTCCTTTAGAATAGCACCTTCAATATGGTCAAGATAGTGCAGCTGCTTATTGACTCCGCCGGGGGAAAGAGCCGCCATGGGCAATCTGTGAGTCTCCGGAGCTCCTGACCAGCACACGGAGAGGTGACGATATACAGAAATGGAAGATCTAGTGCAATAGAGGCATCGTATTCACATAACAGCAGGTTGGTGACTGTGCACCATAAAATTTCTGTTAAAATAAAGAGGTAAAAAAATAACCTTTGACAAACACACCTCGTACTACCATCTAATACACCTCGAAAGTGTGACAGGAGGGTTATCAAAATAGAAGCACTTGGCACCATCCATAATGTACAGAATTTACAAATGTAAGGGACAAATACTATAAGAAACTTTAGTCAGGAGGCTTTTCCCCGCAGGCTCGGCAGCAGGCCTTCCGGTAATACCAATGGGAGCACAGCTTCACCTTTAACACCAGGGAGCAGTTCGCGGTCGCCTTGTCTTCACAGCTTTCATCTGGATGGAAACAAGAACATCGGTTAGGACACCGGAGAAGTTTCATATTAACTTTTTAAGTGAACAGGACATTCCTAAAGACCCCCATACACATTAGATGAAAATCGACCGAACCAGCCAATTTCACTGGGATCGGCCAACCTGATGTGTATGTGTATGTGGGCCTTCCGACTCTCCCTTATCAGATGACGTTGGGGAAGAGAAGAATCAGACAACAGGAAAAGCCCAATCAAAATTTTCTTGTAGAGCATGCATTATTCCAGCCTTACACCTTGATCTAGGTTCTGTATGGTGTAAGGGAAACTATAGCATCCGTAAAATAACTAGTTAAGTTTGGATCCACATTATTGTCTCTACACAAAGGACATACCCTCAGCCTACTCTTATTCTTGCCCCTAAATTAGCCCAGGGTCCAGTCACAGACCAGCAATTGTAATATTATAATCTAGGCCGTCCTGTAAACATGAGCCCAGGACCATTAAAGATGGGTGATACAATAGGAAAGTGTTCACATGTGAGGACCTGAATATGCTGGTTGTAATCCATAATTCATTTCTGCTTCCCTCAAGGAAACAGAAGATAACTGTAGATGGAAACGTTTAGATATTTCTGTTATTTCTCCCTTTTTATTTTATAACTGTTTTGCCTATTTGTGTGTCATTTTATTTTTACCTTTTTATATCTTTACTTGTAAGCACTGTATTTTTTATATTAAAGCTTAAATATTTAATAAGTTTGATCCTTGAATGCTGTAAAGAATCCATAGCCTTTAAGAGAGTGTGTGTCCCTTTTTAATTGACTGACAGTAGAATATTTTGAGGACTCATATCCCTCGCTTGTTTGATGAGTGGTGGCAGCGTGTTGTGTAGCCGGGGTGTGTGGACTGTGCCGGGGTGTGATTTATGCTCACTTTATAGCTTACAACAGAAATTGAGTGTTGGATTGAGTGAGAGGAGATAAATTAACCCTTGCAGGCGTACCCAATGTCATGTGCTGAGAAGTGTGTACGTGACACATGGGATGACTTGAACAGTCCAACCATCACCCAGCACAGAAGAGCATCCGTGCACCTGTCACTACTCAATGTGTAACATTAGTTTGCCACAACCAATTATTGTTACTTGTTTAGCAAAAAAAAACATGATGATCATTCCTAGTATCTCTCATTAGTGTGATCCCCACCAAAAATTTACTGAGCTCATTCATGGGTTGTGTCTATCACTGCGGCTCAGAGCCAGTTGATTGTAAAGACATAGTAGGAGACACGGCCCACATACAAGGGTGACGCCCCTTCTGGCAAAACAAGGTGGCCTTTCATCACTCTCGTGATTGGTAGAAGGTCCAGTTGACTTACCTACATCCTAACCCCTGATAACAGTGGAAAGCAGATCTTTTTTTTTTTACGAACTGCTTTACAATTATCGAAAAGTGATGTCGCAAGCAGATCTCATAGTGCGGCCTAGCTGTCACTCAAGGAGTCCATAGGCCACAGTCAGATATGAAACAGTGACATTATCTTTACAGAGATATGTAGAAGAAATAAATGTCTACATTCAGCATGCCCCATCCTTCTGTTCCCAACATTATCTGATGGGTGAGATTTAAAGGTCCCATACGCATTGGGCAGTCCCCCCAAAATCAGCAGGTTGAGGCGATTTTAGTTTAAAGTGTACGAGAATCTTATGTATTTTCCTAAAAAAAAAAGGAATTACAATCAAGGTGATTTTCCTTTGGTTTGATTGCAATTAACAAATTTGCAGATTATAGATGAATAGGGACTGATGAGCCAAAAGACAAGCCAATGGAAAAGAACTGCAGGCATGTAAGACTACAGTACATCAATACAAATGAAGATCAAAGAAGGATACAGCAGTGTGCCTTAAGACAAAGATGCTGAGCATACATCCATATAACTGATCCACGTGTTGTTTTCCCTCTGGGATTTCTCATGTCAGTATGTTTGGATGTTTTCTGCCCGCATTATCAGTATACAAACTGTTTACCTTATCTCCTATCTTGAGTGATTTAAAGCCATCAAGTCTTTACTTGTACTGTGTTCCTTCTGGTTCTGAGTGGGTGTACGGTTTACATCTCTCATCAGGCTCTATAAAACAGGCAATATCATGCAGAGAATAATAGTAAAAAATGACTCAGAGCAGAAATACCAGAGGTGCCACAGGACGGTCAATCCCCCACATAGAAGTCCACATATGAAATAGTCACCATCAAAAGAAACCCCATAGCAGTGTAATATGAGGGCATATATCAGATAGGTGAGTGTCCAAGAAGAGGCCCTTGCCAGTGCAAGAAATGCCATCAATAGGGGTTCAGAATCGAGCCCATGGATCGTAAGAAGGACACTTACTGAGGTATAGGACTCTGGAGGGGAGAGGAGCGTCCTGGGCAGGCAGTGTGGACCCCCGACGCGCGTTTCGTGTGCTGCAGAGCACACTTCCCCTTGAGGTAGTGTGCTCTGCAGCACACGAAACGCGCGTCGGGGGTCCACACTGCCTGCCCAGGACGCTCCTCTCCCCTCCAGAGTCCTATACCTCGGTAAGTGTCCTTCTTACGATCCATGGGCTCGATTCTGAACCCCTATTGATGGCATTTCTTGCACTGGCAAGGGCCTCTTCTTGGACACTCACTTATCTGATATATGCCCTCATATGACACTGCTATGGGGTTTCTTTTGATGGTGACTATTTCATATGTGGACTTCTATGTGGGGGGATTGACCGTCCTGTGGCACCTCTGGTATTTCTGCTCTGAGTCATTTTTTACTATTATTCTCTGCATGATATTGCCTGTTTTATAAATCTTTGTACTTTTTCAAATAAAGAAATATAATTAAAATAATCATCTTTTGTCACCTATTGGCTTCGTTTCCTCCTGGCGTATATGTTGTTTTGGAGCGGGTGCACTCTGTTGCTCTTTGGGCTTATGCCCCTCATTTGTGGCACTATTTGTATGCCACCATGGGATATTTTTGTATGTGTCTCATCAGGCTCTGCCTAGGGCTTATCCCTTTTTATACTTGTGATGTGGGTTGTAGGACATGTACGCGGGCGCCTCTTCAAGAAACGGCGCCACTTTTGTCTATAGGGGAGTCAAGTATTGCAACTCCGACCCATTTAAAGAGGATCTGTCAATTGCTATAAATATGTAATTTTTTTTAACTGGTATAAATCCCACCGTTCTCCTGAATCTGACGTTATTCTTCTTTTGTTTTTGTACTCTCTGTTCATGAGATAAGGTCTCCTCTTTACCCCAAGACCAGCCCCGATGCACAGAAGAAGCCATCAGAAGAAAACTTATAACAATGATTAAAAAAGAACCAGTGATCGGATTCCTTTAACAAAGGTACAATTTAATCATTGTACTAGCGCCATTATGGCCAAACCTTTACTTTATACTGATAAATCCTGCTGACAGGATCTCTTTAATTTTGTAAATCTCTCTCGAAGCTATTATCTCTACCATTTTATAGGAGACTAGCTGAAGAGCCCGGCGCTGCCCGGGCATAGTACCTAACTACGGTTAGTTATAACAAATTGTAATGATTATATCTAGATACAAGTATTCAGCTTTCTCCCCATTATGTAGATAGGGCCAAAATAGTTTGGCGATTTGGAACGTGCGGGGGTTAAAATTTCCATTCAACACATAGCCTATGATGCTCCTGGGGTTGAGATGTGCGGGCATGCAATATTTCATGCCCGTAAGTACAACGGTGCAGATTCCTATCCCGGGCCAAAATTATTTGCCGATTTGGAATGCGCGGGGTTAAAATTTCGACTAAAAACCTAGCCTATGACGCTCCCGGGGTCGAGACGTGCGGGTGTGCAAAATTTCATGCCCGTAAATGCAGATTCCTATGCCGGACATACACACAAGCATTCAGCTTTCTCCCCATTATGTAGATAGGGCCAAAATTGTTTGGCGATTTGGAACGTGCGGGGGTTAAAATTTCCATTCAACACATAGCCTATAATGCTCCTGGGGTTGAGATGTGCGGGCATGCAAAATTTCATGCCCGTAAGTACAACGGTGCAGATTCCTATCCCGAGCCAAAATTATTTGCCGATTTGGAATGCGCGGGGTTAAAATTTCTACTCAAAACCTAGCCTATGACGCTCCCGGGGTCGAGACGTGCGGGTGTGCAAAATTTCATGCCCGTAAATGCAGATTCCTATGTCGGACATACACACAAGCATTCAGCTTTCTCCTCATTATGTAGATAGGGCCAAAATTGTTTGGCGATTTGGAACGCGCGGGGTTAAAATTTCGATTCAAAACATAGCCTAGGACTCTTTCGGGGTCGAGACGTGCGGGCGTGCAAAATTTCATGCCCGTAAGTGCGACGGTGCGGATTCCAATCCCGGACAAACATACCCACATACATACCACATACATACATTCAGCTTTATATATTAGATTTTTGTGCTGACAGGTTCCCTTTAGGGTGCCAGTTACTCAAGAAGTGTACATCAACTTCCTGTTGTAAAACCGCTTCACATATCAGAAGTTTTGCAACCTTTGGCGTTATGTAGTGCAAAGTAGGCACAGCTTCCGCAAGGAGGTACATGGCAGAAAAGACCAGCAAATATATGATAATTTATGGCATAAAATTGGCATAAATTACGACAGAAATATAATACAGTCCCTGACAAGACAGCAGCGGAAAGATGTACCAAATTCATTAAGAAGCGTGCGCACCTTAAAGGTGTTGTCCAGGCTTGGGGTTCAAGTATGCAGTCACTATACGTGACTGAAGACTTGTGAATCCCCACAGCAAGCACAGTCCACACTGTCAGGATTCTCCAGTGCCGGCACCAGGAGAGGGTACTGCGCGTGTGTGAGTTGCATATTTCTGGCCACATTTCAACTAGGCGTGTCCAGTCTCACTCAATTTACTTGTACTGAGCGAGACCATGCACGTCTAGTTGGCATGTGACCGCACGTAAGCAAACCACATTCTTGCAGTATAGCACTTGCCCACTCTGGAGAGTCCTGACAGCACGCATTCTGTGCATTGTGAGGATTCGCAAGTCTGCAGTCACATAGAATGACTGCAGACTTGAGCCCCAAGCTTGGACAACTTTTTAATGGAATTGGTGCATCTTACTCAAGATCACTCTTCATCAACACTGGCATGTAAAACAGCAGTCTTAATGAATTCTGTCACAATTCTTACATACACGGCATGCAACACTCTTGCATTTTGGGCACCTTTTCTGTCTCGTGGGACAGTGAGATGTGACCTAGCGAAAAGGGAATATACGTAATTACTGCCACAAAGTAATCCCACTAAAATGTTTTTTTTACATTGACCCAATGGCTAGCTGCCAACATTTCTAGGTGATATATACAACTAACATGGTTATATAAAGTTAGACAAACATGTCTAAGGATTTGCCAAGTGTATCAAACCGCGGAAGCTAATGAGAAAACTTTGACTCATTTTTAGACTGTAACATCATCTAAAAATTATGCTATTTTCAAACATCTGCCACAATATGCCCTGCATCACACTACAAACATGACTTTGCGCCAAGCCTACAAATAAAAAGAGGCACCAGGAATACAGGCAAGTAGGAGGCATCTCGCAGGGTTCCAGTCCAGTGGCCGCGGACTACTGAATTGGCCGCCGGACCACAGTCCTGTAAATCATTTTGCTCAACTCTATACCGGACATGTTTGGTTTAGTAAATTCTTGTACTTCCTGTGAAATAACAACATTCGAGGTTCTGTTGCACAACTCTTTATTGTGCCGTGACTTTGTTACTCCTCCTGTACATGTCCGAAAACATTGACAACTACATACTATCATCGCTCTTGTTAATAAAGTATGACCCTGCACTCGCTGACACTGTCAGCATGAATTAAGACAGTGTCACGGAAAATAGCCATCTGCTCCATTAATAAGATGAATAGTAACACTTAATTTTCAATTAATTCACAAGTGTACAAGAGAAATGGCAAAAATAGAGTTCTAAGAAAAGATTTTCCAGAACTGTTATTTCATAAGAAATGCAAGTATTTACTAGTGCGGATAGGTCGGGAAGGGCCGAGGAGTCCTGTTTAAGCAAAAAAAATATCAATTTGGCCAGAGCAGAATATCTTTTGTGACTCAATATTTATTATTAAAAAGACAAGTAAAACATTTTCCTAGCAAGATGGAAATATCCATAATCATATGTGCACATGGTTATTAAACACCTAGAGAGTTATAGCAAGGCTTCTTACCTGGGGCTTCGGTTGGACATGAATGAACTTGGCAGACCTGTCCACTTTCTGGTTTTGTAGACTGATCACATCCCTGGCTTAATTCTTCCCCTTGGTAACATTTCACTTCTCTAAGCTGGTGTCCTGCTCCACAGGTCTTACTGCACTGTATATAAAAAAAAAATATTTGCATGTACAAAAATATATTCTTCTTTAAATACAGTTTGAGTGTTAATATTGCCAGGACTGTGAACTCCCCTGAAGAAGCCACATTTAGTGATGGAACACATGTTGTTCTCTTGCCCCGTAATTCCCACTATTCATGTTGGCATGGGTGATATATTTTGATATCTTCCAGACATTTACTACCTTGTTTCTCCCATTACTATAGGGTATATTTAGCCAATACATTATGCAGTCATGGCTAAAAGTCTTAGCATCCTTGAAATTGTTCCAGAAAATGAAGTATTTCTCCAGAAAATTATTACAATTACACATTTTGTTATGCGCATGTTTATTTCCATTGTGTGTATTGGAACAACACAAAAAAAAACAGAGAAAAATGCATAATTTCACACAAAACCCCTAAACTAGGCTCGACAAAATTGTTGGCAGCTTTCCAAAATTGTGGATAAACATCTTTGTTTCAAGCATGTGATGCTCGTTCAAACTCAGCACTGTCAAGTAACAGGTGTGGGCAATATGAAAATCACACCTGAAACCAGATAAAAAGGGGAGAAATTGATTCAATCTTTGCATTGTGTGTGTGTGCCACACTAAGCATGGAGAACAGAAAGAGGAGAAGAGAACTGTCTGAGGACTTGAGAATCAAAATTGTTGAGAAATATCAACAATCTCAAACTTACAAGTCCATCTCCAGAGATCTTGATGTTCCTTTATCCACGGTGCACAACATAATTAATACATTTACAACTCATGCCACTGTAGCTAATCTCCGTGGATAAGAGAAAAATGATGAAAGGTTGCAGCGCAGGATAGTCCGGATAGTAGAAAATCAGCCCCATTCAAGTTCCAAAGAAATTCATTGTCTTAAAGAATCAAAGTGCAGTGCACGAGTGAAAGCATCAGAAAGGTGCATTCGTTAGGCAAGTACTTACAATTATAGTACAGTGACAAGATCCCCTGGTCTGCCGCCCCTACGCGCGTTTCACCGTAACTTCATCAGGAGCCGTGGTTTTAACTAGTTACGAGATTAGTATAAGTAGGAACAGGCGTCCAATCAGAAACGCAGCATATTTGATGATGTCAGATCGCTGCCAGCGCATGCGCAGATATGAAACCACCCTGTGACAGGACACTTACTCATGCGCTCATGGAACGCAAGCGAGCCTTGTTGCTAGGCAGCCAGGAATCGCCTACAGACCAAGTGGAACGCATCAGGAAGGTCCAAATGGAGACAGATCCAGGCATGCGCACAAGACCTGGAGAAGAGTGCATAAGGTTTTTGCACTCTTCGCCGGCAGCGATCTGACATCATCAAATAAAAGGCGTTTCCGATTGGATTAATCATCCTGCTGGGATTTTTTGTGTCTATAGTATTTCTCAGAGTTGTGACTTACTACTTATTCCAATGTGTAGGGAATTTTAGTGTCTATTGTAATGTAGAGAGATTACTTTCTGCAAGAAATAATATAAGTGGCACTGGCAGCACATATCATATGTAAAGTGGGATAAATTACGGGATTTGAGTAAATTTGCAAAGAAATATCTGCAACTGTTCTATTTATTTGAATGCGGCATTAATAAAATCCATGTACCCGCTGCAGAATATTTAGGCATGGAAAGTTCTGGAACAAATCTGCAGTGGTAAAGCAGATTTGTGTAATTACAGTCGTTATTCCATCCACAAGTATTTACATTGCGGAGGAGAATCACCAGATGTGAGCTACTGACCCCAATCCTGCTTTACTTACATGTCCAGCAGGTGCTACTAGGGAAGAGATTAAGCTTATGCAAGAGCGCTAGAGCACCTGCTCAGGATCTGTATGCTAGGTCTAAAAATCCTTACACATGTAGAAAATATGTGTATTTCTAAGAGCAGAAAGGTGGTCTTTTTTAGTAGAAAGGGGTAGCTGTAATTTTTTTTCTCCAAGGCAAAATTAAACGTGGTTTTTATGAAGCTTTCATCGCGCCAGATGCTGTTACATATCTTGGTTAGAGATTTAGATCGACGTTTCTTGACGAAGTGTACTTTTTTCAGGAATGCTGGGATAAGGTGTTAACCGAGTGACTTCAGTGGTATTTTCAAGTCCTCGCGGCTGCATGTCTCGCAGCTGTTCGACAGCCACAACACATGAACGGATCGCCTAACAAACAGGCAATCCCTCCATGTGTTGTGGCTGTCAAACAGCGGTGAGACATGCAGCCGCGAGGACTCAAACATATTTTTTGAGCACGCTGAAGACACTCGGTTATCACACGAGCATGCTCAGATAACACCTTATCCCAGCACGGTTGCTCATCACTACTTGGCATCTTAGGGGTAATGAGGTCTACATTGGGTAGTAAGTTGTCATGGCTTGTTACCAAAAGACGGATTTTGGTAAGAACTTACCTGTAAAATCCTTTTCAGCGAAGGAAGGAAAAGAGACACACTAGTAATGACTAGTGGGTAGGCGGAGCCCAGATAGGATTGACACCTCAGATTAAAAAGAGTGTTGACCGGCCCCTCCAGCTCGGGCTCCTCCTACTCCTGCTTCTTCAGTCGTACAAAAGCTTAGGGAAGAGCAAATATCACCAGCGGAGCAACATAACCCCTTCTGAAGGACTTCAGAGAAAAAGCAAGAACACAGGTTATGCATGCATGTAGGCAAAAAACCACACAGTTCCAGGTACTACTCACTGGACCTGACCACCGCGATGAGCTGGCAATGCTGGAAAGGAGCCGTAGCGCGTCAACCTCAGTCCAGATAATCGCTATCAGAAGAGGGTCACGCCACATCTGAAAACACATCAACACACTTCTGCCATGGGCGGGTGCTGTGTCTCCTTTCCTTCCTTCGCTGAAAAGGATTTTACAGGTAAGTTCTTACCAAAATCCGTCTTTCAGCAGCAGAATGGAAGGAAAGGAGACACACTAGTAATGACTAGTGGGACGTCCCAAAGCAGTCCAAAAAATTAAGGGTGGGAATATAACCAAGAAAAAACAGGCAGAATCCCAACAACCTTGGTAAATGCGCAACAGGCGCCAAATACAAGTTAACTAGAACTTTACACTACAGCCGCCTGTAGGACCCTGCGTCCTATGGCCGCATCAGCGGAAGCACTGACGTCCACCTTATAAAACTTTGTAAACGTGTGGACGGAGCGCCAAGTCGCCGCTCGGCAGAGCTGAGCTGCCGAAGCCCCTTGATGAAAGGCCCACGATGAGGCCACAGCCCTCGTGGAATGAGCACGAATCTTAATCGGGCAAGGTTCGCCTTTAAGTCGGTAAGCCTCCAAAATGGCTGACCGAATCCAACGAGCTATAGAGTCCTTGGAAGCTCGTTGACCACGTCGATGACCTGCTGGAATCACAAACAAGGAGTCTGACTTCCTAAAACCTTGAGTAACAGACAAATAGAACTTCAAGGCCCGCACTAAATCCAATGTGTGCAAAACCCGTTCCTTTGCATTCCTCGGGCCCGGGCAAAGTGAAGGCAAAACAATATCCTGGTTAACATGGAATTGCGACACTACCTTAGGTAGAAAGTCGCCCCGTGTGCGAAGCACTACTCGATGCGGGTAAAATTCCAGGAAAGGAGGCGAGCAAGAAAGAGCCGCCAACTCAGAAACCCTTCTCAAAGAAGTGACTGCGATAGAGGCACTTCAAGAAAGGAAAGAAAGGTTAGCAGAATCCACTGGCTCAAAAGGCCCATGCTGAAGAGCCTCCAGGACAAGGTTGAGCCGCCAAGGAGACACAGGTGCCTTCCGCGGCGGAAACTGACGGGTTACCCCGCGAAAAAAGGAGCGCACGTCCCTACGCGAGGCGATAACTTTCCGGAACAACAGGGACAGGGCAGAAACCTGACCCTCAGGGTGCTAACTGCCAAACCCTTGTCCAGCCCGTATTGTAGAAAAGCCAACAGATTGGGAATGGAAAAAATCCTCGGGTTCCTTGAAGAACCCAAACACCACGAGAAGAAGGCTTTCCAGGTCTTGTGGTAAATTCTAGTAGTAGCCGGACCTCTGGCAGCTCGCAGAGTGGCAATGACTTCGGCTGAAAAACCTCTACGGTCAGTATTTCGGTCTCAAGAGCCACGCCGTCAAACGCAGAGACTTCAAGTCCGGATGACGGACAGGACCCTGGGTTAACAGGTCCGGGCGAAGAGGAAGTGGAAATGGCGGTGCTGCCAAAAGCGACACCAGTGTCGAGAACCACGTCCTCCTTGGCCAATCTGGGGCTATCAATATAGCCGGGATTCTCTCCAGTCTGATCCGACGCAGCACCAGAGGAAGTAAGGATATCGGCGGAAACACATAGATTAGCTCGAATCGGTCCCACGGGGTCACCAGAGCATCCACCGCCACAGCCTTCGGGTCCTTGTACCTGGACATGAAGGTCGGCAACTTGGCATTGGACCTGGATGCCATCAAATCCACTTGGGGAACTCCCCAAAGGGAGCACAGCAGTGCAAAGATCTCCGGATGAAGACTCCATTCTCCGTGATCCATCTTCTCTCGACTGAGGAAGTCCGCCGTGGTATTCTGAACTCCTGGAATGTGAATCGCAGAGATGGCTGGTACTCTGTCCTCGGCCCAATTCAGGATCCGAGACACTTCCACCATGAGCCTGGAACTCCTCGTCCCGCCTTGGTGGTTGATATACGCGACCGCCGTTGCGTTGTCTGTCTGCACTCGGACTGGTAGACCGCTCAAAGGGACCGTCCAGTGTTGGAGGCAAAGGAAAATTGCCCTCAATTCCAAGATGTTGATCGGTAGAACAGACTCTTCTGATGACCATACTCCCTGAACCAGAGATCGTTCCAGACACCCCCCAGCCCGTCAGGCTGGCATCGGTGGTTATGACCGACCACCTCGGAGGAAGGAAAGACTTCCCCAGTGATAACGTTCCTGGACGTGACCACCAACTTAGGGACTCTCGCACCCTGCGAGAGATGAGGATACTGCGATCCAGTGCAATCTGCGATCGATCCCAATGACTCAGAATGAGCCTTTGGAGGGCTCTGGAATGAAACTGGGCAAACGGAAGCGCTTCCATGGAAGCCACCATCAGACCTAAAAGGCGCATACACTTCCGAAGGGACATTGCTGTCGAAGACTTCATAGTCTGTACATGTCGAAGGAGACATGCCCGCTTGTCTGGCGGTAGGGACACCACTGCCCGTACCGTGTCGAAATGCATCCCCAAAAACAGGATTGACTGCGACGGTTCCAGAGACGACTTCTCCCAATTGACCAGCCACCCGAAGTCCTCCAGGAGCTGAAGGGATAGATTGCGAGCCGTCACCGCCTCCTCTTTTGAGGACGCCACAATCAAAAGGTCGTCCAGATAGGGAATAATCGTGACTCCCTGTCTTCGAAGAATTGCCATGAGAGGCGCTAGAATTTTTGTAAAAACTCTGGGCGCTGAAGCCAAGCCGAATGGTAGGGCCACAAATTGGTAATGGTCCTGACCTATGGCAAAACGAAGGAAGCGCTGGTGAGCCCTTCCGACGGGAACATGCAAATAAGCGTCGCGAATGTCGATTGACACCAGAAAGTCGTTCTGCGACAGGGTTGCCACAACGGAGCGAAGTGACTCCATGCGGAATTTTTGGGTGTGGACATGCTGATTCAATCTTTTGAGATCCAGAATAGGACGAAATTTGTCCTCTTTTTTGGGGACCACAAAGAGATTTGAATAAAAACCTTTTCCCCGGTCCTCTGTCGGAACCGGTATTACTACACCCTTCTGCAGAAGGAATTCCACCTCTCGCAGCAGAGCGGCAAATAGCTCGGGCTCTGACGGAATGCGAGACTGGCAAAAACTGTCCGGGGGTCGAGAAGAAAACTCTATGAAATAGCCTGCCGACACAACTCGCGTTACCCAGGAATCCGGAACGCAGGAAATCCAATTCGCCTTGAATTGGAGCAGGCGACCCCCCACTCGAGAGCCCTCGAGTGAGGACCTAGCGTCAGTCTGCCTTGGCGGGCTTCTTGTCAGTTTCCCGCTTGTCTTGACGGAAACTTTGTTTCCAAGGGGTGCGGGATTTCTGAGAAGACTTCTTTCCCGAAAAAGAGGGACGACCCGATCCCCAAGAAGACTGACCGGATCGTCCCTAGACCGAAAATACCGCCGACCATTACCGGTACTAGGTCTGCCAGACGTAGAAGCCATAGCCCTTCGCTGTGGTAAAGCCGCTTCTTTAGCCTTTGCTTTGGCAATCAGCTCTGTGAGATCAAATCCAAATAGCTGACCACCCTTGTAGGCTAAAGACAGTAAACCCTGCTTGGAAACCGCGTCCCCGGTCCACTGTCTAAGCCACAGTGCTCTTCTGACTGTGACCGCTGAAGATTGCGTCCTGGATAATAATGACGCAGCATCCAGACCTGCATCACAGCTATATCGGGCTGCAGTCTCCAATAAATCGAGAAGTCCATCTATCTCGGATAATGGAGATCTATTTTGCAATGCCTTCCGTAAACGGACCAACCAGCACAGGGAAGCCTTAGAAGCACACATGGATCCTAGTACTGCTCTGAATCCATGACCTGCAGCTTCATAGATGGATTTCGCCGCCATCTCCGTTTTTCTGTCCAGCGGCTCTTGCAGACTCGCTTTCCCTTTAACCGCAAGCAATGAGGATTTACTAAGCTGGGATAAAGGAACATCCACTTCAGGAGAAGGAATCCAATTATCCGTCAATTCCGTTGAACACGGATATAATGCTTCAAAGAACCGTGTCCCTTGAAAACGTTTATCTGGACACAGACGTTCCTTCTCCACTACCGTATTAAGCTCTTCCAGAGCCGGTAATGTTGACCGCGACTTATGGTACTCCTGGTACATGCGGCCCGACTTACCAGGCCATGTAGTTACCTCCTCCGGTAACTGTAACGCCTCTCTCATAGCTTCAATTAAAGCCTCTGTTCGGCTCACAAGAGAGAAAGAATGTCCCTGCCGATCCTCCTTATCCGAATCGGATAACTCCCCTTCTGAGTTTGAAGGAGAACCCTGTCCGCATTCCATATCAGAGACCTCTGATTCGCTACGCGGAAAAGATGGCACCGGCCTGCGCCGCTTCCTGTCATGAGAGGATCTAGCTGACACCACTGACCTAAAAGGTCAGACAAGCCATTAATTGACTGAGCGATGGCATCTAATTTGGTATCGCTGTAAATCGCAGCGCTTGATGCCGTAGAAGTCTGTGTATCAGATACTTGCGACTGATCCTGTAGTGGATCTGGCAGATGGTCCGCACCTTCCGGACCCTGAACCGACATGTCAGCAGTAAATGGCAGGTCAAAACCCTGTTAGTAACTGGAAACAGTGTGGTTACTAAGCAGACTGAGCAAGTACGCTGAAGGGTTAAAGCTCTTAAAGAAGAGAGTTACCCCAGCTATCTCTCAGTATATAAATAACCTCCTGCGTTCTGATCCCTACCGGGTAGAACCTGCGGCGGTTATTGCTGAAAGGGTTAACCCTTCATAGGGGTTAATGCCGCCAACTCCCCACAACTCCCTATATAAAATAAAAGGAGTGTGCGAGTCCCAGGTCTCTATAAGAGAACGCGGCTGCAGATAAACGCTATCTGTCACTTGGAACACAGATAGGTTCTGCGCTGTGGGGTGATGATATTCACTCACCCAGCTGGCCTCGGTGAAAGTATACCTTAAACAGGAGGAGCGGAGCATGAGGAGCCCGGAGCCTCTGTAATGGCCGCCGCGCTGAGAGAAGCCGGAAGAGAAGGACAGTGAAGCTGCAGTCTCCTCAGAGCGATTCCTGTCACAAAAAGAGCGGGAAGCGTGAAGCCACGCCCCCCTCCGGCTTCAGAAAAGAGCGCGAACTCCTCGCTCTCTGCTCTCCTCAGTCCTGCAGGTATCTGCCTGCGGACATAAAATACAGTCACCAAACATGTCATCTAATACATGTACCAGTGGCTGCCGCAGCAGCCGCTGAGAGCACACACACATTCACATAAAAATGCGGTACTCACCAGCCGAGCGCCACAGGGACCCCCAGGGGTTTGTGGCGCTGTGCCCATCGCTTCCCCCCCGGGCGGGGAACGCAGTGACCCCGATGTGCGGTTTGCGTCCCCGCCAGGGAAGCAATCCTCATCCCCAGGGCCGGCGTGAAACTGCAGGGACCACCATACAGGGTATTACAGATCACCAAGGGAGAGGTGGGGGTCCAGCAGCGCTGAGACCCCTGAGACCTCTAGACCACTTCTGGTGATCCAAGTCTCTTGTCCGATAAAAATAATAAAATCTTCTGAGGAGCTGCTTCCAGCAGCGACCATCCTCTGGACCTCAAATTTTAGACTGAAGAAGCAGGAGTAGGAGGAGCCCGAGCTGGAGGGGCCGGTCAACACTCTTTTTAATCTGAGGTGTCAATCCTATCTGGGCTCCGCCTACCCAGTAGTCATTACTAGTGTGTCTCCTTTCCTACTAGTCATTACTAGTGTGTCTCCTTTCCTTCCATTCTGCTGCTGAAATGGTGTTTCACTTGACCCATTGTTGACTTTGTAGAAATGCAGAAGATTTTAAGAAATCTAGCACAAATTTGACAAGTGATGTTATGGAAAGAGTAACTAACTTTTTTTTATTTTTTTTTATAAATTTATTCAACATGCAAAGTTTTCAAACTTTGCAAATCACTTTACTAGATTATTCCTGTAAAAAATGGCACGCAAGTGGCAGGCAAACAAACTAAGCAGGGGTGTGGAAGCCACTTACATGCAATTTGTAACTCCATTAATAAAGTGATTTGCAAACTTTCAGAACTTTCTATGCTGGACAGAACTATTTTAAAATAATGAAAGTTTAGTTACTCTCTAAAACCTAGCAGTAACATATTATATATAGAACAAAGAAAGACTGCAATGTTCTCCCTCATTTCTGTGAATTTATATAAATAGATGATATTAAAATACACATCAAACAATCACCGATCAGCTATAACATTAAGACCACTGACGGGTGAAATGAATGACATAGTTTATCTTGTAACAGTGGCAAGGGGTGACATTTTGGCCACAACTGAACAGTCAGTTCTGGAAGTTTAGGAAAGTAGGAAAATAGACAAGCATAAGGACAACGGTGACTTTAACAAGGGTCAAATAGTGATTCCAAGATGATTGGGTCAAACAACTCCAAAATTTCAGGTCTCGAGGCTTTCTCCTGGTACAGTGGTTAGTACTTACCAAAAGTGATCCAAAGAAGGACAGATAGGAAAGCAATGTCGGGGTTACGGGTTCCCAAGGTTTACTGCCGCATGTAGGGATTGAACACTAACCTATCTGGGCCGATTCTACAGCTTGCAGTGTTTTTGGTTGACTAGGTGCAGATCGGTCAGAGCCCTGTCCAATGCTACATTGGTCAAATTCCTGAGATCAGAAGCTGATCAAGCATCTCATTTAGGCTACACCGTACAATTTAGAGGACTTAAAATTTATATTACCAATGTCTTAGTTCCAGTTACCATATGAAACCTTCAAAGTTTTTGTGTTGTGCCTGTCTCGACAGTTCAAAGGTGTCTTTGCACCATAATGTGATCTGCACAATATTAGGGGGGTAGTTTTATTGTAAGGGTTATGTTCGGTGTAAATAAATCAAAGAAAGCAAAGTAGGAAACAAATTAAGAAAACACAATATGCACCACCGGTACTGCAAGAACACTCACCGGCCCCCATTCTGTTGTGGTCCAGTGATGATCACAGGGTGGGCCCAGGCATGTCTTCTCACTTGGAGGCTTAATACTTTCATCACACTGGTTGGATTCTGCCGAGCATTTTACGTCCCTTTTCATTGCTCCCTCACTTCCACAGCCTGCAGAACACTGAACAAATTGGAGAAACATATTTTATGGTGAGGTGCGAAAAAATGGGTAACACTCAAGAAAGTGATGAAATTAAAGCTGAGAATTCAAAACATATTAATCATATTAAGAGTGTTAGTTATTGGCCAAAAGTGAGAGAATTATCAAGAAAAAAAATAACTTCTAAACTGCTCATCTACCATGTCTCCAGCTATCATGCCAACTTAGTGACCAAAGAAGAAAGTGGTCGTCTCACCAACACTTTCATTTCATACTGATTTTCTTAAAGGGACTGAAAATGTAAGCATTCATGTCTTTTTTTTCGGGATTAAAGCATAAATCACAAATAGAGTTGTGTGTAAGGTCCTAAACATACCTCTGACCAATCTGAGAACTCCCACTGAGGTCCACATGGTTTATTCTTGCATACTTTCTTCTGGGGTGGTCTTGGGAGCTGTGCACCTTCACATTGTTCATCATATACAGAACTGTCCAGACCTGGCGCAAGCATCTTCCAACAACGTACAGAGCGCACTTGGACTCCTTGACCACAGGTTCGCGAGCACTCGCTCCAACCACTTGATTCCCATCTCCAAGAAAAAATAAGAGACCAGAATATAAGGCAAGAAGACAACCAGCCACTGTTGATGGAAATAAAGCACATTTTATAAACCAAAGGACTACATCTGGGCTTCACAACTAGACAGCTCCACTACGTTGGAAGGAAACTTGGGTTATCACTATGGTGCAGTCCGGTGTCATATTCGAGGCAGAAGGAAGATTAGAAACTGAGAAAAGGGAAAGTGAGATGGTAGGGAAGAAGCCAATAAGATTGAATGGCTTTGTCCAATTGCTCTACTGTCAATTCAATCATCAAAAATAAAGACCTGTTTTGGTGCCGTGTTAGCCAATTAAAAGATCAATGCTGTCAATAAGAGAAACAAAATTATAATATTGTTTGAAAAAAAAAATTATATCATTGTAAATATTATACCTTTTAATAACTCAAAAAAGACATAACACAATTGATTTTATTTTCGTTAGACATTAAAAAGTATCAGATCTATAAGATAATTATTTGGTTGCAATCACGCCAGCACATTTGTGTTCAATCAGCTTGGTATTTGGTCTCATTGTATGAGCTGCGAGAAATATGTAGAAAATCAATTTACCAAAAACCTTTTGGTAAATGGACCATTGAGAAGAGTCTTCTTGGGTATCCAAGGTCAGTTAAAATTAATTTAAACAAGTGTATAAAGTGCTAAACCCAAATTCAAAATGTAGTAACTGTGAGACATTGGGACATTGCCACTAGGTGTGATGAATGTAACTCACCTGTCCCGGGTTCACAGTATGGCCAGCCATTCGTGTCTTCTGCCGATGTGTTATGATGATGTACTCCTCTCACATCATTTTACATCCAAGTAGTTGGGTTTTTCTACGGCTGCACTGCACCGCAACTGTAAACTCTGCTATTTGGGTCTTCATGTTTCGAAATATAGAAACAGTACACGAAACCCCACTGTCCAACTCTGTATTCAATGGTTCCAGCACAGCTACATCATGCCCCTGCTGTACAATTCTGCAATTTCGTGGTTCCGTCACGCCTCCATTACAAACTCAACTCCGCTACACCGGTCCCTTATTGCTGTCTCAACATTGTTACAACATTGTGGCGTGTCTGCTACATTGAGTTTCCATTGCATATTCTGCTCTACTACACTGAATCCTCAATGATGGGTCAACTCTGCTTCGACACTCCAAACTGGTAAAATCGCCAAAATTTATTGAAGCCATTTTAAAAGAGAAACAACAATTTTAATAAAGCTGACGCGTTTCTGGCGCAGTAGTTGTGCCCTTAGTCATACCTTTTTGGAGCGCCGAAACAAGTCCTTCTCCCACTACGGTTGTGCTCACCATTAGGACTGGCACACAACAGTGGCATCTAACCTCAGTGTAATCAGCCTACTATGTGGAAGCTCCCAAGACCTGTCTCCTCTCTCTCAACGCTGCTTCATCGCTGTTTGAACTCAGCTCTACTACACCGTTTGCTCTTCTACGATTCAACTTTGCTACATCGCTGGTTCACCTCAGCTGTTCCATTTCAGCTACTCCTCTTGCCATTGTTCCAGCTTTGCCACATCTCTAGTTGTTCCAACTAAATTGTCCTGCTGCATCAGCGTCACCAGTCCGTGCTGCTTTAGAGCTACTCTTCCAGACCAAGGCTTCGAGGATCCACCTCTACAGATGAGACTTGAAGTTCCAAGAAATATTGACAGGTAGCCCAATGTTCCATGATGGGATGTTATCATTGTAAATGCTCTGTCTAGTACCAGCATCCTCCACTTTACTGATCCATCAGCTTCGAGCTCCAAGTTATTTGAACATTGTGCCTTTCAAGTGTAATTACACTTTTATTTTTTTAGCGAAGTAAGAAATACGATTTATTTTTCACACATAAACTTTATTTAATCCAAAGTGAACGGCAAAGTACAGCGTGCCCCTTCTCCCATACCTTGGCATACAATCTCGCCCTGCACAGAATTCCTGAGTAGGTTCTGGCCTCATCACCGGGTCACAATGTGACTCATCTACTTCCCTTCCATCATAACGGATGCATAAAGCATATGTAGAACTGAGACCTGCAAAAAGAAGTAATGCAAACTGTTTCACATATACAGTAGAAATCAATAAAGTGTAGGGTGTAGACAAGCCTGTAATTAGTCTGTACTGTCTAACCGTGCATCAATATTGTGTATAATCATACATATTGTATGCACAGTAGAAGAAAAACTACTGGCTTAGAGCAAAAGGTGTTGTACCCCCAAAATTCAGGCTTAGGGCAATTAGAAGTTTTGCCTTGGTGATTCCAATGTCTGTGTTTTATACCAAGGAAACTAATTCAGTAAAGAGTTAATCCAACATTACCTGAGCTGCAAGTGGAGCTGCACGGTGAATAGGCAGAAACCTTCCATCGATACATATCGGCCCGGCTGACGTCATGACTCGATATTAAATCACTGCAATTAAAAATATATATGGAGGTCAGACCATGAAGCTTGTTACCTCCTTGTAATGTAATGTAAAGTTTTTAAACTGAAATCTGTTCATGTCGTTAACCATCCATCATTTTGGAGCAGAGAACCACACAGGCCACTTCTTCCTACATTATACTTAAAAGGGGACAATATCTAATCCCAAATTATAAGAAGATTTTGGTAACCCAACTAAAATAAAAACGATCTATCGCATAATTATATAAGTTATTACTTTGCTGGCGCTTTCATATGGCTGCAAAGGCAGGCTATGGACTCAATCGTGACTGCCACCTCCATCACCGCAATTCTTTACACTGACCTCTGTCCTACATTGCAAGACACATATTGAGCAACGGAGGTAGAACGTAAAGAGGACCTGTCTCCAGGTTAAAAGTGGCCAGCTTTTGCTCTTATCTCATTTCCCATCCATCCCCGAGTACTTCATTTAATTTTTTTTCTTTTTCAAAATCTGCCATATGGTACCAGAGATATGCATTTATTAATTACAGTATGTGTTAATTTGCTTGGTCTTTACTACTCTAAAAAATCTTCTTTTCCATGATATAGGCTGTTGGGGGTGTGCCGGAACGCCTTCACATACGTTGAATTATAGACCATTGCCACCGAGTCTAGTCAACATTAATCTATTGACTATATCCAGCTTAAAGAGGACCAATCACCAGGTCATAAGTGGCCAATTTTTTCTCTTATTTCATTTACTTTTGTTCTCACATAACTTAAGCCAAATTTATCTGATAGCTGCTTACTCCCTTCTTTCTATACAGGACATAGGAACGCTTCGCCAAGTGTTCATGTGTTTCACAGGTCAGAAAAGACAGCTAATAGCAGAACGAGGGTGTACGGACGGCATTAGGAAGACTTGACTAAGAAACTTTTCCATTTTAGTGTAGCAAAACCCTTAGAATTCTGTTGCCTAGCTATTACAATATACAGTATTTGTGTCTTCTAGGATACAATACTGTTTTCAATTCACACGTGGATAGAAATGAGTGATAAAAATAACAGTGGATTTAAACAATCCTAGATAAATTGATTAATGGCAGAAAAAAACAAATAAATAAGTAAAAGTGTGCAATGTGTGTCCAAGTACACAGTGCACAGAGGCTACCTGCTGAAGCCGGGTGCTTGGAGCTGCTGTGTCATGGAAACTGATCCAAGATGTTCATAAGCAGCTGGCAACATCAAACTGTCCGTGAATTGTTCTGTTTCCTGTGTGGACTCTGCAAGGGTTGGACCCCCAGGACTGCCACCAAAGAGAGACTGGCAGAGAACAGAGTGGCTATGTTGATCACAAATTCTCCATAATTCGCTCTGCAGTAATCCCTGAGGAGCATCTGTGCTGGGATGGAGGCCTGAAACAGGGAAATGGAGTAGTAGATGACATGTACACAGCATTTGACATTGCATATGGAGAAGGGTGAATCATTCCGCAAAAAAATAAAAATCCAAGAACTCTAAAGCTGATGTGCTTGACTACGCAAATGTATCAGCATGTGTGTTTTATTTCTTGCAGGGGAGCTGAGATACACAATATAGTTGGGCTTGCAGATAAACATGTGGATATATTTAGGCTAAGTGCACACGTTCAGGAATATTTGCGTTTTTTTTTAGCGTTTTGTCCGCGATTTTCCGCGGTAAAAACGCGAAAAAAACCCGCAAGCATTAAGCATCCTATACATGTTAATGGATTCCGCATGTTTTGGCCACATGTTGCATTTTTTTCCGCGAAAAAAACGCTTCGCGGAAAAAATAGCAACATGTTCATTAATTTTGCGGAATGTAAGCGGTTCATATGCGATGGTACCCAGGGTCTGGAGGAGAGGAGACTCTTCTCCAGGCCCTGGGTACCATATCCCTGGTAAAACAATAATTAAAATAAAAAATAATGATATTCTCACCTTCCGGCGGCCCCCGCAGCATTCCCGCCTCTTAGCGACGCTCCCGGTCCCAGGATTCCTTTGCGAGAATCACCCAGATGGCGTAGCGGTCTCGCGTGATGCTACGTCATCGGGGTGATTTGTCGCAAAGGACTCCTGGGACCGGGAGTTGCCGGGAGCGTCGCTGAGAGGCGGGAAAGCTGCGGGGGCCGCCGGAAGGTGAGAATATCATTATTTATTATTTTTTTTATTATTTTTACATTAAATCTTTTTACTATTGATGCGGCATAGGCGGCATCAATAGTAAAAAGTTGGTCACACGTGTCAAACACTATGTTTGACTCGTGTGACCAACCTGTCAATCAGTTTTCCAAGCGATGCTACAGATCGCTAGGAAAACGCTAGCATTCTGCAAGCTAATTACGCTTGCAAAACGCTAGTTTCTGGCGGGAATACGCATACAAAAAAAAGCGTATTTCCCGCGGGAGAAGTGCGGGATTGCCGCGGAAATTTCCGCGGCAATTCCGCAACGTGTGAACTTAGCCTTATAATAGCATTGCTGCAAGAACTTAGTCCTCACTCAATCAGTCAGTCAGAAAAGAGCTCACTTGAAGTGGCAGCATGATGAAAATGCTTCATTTGAGCAATGTCTTACAAGGCATATGAGGCTTTATTTGCATTGCTCAACCCAGAAATTTGTATGTGGGTCCTTTTAGATGGGCAGATAAATTACCCGCAACGAGAGCTGATTAATGAGCTGATAAACGGTATAGCAAGTCAATCAGCGGTCCATTGATGACTCAGTTTTGGAGTTTCTGTTGTTAATCTCCCCAAAAACATGTGCACAAGATGGAGTTATTGAGATGATTGAGGTAAACGGAGTCCAAAGCATAACATTTTGCACTCTGTTTCATCTTCATTCTGGTGGTGTCCGTCTTGTCAGGCGGACTCAATATTATAGTTTATTACCCTATTGTGTCTTCCTGGATAGGATGGACACCACAATTTGATGTGTTAAATGTTTTTCTGTGTTGAGATAATCTTATAAATGTGCCCCTGCTATGAACTGTGTAATGGCTGTGTCTTACCATGCAGAGCTGATCCAGTCCATGGTAGTCAAATACTACAGCATCTGGACAGGGGGAGGCATAAGTCACTAATGATAAGTGAGTATACAGACAAAATAGAAAGGGCTTGCAGCTGGTGCTTTTTGAGGTAATACATTTTCCTCAAGGAAAAAAAAATACGGATTTTTGTGTTACTCACCGTAAAATCCTTTTCTCCGAGACGCTCATTGGGGGACACAGGACTGTGGGACACAGGACTGTGGGTGTATGCTACTGCCGCTAGGAGGCTGACACTAAGTAAACATAAAAAAAGGTTAGCTCCTCCTCCGCCGTATACACCTCAGCACTGGCCGCAGACAAACCCAGTTTAGTGCAAAAAGCAGTAGGAGGCTAAAACATAAATTAGTGCTAATACAGGTACAATATATCCAGAAGTAAATCTACTGATATAGACCCAATCAAATAAAACTAACTTAGAAAACAAAGCCATCCGGCTATAAGGGAGGGAGCTGTGTCCCCCAATGAGCGTCTCGGAGAAAAGGATTTTACGGTGAGTAACACAAAAATCCGTATTTCTCCTTCGTCTCATTGGGGGACACAGGACTGTGGGACGTCCCAAAGCAGTCCACTTGGGTGGGAAACTGACTCCACAGTGCAATTATACATAGGCATTGCTCATAGGTGCACTACCGCGCCCTGGAGAATCCTTCTACCCAGGCTAGCATCCGCTGACGCCTGAGTATGGACATTATAATGTTTTGAAAAAGTATGCAAACTGGACCAGGTTGCCGCCTTACAAACCTGTTCCGCCGAAGCCTGATGCCGAAGAGCCCAGGAGGCACCCACTGCTCTGGTGGAGTGAGCCCTGATTCCTGCGGGAACCATCGCGCCTCTGATGCGGTAGGCCTCTTGAATGGTTACCCGTATCCATCTGGCTAAAGTTGACCTAGAAGCAGCGAGTCCCTTCCTGCGACCCTCAGGGAAGATAAACAGCGTGTCCGTCTGCCGAAAGGATGCCGTCCGAGATACATATCTCCTGAGTGCTCTCACCAGATCTAGCGTATGGAGAGCTTTTTCACCCGGTGCGTCGGAGCTGGGCAAAATGAGGGCAAAACAATGTCCTCATTGATGTGAAATGAGGACACGACCTTAGGCAAAAAAAGGAGGTGCTGGCCTAAGCACTACCTTATCACGGTGGAAAAGTAAGTACGGAGCTCGGCAGGATAGTGCTGCCAGCTCCGAAACCCGCCTTATGGATGTTATGGCCACTAAAAACACCACCTTCCAGGAAAGGTATGTCAGGGAAACCTCCTGAAGAGGCTCAAAAGGAGATTCTTGCAGAACTCCCAGAACAAGATTGAGATCCCAAACATCTAAGGGAGCCTTGTAGGGGGGCACTATATGGACAACCCCCTGAATAAAGGTCTTGACCTGTAAATTAGATGCGATCCTTCGCTGAAAAAGAACCGACAAGGCCGAAATTTGACGCCTAAGAGTACTTGGTGCTAGGCCTGAATCTAAGCCTGCTTGGAGAAATGACAGAATGTTGGGGATTGAAAAGTGAAGTGGGGAATAACCATGTTCCCTGCACCATGTAAAAAAGACCTTCCAAGTACCGTGGTAGATACGAGCCGAGGTGGGTTTTCGGGCGCTAGCCATTGTGGCGGCGACCTTTTTGGAGAATCCAGCCCTAGTCAGAATCCAAGATTCAACGGCCAGGCCGTCAAACACAGGACCGCTGAGTTCTGGTGGTAAACTGGGCCCTGGGAGATAAGATCCATGCGTTCTGGCAGACGCCAGGGTGCGTCGCTGAGCAACTGTACCAGCTCTGCGTACCATGAGCGACGCGGCCAATCCGGAGCGATTAATATCGCTGGAACCCCCTCTAACCTGATCTTCCTGATCACCCTTGGGAGCAGAGCCATTGGTGGAAACAAGTATAGAAGATGAAACTGATTCCATGGTAGAACCAGGGCGTCCACTGCAATTGCCTGCGGATCTCGGTACCGGGAGACGAAGTTGGGCACCTTGGCGTTTATCCTTGAGGCCATCAGGTCCACATCTGGGGTCCCCCAGCGTAGGCATATCTGCTGGAATACCTCGGGATGTAGCGACCATTCCCCTGACGCTATCCCCTGACGGCTGAGAAAATCCGCTGCCCAGTTCTCCTCGCCTGGAATGTGGACCGCTGATATCACAGAGTGATTTCTTTCTGCCCAGGATAGAATGTGTCCTACCTCGCGCATGGCTGCCCTGCTGCGGGTACCCCCCTGATGATTTATGTATGCCACCGCTGTGGCATTGTCCGATTGTATTCGGACAGGGCGGCCCGCCAAATGATGGTGAAAACGCCTCAGAGCCAGCCGAACAGCTCGGATCTCCAAAATATTGATTGGGAGGGTCGCTTCCTGCCGACACCAAGTCCCCTGAGCTGTATAGTGACGAAATACTGCTCCCCATCCGAGAAAGATGGCGTCCGTTGTGACTATCAGCCAATGGACTGGAGGAAAATATCGCCCCTGGCGAAGAGTGATGTCCCTTGTCCACCACGAAAGCGTCTGTCTGACCTGCCGGGACAGACGGCACTGAAAATTGAGCGAGCAAGGGCTCCCGTTCCATACTGCCAAGAGAGCATGCTGAAGGGAGCGGAGATGGAACTGGGCAAATGGAATGGCTTCGATCGCTGCCACCATCCTTCCTAGGACCCTCATGCAAAACCGGATGGTGTGAGGTATTGGTTGGCGAAGGATCCGTACCTCCTGACGGAGAACTAGAGCCTTGTCCTGAGGAAGAGTTATCAACCCTTGAGCAGTGTTGAAAATCATTCCTAAAAAAGTGATCCTTTGAGATGGCACGGGAGACGATTTCTTTAGATTCACCAGCCACCCCAGGCGAGCAAGGGTGTCTAGCGTAATGCTGACACTCTTCTCGCAAGCCTGATAGGACGGACCCTTGATGAGGAGATCGTCCAAGTATGGCAAAATGACTATCCCCCGGGAGTGCAGAATGGACACAACGGCAGCCATAACCTTTGTGAACACCCTGGGGGCTGTGGCTAGTCCGAACGGCAAGGCTGTGAACTGGAAGTGAAGGTTGCCGATGGCAAACCGAAGAAACCTCTGATGAGGAGGGAATATGGGGATGTGGAGATAGGCATCCTGAATGTCTATTGATGCTAGAAATTCCCCCTTTTCCATGGCTGCAATAACCGATCGGAGAGACTCCATTCGAAACCGTCGAATTCTGACAAATTGATTCAGTCGTTTTAGGTCCAAAATGGGTCTGACAGAGCCGTCCTTCTTGGGCACTATGATCAGATTGGAGTAAAACCCCTGACCCCTTTCGACCTCTGGAACAGGAACAATGACCCCGCTGCGCCGAAGAGATTCGACCGCCTTGAATAAGGCGTGAACACGGGATTCTTTTTTGGGAAGACGCGAGGGAAAAAAATCGATTTGACAGACGACTGATGAATTCTATTTTGTACCCCGAGGAAACTAACTCCCTGACCCACTTGTCGTGAGTAACTGATAGCCAAGTGAGGCGAAACCAGAGAAAGCGGCCGCCTACTCTGGATAAATTGACCGGATTCTGCCTCCAGTCATTTATCCAAATATCTTTGGGGTTTAGACCCTCTAGATCTTGGCTGTTGAGATCGCATTCCTCCCAAAGGGTTGGTCTTGTAGGAGACCTGGCGATCTCTGGCCTGATTAGGTCGACCTGAGCCGCTGGAGGTGGCTGGCGCGGCCCAACCTGGGTTACGAAAGGCCCTAAAGCGAGGCTGAAGCTGTCGGCGAAAAGGCTGTCTAATCCGCTGCTGAGGAAGGAAGCTGCTCTTTCCTCCCGTCGCATCAGATATGAGCTGATCCAACTTCTCGCCAAATAACCGGCCGCTCTGATACGGTAAGGACGTAAGTGATTTCTTTGAGGTTGAATCCGCTCGCCAAGTTCTCAACCACAAAGCTCTCCTGATAGCAATCGCATTAGCTGCAGCTAATGCCGCGCAATTTGCCACATCCATAGAAGCGTTAATTAAAAAATCTCCTGCAAGAGCTATCTGATTGGAGATTTCCGTTACCTCAGAAGGCACCTCTATACCGTGAAGGGCTCTATTTAGAGACTCCGACCAAGATATCATGGCCTTAGCAACCCAAGTCGCTGCAAAAGAAGGAGAGAGTGCAGAGCCTGATGCCTCAAACACTGAGCGGGCCAAGCTTTCAACCAGACGATCCGTTGGATCCTTGATCGAGGAACCGTTAGGAAGGGAGAGAAGCGTTTTAGACGCTAAACGCGATACAGGAGGATCGACTGTAGGAGACTCTGCCCACTTTTTCAGAAGTTCGGGAGCAAAAGGATATCTGGTATTAAGGGCCTTTTGTCCTGCAAAGCGCTTGTCCGGTTTTTCTCGGTGGCGCTGCACCAGCTCCTCAAACTCAGGATGAGCACCAAAAACCTTATGAGTTTGTCTGGCTCGTTTGAAAGACACCTTATGACCGGAGGCCAAGGTGGATTCATCGTCTATCCCCAGGGATTGATTGACAGCTTCAATCAGACTGTCAATTGTCTCCTGACAATTCGGTGCCTCTAGATTGAGGGACCCTTCAGAATCGGAATCTGAATACTGATCACTTGCCCCCAAAGGAGAGGGAGAGCGAGAAACTGAGCTAAAGGATGCCGAGGCCCCGGACGGCATAGGCGACGCAGTATGGGTTCGCTTCCCATGCGTCTGCCTGGTAAGAGCGCGGCCCCTGCAGGCCGGAGGTTCCTGAGGCGTAGTCAAGCCGGGTGAACCACTGTCCCTGCTCCTATCGGGAGCTTGAAGGGACTCGATTGTTCTGGTTAATGACGCCACAGATTGAGAAAGAGACAAGGCCCATTCCGGAGGACCTGACGCACTAGGCTCGGTTATAGGTAAGGACTCCTGAGCCCGTTCGGAGTCACAGGCTTCGCAGACCCGATTAGTCTGGGCGTGCGGAAAAGGGGATCTACAGGCAATGCATGCAGTATAGAGCACCGTGTGGGTCTTAGCCCTTCTGGACATACTGGATCTGTCACAGATTTCCTCCTGTCAGAATAATTTGGATGTGGCGGTGCGAGTAGTAGCGGTGCGGAGCGCGGAAAAGCGGAGCAACCAGGCTGGAGGTAGTAGCACTTACCCCAGTCCTGTTCCCCGAACGTCCTTTAATGATTTTCCACCTCACTTGCTGGACCGTGTGGCGTAAAAGGGAAGACGGAAGCTCCAGACTTCCAAAAAACGCGCTCCCCTTTCAGGGAGGCGTTCCTAAATAGCCGAGCCCTAGGGGGAGGGTCGCGGGGCGCGGCCTAGCGCTGGCCGAAGCCGCGGCCTAAATTTTCGGCGGCGGCCGCTCGGGATCAGGGGGAGGGCCCGCCGGAAGTGCCGCTGCTGGGGGGAGGAGCCCGAGAACACGCCCATCCTCTGGAAGCCGCGGCCTCGCCGAATTACCCCCCGCGCTGCCTGACCCTCGGCAAAAGCCGGGGGCTAGATTTCCGCCCGCGGCCTAGCGCCGGCCTGAAGCCGGGAGGTAAATTTTTGGCGGCGGCCGCCCCTGTGGTCAGAGAGCGGGTCGCCGGATACGGGGGAGGGGGGGTATGGGGAACTCAGCCATGGACTTGCCTGATTCCTGGCTGAAGCCAGGCTGAATCCCCCGCTTTTTCTTTGGACGCGCTGCTCCTGAATCCTCCATGACCGACGATCCCGGATTAAAGGTGGGTTCCCGGCCGTGATCCACAGGAGCATACGTAGGAAAAAAGGTCCCAGCGTCTCTCAGCCGCAGTCTCAGGATAGAGAGGGGCTTCACAGAAAAAAAGGGGTGAGGACGGTGCAGGCACCCTAACTCCATCACCCCTTCAGGGGGTGAGGAGAGGGACCGTCCGCCTCCTTGCAGCACCGCGGTCTTGCCTTGATGGTGCAGTGGGGGCCGCACGGACTATTTTCTGCCTCTGTACAGCCTAGGGTTTTAATACCCTAGGGTGGTCAGGGCTGAGTCCGGCACTCGTGTCCCACGTTGCGGGAAAGGATACGTGGAGGCTTTACTCCACGTGCTCGCCCGTTGATGGTTTGGGGAGATCGGACCCCTTCAAAAGGGTCCGTCGCCCCTGTCACATCTTCGTGGGAAAGTAGAAAAAAAAAAAAAATGGTCTGGAAGAAACCAGACGTGTGCCTCCATCAGACACTAAGCATGAACTGGGTTTGTCTGCGGCCAGTGCTGAGGTGTATACGGCGGAGGAGGAGCTAACCTTTTTTTATGTTTACTTAGTGTCAGCCTCCTAGCGGCAGTAGCATACACCCACAGTCCTGTGTCCCACAGTCCTGTGTCCCCCAATGAGACGAAGGAGAAAAGTCCTTTTTTTTTTCTCCTTGAGTATATTATCTGGTGTGGATCCACCTGGTTAGTGCAAGCTGGACTTCAAGTACTAGGTGAGCTGGCTTTTTCTTTACCATATGTGAATACATTTTCCTACCTGATGTAACACATTTTCCTACCTGTTTTATCACAGGAGAGAGTGTTTCTGCCACGTCTCTCCGGCTCTTTAAGCTCATCATAAATTAAATCAGTGACATAGTCACTCCAGTGATTACTGAGGTTATATGTCACTGACTTGATTTATGATGAGCTCACAATATTGGTGACGTTGCAGAAACACTCACTGTGATAAAACAGGCAGGGAAATACTTTATGCAGCAGCTGTGAGTCCCTGCTATTTTGTTTGTATACTCGCTTATCATAAGTGATTTATGCTTCCTCTCCTGGCTAGGAGCTGTGATATAATCCAGCCATGAACTGGAGCAGATCTACATGGTCGGGCATGGCCATTACACAGTATATAGTAGGGGTCTATTAATAAGATTATCTCAATATAGGAACATTTTTTTAACACATCTAATTGTGAAACGTATTATTATGTCAAGGTCTATGTACTTTGTTCATGGGACAACCCCCTTAAGTTGTCTGTACACCACAGCCATGGTTCCTGAGTCCCCTATACGCATAAAAATTCAGCTCGGATGAGCATGCATTTGTTTTTAAAGGGCTACCAGACATTTTTGGCACTAAGTTTATCTTCTGGGAAAAAGAATCTGGAGGTGTAAATCAACACGCCAATCCTTCTCTGTCCTAACATTATATGTCAGTAGATAGTTTTGATACCTCCATACATATTAGATAGTTCTGCAGAAACTGAATTGAGTCAATTTTAATCCATTTTTTTCCATTAGCACCAGTTTGATAATAATTTACTCAATCCAAACTGGAGGGTTCATCAATTAGGCAACAGACAAAAAATCTAGAAAATCTACGTTCCTACTTTAATTCCCATATCTCCAGGTTCGGCAATCTCCAGAAACATCTACATTCTCCATTATAGCACCACTGAAGGATCAGTGGACATCGAACTTACTGTCTGTTTGGTCTTCTACAATCACTTGTTCTTTTGCCGCGCCATCTTGATGTACAAAGGATCTTTCTTCTGTGTCCTCAGCGTTTCCCCAGTTAAAAGTGTCCGTAGACTCAGACTGAATCTGAGCTCCACTTTGCATATTACTTGGAGCTTGAAGAATAGGTTGTATTGGTTCAGAAAGAGGAGGCAGCGGTGCTTCTGGGGCACGAGGTACTGTGTATTCATAGGTAATGTGTGGGATCTTTCCGTTGAAATTATAATACTAAAAAAAATAGGCAAATTATTTTTTTAAGAGCACTGATGATAGCAAACATTCGCCAAACACATTCGTTTTTCTACTGGAAGATATCATGCAAACATGTACACATCCATAAAGATATACAGTACAATAGGGCTGATTTATGAAGATGGAAGTCTTGAAACAGAGGCTGGGCAGACATCTGTCTGAGATGGTTTAGTGAATCCTGTGTTGAGCAGGGGGTTGGACACGATGACCCCGGAGGTCCCTTCCAACTCTACCATTCTATGATGACACATACAAGTCACACATAAGTGCGGGCTGGAGCTTTTCACTGATTATTTGAGATGCAAACCTACAGCCATATTTTCCATAGCAATCAGTACCACCTATCCCTATATGTCTATGAGTGCTTGGCTAAGCCAACAATTTATAGGAGATTATAAGAGAGTGTAAAAATAAAACAAAAGAACCATAAAAACAGTACTGACCTCTTCAGCCTCTCACCAATCTCAAGGCCCCATTATAGATTAAATGAAATTATCCCGAACCCACTGACTTCGGCAGGACTAGTAAACTATTTGATGTGTATGGGGGTCTCCCAACTCTTCCCTAACAGAAGATGTCGAGGGAATGAAGAATGGGGCAGTTAGAATATCAACAGCCAATATTTTCATTTTAAGAGGAGATAAGCCACTGCCAGAAGTCCGGTGGCAGCTTTCTTTTCTCTCCCCATTGAAAAAGCACGACTGCTGAGCACTCATGTGTATAGAGGAGTCAGGAGAAAAAGCAGTCTGCCACGGTCAACTTTAGGGCTTTTCAGATGAGTGTGTTTTACAGACTTGTGCTTTCAGGCAGCACACTGACGAATGTAATTCACCATGTGAATAATATATTCGCAACATGCACTACTCAATTCTGTATCTCAGACAAGACTCGACCATTTAAGTCTATGGGTGCGTAAAAAGATCGGATTCCATATGGAACCTCCCTTATGGCATCCAATTTTTATGGATTCATTGCCATAATTAATCTAGGAAACTGTGTTCAGACATATGTATTTTAAACTGCTGATGTCTAAATACAGATGACACCCAGACGTAAAGTGCGGACACACAGATGACTCATGGATGACAATAATGATAAAAAACATCTGAGTCTTGTGAATGAAAATCGGATGATTTTTGATACGCTCGTCTGATCCCGGCCTAAGGCAAATGTTCCAATGGACAACTGCCAGTCTTCATTTATAGGCTGCCAGCGATAACATACTGTACAGATATCGACCACTGCAACCAATCACTTGCCTCAGTGTTATACTTACTGATATGTCATGTCATCCTACGCAGCCTGCAGACAACAACAGCCATTTGTCATGAAGTAATTTGTTTGTTTTTAACTTTATGATTTGGCGCTTTTTTTCTTTTTTTTTTACATCTTTCAAAGTCTATGGAGGTAAGAGACACCAGAGAGGCACCAGAGGATTCTTTATGGGTTGATTTCCAAATAACTGTTTTGACCATGATTGATAGATAAGGGGTGGGAGTTCAGAATCATTTCCTCTGGTGTGTGCGATGCCCATACTCCAACACTAAAGTTATTGCTAAGTTAAAAAAAGTCATAGTTCCAGCATTTTTTAAGATATTTTTCTGTTTTGTCTTGTGGTATTTGTTGCATCTTTTGGAGCCAACTTCTTTAAAATGGCTTCATGAATTTTGCACACAGGCAAAAAAAATATATTTATTTTTGTCTTTGATCTGTTTGGTGACTTTTAGCAGAAAAAGTTGCAAATTTTTACTAAATGGGGCAAAAATTGTGCCACAATATCTGCCATATATATGAGATAAGAGGACTTTATAAAGTGCATTTGCAATAAATTTCTGAAAAAGTTACTAAGAACGAATCAAGCAGAAACCCTAAAGTATGCCCACAGTGGTGAACATAAAAAAACACTACATATTAAATAGACTATAAAAAAAGGTGCAAATTGAAAAAATTTATATGGCGCAAACAAACAAAAAGCACAAAACACTAAAAACTTTAGTAAAAAAAATAAGCGCAAATGCAACAATGAATCAGGCCCATAGTTGTGAGATAACCCATTTGTATATGCTATGGGTATATTTTTTCTACCTATATCTGTTTTACGACAAAAATTCTAAAATCAACATACCGTATATACAGTATATATCTAAGATATCTAAAAAGACACAAAACTATATGAAGAAAGCGCACAAACAGCACAATCATACAACTTTATGGATACACAAGCAGTGTGACCCTACTCAGTTTTCTTTCTACTGACAGAATACCAAATCTAAGAGCACCAAGTGTCATTTGTTAATTACGGCACTGATTAGTTCAGTTCTTTTTAAGGCCACTTTTATCCAAGGTGTCTAAGAGTAAAACTGGCTTTGTTGCCCATAGCAACCAATCACAGTTAAGCTTTCATTTCATAAACTGCTCTGGGAAAATGAAAGCTGCTCTGTGATTGGTTGCTATGGGAAACAAAGTCAGCTTTACTCAGCTTTGATAAATGTCGCCATTACTCTCCCGCAGCATCAACATAAAAGCATGCAAATTATTTTAAGAGCTATTTTTTCTGATGTCACGAGGAGGTTGACAAACTTTAACACTTATTGAAGCACCCTGAAAAGTTAGAAATTAATCTGTGTGCTGTGGGGGAGCATAGATTACGTTTTTATGTTCTGTAGTCTGTAAAAAAGTCAGTGCCAAGAATATAATCATGTATGGCCAAAATATACAAGATAAGATCTATCCAATATGCCCTTTAATCCCGGGCTACCTGTGATGTCTGTATGTATAACTACATGATGTTTATAGGCATGCAGGTGGGCTGGGGTCTCACACACACACCATGACACTGAGGGACTGGTTGGTAGGTCCTGGCGTATTTAGGTATTCCAGTCCCTCACTGCGGACATTTGGGGGTCGACGATACTTGACCAAGGTCCCTGCAACACGAAAGTTCTGGGGGTTATCCATCATCATATTCCCGTTAATGTAAAAATTCCCGGCAGAGTCTGCAAGAGCTAGGGAGAAATAAAAAAATATATCAAATAGAACAAAAATGGGAAAATGATATGTGTTAAAAAAAAGAATCAGTGGATATAATGTGGCATGATAACACCCATCCATGCTCTATGTTCTTAGAGGGTTAACTTTTCTGTATTCTTCATGCTAAAATAAATATGAGATATTTTAAAGCCAGAAAGAACTCCGACATACAGTAAGTCTACCAAGACATTAAGGCTGTGTGCCCACGTTACGTTTTTTAAGCGTTTTTGCTGCGTTTTTATGCAGCGTAAATGCTTAAAAAACGCTAACAAAACGCATCCCATGCAATCCTATGGATTCCGCATTGCTGTACACATGCTGAGTATTTTTCCGGAGCGTAATCGCATCGCGGTAAAATACGCAGCATGTTCATAGGATTGCATTGAAACGCTCACTTTACGCATGTGGCTATGCCCACCATGCGTAAAGTGAACGCTTCATGTGCGGTTGGTACCCAGGGTCTGGAGGAGAGGAGACTCTCCTCCAGGCCCTGGGTACCATATTCCTGTCAAAAATATAATTAAAATAAAAAATATTGATATTCTCAACTCCCGGCGGCCCCCAGAGCCTTCCCGCCTCTCAGCCACGCTGCTAGCATCTTCCGTTCCCAGGGATGCATTGCGAGAATCACCCCAGATGAGTAGCGGTCGCGTGACCGCTACGTCATCAGAGGTCATTTGCGCAATGCATCCCTGGGAACGGAACTTGCCGGCAGCGTCGCTGAGGACCGGGAGGACTCCCGGGGCCGACAGAGGATAAGTATATCTCTATTTTTTTTTTATTATTATTATTTTTAACATTCTATCTTATACTACTGATGCTGCATAGGCAGCATCTATAGTAAAAAGTTGCTCACACTTGTCAAGCACTATACTTGACAAGTGTGACCAACCTGTCAATCACTTTTCCAAGCGATGCTTCAAATCGCTTGGAAAAGCGCAAGCATTCTGCAACCTAAAAACGCTTGCAAAACGCTTGTGTTTTGCGGGAAAACGCATACGAATTACGTATGCGTTTTACTTGCGGTGGGGAGTTGCGCAAATGCTCCGGAAAATTACGGAGCATTTCTGCAAAGTGTACACATAGCCTTAAAACAAATGGCAAATATGTATAAAGTCCTCAAAATAATTGAATCTAATTTAAATTTCTTATCATCACAAACATTATAATTTTAATCATAAAACGTGATAGAGGACACCCCACACCGATAATTGGATAGTTCATACGTAGATACAAATCTGTGTAGCAGAAACATCATCGCCTCTACATTTTCACTATTTTTCAATAACAGGTAAGGAGATATCCACATGCATACTAAAAAAATTTAGCCAAAATGCACAAAAGTCTATTATGATTTGACATATCACACTGTTAGGAAATGACCATTGTTTCTCATTCTCACCTAGAATATTTTCAGTATTTCTTTTTTCTGTGATAAGGATGTCAAACGCCTTTGCGGGAATTGTTGTGATAAGTGCATAACCTGGAATTTATGAGAAAACAAATGACATAAATAGAATGTGCTGTCATGTATGTTTAACCCCTTAGTGACAGAGCCAATTTGCAGCTTAATGACCGGGCCAATTTTTTACAATTCTGACCACTGGCACTTTATGAGGTTATAACTCTGGAACGCTTTAACGGATCCTGCTGATTCTGAGATTGTTTATTCGTGACATATTGTACTTCACGTTAGTGGTGAAAAAATTTTGATATGACTTGCGTTTATTTCTGAAAAAAACGGAAATATGGCGAAAATTTTGAAAATTTAGCCATTTCAAACTTTAAATTTTTATGCCCTTAAATCAGAGAGATATGGAGATATGTCACACAAATTTCTTAATAAATAACATTTTCCACATGTCTAGTTTACATCAGCACAATTTTGGGAACAAAATTTTTTTTTGTTACGAAGTTATAAGGGTTAAAAGTTGACCAGTGATTTCTTATTTTTACAACACCATTTTTTTTTAGGGACCACATCACATTTGAAGTCACTTTGAGGGGTAATATATGATAGAAAATACCCAAAAGTGACACCATTCTAAAAACTGCACCCCTCAATGTGCTCAAAACCACGTTCAAGAAGTTTATTAACTCTTTAAGTGCTTCACAGGAACTGAAGCAATGTGGAAGGAAAAAATTAACATTTAACTTTTTTTGCAAAAAATTTACTTCAGAACCAATTTTTTTATTTTCACAAGTGTTAAAAGAAAAATGAACCACAAAATTTGTTGTGCAATTTCTCCTGAATAAGCCGATACTCCATATGTGGCAGTAAACCACTTTTTGGGCGCACGGCAGAGGTCGCAAGGGAAGGAGTGCCGTTTGACTTTTTCAACGCAGAATTAGCTGGACGCCATGTCACGTTTGGAGAGGCCCTGATGTGCCTAAACAGTGGAAACCCACAACAAGTGACCCCATTTTGGAAACTAGACCCCTTAAGGAGCTTATCTAGATGTGTTGTGAGCACTTTGAACCTCCAAGTGCTTCACAGAAGTTTATAACGTAGAGCCGTGAAAATAAAAAATAATTTCTTTCCTCAAAAATGATTTTTTAGCACGCTATTTTTTTATTTTGCCAAGGGTAACAGGAGAAATTGGACCCCAAAAGTTGTTGTGCAATTTTTCCTGAGTACGCCGATACCCCATATGTTGGGGTAAAACACTGTTTGGGCGCATGGCAGGGCTTGGAAAGGAGGGAGCGCCATTTGACTTTTTGAACACCACGTCGTGTTTGGAGACCCTCTGATGTGCCTAAATAGTGGAAACCCCTCAATTCTAGCTCCAACCCTAACCCAACACACCCCTAACCCTAATCCTAACCCTAATTCCAACCCTAATTGTATCCCTAACCCTAATTGTATCCCTAGCCCTAATTGTATCCCTAACCCTCATTGTAACCCTAACCCTAATTGTTGCAAAAAGGAAGATTTGAGGGCACCACAAAAAATATTTTGGAAGGGATCTATGACAACACACTGTAATAAACATGTGGAACAAGCTAAGAGAAAGGCAGTGTGTATAAAGTCACGATCAACCTCAGAAATAAAACTAATAAAGTATATATGAAAATATAATCAAATTTTATTGATACAAAAGAAACACACTGAAAAACAGGATAAAGTTAAAAACAATTAAAAAGGACCAGAAACGGTCCATAATGAAACTCAGAAAGATCCATGTAAGGATCCATTTTACAAAAACTCCCAATTAGCGCTGGCTAAAACAGAAACAGGTGTGCAGTTGAATGAATTTGCAGATAATAGCAAAATGGAGCAAATTATAAGATCATGTCAAATAATACAGACAATGAAACTTAAACACATTAGACCACCCAGATGAATTGTATATGCAATGAAAATAACAGCAATAAATACCAGTAACAAAAATGCATAACAAAAACTCATGAATCAATAAAGATGAATGTAACAATTAACCTAGGTGAAAAAGCCGCATAGAAATAAATGAGCAGCTGATATGATTGGCTTGATTAAGAAAGCCATGTTAAGGAAAAAACCATGTCTTCATAGAATAGTGAAGACAGGTAAAATAAACCTGTGACCAGCATGAAATGAGACTGGGAGATTGTACCCCACGCGTATCGCCACTTGGGGGCGTGGCTTCCTCAGGGGAAAGTCCTAACCCTAATTGTAACCCTAACCCTAATTCCAACCCTAATCCTAACCCTAATTATAACTCTAACCCTAATTCCAACCCTAATCCTAACCCTAACCCTAATTATAACCATAACGCTAATTATAACACTAACCCTAATGGAAAAATGAAAATAAATACAATTTCTTTATTTTATTATATGTCCCTAACTAAGGGGGTGATAAAAGGGGGTTTATTTACTATTTTTTTATTTTGATCACTGTGATAGGGGTTATCACAGTGATCAAAATGTACTTTCACTGAATGAATGAATCTGCTGGTAGGCAGATTCGGCGGGCGCACTGTGCCCGCCATTTTCTTTTACAGGAAGAAGACGCTGGGAGGCTGGGAGCTTCGGGAGGACATGGGGGACACCGGGAGGTACAGGGGGCACATCGGGGGACCCAGGGACCCTATTTCTCTCCCCTCTGATGTGCGATCACATCAGAGGGGAGAGAAATTACATGCAGGATCGCGGTTTTTTTTTTTTTTGCGATCGCCGTTATATGGTTAATAACGGCGATCGCAAAAATGGAGGACTGCATGGGACCCGAATTATGTTCTCTGGGGTCTCGGCTACCCCTTGGTAGCTGAGACCCCGGAGAAAATCCAACTCGGGGGCGCACTGCGCATGCGCCCGCCATTTTCTTTGCCGGAGAAGACGCGGGCAGCTCCGGGAGACATCGGAGGACAGGGGGAACACCGGGAGGCACGGGGGACAGATCGGGGGTCCCGGGGACCCTATTTCTCTCCCCTCTGATGTGCGATCACATCAGAGGAAAGAAAAATTAAACGGAGAATCGCAGCTTTTTTTTTTTGGGCGGTCGCCGTTATAGGGTTAATAACGGCAATCGCAAAAGCGGGGTCCGTAAAAACCAACCCGAATCATGTTCTCTGTGGTTTAAGTACCCTTAACTACAGCCGTTAAAATGCGTATCGGCAGTCGTTAAGGGGTTAAATGAAGAAAAACACATTCTTAACATTATATGACTCGTATCCTGCATGTTTAGCACTTTTACCTCTCTGCAAGCTATGATTGTCAGAACCAATGTGCCAAATGTAGTTAAATAAATTACTACATCATAGCCCTTAAAGGGAATCTGTAGGCAGGTTTCTGCTATGTAATCGGAAGACAGCGTGAGGTAGGGGTTAAAACACAGATTTCAGTGATGCCTCTCTTATCAAGCTCTGTGGTTTTGTTTGCTTACAATGATTGTTTTAGCACCAGGAGCTTATCATTGCTGGAACACAGCAGCACAGGTATGCTAGTCCGACACGCCCCCTCCTGTGATAGGTACCTCACTGTCTATGGACATTGTATATACAGAATCTGGTGTGGGCGGGGTTAGCTTCCTCAGCTCTGCTACATTGCTAAATCTAAAAACTCTGATTGTATCAGAACATCTGCACCCAATAAACTAAGTGATACATGGTTGGATTCATTTTCTCTTTGCCTACATCAGGCTGCTCTCAGATGATGTATGATGTAGCCAAAACCTGCTGACAGATTCCCTTTAACTACTAGTTTATGGTAATATAATTACAAAACTTACCCAAAACACATTTCCTGAAGCTTCCAGATACCCTATAGCATGTACTTCCATCACCGCCGCAAACACCACATCTGTCTGGTGATCTGGATGAATACAGATTTCCATCACATCCTACTGGCTGCAAATAAAAATATACATTTATTGGAAGCAAGGAAACCATAAATAGCATAATATTGACAAGAATATAAAGCAATATGACTAAAATGTAGAAATCAGCTTTGGTACAGAGTTTAAAATATTTTACAATCCTCCACCCTTTTCGCACCATATCTATACAGTAAGTTCATTTTCACACTGGACACATTTACACGCCTAACCTACAGCTGCAAATAAGGTTTATTAGTAAAATTTTACAAACCTTCTGCTGTTTTCAGTAAAACAATCAAACAAGAACAATTTAAATTGCCCAACAAAACTAACAAAATAAGAGGTTTCTACAAATTCAACACAAAATGCCACTTTTAAATGACTACCGCAGTCTCAGAATTAAATATATGAGAAACTTGGCCCTTGAAGAGGTAACGTGAAGTCAAAAATATTTATTCATGCAATAGATATATACAAAATAGAACAAAATTAGGAAAACAATGGAATACTTTAAGAAACAAAACAAATGGCAAATCTTTTGTTTCTTAAAGAATCCTATTGTTTTCATTTTTTTTTTTTTTGTTCTTGTTCTATTAAGTATATGGCTATGCACTTATACATATGTTCTACATTTATACTTACAGCACCATTTTGATGAAGGTACATGTCACGATTCCACCCCTCATTGTGTCTGGGATGCAGTTACTGATGGCTCAGCTGTCCAATCTGGTACAGGGGCGTGCTGAAGCTGTCAGTAATTTGATTTACAGCTCAGTGTCCAGTCTGGTGCAGGGGCTTGCTGATTTGTCAGTGTTTTAATTGATGGCTCGGCCGTCCAATCTGAGACTGGGAGGTGCTGGCTGTCTTCAGGTGTTCATTGTCCCAGGTGAGTGCATGGCTTCTTAGCTGAGCTGTTAGCTGCAGACCTGTGTCAGATGTAGCTTCAGCTATGTGTGGTTGGTTTTCTCTGTGCCTAGAGTTTTGTTTGATGATCTTTCGTTGCCTGACCTTGGACCCTCATTCTGACTCTCCATCTGTTTAACTCCTTTGTTCTGATCCGCTATCCTCCTGGTATTTTGACCTCGGACCGTTACCTGATTACGTCTTTGTCTCTTCCCTTTGAAAATGACGTACCCTCCTGGCTTTTGACCTCAGACTCCTTGACTATCCCGTCTCACGGCTTGTCCGTGAGAAGTGATTCAACATCACAGTTCAGATTCAGGGTCGAAACGTTAAACAATATTTTGGCTTTACTTTCTGGATTGAATGAATAAATATTTTTCTTTGCTTTACGTTATCTCTTTGAGTGTCGAGTTTTTCATATATATATCTACACGGATTGGAACCCTACTCGAGCACCAACAGATCAACATGGAGTCACGTATATTACTATGCAATCACAGAATTATTTAACCTCTGAATAGAGTCCCTAAAATCACCACAAATTGGTAAAATAGATGTCTCAAACACCAGATTCAGCTAATCAAGAGACTAACCAATCATGAGAAAAAAATACACATCACATATTTGGCCGAGTTATGGGTTTGTGGACTATATGCTAACAGTAAGGATACAAGCAGTGCAACATTCCCATCTCAGTTGATCAGAGAAAACTCCTAAGGAGCTGAGCATATAGGATGCACTGTCCAGTCTGAAAATTACTTTAAAAGCTTTTGTGCTGATTTTAAAATATTGAAATCTTTACAAACATTTAATATGCAGACAGGTTGTACTGTACGAAATGTATAGTATAAGAATGATCATTTACAAAATATACGTGTGATATATACAGCCACAGAGGTACCTCACATTTGCCGTTGATACAAACTCCCTGATATGTCCGGTCTCTACAGCTGGTTCCATCATGGGCGGGTACCAAGAGTTGCCTCTCTCTGGTTGTACTGGTGCACTGAAGATCACAAGGCTTACTGGAAATACTGGTGTAATCATCTAATAAAGAGAAAATTACATTATTCTTTCAATAGAATTTTATTTATTTTTCCATAAAGAGAAAAAAAAAATTTAACAATAACAAGCTGTACATGTGGTATATCACTTCTATCTTTTAAGTATATCTCCTTTCAATATTTTACTATACTTAAGACATATTATTGTAATGGGAGAGATGGGCAGGGGAAAGGCAAGGAGGGTGGGTTAGAAGGGTAAAGGAATGGGTATATCCAAACCTAGGATAAAAACAGGAGTAAATGCTGTATAGTTCATTTTCTTAAAAAATAATGATGGCGGCCGTCACGTGTCTTTAAGTATCTTAAGAGAAATGAATATTCTGAATATTCATTTCTCTTAAGTGTCGGCACACGTGACCGCCGGTAGCAGCAGGAAGCCGGTGGCTGACACTGCGCGCTACTGAAGAGCACTCTGCGATGAACAGTCCCGGTGAGTATTCCGGCAGCTGTGCTCTGCTTGTGAGCAGCACAGGACGTCCCTGCCATGCGCAGCTTACAAGCATTAAGCAGCTGCTGGCACCGGATGAGGACGCTGTGAGGGAGCGCAGGGAAGGAAAGTGTAATGGTTTGTTTTTTTTAATCTTTTCTGATGGAGCCAATCATATCAGGATAAGGATGGGGCCAATCATACCAGGATAAGGATGGGACCATGCATACCAGGAACAGGATGGGGCCAATCATACCAGGATAAGGATGAGACCATGCATACCAGGACTGGGATGGGGCCAATCAAACCATGATAAAGATGGGGCCATGCATACCAGGATTGTGATGGGGCCAATCATACTAGGATAAGGATGAGGGGTCCATTCCTACCAGGATAGGGATGAGGGGGCCATTCCTATCAGGATAGGGATGAGGTGGCCATGCATACCAGGCTAGGGATGAGGAGGCATGCATACCAGGATGGTGATGAGGGCCATGCATATCAGGATAGGGCAAGGGGGCCATGCATATCAGGATAGGGATAAGGGGGCCATGCATATCAGGATAGGGATAAGGGGGCCATGCATATCAGGAAAGGGATGAGGGAGCCATGCATACCAGGATAGGGATGAGGGGCCATGTGTATCATGATGGGGATGAGGGAACCATATTTACCAGAATAGAGGATATTAAGTACAGAATTGACCACATTTTTTGCTTCAGTTTTTTTTCCCTAATTTCCTCCTCTAAAACCTAGGTGGGCCTTATAGTCCGAAAAATATGGTACTTCATTGAAAAAAAGGTTACCTTCCCTGTACATACAATGCCCGGTCCAACTGGGAGTGCTCGGACCTGAAATTCTTTCTATATATATGCCTGTGAGGCTGATAGTTCAGGTAAGGAGACCATTGGTCACTACGAGCATTGCAGTCCAAACTCAGACCATGAAACGTACCCATTTTAGTGTTCCTGTTTACTTACCAGGGTATAGTGGTACCCAACGGTGATACATTTTCCCAAATGCCTTAGCATTAAATGCAGAGCACTGATACTGTTTGAAGCTGGCAGATCCAGCTGGACAAAACTGAAGAGAAAGAACAAAATATTTTTTAGCTCTATGTTACAATCAGTGATATCTGGTCCTTGATATTCAGAGATTCGTACAAGAGATAAAGCACAATTTATCCATTATTTTGATAAAAAGTTATAATCTATTCACCTAATTATTACATATGACAAATAAAAATGAGCTGCCAGTTGTCAAAGAAGACATAATATGGTAGTTAGGAGAAAAATGCAAGAAGTTGATGATAGATTAAATTCTAAGATTTTTTTCAAATACACAATATATCATAACAAATCAGAAAATTTCCTTGAGTATTAGGGACGTAGAATTTACTTTCACAATGAAACGTGGCCAATGGCAAATTCAGCTGATTTATATTTTTTTATTTTAGTCCTGTGCACTAATTTCCTAGATTATGCAGAATTTTATTTTATTTTTTTAATGGCCTTCAGCTCAGTCTCGAGCCATGGTGTCTTGATGGATGAACGATCTGTGGGAAGATCGATCTTGTGCAAGCCTAAATAGGTCAACCAGGGTCTTTTTCCACAATTATCTTGATTTAATCAAGCCATTGGGTTGCTGGTCTTCCTCTTCTCTTTGTTCCTTCTACTCTTCCGACCACAATGTCCTTCTCCAGTGATTCCTCTCTTTGTATGAAGTGTGTGACGCTAGTCATACTCAAGGACAAGCCGTGAGGCAGAGTAGTCATGAATACTGGGGTCAAATACCAAGAGGGCTCATCATAAACAAAGGGGTAAGGCAAATGCATAGTCAAGTCACAGTACGAGGTCAGAATTCCAGGAAGGTAGCGGATCAAGACAAAGGAGCAAAGTAAACGGATGGTCAAAGGCAAGGTCCAAGGTCGGGCAACAAAGATCAAATACAGGAACATAGAGTACATAGCAAGTGCACACCACTTGAGCTAATCTACAACTAGAAGTAATTAGAGGCAGAGAGACAGCTAAATAGCTAGGTAATTACTCTGAACATGAGACACATGTAGGAAACTCCGACACGCCCTGGCCCTGATTGGACGACTGAACTGTCACTCAACACAATGACAGCTCAGCACATACCAGCTCTCGATTGGACAGCTGAGCTGTTCAGCATCGTACTAACAGCTCAGTACGCCCCTGCCCTAGACTGGACAGCTGAACTGTCACTCGCTGCATCCAGACACACTGATAGACAAAATCGTGACAATGTGTCCAAAGTAGGCAAGTCATAGCTTGGTGATTCTTGGTTCGAGTGACATGTCAGGCCAGATTTGATCCAAAATTGATTTGTTTGTTCTTCATGGTATTGATAACATGCTTCTTCACAGCACCACATTTCAAAGGAGTCGATTCTACTTCTGTCTTGTTTCTTTATCGTCCAGGTACAGCATCCATATGTTGCCACAGAAAAGACCAAATTATGTACGAGCCGTCTCTTCATCGCCAGTGAAATGTTCCTCGATTTGAAGACCTTGTCCAGTGACTTCATTGTTTATTTTTCCATAGCTATTCTGCTATTGACTAGGTACTGAGTAGGTGGAAGTCCTTTGCAACATCCAGTTTGTCATCATCCATCTCAAAAGTGTCCCAGTGATACCTGGCAGTAGTTAATATCTTTGCCTTCATTGTATTGAGTAGCAGTCCCATGCTTTCTTAAATTGTCGCTGTCTTTTTAACAACACTTTGTATAAATAAATAGCATAGTAATATAAAAACTTTGTAATATCTTATAAGAGAACTATGACTTTTTTCTCCATTTATGAGACACTTTAATCTCCACTTCACCCTGCCTCACAAACAGCTAAAATCCACTTTAGTCCTAATACGATCCCAGACTTTTGTTGTTTCAGATTACAGCAGGCTATGGAGGTTTATGGAGAAAAACAGAGTGGGAAGCGGAGTGAAATGAGGAGGCACAAACACATAGACCCATTCTCCTTTCTGGTATGTGTTTTATTTCACCCTAAAGCTGGATTCACAGTTACACTGTTCAGTACTGCTGTATAATGTCCTCCATGTTGCTGCTGCTTCTGATTATGTGCTAAATAAATACAGAAGAGGAGGAATCATGTGTGTGCTGTGTATGGGAGACATCATAGCAGCTAGTGTCACCCACTCCTCCGCCGCTGCCGCTTTCCCACCTCCACAGCCACAGCCGGACTATAGGTACATCCAGACTATAAGACGCACCCCCCACTTTCCTCCAAAATTTAAGGAAAAAAGTGCATCTTATAGCCTGAATAATACAGTAAATCATAATCCTACATCCTGCATGAAAAATCAGTCTGATTTTAAAACAATCTAGCATAAATTTGTACCATCTATTGACTTTGTACCAGAAATGGGCGCCAAAATTTTTGTGCATTTTTTTTTTTTACTCATTGTGTTGCAAATTAAGCCATGCCACTTTTCATTGAGGTCACGCCCGCTAGTGGGACAAGCCATAAAACGTGTTTAAAAAACATCATAAATACGGTAACAGCACATTTTTTGGTACAAATTAGCTTGATAAATATGCCCCATAGTATTAAAAGGTGGATATTTATTAAAAAAAAAAAAACTAATGCATACAAAAAAGCAGACAAGCTGCCACATTACAGAGGTTTTGGTACCGCACAGTTTGCTACTCTGTAAAAGGGGGAATTAATACAAAACATAGTCCACTACAAAGACCCTGCAGAAATGTATGGCGCGCCTTCAGGCTACACAAGTTTGTGAATGAGTTAGCCGTAGTTATGTGGTGTCCGGAGAATGATATATGAGTTTGGCAGGATTATACGTGGGTAATTACATGCTTTACGTGGAGTAATGACAGGGCGATGTGTGGATAATTACAGGCTTCTGCATCACAGTTCTGTAGTAAGTGTAATGTGTAGCAATCACATTACATTCGCTCATTCATTGTACCGGGTTACAATGATCATGTACAAATAGCTGTCTGCAGTTTACAAAGGACCCAGACTGTTTGCTTATTTAGTGATATATTCTGTAACTCCTGCACTGTAATATCACTCACATTTCAATATAACCACCCAACTTCCAAAATACTACTCTGCAGAAAAGTTTGGCACCTTACAAAAATAACTCACCAGGAATGCAGACCACGCTATGTATAGTTTATATGTGGTTGGACGGGTCATAAAATAAGTATACAGATATAAAGGGGCACATGACTGTCAGAATACATATGCATTTTCCATATTTTAAAGAGTCACTATTACCACTGAACTAGTGGGGCAATAATGGGTGAAAGCAAAACAGAACACTAGAGATTGGAGGGTACAGAGAGGGCGGAGAATGGAGGAGATAATAGATTCAATAAATAGATCAATAAATAAAAATCACACCTGCCAAGATCAATTATGATGATTGCCAAATGGGGTCAAATTGTGACCTACCACCTACAGCTTTCGTCAGAACTTGCATGCCACCTGTCTGCAATTCGGCTGTTTTTGCACAACAAAATTGAGTCCCTAAAATAACTACACAACAGCATGTTGCAAACAAATTCCACAAATGACACCAATGAGATCGGATGGAGACATCTATGACCAGCAATTTTCAAGTCTTGCCACAAATTTTCAATAGGATTTAGGTCTGGACTGTAACTGGACCGTTCACACACATGAATATGCTTTGATTTAAACCATCCACTGACACTCTGGCAGTATGTTTAGGGTATGTGTCCTGCTGGAAGGTGAACCTATGCCCCAGTCTCAAGTCTTTTGCAGCCTCTAACAGGCTTTTCTCGAGGTTTGCCCCGTACTTAGCTCCATCTGTCTTCCCATCAGCTCTGACTAGCTTGTCTGCCCCTGTTGAAGCAATCATAACCGCAGCATATCCTGCCACCCCATGGCTGATGGTGGGGATGGTGTTTTCAGGGTGATGGGCAGTGTTAGTTTTCCGTCACACATAACATTTTGCATTTAGCCCAAAAAGTTCTACGTTGGTCTCATCTGACCAGTGCACCTTCTTCCACATGCTAGCAGTATCCCATACATGTTTTTTTTCAAAATGCCTTTCTTCTTGCTGCTCTTCCATAAAGGCCAGATTTGTGGAGTATACAACTAGTAATTGTACTGTGGACACATTCTCCCACCCAAGCTCTGGATCTCTGCAGCTCCTTCAGAGTGATCACAGGCCTCTTAGCTGCTTCTTTAATTACTGCTCTCCTTGCTTGGGATGTAAGTTTAGGTGGATAGCCATGTTTTGGTATGTTTGCAGTTGTGCCATACTTCTTCCATTTTGGGATGAGGGATTGAACAATGCTCCGTGAGATGTTCAAAGCTTGGGCTATTGTTTTATACCCTTACCATGCTTTTCTATTCTCCACAACTTTATCCCTGACCTGTCTGGTGTGTTCTTTGATTTACTAATTGTATGACTTCTGGAGGCAATTAGTCACTCAGGATTTTAATTAGGAGCATCGGAACGGAATGGGGCTGAAAATAAATGCACCCTGCACCTTTCAGATTAAAAATTTTTAAATATTTAGAAAACCATGGATCATTTCATTTTCAATTCACAAATAGTTTCTAATTTGTGTTGGCATAGTACATAAATCCCAGTAAAATACAGTTATGTTTGCACGTTTTACATGAAAAATGTGGAAAAGTTTATGCAGTATGACTATTTTATATATATATATATATATATATATATATATATATATATATATATACACAGACAATGAATATATATATTGTGACAAAGTACTGAAGAAGAGATATGTATCACTAGGGTTATTAGCTTCAGTGATATGAACCTAGGAAAACGCTCAAGCACACTAAGTGCTGACTGAGAGGGGTTAATTGGCCTTGTTTAGGGGCTAGGTTTAGTGAACAACCAAAGAGTGAGTGGGAGAATGTTCAGCATATCTTTACCCCAGGGTGGAGTCCAGAGGGTGAATACATAGCCTTCTGGCTCATTTAGTGTTGGGTGTGCCCAGAGATCAGAGCTCCAGAACTGTGTTTGATGATAAGGAAAGATTAACCTTTTTTTTGTTTTGTTTCTTGAGCAGGTGATTTGTTTTGCTTTGTTTTCCCATCAGGCCACAGAGGCCATGGTTAGTTTGCTAAATGTGCACTGGTTTATGCAGTACCTCAATAAACCAGTGGAATATTTTATGAGACAGCATTCCTGTGTCTACCTCTACGTGCAGCCGAGTGAGCCGAACTACCACTATATATATTAATATACAAAGCCTTGAAAAAATATTCATACCCCGTGAATTTTTCCATATACTTATATATATATATGTATATGGAAAAGTTCACGGGGTACGAGTTTTATATATATATATATATATATATATACACACGTGTGTAAAACGTGTATAAAACTTCCACATATGTATATATATATTATATATATATATATATATATATATATATATAATTTTGGACATACCCTTGTTTAGCTTAAAAAAGCAAATGCTGCCTGAAAAACTATAAATATATAAGGAAGTTGCAGTTCATGAACCGTATGATGGTTTATATAAATACCATCAACAGTGTGGCTTATTAATGAATACATAATTTATTCAACTGAAGGTTTTTAGAGAAGAGTTAAATAAGTTCATAAAACCACAATTTATTCAATATAGGACTCCACTATGCATTGGTATTAAATGCCAAATAAACAAATATAATAAGAATAACAAATCAGTAAAAAGCAGGTTTGTTATTGTTTTAATCTAATAAAAGGGAAGATTATAAAAAAAATCATAAACACAACAGTATAAGATAATAGCGGTGCTACCGATCTGATATTGATTTTAGATTACGTCAGGTTATTAATTTATAGAATTGCCTTCACAATTTTCTTAGATGTTGGATCAGTGAACACAATGTTTACAGACACTTTTCTTCCATATTTGCTGTGCTTCTAGTGTTTTTCGACATCTGATTGCTGTACGGTGGCTAATGTAAGAGCACACCTTCCTGAATTCAACTAACCACATAAATGCACAGGGATCTGTGCTCAGCACTCTATAGAAGGATTTTTGCCATAATCCTTGTCAATTAATGAATGTCTTTTGCTTACCTGTTTCTGACACAGCTGATATTGTTTGGCCTGACCCCCACATACAGTGTTATCCAGTCCTGCAACTGTCTGGAGTCTGTGGAAGATAAGAGACATCTTCAGACCACAAAAGTAAGCAATAGTGATGAGCAAATAAGGTGTTATATGAGCATGCTCGGGTGCTAACCGAGTGTCTTCAGCATGCTTGAATAATATGTTCTAGTCCCCGCAGTTGCATGTCTCGCGGATGTTAAACAGGCGCAACACATGCAGGGATTGCCTAACAAACAGACAATCCCTGCATGTGTTGCGGCTGTTACGAGACAAGCAGCCGCGGGGACTAGAACATATTTTTCGAGCACGCCGAAGACACTCAGCACCGGAGAATGCTCAGATAACAACTTATTCGATCATCAGTAGTAAGCAACTGTCTTCATTCTGTGGAAAACTTGCTGCAGTTGAGTGGCTTGTGCTCCTGAACCCAAGATGCTGAAATCAAGGATGCCAGGGCCCCCCATACACATTGAATGAAGGTCGGTCAGAGTCGGACCCACTGGTTTCAGGTGAATTGGCCTGCCGTCTAATATGTATGGGGGCCGCAGGACTCTCCCCCAACAGATAATGTTGGAGGGGAAAAGTATTGCGCACTTGGAATTTCAAACCCCCGATCCTTCCTTCTGTCTCAGGGGAAAGTAAGCCGCTGCCAGAGGAGTCTGGCAGCAGCTTTCTCCACTTTCCACAGGAACGTCCACAGGAACGCTCGTCTGAGCTGAGAACTCATGAGTATGGTGGAGTCGGTAGAGGTAGCGGCTGCTGAATGAACATTTGGCCGACAGTTTAGACTATGGGGACATTTTTGATTGATGATTATAGTATGGAGTTGAATAAAATGTCTATGATCAGGTTAGATGACAGTATAGTAATTAATACACAATAGATTAAAAAAAAATGCAGCAGAAAACCCTGGTCAGCTTGTGATTGTCATCACTGGACTAATCATAGAGGTACCATGCAATGTATCTATACTCACCTGTAGCACTTACAGAAGAGCATCCAGCTTTATTTTCTGATTGTGTTTAAAGCCATTGCATTAGTTTAGATATTTTTTTTGTTTATTTTATTTTTTTACTTTCAGAAATACACCACTCTTGTTTGGGGACTGCATCTGGTATTGCAGGTTTTCCTCTTTCACTAATGGGTAACTTAAAGGGAATCTGTCACCAGGTTTTTGTTATGTTGTCTGAGAGCGAAGACATGTGAGAGAATTGTTTAAAGGGAACATGTCACGTGAAAAAAACGCTATTAACCTGCAGATATGAGGTTAATCTGTAAGTTAATAGCATTGTGGACCTGTCCGCCACTTAAGACCCTCAATGCCGGAAGGAAATGAACAGTATTCCTCCCGGAAGGGGTGTAACGACTGCAACCGAGCCCGTACGGGTGGGGGCCCGCCAACGCCAATCGACACTTCAACTGGATGTGCGTCCTCGGACAATATTCAAAAAAGGAGCCATGACTGGGGACATTATTACAGGATGGGGGCCAGGATAGAGGACATTATTACAGGACTGAGGCCAGAAAAGGGGTCATTAGTACAGGATGGGGGACATTATTATAGAATGAGGCCAGGATAGGGGACATTATTACAGGATGGGGATGTAATTACTGTATGGGGGGCCAGATTGAGGAATATACCTTATTAGTTTGTGGTGTTAAATGTGGGACATACAGTAGGCCAATTATGGGACAATATTACTGTATGGAGGCCAGAATGGAGGACACTATTACTTCACAATGGAAGACATTAATAATATTCCCCATTGGGGTCCAAGAATTATTAATTTATGGAGTCATAATATATGGGATGTTCCAACTGTATCAAGACAAAAAAAGTGGTCGCTATTACTGTGTAGGAGCAGAAATGGTGTACATTACAAATTTATTGTTGCCAATGGGTAAGGGGGCATTACTCTTGTATTTCAGCACAAAAATAGATTATTTTGATATTAGGGCATAAAAAGGAATATTACTATTGCACAGGGGCCACAAAAGGGAACATAAAGGGGCCACAGAGAGAGGGATATTTCTACTGTTAGGGGCTCACAAAGGGAGACGTCACTACTGTAATGGATTTTATGTTTGCAGATACGTGGAAAGTACTGTAAGGGCTCATACTCACTGGTGCCGAAAACAGATGATATTCAGACGAAAAAAAATCGGATTCAAATCTGACCAATGTTATTCAATAGGGAGTTCTCATTTGCGATTTTTTTCTCATCAGAAATTGGTGTGAGAAAAAAATCGCAGCATGCTGCGATTTGATGCGATTTTGGCATGATAATCGCCAATGCAAGTCAATGGGTGCAAGAAATCATCGCACAGCACTCGTCCCATGCAAGTGCTGTCCGATTTATACGCACCAGTCTCCTTTGAAAAGCCGGCAATTCATCCCCGGCTACTGTAAAATCACACTGACAGCTCACAAAACACTAGATACATACACATAAAATACATATATATATATATGCATGTCATTGTGACACATATATATATATTTATAGTTCATACACTTCTACATACTGTAATAGCCGCTAATTCAATTGCCGGCTTTTGTGAAATCACAGAAGCCGACATGAAATGATACATTGTTTACACACAGTTAACCATGTCATTTCATGTATTTTGATATATGGTTTTAACTTACAATGACATAAGTGTATGTGTGCAAAATTTCAGACATGTAGGGGTTAATTAAAGGTGTAAATTCGTTGAAAAAAAATGCGTGGGCTCCCGCTGTATTTTCTCCACCAGACAGACAAAGCAAGCGAGTGGGGGCAGATAATAATAGCCTAGGGAGGGTACATTTTTTTTGTGCCCCCCCTGGCTACTAACATCTGCCCCCAGACACCCCAGAAAGGGCAAATCTCTAATTAGCATTAGCCCTTTCTGGCACTTTGCCCGTCTATTCCCATTGCCCTGTAGCGGTGGCGAATGGGTTAATAAGGGGTTAAAACCACCTTGCAATTGAAAGGTGACTTTAAGCCAGGTTAATAATTGAGAGCTGTCAATTAGACAACTATCAATTATTAATCATATTATATGAAAGAAAAATCAAACACACACACTTTAATAAAAAAGAAGTTTAATGAAATAATCAAACAGTTTTTGACCATATTTTATTTTCCTGCTAAAACCATTTCCTGTAATAAAAATAAAATAAAAAAGCAAAATTATTCTTACCAATCCGATGCACAGTCAGGTCCCACGCTGTAATCCATCAGAAAGGGTTAACAGGTTACAGCTAGCAGGCAGCTAATGCATGGTGCGATTTAAAATCGCATGCAAATCGCATGACATTTTACTAGAATCGTACCGTTTTTTCCGTCCAGAAAACGGACCGATTTTTTTCCAGCCAGTGAGTATGAGCCCTTACTGTGTAAGTTACTACTGCACTTCTCTTCTTCATCTGGTCCAGCATAGAAGCCGGGGGGAAAAAGTGCTGATGACGTAGAAGTGCTCAATCATAGATGTGTGTGTTATTTTCTGCAGAGATGAGTCATGGCTGGAAGAAATCATAGCAGTCTGTGCCGGATGAATAAGAAATGTGAAAATGAATTGGAGGCGTTACTGGTTAGACAGTGGATGTAAAAGGTATCAACCACTGAGGACTCTCAATTCTAAATATTTTCGGATTTACTACGTACATTATATGATATACAGAAACCTTGTGTATAATGTCTTTGCTGGTAATATTAGTGTTAGTACAGTGGTTTTTGATAATTATGAGTATTGTGCTATTATACAGTTACTATATTGTGGTTATATGTGGTCCAATCATGGTGTGGCGGTATTTTTCCTTTATAAGTCAATCATCATGGATATCTCATACATAAATTTGATATGCAAATATTTAGCATATGATTAGTTATGCAGATTCTTGTCATGTCACTACATTGTTACTGTTTTGCTCCTAAAAATCTAAATCTTAACTTTTATTATTTTGTTAGTATTTTGTAAATCGACCTTTGGCTATCAGCACTGCCTGCCTCCTTCAGGGCAGCTCTCGATCAGTTTCAAACATGTGTTGGCTGACATTTGATCTCACATCTCTTCTACACATTCCCAAAATTGGTTCATACTGATCGACTCACTTGGGTATGTATACAGCTTTTTCTTCAATTCTACCACAAGTGTTTGAGTTAAGGTCTGGGGACTGTAGGGGCCAATCCAACACCTCTACTTCATTGTCATTGAACCATTTCTTTGCCTATTTCCACATATGCTTTGGGTCGTTGTCCTGCTGGACACTATTTTGTCCTTTTCTTATCCATAGTACTCGAGTGTACCGTACAAAGTAACTTATCTTGTAGGATGCTCACATATAGCTCAGCATTGAGACCACCATTGATCCTTGTCAAGTATCCAACGCCTTTGGCTGTGAAACAATCCCATATCATCAGGCTTCCTGTACCGAACTTGACAGTTCCTTCAATTTCTCAATCCATTAGCCCCTTTTTCCCTTGTTTCCTGAAAATTAGAGCTGTGAAAACGCTAAGGGCGAAACAAGTGTCGGGGCGAGGGGGGAACCGCTGGGCCACCTATACTCTCTGCCTATTCACTTGGTGCTTGTTTTCACAAATCTAATTTTCAGCCAATATATGTTTATTATATGGATAACACTCTGATAGGACTTATATACTTAGATGAGCGGAAATGTGGATTTGGGTATGAGTATTGTAAGATGCCGATAGGCACTATATCACATTATTAGCTATTAATTCCTCATCCTAGTTATCCCAGTGTTCACACCTTTTTATTGGTTTATATCTAATTCTTTTCAACTTTAAGCCTCTTCTAGCACATGGCACTTTGATTGTTTTGGGTAGGTAGTTTAGGTTCCCCTGGGTATTTTGTTGTACAAATGATTTGTGTCCTTTATCATTTTAAATATTTATTAACAAATGTTAAATTTTAATCTGAATTTTGGTTCTCTTCGTTCAGCCTGCTGTTTAATTGCAACAGGGCTTTATGTGGTTCTAGTTTAATGCACAGGTCAATTAACATGGTAAGACTAAAGGCACTGTCGCACTTAGCGATCGCACTAGCGATCACGACAACGACCCGACCTGGCGAGATCACTAGTGCGATCGCTATGTGGTCGCTAGTTCGCTTCCAAACACAAAGATCTCATCAGAGATCAGCGATCTGTATAACGACCTCTGCGGTCGTTGGGAAAACCTAGTCCCACCTGCGACGCTGGTAAAGTCATTCATAAAGGGTGTCACACTCAGCGATTCAGGCTCACCAGCGGGACACCAACGACCAAAAAACGGCTCAGAACGTTCATAAGCGATCAGCGACATCTCAGCAGGGGCCACATCGCTGCTACATGTCACACACAGCTGCGTCGCTAACGAGATCGCTACTGCGTCATAAAATTGCTGACTCTTTAGCGATCTCGTTAGCAATCTCGCTTAGTGTGACAGTACCTTAAGAAGAGCAACAAGACACAAGGTCATATGGCATCAGCAAGGTCTCTCCTAGGTAAAGATATCAAAGACTGAGGTTTCAAGATTTAGAATCAAGCTCTTTTGAGAAGCACCAAGAAAGAGCAATGATGGCAGTAGAGGCCAAAGAAACTTTGCAGCAGATGAAAGACATGCATGCTTATATAAATTCAAAATCAGAAGACTTCCAGCAGTGCCATCAGCTCAGAACTAGCAGCAACCAGCTACATCCGTCTACTGTTAGGAGAAGTCTACCCAGAAGTTTTGAGTTAATAGTATGCTCCTGTTTCGGGGAGGTGCTGTGGGGGGTCTTTTTTGGTGCTATAGCCCCGTCATCATTCTGAGCTTAAATAACAGGTCACTGAACCCTCAGCGACCTGCCTCCTACTTTAAATACGATGCCTGTGCAGTTAATATTATGATCTTTAAATTTGTCTCCAGCAAAATGGCGCCGGCGCATGCGCAGTAGAATCTATCGGCAAGTGATGCTCTCAATCTGCGCCTGTGCCACCCACTGTATACCGAGGACCAGTGCGGGAGCACACACAAGAAGAGGATATCATCACCCCTGAACCTAGGAATGCAGTGCACACAGTATGCAGCAACGATATCCTCTTCTTGTGAGCGCGCCCGCAATGGTCCTCGGTACACATTGGGCAGCACATGCGCAGATTGAGAGCATCACTTGCCGATAGATGCCACTGTGCTTGTGCCACCGGCTCCATTTTGTTAAAAAAAATGTTATTTTTCCAAGGTAACAATATTAACTGCATTAGCGCCGTATTTAAACTAGGAAGCAGGTCACTGTAGGTTCAGTGGAGAATGATGACGATGAGGCCAGAGCACCAAAAAAAGCCCCGCCCACAGGCCCTCCCCAAAGCACGAGAATCTCATTAACTCAAAACTTCAAACACAGATTAAACAAGAACTACCAGATGGATTTTTTCAACCCAGGTATCATTTTAATCAGTGTAACAGCGTCGACCTGACACTGTCTGTGGTTTACTAAGCAAAATCCTGATGACAGGTTCTCTTTAAGAGAAAGAAAAAAAAACATTCATCATTAAAATAGGAACCAAAATCCATTATATGGAGGCAGCATTGCAAATATAACTAGAGTAGTAATGTAAGATCACCTACCGCTGACGTAAGCAGTGCCTTTCTCGAGACATTACTCCACCTCCACAGGTTCGAGAGCACGTAGACCACGAACTCCATTCTCCCCACCATTCGGTCACATCTTCATCCCACACCTCACTGCTGTCCTGACAAGACCAGAGAACGTCAGCAAAGAGAACAGCTCCGCTAGGCTACAAAATTACTAATTGTTTGTTACTATTAAGTAACGTAATTTATAACGAAAAGTGTGATATCACAAATCCAAATACTGAAAGGAAACACAATAAAAACCTGATACAAACCTTGTAACGCCTTGATGTAATTGTGAAATAGATGCATTTTTTATAGTCTTCATCTTTTAAAAGAACATTCCCAATTTGCAGAGTGACAGTTGCAGAGGCAACCATGTGATGCCAAGGTATCAAACACATATCAAATCGTCATTACTAAGACCCATAAGGAACTGGCTAATTTAACAAAGAAATTGGGTTGTATCCTGATTAAGGTGGTGATAAAATGCGGTTCCGCTCACCTGGTGGGATTGAGTGAGATACAACACTTACTGCTCCACTGGCTGGCATGTCCAATGTGGTAATGCAGGTAGTTTGGAGATAGGGGGTGACCTGAGCTGCTGGTGTGTATCCAAATCAAGGTGTCAAAATCAGGCAAAGGTTTTTTTTAGTGCAGCTTATTCTCAACGCGTTTCGAGGTATTCCAGCTTCTTCTTTAGGTTCTCCTCTGGTTCTCCTGAAGAAGTTGGAATACTTCGAAACGTGTAGAGAATAAACTGCAGTACCAATACTTTTGCCTGACTCCACAGCAGTAACGCAGGTTACCCGCTATCTCCAAACTACCTGTATTGAGACACATACACAATATCTGACGAGTGCCAGATAGTTGTCCCAGCAAATGTCCCACCTGATGTGCAGCACTGACAACCCATCAGAGGCAAGAGAATGGAGCTCCACAACGATTGTGGCGAGTCACAGGCAATATGCTAGGAGGGACAGTTGCAGAGGCAACCATGGGTATCATACACATATCCTATTTTAATTAATAAGACAAATGCAGGACACCTGATGGCTGCCAGATAGTTGTCCTATTTCAGTGTCTATTAATTGTCCCGCCTGAGAACTGTGCTGCACAACCCCTACGAACAACTTAATTGTCCCGCCTGAGAACTGTGCTGCACAACCCCTACGAACAACAACTTGTCTCCGCCAGGAGGAACGTTCCCCCTTAGACTCCCTATATAAAAACACTTGAAGTTACATGTTCATTCCGCACAGGGATAGACTTATTCTATGCAGCTACTGTATACTGGGTCCCAGAACACAAGAGACCCCAGTACCATCTTATAAAAAATATCATGTCGCATTACGCATGGGTTGCAAAACAAAATAAAAAGATGGGACATCACTGAAGAACCTAATCCATAATGTATACATCATTTGTATGTTATAGGGGCGGCCATATTGGGTCCCTTTGGTACTTCTATGTGCCCTCCATGCCGTATGGATTATGCAGAACAGCTATTGACTGTTATCCAATGGTAAAACCAATGCGAACGGCTCACGTACACAAGGGTCAATTCTTGATTGCAACAGTCGAACGGTCCAGTTTCCCTCCAGACATTACCACGTCTAAGAAGAAAGAATTTCACCGGCACCATCTTTAATTTGCGCCTCTACATATCAAGCCATTTGAAATAGACCCCTACGTGAATTCACCCATCATTTTAAAAAAATATTTAGACTTGAGAGTCCTCAGTGGTTGATACCTTTTAATGGCTAACTGAAAAGATGGTAACAAATTGCAAGCTTTCGAGACTACGCAGGTCTCTTCATCAGGCAAAGACTAATACAAAATCTGAAGAATCACATATTTATACACAAGAGGACACAGGAATAATGCAATAGGTAAGACAGGTGACGTGAAGCAGAACTGTCATTATGGCAGAAGGATGAACATAAATATGACTAGTTCATAGATAAGGAGTGAAAGTTTTATTACCCTCTGATTGGGGTCTGGTATTGTGTTGTGATGACCCTAAAAGGTCAGGGAGGCAGATTCCTTAATTGTTGTAGAAAGACATAAAACTCTGGGATATATTCATCCAGCACTAAAGGGTATGCCACTGAAAATATCGCTAACGGATCGCTAAAAAACGTCATATTTAGCGATCCGTTAGCGATGTTGTCAGTGCGGCAGCTGCAGTGACGAGCTTCCTGCTGTGATCTCGCTCGTCGCTGGAATCGTTCCGGACCTATTCTCGTCGGCGCTCCGCTGGTAAGTATATATCGTAGTGTGGCACCTTTTCTAGCGATTTAGCGGTATTTTTGTACCGCTAAGTCGTTAAGAAGATCGCTAACGGCGATAGCGTCGTTAACTATATCGCTAAATGTGGCGCACTTAGGATATAGAACAATCCGCTAGCGATCGCATTAGTATGCTCGTTATCGTGATCGCTAGCGGGATTGTTTAGTGTGGCAGTACCTTAAGAGTGTCAAGGTCATCATAGTTTATATTCCAGACTTTCTATCCTTCTCAGATTTGAAGTTGATTTTAATATAGTCTAACTTCAATCTGAGAAGGATAGAAAAGTCTGGGAATATAAACTTATGATGACCTTTGACACTCTTAGTGCTGGGATGAATATATCCCAGAGTTTTATGTCTTTCTACAACAATTAAGGAATCTGCTTCCCTGACCTTTTAGGGTCATCACAACACAATACCAGACCCCAATCAGAGGGTAATAAAACTTTCACTCCTTATCTATGAACTAGTCATATTTATGTTCATCCTTCTGCCATAATGACAGTTCTGCTTCACGTCACCTGTCTTACCTATTGCATTATTCCTGTGTCCTCTTGTGTATAAATATGTGATTCTTCAGCTTTTGTTTTAGTCTTTGCCTGATGAAGAGACCTGCGTAGTCTCGAAAGCTTGCAATTTGTTACCATCTTTTCAGTTAGCCATTAAAAGGTATCAACCACTGAGGACTCTCAACTCTAAATATTTTTCTATCTACTGGCTAACACGGTACGAAGATACACATCTTACCCATCATTTTATTCATTGAGCCTGACCTATAGAAAACATTTCAGTTTGAGATCACAAAGTAACTTCATAATCCAAGTAGGGTCTGTAACAAACCATCGTTACAGCTCTTGGATGGAGACCCTCACAAAGAACCCAACCCAACCTATAGCTCTTTTCTTCTGCTGCTTTCATGGTGGAAAGAAACTGAGACATCCATAAGACATGCCAAGAATTTAGAAAACAATTTATAGGAGCCTGCGAGACGATAACACACTGGATTCCCAGAAAGAACATAATATTAAGATTCGTTTTAGAGGTAAGGAAAAAAGCTCTCTAAGTGTAGGTCATCTGTCTTCTCCCTTTTCTCTTCCTCCACTACCCCCAGGCCTGGTGGTGTTAGAAGCTGTAAACCTCTCCTCTAGCAAAAGCGTTTGATCTCCTACTTAAAAGGGACGCCAGCAGAGTTAGAGGTTCCACCCCTGGAGTGCTGGAGGGGCAAGAGCAGAAGGAAAGGATTAAGAAGATGGTGTGAAGTGATAGATGGGGGATGAGAAAAAAAAAATGAAAAAGATGCTTAGTAAATGCTGACAGATGAAGCACCGTTGCCACAGCTGGATTATGGGTGCTCCTTCCAAAATAATGAAGAAAAGTGAAATATTTAATGTTAATAAAAATGAGAAAGAGTTAATGCATGCATCTTCAGTGCAAAGAAGCTGAAATCGAAGGGGGGGTAAGGGCGGGGGGCTGCAAAAAAAAAAAAAAAAGTCATGTGACTTCTATGCCAAGGGTAACCTGAGGTCTCACAATTCACAAACCACTGATTTTGCAAATTCCATCATGATTTTGCACATCATATAAGAATGAATATCGCGTGGCTCAATAGTGCAGAACCTGAAACACTGCTGCCCCCCCGGCCAAAAGAGTAATTTTCTCTTTTTAATGAATGTAATTTACATGGTTTCTGAGGAATAGACGTACATACTGCTCCGAAGTGATTAGTGTTGTCATTTCAGGAGAGAACCCCCATTACTTCTGTGCTGGAAACAGGTGAAGTGTGAACATCCAGAGAGGGGTTAAATGTAATTCATGCATAGTAAAGAAAAACCACCAAAAATAATAAAAAAAAAAATTCAAATTCAAAAAAATATTTTAAAAAAATCAGAATATTGAAGAGAGCAAATGTAGTACAACAGAGGACAAGATTGAAGATTTTCAGCGCAAAATGCGTCTAATGGCACGAAAACTCCAATGTGATTGAATTATGTGCATCTTATTCTGAAACATTCTAATGCCCGGTTCCCAAGTAGCATAAATAGTGCAGTTTTTTGTGCAGAAAATATTCTGCATTTACCCATCTAAGTACAGTGGATGTGATTTTACAAAAAAATCCCAAAAAACTGCATTTTTTTTCCATAGGCTTCGATGGGAAGCAAAGAAAATATATGTAGAAAACAAAGTTGCATTTTTAAGTGAAGAGTCAAAGCTTTTCTGCACTAAAAAATATGCACCAAAAACGTATCAAATAAATGGGAAATCAAATGAAAAGTAGCAAAAACGTAATAATCAGTGATTTTTTATTGCATATTTTGGTACAAACACCTGCTGAAAACATGAGGATAAAAAGCGTCAGAAGCAAAATGCATCATTTATGCTATGTGTGAACATGGCTGTTTCTACTAACATTATCCAAACCTGCCAATTTTAGATGGAACAACCGACCATATAATGTTAATTTGGTAGATGTCAGGGAGAAATAGAATCAGGCATGCTGAAATCCAATATGCCCAATGTTTTATTCTCAAGGTGGATAAATCACCACTAGGAGATTAAATGGAGCCGCAGGTCATAGATGCAGTCTGCGTCAAGTGACAAGGCCCCATGCACACTTTGCGGATTCACTTGCGTTTTCTTTCCCGCGGATTTACTGCGGTTTTGGCGCGGTTTTTAGTGCGGATTTGCCCTGTGGTTTTACACCTATAATGGAATAGGTGTAAAACCGCAGCGGAATCCGCACAAAGAATTGACATGCTGCGGTTTTGAAACCGCACCCAATCCGCGCGGAAAATTCTGCAGCGTGTGCACAGCTTTTTTTTTTTTTCCCTTCACTAACATTGTACTGTACATGGCGTGCAGTTCCGCAGCGATTCCGCAGCGCAAAAACCGCTGCAGAACCGCATGAAAAACCGCAAAGTGTGCATGGGGCCTGGGGTCACACGACCGTTTTCTCCACATCCAAGAAAAATGGTCCAGTTATTCTGATCAGAGTTTTTCCAGTTATTCTGATAAGAGTTTGATCTGTGATGCGTCAGTTTTTCTAGAACTTGGAGAGAAAAAAAAGTTTCTCCACCTTCTCCATTCTGTCAGTCCATGAAAATCATTATCAAAATGGGTGATGACATTTGTGCAAGAACTGCCATTCCTACCCAACGATGCATCCAGGTTTTTGAGGGCGAAAGAGTCTCAGTGGGCCCCCGTCCCTCCTTTAACACATACCACGATTTAAGAGACCCCCGTAGAACTTACCATATAAGAGACCCCCCTTCATAACATACCATATGAGACCCTGCATCCTACCTTTTACAGCTAACCATATCTTTTCCTGATTGAAAAGTGCAACTTGGAAGCCATGACCTCCATTTCCAACTCTAGTTGGATCACCATGTTAAGGGCTCATTCACACCACCGTATTTTCGGTCTGAGCGCTGTCTGTGAAAAGAAAAACACACCGTACTGGGACCAATGATATTCAATGGCCCAGTGAATATGAATTTTTTTTTCACTGACCGAATCTGAGTGTGAAAAAAATCCCAGCACGCGCTAGTATCTTCCCTAAATCAGACGAGACTCGCCCATTCAAATATCAAGAAAAATCGGATGCCGTACGGCGCCACATGATAACATCCGATTTTTACAGATACACTGCAATTCTGTAACATAGGAAACTGTAAATGATTAATAGCTGCTGCTGTAAAAAAAAAAAAACGATTGTACGTGAATGATAAATGAGAAAAAAATTGGCCAAGTTTTCTGGATGAAACTCTAAACAATTTTTTCTAAAAAAAAATCCTAAATGTCATATTTTTGAATAGTGACCCTGATTCCAGTGATTGTATCACTTAGTTACTGGGTTAAGCAGTTGTGATAGATCTAGCAGAGCTCAGAACTCTGACCATTACCACACCACAGCTTTCTGTGTACACTGAATAGTGACAGCTGCTAGTCAATGGTGAGGGCGTGCTTGGACCAGGAGGCACAAGGCAGTTAGTCCGGCAGTACGAAAAACACTTTATCTCCTGCTCTTAAAGAAGTCGTCCACTACTTGGATAACCCCTTCTCATACCCCTCGCTTGGCCCAGATAAAATAATTTAGACCCTTCTTGATCTAAATGTTTGGCCCCGATAAAATAATAAAGCTTTTACTCACCTCCTGTGCCGGCGCCATTCCAGCGGTGTCGGCACTCGGCACTCATGGTTCCGGAGCTCTCATGCGGTTGCTGTGACACGTGACCCTGGCGTCCAATCAGCACTGGCGTCACTGTCCCCGCCTCCTGAAGAATTGAACATGAACAGGAAGTCAGAGATCGGCTGCAGCCCAGACTTCCTCCACATGTTCAATCCGACAAAAGGAGGGGAAAGTGACGCCATCATTGATTGGTCGCTGGGATCACATGTCACAACAATCGCAAGACCGCGAGTGCCAACACCGCAGGAATGGCGCCGGCACGGGAGGTGAGTATAAGCTTTTTTATTTTATGGGAGCCAGCCATTTAGATCAAGAAGGGGTTGTCTTAGTAGTGGATAACCCCTTTAAAACAGTTATTGTATTGAAAGAATAGCACACAGCCTAATAAGTGACACATCACTGAATTTATTGTCTCGGACCCTACCTCAGAACTAGGGTCTGGGACTTATCTGGAGTCATATGTAAACCACTTCTATAGTTATGAAGTTCTACTAAATTATTAGTACAAGCAACTCATTGATATTATCAAAGTATGTGACTTATGGAATCTATGGAAACTCAAGAGAATAGAACAGCACTACACTAGAAAAGCCATTGACTTTGGTGATGCTATAAGGCCCCGTTCACACCTATGTGAATGGCTTTGTGCAACCCCATTCACATGCACTGGAATCTCTCAGCATGGACATTCATCTGTGCTGCTGCAAAAAATGCACTGCGGAAACATGTTACATATTTTCATAGATCTCACATGGAAAGGCTAAAGAATATTCCTAGTGACCGACGATACCGCTATCCAAAAAACACTGAATGCAGTAATCAGCTGTGTGCACACTTAGTCCCCAATTTATCAAGCAGTTTTGGCAAATTTTATGGAGTAAAACTGCTTGAAATATCCTAAAATGTTGCCTCAACTCATAATTGCGCAAATTTTTTGCCATTTTTATCATTTTCCCTCCAATCCTAGACAGCTTTGCCTACTTTATAAAAAGATTTTAGCTGAGAGGAAGCGTGGCCAATCATGGCCAACAAATCCATCATAACGTAAGCCAAAATAGTGGATAAATTGCAAGAAAAATGTCCACTGGTCCCTAACTAGAATATTTCTTGCGCTGACAAGTGACTGCTAAAAAATGCACTAAATTCATTAAAAGGTGCACACACACCTCTAAAAGTAATCCTCCTTTTATTTTTTTTTTTTGAATCAATAGTACACAGACAAATATGACTCTCTGAAATATATCTTATCAGTCAAATAAGCTTTTTTTCTTTTCCTGAATTATTCTTTCATGCTCAATTCATGGGTAACATTTGTGTCCAGTGAAATCACATTTTGGCATTACTGAGATAGGAGATGACAGTTGGAGCTTATAAAATTCTATGTGGATGGGAGGAGCTAGAGGAAGACACCGTTACTGTTCTCCATGGAACTTTATGAGCACCAACTGTCATCTCCAATTTCAGTAATAGGAAAATCTGTATTCACTGAAGAAAGATTTTTCCCATGAATGAAGAATCAAAAATCAGTCCAGGAGGAGGAAGAATTGGATATGTCTGATAATATATAGCGCAGACTTTCTCATATACTGGTGTCCTACTGATTTATGAAATAAAAATTAAAGTGATGGCTACTATTTAACGAGATTATTTTTATTTTATAAATCAATAGCACACATGAAAGAAAATAACTAACTTTGTAATATGTCTTATCAGAGAAATCTATTTATTTCTTCTTTCTCAATTCCTAGGTAAAATCTGTATTCAGTGAAGGCAGGTGGTGACATTACTGAGACAGGAGATGACAGTTGGTGCTGATAAGATTCTATGTAGAGGGAGGAGCTAGAGGCGGAGCTCCTCCCTCCTCCATAGCATCTTAGAAAAACCAATTGTCATCTCCCATCTCAGTAATTTAAAAAGCAGCGTTCTTATTCTCTATATATTTCCATGATCAATATTATTAATGTGGCTATAAAATTTACTTAATTCACATCTCGGGGTATCATTTATGGCTATGTGAGTGTTTGGTGAACTAGTTCACCGGGCATATGTTGTGACATTTTGGCTAGCCCTCGAGTGGAGGATCAGCAGCCGCTCAATCTGGACATCCACCATAGAAACCCAAACACTACCCTCAGATATCTAAAGGCAGATTCTCTAGAAAACACATGTTGGAATAAATCAGACAGGTGTCAACATAGTGTAGATGACAGATAGATGGATAGATAGATAGATAGATAGATAGATAGATAGATAGATAGATAGATAGATAGATAGATAGATAGATAGATAGATAGATAGATAGATAGGTAGAATATAAATATAGTTGGCTAGATAGTGTGGCCTGATATAATTACATACTATACATATATATAAACAGTCAGTGTACTATATACGGCCATATCATTCTAGGCTCTTACTGAGCAGACACATGGCTGTATAAATAACACTCGGCATGTGCTTTATAATATATCATGTCATACTCTGCTTGTGATGATCCATCCTCAGCTGTAGATGCTATATCTACTCATTGTACCATTCTTGTATAAATGTCCACTACAGAGAAATGAATAGAAATATGGACAAAATATAGATATAATAGATACAAAGATAGATAGATAATAGATAGATAGATAGATAGATAGATAGATAGATAGATAGATAGACAATTGATAGATAATACAGGAGATAGAGAGATAGATGATAGATAGATAAATTAGATAGATAGATAGATAATAGACAGATAACTAGATAATAGATAGATGATAGATAGATAGATAGATAGATCAATTGATAGATAATACAGGAGATAGAGAGATAGATGATAGATAGATAAATAGATAGATAGATAGATAATAGACAGATAACTAGATAATAGATAGATGATAGATAGATAGATAGATAGATAGATAGATAGATAGATAGATAGATAGATAGATAGATAGACAATTGATAGATAATACAGGAGATAGAGAGATAGATGATAGATAGATAAATAGATAGATAGATAATAGACAGATAACTAGATAATATATAGATGATAGATAGATAGATAGATAGATAGATAGATAGATAGATAGATAGATAGATAGATAGATAGATAGATAGACAATTGATAGATAATACAGGAGATAGAGAGATAGATGATAGATAGATAAATAGATAGATAGATAATAGACAGATAACTAGATGATAGATAGATGATAGATAGATAGATAGATAGATAGAGATAGATAGATAGATAGATAGATAGATAGATAGATAATAGAGAGATGATAGATAGATAGATAGATAGATAGATAGATAGATAGATAGATAGATAGATAGATAGATAGATAGATAATAGATAGATACATAATAGTTAGATATGGGATAGATAATAGATAGATAATAAATAGATAAATAGATAGATAATAGATAATAGATAGATAGATAGATAGATAGATAGATAGATAGATAGATAGATAGATAGATAGATAGATAGATAGATAGATAGATAGATAGATAGATATAGATAGATAGATAGATAGATAGGATAATAGATAGATGATGATAATAGATAGATGAGATAATAGATAGATAGATGATAGATAATAGATGATGGATAATAGATAGATGATGGATAATAGATAGATGATGGATAATAGATAGATGATGGATAATAGATAGATGAGGATAATAGATAGATGATGGATAATAGATAGATGATAGATATGATAGATAGATAGATAGATTAGATAGATAGATAGATAGATAGATAGATTAGATAGATAGATAGATAGATAATGGACAGTCTCCCCACTGCCGGACTGCGGGCAGCGGCAGCGGTCTCTGCCCTCCTCCGTGCTCCGGGCCGGGCGGGCACTGTTGGAGGCTGTTACCTTAGAGGTGGAGGCTCCGGGGCTCCGGCACAACAGGACGAGCAGCAGGATGAGCCCGGGGGGGCGGCGGCGCGGTGCACACATCCCTGTACGGCAGCGGCGGCAGGAAAAGCCTCGGGACCGGCTGGGGCTGCCCGCTCCCTCCCCGCATGGCCAAGTAATTACAGGCTCTGAGCTGTGTGAGGCTGGGGGAGCTCCGAGCCGGGACAGGGGGAGGGGTGAGGGGCACAGGAGGGACAGGGAGAGGGGAAGAAGACAGGGGTCAGGGGAGGGAGAGGGGTGCCAGATAGGGACCGGGGGAGGGGGCCATAGAGAAGCCTCACCCCGGGGTCACTCATCTTATGCAGAATATTTAGATTATTGATTCCTGTATTGCCAGAGCACTATGTTTTTCTGAAAAATATTTAGACTTGAGAGTCCTCAGTGGTTGATACCTTTTAATGGCTAACTGAAAAGATGGTAACAAATTGCAGATTTCCAGACTACTCAGGTCTCTTCATCAGGCAAAGACTAAAACAAAAAGCTGAAGAATCACATATTTATACACAAGAGGACACAAATGTTTTTCTATTTTCTGGGCAGCTATGGTTATTGCCTATATCAGGGTTTATCATCATAAATGTATGCTTGTACTGCTGAGAATCCCTCCAGTAATCCCGAGAACGGGGGTCCTAAAGTCCCCTGTGTGACTGGCGCAGCAGTGTGTATGTGAGACCACCGCCACATTCCCTTCTGTGGGGCAGTGATTAAGTCCCATCCCATACCGCTGCGGCTAATCACTGTCCTCAGCAGTCACATGCCATACATGTAAAGGACCAGCTTTTCTGGGAAACTTTTTTTTATTTTCGAACTTTCCTGCAAATTCTCTTTTAAATGATCCAAAATGGATTTCTGTTATGGAGTTTTTCAGTTACAATTAAATTGGTTGGAAACTGTATAAATCTGTGTTCAATGAACCCTCCTATTGGCGTCTGCTGGCAGAAAAATGGCATAATTTTTTTTCATTTTAAGGAGCTAAAAAAGATCTTAATAATTGCAACTTCATAGGTTTTAAAAAAAGAAAGGGAAAAAGTAGGCATGGCCTGCAAGGAACAGGTGTGAACAGGGACTTAACTTGCAGTGTGGAGGCACCAGTGCAAAATCTCCAACTGTCACGGATCTTTATAGTACTGGTCTTCTCATATGGGCCAAAGGGACCTTTTGGTACCCTGTAGGGCCCAGGGCCCGGGTGCGACTGCAACCCCTGCACGTCCCAGGGTGTGCACTGTGTATTTTAGGCTGATTTAGTAAGAAATGTAAAAAAATCGTTTATTTTGCCATTTTCTGAGAAATGTAACTTTTCTATTTTTCCATCAATTGAGCTGCTTTTCGCTTGCCTTTTGCGCAGTGAGCTGATGTTTTCATTCATATCATTTTGGGGTACATTCAATGTTTGATCACTTTTTATTGCATGGAAATTCTAGCATTTTTTTCTTGTGCTTTATGGCATTTACCATATGTTGTAAATAACTTTATATTTTCATAGGTTGGATTTTATGAACGTGATTTTACCAAATATTTTTATTTCTTTTATGTATTTTTTGTAATGAGGGAAAATAATTGGCAGGATAATCCTTTTTTTTAATAACTCATTTTTTTTTGCTTAGTTTTAGACCCTGAACTTACGCTTGTCTGATGCAATACAAGATGATGTCTGTAAAGCAATGTGGAAATACTGGCGCTATATCAGTGAGTGAAATAAATAAATAAAAATTAATAAATGCAAGGGTATTGCAGTATATAGATGGACTTCACAGGAGTACGAGATGGCAAGCACAGGGGCCTTAATTATTCTTCCATCTGCCATGGTAACCCATCAGCACCGGCGATCGTGTCACAGGGAACCGATGGGCATGAGGAATGGCTCGCTCCCCTTAACTGCCACTGTCAAAGATTGATGGTGGCATTTAAGGGGTTAACAGCAGCGGCTAGAAATGTAACTTTGATCAATGCTTTTAGAGGCAGATCATGGCTGGTGTAATACAGCTCCGGAACTTTGCGGATTCTTTCCTGCGGAACCCCGTAGAAAATCTTTCATGAGATTTGAAGAAGGCGTTTGCAGCAGGCAAACCCAAGAATATTAGCGAATGCGAGTCCGTCGTCCATGAGGAATGGGCTTAAGATTTCTTATCAATACTTGCCAGAAGCTGGTGTCTTTCTATGCATCACATCTGTAGCAGGTTATAACAGCCAGAGGTGATCTAACAAGTACTGAAGACACTTGTCATTAAAGGGGATGAATTATACCGAGACTGCGGGAGTCAAAAAGTGGCAATTTGCGTTGAATTTGGAGACACTTCTTGTTATATGAGTTGTGTTGCGCTTTATATTGTTCTTTTCTGCTTTATTGTAAACAGCAGAAAGATTGTACATTTTGCTATTAAACCTAATTTGCAATCGGGCTTGAATAATCTTGATTGCAACTGTAAATATATTAGAAGGGAAGACGTGGAATCATCCTGAGCAATGTATTATATCTACTGTTCAGGGCTCTGTTTATGTTCATGTCACAAATGAGAGGATATTAACAATTTTATTTACAAATATCTCATGTTTCATAAGTTTAAACAAATAAATAGGAAAAGTGTCTTGTTTCAATCTTGCAAAATGTAACTTATTTCTTGTCCTAGTTTTATTGTGAGATACATAGTCGCATACGTAGATCGCAGCCAAGGATATATGATCTGAGATCTGTATGTTTTCTGGGTTAGGAATCCCAATAGCTGCCTCCTCCCACAGGTTTTCCAGGCTGTCTATAAGCCCCAGGTCGTCTGTTTCCCTCTCCACCATCTTCTCAGGATCAGTATAGGCTGAGGGGGCTGCTGATGTGACTTCCCTCTGTCAAGATTTCTGCAGAGATGAACCTTATAAGAAAAAAAAAAATTCTTCCAAGTCAGTAACAATGTCATGGACAAGTAGCTTATATTAAAGGGTGCTTAGTGGAATAAGACTTGTTAAAGTAAGCAGAACCTCCAAAGTACCCCCTAGTGATTAACTACTGCAGGGGAGGGAGGCTTCATGAGTGGGAGCCCCCTGGTAGCAAATCTCCCATCCACCTCCCTTCTGACCAAAGAATTATTTAAAGTGGAATCAGGTGGCTGACACTAAGCTGTAAGGGGAGGTCTGTGGTGCACATGTGTCCAGCTGATCTGAGGTTCTCACAAAGCGCTCTCACTATCCCCTGCAGATAACTGTCTTCATCTGTTCCATAGCAGGCATCTGTCTTGGGACCATTTCCATATGGCTGAAGTTTCTGTACACTTGTGAACACAATCAGGGGCACTGCCTACACCGACAGAACCCATGTCGTGTCACCCCGCGCGGATTTTATTATATCATAAACATATGAGTGACCACATCATTGTGCACAGTAGAGAGCATTTGTCCTAAATTAAAAAAAAGCAGTAAAACAATGCATCCATTAGTTCTGTAGTTAGGGCGCATGCACACAGTGGCATTATAAATACATGTTGCACACATCCACAATATGGCATCCAAGAGCCTATAGTGCACCCAATTACGCCTCCAATTTTATACATAGACATACACAATTTTATTGTACTCAGGTTTTTATATATAAATAATGAAAACCCAAAAGTCATCATCTCAGTAAATTAGAATAATTAACAAAAAACACCTGCAAAGGCTTCCTAAGCATTTATAAAGGTCCCTTAGTCTGTTTCAGTAGCTCCACAATCATGGGGAAGACTGCTGACCTGACAGATGTCCAGAAGGCAGTCAATGACACAATCCACAAGGAGGGTAAGCCACAAAGCTCATTGCTAAAGAAGCTGGCTGTTCACAGAGAGCTGTATCCAAGTATATTAATGGAAAGTTGAGTGGAAGGAAACAGTGTGGTAGAACAAGGTGCACAAGCAACTGGGATAACCGCAGCCTTGAAAGGATTGTTAAGAAAAGGCCATTCAAAAATTTGGGGGAGATTCACAAGGAGTGGACTGCTGCTGGAGTCATTGCTTCAAGAGCCACCACACACAGACGTATCCAGGACATGGGCTACAAGTGTCGCATTCCTTTTGTCAAGCCACTCATGACCAATAGACAACGCCAGAAGCGTCTTACCTGGGCCAAGGAGAAAAAGAACTGGACTGTTGTCAGTGGTCCAAGGTGTTGTTTTCAGATAAAAGTAAATTTTTCATTTCATTTGGAAATCAAGGTCCTAGAGTCTGGAGGAAGAGTGGAGAGGCCACAGTCCAAGCTGCTGGAGGTCTAGTGTGAAGTTTCCACAATTACTGATGGTTTGGGGAGCCATCGAATGTAAGAAAGAACAGCATTCTATCCGGGTGATTGTGAAGAATTCAAAGCTCTATTCTGCCATGATGCAACTTTTCAACCCACATGGGCTAAAAACGTTGCATCATGGCAGAATACAGCTATGAATTCTTCACAATCACCTGCATAGAATGCTGTTCTTTCTTACATTCAATGTTTTTCTTTCCAATTGGGTCATTGGACTTTGAACGTGCATTCAATTGCTGTGCTCCAAGCTACAACCTTTTACTCTGATGGGTTTGGGGAGCCATGTCATCTGCTGGTGTAGGTCCACTGTGTTTTATCAAGACCAAAGTCAGCGCAGCCGTCTACCAGGAAATTTTAGACCACTTCATGCTTCCCTCTGCCGACAAGCTTTTTAGAGGACTTGTCACATGTCCATACTGCCAAGAGTACCAATACCTGGTTTATAAACAACAGTAACACTGTGCTTGATTCGCTGCAAACTCACCTGACCTTAACCCCAGAGAGAATCTATGGGGTATTGTCAAGAGGAAGATGAGAGACACAAGACCCAACAATGCAGACGAGCTGAAGGCTGCTATCAAAGCAACCTGGGCTTCCATAACCCCTCAGCAGTGCCACAGGCTGATCGCCTCCATGCCACGCCGCATTGATGCAGTAATTGATGCAAAAGGAGCTCCGACCAAGTACTGAGTGCATTTACTGAACGTACATTTCACTAGGCCAACATTTCAGATTTTAAAATAATTTTTTAAGCTGGTGTTATAAAGTATTCTAATTTACTGAGATCATGACTTTTGGGTTTTCATTGGCTGTAAGTCATAATCATCAACATTAACAGAAATAAACACGTGAAAAAGCCATAACTTTTTTATATTTCTGTCAATATCGACATACGAGGGCTTGTTTTTTTGCGGGAAGAGTTGGACTTTTAAATGGCACCATTCATTCAACCACATAGTGTACTGGAAAATGGGGGAAAAAATAGTGAGTCTTTTGCAGAATGAGTGTATGCAAAAAAAAAAAGTGACATATTTGTTTTTAATCCTCGTGACTTCATTTTGATCCATATATCAACCCAGCGCTGTCTGGTTTTCACGGACTATTTGAAAGGAAAAGCTTGAGAAACCTGCAGTTTTTCTTTGCATATGAGAAAAACTGATGATAAGAACTGACCAACTAACCAATACCCTGATGAGAATATGATCCAGCACACTTATGGAAATCAGTCCATTTCTTTCTCTTACATGAAAAGAAACGGACGTCTGAATGCGACCAAAATGTAACAAATTTAAAGGATTTAAGAAACAGGAGTTTTTTTTACTTCAATTTAGTACTGCTCATATAAGAGGCTGGTGGCCCACCGGAGGATTCTCCGGCTCTCCAGTGGGCCAGTCCAAGCCTGATACTAGGTGAGAATACTCTGGTGTATACTCATTACCTCTGGTTATAGTGACATACATTACACCATGGGGCATCTTCATTCTTACACTTTCTTCAGAGATTAGAAACACATAAAAATTTACAAGCATTTTAAATGGAGTTGATTTTTTTAAGCGTTTTTTTTTTAGATCTTATATAGAAGCCTATAAAACAAATACCAGAAAAACTCCCCATACCCAAAGTATGCAACATTTGGGGAAAAAATGGGAACTGATATCAAACAACAAAATGCTGTGAAGGAAAACAATGCAGAGAGAAACGACTAAATGCAGCGTAAAGAAGGCTTCTAGGGGAGAGTATGCATCACAAGGGGGCACAGAGGGTCCTTACATCCCTTTAACGTGTATACAGCGGGATAGCTTGGTTTTCTCTGAAGCCCAGAAACAGGCTAAGCTTCAAAGGAGACCATGATTTTACCTATACACTGCAATATTCAGTATACAGAACAAGAGATCACACAATCACAAGATCAAGCTCCTTCAGGGTTACCGAATAAAAAAAAAAAACTAAAAATATTTTTAGAAATATTTAAAAAAAACACATGAAAATGTGAATCACAACAATTTCTCCACACATTATAAAGATATTAAAAAATAATCATATTCCGTATCGTGGCATCCATAAAAGGCAAGAAATTATCGCTTTCTGGTTGCCACAAAACTTCAGTTAAAAGCAATCAAAACACCGTATGTACCCAAAAATGTCATCAATAAAAAAATCTGTCCGCCACGCAAAAAAACAAGATCTCACACAGATCGATGGAAAAATAAAAAATGTACCTGGCTCAGAAAGTTGCAACACGCAAACTATTTTTTAGATTTTTTTACAAATTCAAATTTCTGAATTTTTTTCAACAATAAGGTAAAAAAAATATTATTTTTGGTATTGCATGCTGGCTGGTCATTTTTCCCCGTCCAACACAATGGACTCTGAAAGAACAAAGCACAAAATTATTTAAAAAAATGCATTTTTTTCCATATTTTCAAGTGCATTATATGGTAAAATGAATAGTGGCATTGAAAACAACAACTCTGCCCCATGAAAAAACAAGTCCTCGTTCGGCTAGGTTGATGTTAAAAATAAACAAAAAAACAAAACTTATGACCCTGGGAAGAAGGAGAGTAAAAAACGAAAGCACAAAACATAAAATTGGCATTGGCGAAGAGGTTAGTAGCCTTTTCATGTGTGGATACGGAAACAACTGTCCGTCCCTGAAAAGGACTCAGTAAATGGCGTTATACAAATTTTCTTAGAAATAAAGGATATGGAGAGACCCCAATGGTATATGATGGAGGGAAAACACTTGCAAAATACTGATGAACATCATAAACTAGGCTGCTCAATAACCTACATGTGTCATCATGACTGAATGATCTATGTGACAGAATATGCAGTACTACAGATGGGCATATTATGGATCCTGAAACAAGAACCGGAAAAGCCACAACAAGTATAAGTCACAGCAAGTGTCTTAATTTGCAGTTGACTCTGAGTTGTTGGATAGAGACTAACTGCTATGATGTTGCCCATACACAGCTCAGACAGGGATTCCTGCTCTCCATTGATTCGTTATAACAGAGAAAGAAGTGTCAGCAGCATATAGGAAATTGTACAGCAGTACTGAGCTGGGTGGCTGTGAATCCAGCTCTGAAGTGAGGGATAAGACTCGTTAGAAAGCTCAGCACGACATTCTATATATCGGTCTGTTTAGGGTTTAATAGACTCTGTAACCTGAAAAAATAAGGATCTGGCAGTGCATATTGTCTTTAGCAAAACAGGTTTGAGCTATTTTTTTTTCCTGAGTGGATGGTGAGTTTAGAATGCAGAGGGAGAAGTGTCTCATACGTGGAGAAAGAAGCAGATTTCTCTGCCAAGAAATATTACAAAGTTTCTTATATTCACCTATGCTATTGATTTATGCAGAGTTTGGTAAAATACAAAGTCCTTTTCTAATCCCCTGCATGAGTCATCCGATCTCCTCCATTTCTATATGTATTTTGGATGCATAACCCGCTAGACCGTGTATGGCACCGAATGTGCAATGTTTGGCACCTGAATGTGCAATGTGTATATGGCCACCTGAATGTGCAATGTGTATATGGGCACCTGAATGTGGCATGTGTGTATGGGCACCTTGGAATGTGCACCCCCTGAATGTGCAATGTGTATGGCACCTGAATGTGCAATGTGTATGACCACCTGAATGTGGCATGTTATACATGTTTTATTTTATTTAGGATATTTGTTTTTTTGTGTAATGGTCATGTGTTAATATGCATTTACATTTTGCATACACATTAACTTACTTTTCAGCTCAGGCCTAGTTCCTTATTTAATTCAAAGTGCATCTTGTGCATATAAGGGTGTGACCACCCTGTTTCTGAACCGAGAAATCCATCCTGTCTGGCCTATGGTTTATAAGGGGTTCAGTCCTGAATGTGACGTGTGTATGGGCACCTGAATGTGATGTGTGTATGGGCACGTGAATGTGGCATGTGTGTATGGGCACCTGAATGTGGCATGTGTGTATGGGCACCTGAATGTGGCATGTGTGTATGGGCACCTGAATGTGGCATGTGTGTATGGGCACCTGAATGAGCATGTGTGTATGGGCACCTGAATGTGATGTGTGTATGGGCACCTGAATGTGGCATGTGTGTATGGGCACCTGAATGTGGCATGTGTGTATGGGCACCTGAATGTGACATGTGTGTATGGGCACCTGAATGTGGCGTGTGTATAAACACCTGAATGTGGCATGTGTGTATGGGCACCTGAATGTGGCATGTGTGTATGGGCACCTGAATGTGACATGTGTGTATGGGCACCTGAATGTGGCATGTGTGTATGGGCACCTGAATGTGGCATGTGTGTATGGGCACCTGAATGTGGCATGTGTGTATGGGCACCTGAATGTGGCATGTGTGTATGGGCACCTGAAGGATGTGTGTATGGGCACTGAAGTGACTGTGTGTATGAAGTGCATGAATGTGACTAATGTGCTGTTGTATGGCACCTGAATGTGGCATGTGTGTATGGGCACCTGAATGTGCATGTGTGTATGGGCACCTGAATGTGCATGTGTGTATGGGCACCTGAATGTGGCATGTGTGTATGGGCACCTGAATGTGGCATGTGTGTATGGCACCTGAATGTGATGTTGTACACTGATGTCATGTGTTATGGGCACCTGAATGTGAATGTGTGTATGGGCACCTGAATGTGACGTGGTATGGGCACCTGAATGTGCTGTGTGTATGGGCACCTGAATGTGACATGTGTGTATGGGCACCTGAATGTGCATGTGTGTATAACACCTGAATGTGGCATGTGTGTATGGGCACCTGAATGTGATGTGTGTATGGGCACCTGAATGTGAGTGTGTATGGGCACCTGAATGTGACATGTGTGTATGGGCACCTGAATGTGGCATGTGTGTATGGGCACCTGAATGTGGCATGTGTGTATGGGCACTGACTGAATGTGTGCATTGTGTATGGGCACCTGAATGTGAGTGTGTATGGGCACCTGAATGTGACATGTGTGTATGGCACCTGAATGTGCATGTGTGTATGGGCACCTGAATGTGGCATGTGATGTATGGGCACCTGAATGTGGCATGTGTGTAGGCACCTGAATGTGGCATGTGTGTATGGGCACCTGAATGTGACATGTGTGTATGGCACCTGAATGTGGCATGTGTGTAAAACACCTGAATGTGCATGTGTGTATGGGCACCTGTGAGATGTGGTGTATGGGTACTGATGTGACGTGTGTATGGGCACCTGAATGTGTTTGTGTATGGCACCTGAATGTGACGTGTGTATGGGCACCTGAATGTGGCATTGTGTATGACACCTGAATGGATGTGTGTATGGGCACCTGAATAGTGTGTGTATGGGCACCTGAATGTGATGTGTATGGGCACCTGAATGTGACGTGTGTATGGGCACCTGAATGTGACGTGTGTATGGCACCTGAATGTGGCATGTGTGTATGGCACCTGAATGTGACATGTGTGTATGGGCACCTGAATGTGGCATGTGTGTATAAACACCTGAATGTGGCATGTGTGTATGGGCACCTGAATGAGATGTGTGTATGGGACCTGAATGTGACGTGTGTATGGGCACCTGAATGTGACGTGTGTATGGCACCTGAATGTGGCATGTGTGTATAACACCTGAATGAGATGTGTGTATGGGCACCTGAATGGATGTGTGTATGGGCACCTGAATGAGATGTGTGTATGGGCACCTGAATGTGACGTGTGTATGGCACCTGAATGTGACGTGTGTATGGGCACCTGAATGTGGCATGTGTGTATAAACACCTGAATGAGATGTGTGTATGGGCACCTGAATGTGACGTGTGTATGGGCACCTGAATGTGGCATGTGTGTATGGGCACCTGAATGTGGCATGTGTGTATGGGCACCTGAATGTGACATGTGTGTATGGGCACCTGAATGTGGCATGTGTGTATAAACACCTGAATGTGGCATGTGTGTATGGGCACCTGAATGTGCATGTGTGTATGGGCACCTGAATGAGATGTGTGTATGGGCACCTGAATGTGACATGTGTGTATAAACACCTGAATGTGACATGTGTGTAAAACACCTGAATGTGGCATGTGTGTATGGGCACCTGAATGAGATGTGTGTATGGGCACCTGAATGAGATGTGTGTATGGGCACCTGAATGTGACGAGATGTGTGTATGGGCACCTGAATGTGACGTGTGTATGGGCACCTGAATGTGACGTGTGTATGGGCACCTGAATGTGATGTGTGTTTGGGCACCTGAATGTGACATGTGTGTATGGGCACCTGAATGTGGCATGTGTGTATGGGCACCTGAATGAGATGTGTGTATGGGCACCTGAATGTGACGTGTGTATGGGCACCTGAATGTGGCATATGTGTATGGACACCTGAATGTGCCATGTCTATATGGGCACCTGAAAAAGGGTCGTCTCACAAGGGACGTTTATGGCACATCCATAAGAGTATTTGCAATTCCTATAGGCAATGAATGGAGAAAGCCGGCTCATGCATTACTACCTCTTCAATCAAGGGTGGTCGGATGCTGCCTGGAACGGGGATTGGGAGACCCCTGATCTGGAGATATGTGCGGGTCCCATAGGATGTACTATATATGTTCCTCGTGAGACAACCCTACAGTATAACAGTTGGATATGATGGTACACAGATGGTTTTATAAAAGTTTACATTCTTCTGACTGCCCTGATATATGTCCAACGCATTTCGAGCACCGATGTGGATGAAACGTTGATTATTGTTCGGTAATCACAATGATGTCTGGTATTTTTTCCATAGATGCCTCTGGTCCTGTAAGTTCAGTTTCGGTGAATGGCGCGGGCTCTGGGCTTTACATCTGTAATACAGTTAATCTTGGGTAAAATGCAAGAATGAAGCCTAAACATTGCAGAGTTTGTACGTTGCTTCTCAGGAAGTTAATATTGTCTCCTGTTCTGTTGTCTCCTTGTTTTTTTTTGTATTTATGTGTTTCTTGTCTCAGAAAATAATTTCCTTTAAAATGTCTCTTCTTCATTTTGTGTCCTGGTGTCTCTTCCTGTGCTTCGTTCTCCAGATGGCCATTGCTCCTGCACCAGATGTCTCTGACTGAAGATCTTCATCTGCTGATGTTCGGCTCTTGTAGCACTTCTGATAAATCCATCATCATATTGGGAGTTGGGTTTCTCTGTTGATAGCTTCTCCATGTGTGGCCAAGGAAACTGTCTGGAAGGCAGTGTGGAAGGAGGTGTTGCAATAATTTCCAAAGATATGACCTTCCTTATGCTTCTCACCAGATCATTGATAATTCCTGGACTGTGGGAAATTTAGACAGTCCTGAGGACTGAGGAGCATGAAAACACAAGAACCAAGAAAACTAAATATTCAGTGTCTGTAAGGAGAGGAGGGAGGTGGGCACAGTCCGAAGAGGGGCTGCCTGCAATGTCATTCCAGCAGCTCATTATGAACCACCCGCCTATACCTCTAACAATCCATTGAATTACTTGGCCTCATCCCTCGCTTCCTGCAAGGCCTTCCCTTGGTTGTGCTCTGAACTGATAAGTTTGGCAATCTTGACCTGTAAAAATTTGGCCGAGTCGGCACACATTTCAAAAAGTTCTAGATGGGAAGAAGGTTATTGGGGACATCATCTCACCTTACGATCAAGGCTAGGTGACCAACTGGCCCATGGAAGATTCCAGACTTTTTTTTTTGCCTGCCATCCCGCGGTTTAGCACAGCAGCCCACACTGAGGATATTGGAAGAATATTCTTATTGTCGACTGATGAGTAGAAATGAGCGAAACACTCTAAAGTGAACCTGTCAGCAGGATTGAGCTCAGTAAACTACAGACACTGTCAGGTCGGCGCTGTTAGGCCGGGATCACACATGCGACGAAAACGTCCGTCGCTCGCATGTGAAATCCCAGCTCTGGCGCCGGCACTCTGGAGTGGAGCGAGCGGCTGCATAGAAATACATGCAGCCGCGCACTCCACTCCCAAATGCCGGCGCCAGAGCTGGGATTTCACATGCGAGCGACGGACGTTTTTGTCGCATGTGTGATCCCGGCCTTATACTGATTACAGTGATTCCTGGTGATGAAATCCGTCTTGTGGTTGTTGTTTAATCTTAATTTGCAGTTTTCAGTTGATGATATGCTCGTGCTCCGGGGCGGCCTGTGGGTGTGGCTGTAGGTGGGCCTGTGGGCGAGTCTGTAAATGGGACTGTGGGTGTGGCTGTGTGTGGGCGAGGCTGTAAGTGGGACTGTGGGTGTGGCTGTGTGTGGGCGAGGCTGTAGGTGGGGTGGTGTGTGGGTGTGGCTATGGGCGGGGCTTTATGTGGCACTCTGCTTACATACTCATCTGTATGGCTTCATCTGTTTTATCTTCTTAGGCCGGGGTCACACTTGCAAGTGGTATGCGAGAAACTTGTGCGAATCCCTCGCATCAATAGGGACCGGAGCATTCAGCTGCATAGAAATACATGCAACCACACACTCCGGTCCCGAGTGCCAGCGGCAGTGTCAGGTATTGATGCGAGAGACTCGCGCAAGTTTCTTGCATACCACTTGCAAGTGTGACCCCGGCCTTACATTTATCCGAGTGCCAAGTTTTCTACAAGACTGATGATACTTCAGTGACCTGCCTTTTTACACAATGCATACAATATTGGGGGGGGGGAGGGGTTACAAAAAAAATGTAACTTCAGCAAAATGATGCTGGCGCATGCGCAGTAGCATCTATCGCTTGTGCAATCCCTCCATGCATGTTTTGTAGCTGTTAAACAGCCGCAAAACATGCAGCCACAGGGACTCGAACATATTTTTTGAGTACGCCGAAGACACTCTGTTAGTATCCATGCATGCTCACATAGCACCTTGTTCGCTCACCACTAATGGCTAACTTATGGGCACCTTACCATTAGGAGCTGCCATTAAGGCAGCCACCTATTGCACCTACAAGTTGCTGCACGGGTTGTACATATTATATAAGTGATGCACTAATAATGTATAGGAAAAGGAGAAAAATATTTCAGCAGCATTAATCTTATGGTCTCCTAAGGATTTTTTCATTTCCCTCCACCATTGTCAGGCTTCACATCTGCAATGTGGCATCTGCTTATAATGAAAGCCATAATGCTATGAGAAATCTGCGGCTTGTTGTACCCTTTGGGGTCCATCGGGTTGCTCCAAGGTAACTGTCTTTTTTGAGAAATAGCACTCAATGTATGGGATTGTGGGATGGAGGCTGCTGATGGGGCAGATATGGACAGAGCACAAAATCCAGAAGTAAAGCAGTCTAAGTGTACCACGTTTCCTATACTCTGCCAAAGACCAGGTGTGCCCTCTGGTGGTGAACTTTGGTATTGCTTCACAAAAAGCTGTGCAGGTGCCTGATAAAATAAATTGGTAATAACAACATAAGCGATATATTATGAAATGAGTTCCGCCGGACGTGCTAAAATCATGTCCATTTGTGGCCCCTATGGCCGTATTTATACAGCCATATGACATCCATTATGTCCACAGAATGACGTCCACTTTGGTTTCTTGTATCATCTTTACAATGGATTTTTGTGGTTTACATTGCAGAAAAATGTTATGACAAACAGGACAGTTAGGGGAGATATAAATACCCTTCTTATATCAGTGCAATTGACCCCTCTCTGCACAATAGGAGGGTATATTCCAGGCATCAGACCAGTGTAAAGCAGCTAAGACTTAACTTAAAGGGGGTCCGTCACCCCCATTAACTGCCTACATGTTGTTTGGTGCACGTAACCCCTACTTGTATCATACTAGGCAAGTATCGCTTAACTTAAGAATTACAAATGGGGATGTGCTCTTTGGGTGCGTATTCATTCTGCATGTTACCTGCATCTCCATTATCGCCTACGTGGAACTAAAAACACAAACTCTTACAAACTATAATATACTGTCCAAAATAACCCAAAGTTTAGCATTTGCCAGAGTGGTCAGACTGCGGAAAGTTATCACGTATGACAGTAGTAGGTCGCTGTGATGTTCCCCGCCCGATCCATTATAAAAGCGGATCACACAGGCGAAACCTGATAAAAGTCCAAACATACAAGCTACGTCGTACTTTGGTCCGCTCATCTCAGGAAACAATAACATCAGACTGGTAATAATCCAACATTTCAATTAGAGAGGTTAGGCCTCACTCAGACGTCTATTTTTCTCATGTCTCCTATCCGTGTTTTCCAAGGATCACATTCATTACAATCTATGGGGCAGTTCACAACTCCATGCTGACCAAGTGGTCCGCAAATAAAATTTCCTTTTTTTAAAAAAAACATATGCGTCACGGTTCAATCTAATAATAATAACACAATGATATCTTGATATCTGAGATCCGATGTATTATTCTAGAAAATTACACATTTTTCTTAATACGTAAATGAGCTGTTAAGATCTATGGGACGGACATAGATCTCCGTAAGAACCCGCCTCCAGAAATTAATGTAAATTAAAGGGGCATTACCAGTGTGAGACATGTAGCTCAGGAGAGCAGACTGTCAGTCATTACATGTCTCACACTGGTAATACCTCCTTTTATTTACCAAGCGATGGTTCGACTGGAAACTATTTCTCCGGACTCCTCCATACAAAGCCGAGAGAGATGCTGTCTGACTCCTCTGGCAGCGGGTTATCAAACATTGGACGGTCGGGGGCCCCCAGACACTATTTGCGGGTTCTGCTGACAGTGGCCTAATGTGCATAGGGGTCTAATGATGACCATATAAGTAAAAAAAAAAAAAAAACGGCAGTGGCCCCGCATTACTGAACTTAGCAGACGTGGTTATCTATAATTAGAAGTCGATCACAGACTCATTCAAGGAAATGGACTCAATTAAAATTCATATTTACTTTAAAATTATAACAATTTACAAAACAAAATTAAAACATTTCAGGTTTTTTTTTACATTTCTTAAAGTGCATTTAAAGCCGTTTTGTAAATGTTTAACTCTTACTGCGGGATAGGGGGACATGTGGACCCCCCATCCATATCCACTGTGTATGAGCAGGTCCCCAGGAGAGCAGCGAACTGCAATAAGCTGTACATTATAAAGGACACCACGTACTATACACATTACATTACACAGCATCCTCCGAAATCAGCCACTGAATTACAGCAGGTCTCCGATTTAGATATAAGTGGGGGTCCCATAGTCGCCCCCAGTAGTTAAATTTTTCAAAGTGGTTTTCCTGGATATTAGAATTTTTATTATAAAATTATCATAATAGTAAAGGATCGCTGATCATATAAAACTGAATCTTCATAATTCCTATAGATTGATAATTAAAGAATGTCTCCCAGTTCTAATGCTAAAATCAACTTTGGAGCATCTTTTCCCAGGATGTTGCATTGTGCCGATCCTCTGTTACTCCTCTTGGAAATAAATTAAACCAGTTCCTTCGTGTGCTGGAAGATGCCAAGAGGAATAGTAACACCTAGTTATTTATTAATATAGTTACAGGAGGAATCAGAGAGGAATGGTAAAATGCAAGCCTTTAAAAAAAAAAGCTCCAAAATCATAATTTCAAGGAGGATACAAGCATTTACTAAAAGAGACAGATCAGCCCATGATTTAACCACCTTACAGCCCTCGAGAAAATTTTGGTTAGTTTGTAGTCTGCATTTTTGCAAACCGGGATCGCATTATTCAGATATATGAAAGGCACTGTTGGCGACAGCGAGTGTAAGGTCATCGAAAGCTAAAAAAGAGAGTAACGTTTTAGCCTCCAATATCAGGACAGACGCCATTCTCTATGGATTCCACGGGGAGTACGGGAAGAACACGTGAGAGATGCGGCTCCACACCCCACTCAGCTTGTCCACATCCATTTCATTGTGCGCGCTGACTTCCGAGCCGGCGAACCGTTCCCAAAGGAAATCCTTCACCTTCTCTTCTACCTCCGAGAACGAAAGGTCCGTCTGCAGCGACTGCTCCTCCAGGAGTACGGTGAGCACCAAGGCCACGTTTTTGAAGGCGGCATTTTCGTGATCACAGTATTTATAGAGGATGAGTAAGGTTCCGGACGGTAATGTTTCGAAGCGGTACAATACGGCTGCCCGACTGTCGGACTGGAATCCTACGCTCAGTTTATCATCTATCTTCATTTTGCTAGTGGCGCTGTCAGAATTCGACTCATCCGGTCCGTATACCAGTATCCACTTGGCGCTCCGGGAGTCGGCGTAGGACTTGGCCAGACGTTGGCTCGCACAAAGTAAGGTCTTTTCGCCATCCCGGGCGGCGGTGAGGATCAGTATAGAAGGAGTGCTGGGGTGAGACGTGATTAGGTGTTTCTGCAGTAGTTTTTGACTTCTAAACCACAAACCATCATACTGTCCGGGGAAATCCCTCTTGAGAATTGCAAATTCTTTTAAAAAAATGTCAAGTGCGCTGTCACGGGGGAGCGGCTGTCCTCTCTGTGTCAGGAGAGAACGTACCAAAGCCAAACCTAATGCCAAAACTACACAAACACCTAAATGGAGAGGAGAGAGAAGGTACATGTTAGTACAAGCAGAAGAACAATACATAATGTCGCACAGCACAAGAAGGGTGGACTAGTATCCATGGTAGGAATAATTAGAGGAAGGTTTACAAAGTAATTTAAAAGAGATTGTCCACTACTTTTTCATTGATGACCGATCCTTAAGATAGGTCATCAATGTCTGATCCCCATTGATTAGCCGTTATCGGTGGCAGCAAGCACTCACTTGCGGATCTTTTCCGTGGTCTTATAGTAGCTGCATCAGGGTACTACACGTCCGTCTCCTACTGACTTGAATATGAGGTGGACGTGCAGTACCCAGCCTCGGCCACTATGAGAAGGTGGCCAGCTCCGCAAGCAGAGTGCTTCCGGATGGTGTCCTCCAACACCGATAACAGCAGATTGGCGGGGGTGTCGGATATCGGACCCCGGCCGATCAGACACTAATGATCTATCCTAAGGATCAATCAATGAAAAAGTAGTGGACAACCTCTTTAAAGGGTTTCTCTGATTTAGCTCGCCTTCACATCTGGGGGTGAGTGGCAATGATGATGGTGCCCTCCGATATGAAAGCACCATTGCACCAGTTTCACACAAGAATTCGATGACGCTAAGACATTGGCACTGCTCACATCCAGCTGTGAAAGTGAGTGGCGTCCAAAAAAATACTTTTTGAACCCAGACGTCCTCAGTATTAAAAGTGGCGTTTTACCCCAGTCGTAACCCCTGGATATGAGAGCAGCTGCAGCGATCGATCGATCACTGTGGCTCCGCTTCCCACGAACTCTCAGATTTTGCCAAGGCTAAGCACAGACATCCTGACATTTCAGGGAAAAAGTAGTGCTAGGACTTTATCACGCGCTGCATTTTCGCAGATTTACAGTACCAGCAGTGAATGATATTTCTTATTTTTTTCCTTGCAAATTTGAACCATCAAAGTGTTTTCTAAAATCTGCAGGGAGTCAAATTCTTTCAGCGTTTTTGCAGCGTTTTTCTCCAATGCAAATGAATGGGAAAAAAATTGCATGCAAAAAGGAGCATATTTTACACAGCGTTTTTTTCTAGTAATGCTCTGGTTTTTGCTGCAGAAAAATCTGCTGTAGATACTCAATGTGTGCACATGGCCGGACTTTCACCTAAATGGCCACCTACAGACTACTGTGAGGCGCATAAGACTGCCCACAGAGGAGACCCATCTACATGACACCCATGGGTCCTAGTAGGACTATAGGTTGTAGAGTCAGTACACGGACAGAACACCTGGGAAGAAACAGTCAGGACTCACTTATGGGATATGAGAATATTAATACTTTACATTTATCTGTTCATTGTCATCTCGTCACTCATCAGTGTAATAACATTAGGTGACATTTCTTACCGATTATCACCCAAAGATAATTTTTTGTAGCAGCTCTCTCTTTAATGTCTGACGGTGGCTCTAGATCACCAGACTCGACCGTGGTGATTTTCTGTGACTCCTGCAGACCAGAGCTCGATGGCGATTTAGATTCTGCACCAGAATAGGTCAAGACTCTTCGCTTTAGCTGAGGAACAGGGGGGCTTCACTTGCCTGAGCTTTGGGGGGACACTTCAGCCTCAGAAGGCTTTGCTGGGGGCTCGCTGCACTTGCTAAGCTGTTGGGGGGCTCGCCGGTGACACTTCAGCCTCAGAAGGCTTTGCTGGGGGGCTCGCCTGGAACACTTCAGCTCAGAAGGCTTTGTTGAGGGGGCTGCTGCGGCTGCGGGGCTGACACTTCAGCCTCAGAAGGCTTTGTTGGGGGCTGGCCTTTGACACTTCAGCCTCAGAAGGCTTTGTTGGGGGGCTGCCTGTGACACTTCAGCCTCAGAAGGCTTTGTTGGGGGCTCGCCTGTGACACTTCAGCCTCAGAAGGCTTTGTGGGGGCTGCTGTGACACTTCAGCCTCAGAAGGCTTTGTTGGGGGGCTCTTGACCTGTGGGGCTGCTTACACTTCAGCCTCAGAAGGCTTTGTTGTGGGGCTCGCCTGTGACACTTCAGCCTCAGAAGGCTTTGCTGGGGGGCTCGCCTGTGACACTTCAGCCTCAGAAGGCTTTGCTGGGGGGCTCGCCTGTGACACTTCAAAATCAGAAGGCTTTGCTGGGGGGCTCGCCTTTCGGTTGGCTACTTCAACCTCAGAAGGCTTTGCTGGGGGGCTCGCCGGTGACACTTCAGCCTCAGAAGGCTTTGCTGGGGGGCTCGCCGGTGACACTTCAGCCTCAGAAGGCTTTGCTGGGGGGCTCGCCGGTGACACTTCAGCCTCATAAGGCTTTGTTGGGGGGCTCGTCTGTGACACTTCAGCCTCAGAAGGCTTTGCTGGGGGGCTCGCCTGTGACACTTCAACCTCAGAAGGCTTTGCTGGGGGGCTCGCCTGTGACACTTCAGCCTCAGAAGGCTTTGTTGGGGGGCTCGCCTGTGACACTTTAACCTCAGAAGGCTTTGCTGGGGGGCTCGCCGGTGTCACTTCAGCCTCAGAAGGCTTTGTTGGGGGACTCGCCTGTGATACTTCAGCCTCAGAAGTCATTGTTGGGGGGCTCTTTGAACACTTCACCTACCAAACACTGTTAGGGTGGCTGTCTTGACATTCAGCCTCATGGTTCACTGGGGCTGCCTGCGACACTTCAGCCTCAGAAAGCTTTGTTGGGGGGCTCTCATGCAACACTTCAGCTTTCGAAGTCGTTGCTGGGGGGCTCGCCTGTGACACTTCAGTCTCAGAAGTCATTGTTGGGGGGCTCGCCTGTGACACTATATCAGCCTCACGAAAAGCTTTGCTGGGGGGCTCGCCTGTGACACTTTAGCCTCAGAAGTCACTGTTGGGGGGCTCGCCAGCGACACTTTAGCCTCAGAAGGCTTTGCTGGGGGGCTCGCCTGTGATACTTCAGCCTCAGAAGTCACTGCTGGGGGGCTCTTCTGCAACAATTCACCTACAGAACACTTGTCTAGGGGGCTGTCCTTTGAGATTTCAGCCTCATAAGGTTTTTCTGGAGGGCTGACCTGTGACTCTTCTGCCTCAAAAGACTTGTCTAGGGGGCGCTCCTGCGACACTTCAGCATTAGAAGTCTTTTCTCGGGGGCTCGTCTTCAACACTCCAGCTTCAGAAGTCTTGTCTTGGGAGGCTCTCCTTTGACACGTCAGCTTTAGAAGTCTTTTCTGCAGGGCTCGCCTGTGACACGTCAGCCTCAGGAGGCTTTTCTGGGGGGCTCTCTTGTGATGCTTCTCCTCCATAAGAGTCATCTATGCTGCTTGTCCAGGACCATGCCTCATCCGACCCTCTGCCTGGGTCATTATCCTGCAACTTCTCTCTAAGACACTTGTCTGTGGTACTCATCTGTGACTTTTCCATGCCGGAGGACTTGACTATGATAATAATTGCATCTGAATTTTCCTCACCCAATGACTTATCTTCGGAGCTCGCTGGTGATTGTGTCTGATCTAAATACTTCCCTGTATCATTCAATTCTGACTTCTCATCAGCTAAACCATTATTTGTGGCTCCCAATTGTAACTGCGGTTCACCAGAAGAATAGTCTGCAGTGCTAATCTGTGATTTTGGATGACCAGCTTGGTCTGTGGTTCCCACCTGTGACTCTGCCTCAACTAAAGAATTGTCCACAGTATTCACCGGTGGCTTTTCCACACCAATAGACTCATCTGCGCTGCTTACATGTGGTTTTTCCTTGCCAGGAGACACGTCCATGGTGCTCGCCTGTGACTGTAGCTCCCTCGAATTGTCTGTCTGGGATTCTAGCTCAACAAAAGATTTGTCTTTGGCATTCACCCGTGGCTTTCCATCTCCAAAAGACTTGTCCATGATGTCCACTGATGACTCTTCCCTATCAGAAGACGTCTCTGTAGCCTTTGCACGCATCTCTGGCTCGCCAGAAAACTGTTCTGTGCTCCCGACCGGTGACTTTTCCTTTCCAGAAGACATGTCTTTCCCGTTCATTGGTGACTTTGACTGACCAGAAGGTTTGTCCTCAGCATCCACGTGTGACACTGCGGTGATTGTGACGTGTAATAGTGCACGAGTATCCAGAAAATAAAAGTAGCTTTGTTTATGGGGGATAAACTTCCAATCTGGTTCTCTATTTCATTATAGTCGCTCATGCAATGGAGTCTATGTAAGGGGAACAAGAAGAAGAAAAAAAAAAGGTTATAAATGTTCAGTTGTGAAAGAGGCGGTGTTAACAAACCTTAATTTTCCAGAGGAAGTCCGCTCTACAGAGATGAGATCTATATATCACATCCTAGATCTGAATGAATGAAATATTCTCATTGAATACTTCGTTCTGTACAAAGTTGAATGTGCTGACAACAAAATCACACAAAAATTATCAATGGAAATCAAATGTATTAACCGATGGAGGCCTGGATTTGGAGTCACACACAAAATTAAAGTGGAATGTAATGTCCTTAAAACAAGTCAAAATGATGCTCAGTAGTGTGTGTGGCCTCCACATGCCTGTTTGACCTCCCTGTGCCTGTATGACTTCCCTACAACGCCTGGGCATGCTCCTGATGAGGCGGCGGAAGGTCTCCTGAGGGATCTCCTCCCAGATCTGGACTACAGCATCTGCCAACTCCTGGACAGTCTGTGATGCAACGTGACGTGTGTGTGGAAACTGTGTGTGTTTTCTGTCTTTAACTGAAATTTCTCCACTGATGTTTCCAGTGAACTTTCCCGTCTACTAAAGTTAGAGTCTGATTTGAGTTTCAAGAGTTTTCCAATTTGTTTGTTAACTTTTATACCGAAAGTTTCTTCCGGCTCATTGTTGATGTGGTCAAATCACAGCGTATTGGTGCAATTACCGCAGAACTGTGGCAAAATCTTACTATAAGTGGCAACATTTTGACAAACCTATGACAATATGCCCCAACTTCATGGTAATTGTACACTACGCTTTGACAGCGCAATGTGAATATATACTATTTGAATCTTTTTAGGTCTGGAACAGGGAAAATCCACCTGCAGCACCCAATAGTCGCGAGCCTACAACTCCTGGCCATACCCTGACACTACCAGGATCATGCTGAGAGCTGTCGTTTTACAACAGTCGGACATCGCTTGTTGCCGACCTCTGGTCTAGAGGGAGGATTATTTACACAGTGCTCACATACAGATACAATGTACTAAGGTTACAACGAGAAAGTATTCTTATTTTTCCTTTGTAGTCTAATAAGAGGATGTTCATCATGACAACACTTTGATCTTATAAAGTCGAGATTGCCACAAGTTATGACAGCTAAGATTGCTAGAAGGAATTGATGCTGACCATACATTTCCCCTGGAAAGTAGTGCTCGGTGTTACAGGGCAATGCATGCTATACGTTCACCCCTCTGGTGATATCGCTGCAGGACCAGGGGTCATGGGGAACACAGCATATCATATAATAGTGATATTAGAGATTGATTCCTACCTTTATATACCAGGAGTCCCCTCGGAGCAGACACACATCAGTCCATCGTGTTGCTGTCAAGCAATCCTCCGTGCCGATGAATACAAGGTGTAATTATGCAGACTTGTTGTACAAGATTCTTGCGTCTCTGCAGCTTCTGAAACAGAAACAAAAGTAATGCAAGAATAAGAAAAGCAGAAAGGTGCAGTCCGACCTTCAATCTAATGTGTGGACGTAAAAAAGGGAAGGGTGGGATGAGAGACCAGCAATAGATTATATGGTTGGTAACACTGATAGCAGGTGACAAAGCAAACAGGCTGAGAATATGAGAAAAAAGCTGCAGTAACATCCAATAAAAACAGCATCAAACAAAATGCACAAACCATATACTGCACGGTATCCCGTTCCTTGCAGGATGCCGTAAATGTAGTCAATTACACATTGCAAAGTAATAAAAAGAAAAGGTATAAAACACATACACTCTCGTGGCATACGCAAATAATGAACATTCTGCAGATTTTAAAATCCACAGCGAGATCGTTATTTTCCACTGATTTTTTTTAATGTGTGTAAATGGGGAATTAAATAGCTATTCCCTTGGAGCCTGATAACCTTCTTCTTCATGTCGGCATCTGCAGCTGCTCTTTTAATAAACCTTCCTGGCATTATGTCTTGTGTGTCACGCTGCAACAGTGATACAGCAGAAAAGAAGGTAAAAAAAAAATAAAAACAGATGAGGAGCCAGCGAGTAGAAGATGGTTCTCACGGCTCCTGCCCAGTAGCCACAGAGTACTGACCTGCCCGCTGGATTTATTGGTTCATCTCTATTGATGCCGGAGGAACTCCTTAAATAAATGTGGCAGCACCGCGGCATTCTGAACTGTCATTCAGTATCAGGGACAGAATAAGGTAATTCGTGCCAGGGACGGATCGGTCACATGATGGACACCGGTGACAAATAGATCTCACTTATAATGTGGTCCATTAGGTGCCAGTCATGGCGCCCATCATATACCTGACAAAATAGTACAGCATGTATGGTATAAATCATGGAGTGCGGCACAGATGTGAGCCTGCCCAATACAATGGGTGGTACATATCCCAGGCGCACCTTTTTTGAAAGGCGGGTCCTTACATTTGATCCACAAAAAGTCTGCATTAGTAGATTTACTCTATAAAGTATCAGTCCAACTACTGAATGCATCCTCTACGGCCTGCAAAAGGCAGGCTGGTGTATCGCTATTCTGAACATACCTGTATATGCCGCATAGTGACAGACACTCTACTGGCACCAGGTCACGCGAGTGACAGACACCACGCCAGCACATGCGACCAACAGACACCCCGACGGGCGCAGGGTCACGCGACAGACACCTCTGACGGGCGCAGGGTCACGCGACAGACACCCCCGACGCGCAGGTCACCGACAGACACCCCGACGGCGCAGGGTCACGCCACGACAACCCTGACGGGCGCAGGGTCACGCCACCGACAACCCCGACGGCGCAGGGTCACGCCACGACAACCCGACGGCGCAGGGTCACGCACGACAACCGACGGGCGCAGTCACGCCACCGACACCGACGGCGCAGGGTCACGCCACCGACAACCCCGACGGGCGCAGGGTCACGCCACCGACAACCCCGACGGGCGCAGGGTCACGCCACCGACAACCCCGACGGGCGCAGGGTCACGCCACCGACAACCCCGACGGGCGCAGGGTCACGCCACCGACAACCCCGACGGGCGCAGGGTCACGTGACCGACACCCCCGCCGGGCGCAGGGTCACGCCACCGACAACCCCGACGGGCGCAGGGTCACGTGACCGACACCCCCGCCGGGCGCAGGGTCACGGTCTCTTACACCTGATGGAGCGAGTGACTCCCCCGGCCAGGCATTATGTACAAGATGCATTTATAAAATGGTCTCATATGATGGATCTGATCACCACAAAATCTGTGGTGCCGCAGGATGGCAGGTAAGTACCCTCCCCCCCCCCCGGTGCTGGCACAGGTTTTGCTTTTTACTATGAAGACTGAATGATAAACTGTCTGTTCATCCACCAGAGCGCCCCCAGCAGGACTCCCCCGAGCACTGCACGGCCTGTAGTGATGGCAGTGGGGCACACGGCCGTGTAATACCCCGCATATTGCTCCGTACCTGCTGTCACCGCCGCCCTCCCCGCTTTCTCATCTTCGTTGACTTTCGATATTTTCCAGCAGGCAGAAACTTGCAGCTCACCGGAAGTGATACCGGAAGTGCCCGCAGCCGGTGCACTGCGGCTTCATTCCCGGTGCAGAGCAAATCTCCGTCCCCCGGAAACATTTCACCAGGAAGTAAGGCGCTGAGAACACTCCCCGCACTTCAGTGACTGTCGTGCAGCGGATACTCCGTTGGTTGTATTAAAGAGCGGGAAAGATGAGTGCTCGGAGGAGAGCAGGGACTGCCGGTGAGTGCTCGGCCAGGGAAGAGCGTCCCGTCACCGGACGGGGATTGTAGCACCTAGTGACAACTGGCTGTGGAGACTAGAGTGCGGCAGTGCCGCCGACGGCCGGGCCAGATATAGGGGGTGACTACGTCACTGTTGCTGGGATACAGGGGGTATTTCCGGGTGACCCTGGGACCTGACACTTATAATCCCCTGATTTTGTAGTGATTTTTGTGCCTTTTCCCTCCCAGATTTCTGGTGTCACCGGGGGCTGCGGATCTGTCACCGGACAGCACCTTACAATCCGCGTATGCTAATCCATCTCTTAGATCTGATGAGGCCGGTGTACTTATTTTGAAAACTAATAGCAGCATCATGTGACGAGTCTTTCTATCAGGCGGGAAAGCTTTCATTCTGATGTGGATTCTGGGTGTTAGTACTCCGGCCTCATCAGGTCTAAAGAGATAATTGTGTTGTGAATGTGGGTGGCCGATCCGTTTTCAGCCTCCTCTGAGTCCGTGTCTCCTTCACTGCTATGCTGATTGCTTACAGGTTGCAGCGATGACGTCACGACTGTAGCACATGTGACCGCTGCAGCCGATCGTGGGAGCAGGGGTCAGGGAGTAAATCTGTTATTTTTAACCCTTGGAAGCCTATGTAATCAAGCATAAAGCAATGGTTGAGATCCTGTGGAGAAGACAGGAGAGGTTTATTACCGCTTCTGTCTTCTTTTGCCGGCTACGCAGAGCGCTGTGTCGTGTACAGAAGCATCGGCAGTGTGAACTCTTCGGTAAGACCCGGTAGTCACATGATCACCAGGGACCTGCCGCTGTATCGGAGCTGCTGGGTCCTAGTAGACCTGGATCTGCTCAGCCTGTGACTTTTTTCACTGTAATGGGAGTTTCACCCCTGTAACTGGGGCTTCTATGGATCTCAATCATCTGGAAAAAAAAATAAAAAATACATTTCTAATCTCAAAAACGTAACAGAAAATGTTTTTTTTTTTTTCCCATACATATAAATAGTAAACAAAACAAATGCAAAACCGAAACATATGAGGTATCTGTTTGACCAGAATAACCTGGAGAATTCAAAGTTTTTTGTTGTGAAGCCTAAACAGTAAAACATATAAATACAAATAAACTAAACCAAAAAAGGTTTTTTTTTATCCTTACATTTCCAAAAAATATATAATTTATGTCACCCAAAACAGTGCTAAAATTTATAATTTGCCCCTCGTAAAAGAAAGCTTCATGCATCCACATCGGTAAAAAAAAATGATGTCTGCTGAAACGGAGGCAAGAAAATGGACGGTCAGCACAGAGGAACTGTGACCAGAGCAAGAGGAGATGGGTTTTGAGTAAAGGAAGAAAAAGTTCAGCAAAGGGTAGAAATCCATAAAAACTTGAAGCTTATTGAAAAATGTATACCTGTAGGGTAATTAACCGCAAACGCGTTTCAGACATAGTCCGTATTCATTGCAGCCAGTCTCCAGACTTGGCCTTCTCATGCAAACATTTAAAGAAAGTAATTCCCCCAGCAGCCTATACCAGCTGCTGGCAGCAAGCCACTCCGCTTATCTTAGTGTCATGTAGGAGGCAGACATGGGATTGACACCCAAACCTGTCTCCACCTATGGTATTTTCCCCTGGCTGTCGTCTATTGCTTATATTATGTTTTTTGCTTTGTTTTTTTGTTTTTTTTGCACAATTTGTACCCCAATAAAGTCAGGAAAAAAGGCAAAATCTTTCTGACAAGTGAAGAATATTTGACACCCAGTAGCTCGGTTTCATAACATCTGCCCTGATGATGATATGAAACTGCTGTTTCCTCTTTTCTATACGTAGCGCTCATGATATACAGGTCCTTCTCAAAAAATTAGCATATAGTGCTAAATTTCATTATTTTCCATAATGTAATGATTACAATTAAACTTTCATATATTTTAGATTCATTACACACCAACTGAAATTTGTCAGGTCTTTTATTGTTTTAATACTGATGATTTTGGCATACAACTCCTGATAACCCAAAAAACCTGTCTCAAAAAAATAACATATTTCAACCGTCCAATAAAATAAAAGTGTTTTTTAAAAACAAACAAAAAAACCATCAAATAATAATGTTCAGTTATGCACTCAATACTTGGTCGGGAATCCTTTTGCAGAAATGACTGCTTCAATGCGGCGTGGCATGGAGGCAATCAGCCTGTGACACTGCTGAGGTGTTATGGAGGCCCAGGATGCTTCGATAGCGGCCTTAAGCTCATCCAGAGTGTTGGGTCTTGCGTCTCTCAACTTTCTCTTCACAATATCCCACAGATTCTCTGTGGGGTTCAGGTCAGGAGAGTTGGCAGGCCAATTGAGCACAGTAATACCATGGTCAGTAAACCATTTACCAGTGGTTTTGGCACTGTGAGCAGGTGCCAGGTCGTGCTGAAAAATGAAATCTTCATCTCCATAAAGCATTTCAGCCGATGGAAGCATGAAGTGCTCCAAAATCTCCTGATAGCTAGCTGCATTGACCCTGCCCTTGATGAAACACAGTGAACCAACACCAGCAGCTGACATGGCACCCCACACCATCACTGACTGTGGGTACTTGACACTGGACTTCAGGCATTTTGGCATTTCCTTCTCCCCAGTCTTCCTCCAGACTCTGGCACCTTGATTTCCGAATGACATGCAAAATTTGCTTTCATCAGAAAAAAGTACTTGGGACCACTTAGCAACAGTCCAGTGCTGCTTCTCTGTAGCCCAGGTCAGGCGCTTCTGCCGCTGTTTATGGTTCAAAAGTGGCTTTACCTGGGGAATGCGGCACCTGTAGCCCATTTCCTGCACACGCCTGTGCACGGTGGCTCTGGATGTTTCTACACCAGACTCAGTCCACTGCTTCCTCAGGTCCCCCAAGGTCTGGAATCGGTCCTTCTCCACAATCTTCCTCAGGGTCCGGTCACCTCTTCTCGTTGTACAGCGTTTTCTGCCACATTGTTTCCTTCCAACAGACTTCCCATTGAGGTGCCTTGATACAGCACTCTGGGAACAGCCTATTTGTTGAGAAATTTCTTTCTGGGTCTTACCCTCTTGCTTGAGGGTGTCAATGATGGCCTTCTTGACATCAGTCAGGTCGCTAGTCTTACCCATGATGGGGGTTTTGAGTAATGAACCAGGCAGGGAGTTTTTAAAAGTCTCAGGAATCTTTTGCATGTGTTTAGAGTTAATTAGTTGATTCAGAAGATTAGGGTAATAGGTCGTTTAGAGAACCTTTTCTTGATATGCTAATTTTTTGAGACAGGTTTTTTGGGTTATCAGGAGTTGTATGCCAAAATCATGAGTATTAAAACAATAAAAGACCTGACAAATTTCAGTTGGTGTGTAATGAATCTAAAATATATGAAAGTTTAATTGTAATCATTACATTATGGAAAATAATGAAATTTAGCACTATATGCTAATTTTTTGAGAAGGACCTGTACATGTAGTCATCAGGAAAGCAGAAACGGTGCTGCCCTTCTGTACTAGGCACACTGCTGGCACTGATTCATTTGCTACATAAGGCTACGTGCACCCGGGTTATACTGCTGAAATTATGCAGGTTTAACCATATGCATTGCAGAATGAAATCCTCAGTGACTATCCACAGCATGAATTCACATTTTCTCTGCGGATGAGGTCCTGCTGATGCTATACTACACCAGCAAAAAATCTGTATCTGACTTGTGTGACCAAGCCTTAAGGCTCCTCACTGACCCCTGTAAAAACTGCATGCAGTTGTTAAAGGGGTAACTGCACAGTAAATTATCTGTAAGGTCTTATTTGGTGTGGGGTATGTGTGCTAAGAACTCGCCTGTGTATCTCTGCCACTATGTATGCAGAGAACTGCTTGTGTGTGTGTGTCACCATGTATACAATGACTGAGCATGTGTGTGCCGCCATGTATGCGAGGACTGCGTGCGTGTGTGCCGCCATGTATGCGAGGACTGCGTGTGTGCCGCCATGTACAGTCATGGACAAAAGTTTTGAGAATGACACAAATATTAATTTTTACAAAGTCTACTGCTTCACTTTTTCTAATGGCAATTTGCATATACTCCAGAATGTTATAAAGAGTGATCAGCTTAACAGCAATTAAGGTACTGCCACACTAAGCTATCCCGCTAGCGATCTCGTTAGCGTTGCATACTAATGAGATCGCTAGCGGGATTGTTTCTATATCGCTAAATGCGGCCACATTTAGCGATATAGTTAACGACGCTATCGCCGTTAGCGATCTTCTTAACGACTTTAGCGGTACAAAAGTACCGCTAAATCGCTAAGAAAAGGTGCCACACAGCGATTAGATACTTACCCAGCGGGAGCGCCAGCGATGAAATAGGGTCCGGAACGATTCCAGCGACGAGCGAGATCACAGCAGGAAGCTCGTCGCTGGAAGCTGCCGCACTGAACAATATCGCTAACGGGATCGCTAAATAGTGACGTTTTTTAGCGATCCCGTTAGCGATATTGTTTAGTGTGGCATACCCTTTACTTGCAAAGTCAATATTTGGCTAGAAAATGAACTTTATCCCCCAAAACACATTTCAACATCATTGCAGCCCTGCCTTAAAAGGACCAGCTAATCTCTTTTCAGTGATTGCTCCATTAACACAGGTGTGGGTGTTGATGAGGACATGGCTGGAGATCAATCTGTCATGATTAAGTAAGAATGAGACCACTGGACACTTTAAAAGGAGGCTGGTGCTTGGCATCCTTGTTTCTCTTCTGTTAACCATGGTTATCTCTAAAGAAACACGTGCAGTCATCATTGCAATGCACAAAAATGGCCTAACAGTGAAGAGTATCGCAGCTAGAAAGATTGCACCTCAGTCAACAATCTATCGCATCATCAAGAACTTCAAGGAGAGGGGTTCCATTGTTGCCAAAAAGGCTTTAGGGCACCCAAGAAAGACCAGCAAGCGCCAGGATCGTCTCTTAAAAGTGTTTCAGCTGCAGGATCGGGCTACCAGCAGTGCAGAGCTTGCTCAGGAATGGCAGCAGGCAGGTGTGAGTGCATCTGCACGCACTGTGAGGCGGAGACTCTTGGAGCAATGCCTGGTTTCAAGGAGGGCAGCAAAGAAGCCACTTCTCTCCAGAAAAAACATCATGGACAGACTGATATTCTGCAAAAGGTACAGGCAGTGGACTGCTGAGGACTGGGGTAAAGTTATTTTCTCTGATGAATCCCCTTTTCGATTGTTTGGGACATCAGGAAAACACCTCATTTAGAGAAGACAAGGTGAGCGCTACCACCAGTCTTGTCTCATGCCAACTGTTAAGCATCCTGAAACCATTCATGTGTGGGGTTGCTTCTCAGCCAAGGGAATCGGCTCTCTCACAGTCTTGCCTAAAAACACAGCCATGAATAAAGAATGGTACCAGAATGTCCTCCAAGAGCAACTTCTCCCAACCCTCCAAGAGCAGTTTGGCGATCAACAATGCCTTTTCCAGCATGATGGAGCAAAGGTGATAACTAAATGGCTCAGGGAACAAAACATAGAGATTTTGGGTCCATGGCCTGGAAACTCCCCAGATCTTAATCCCATTGAGAACTTGTGGTCAATCATCAAGAGACGGGTGGACAAACAAAAACCTAAAAATTCTGACGAAAGCATTGATTGTGCAAGTATGGACTGCTATCAGTCAGGATTTGGTCCAGAAGTTGACTGAAAGCATGCCAGGGAGAATTGCAGAGGTCCTGAAGAAGGGTCAACACTGCAAATATTGACTTGCTGCATTAACTCATTCTAACTGTCAATATAAGCTTTTGTTCCTCATATGTTTGCAATTATATTTCTGTCTGTGATAAAAACATCTGTCAAACACACATAAAAACCAGAGGGCAGCAGATCATGTGAAAATATAATATTTGTGTCATTCTCAAAACTTTTGGCCATGACTGTATGCGAGGAATGACCATGTGTGTATGCCGCTATGTATTCGAGGACAGCGTGTGTGTGCTGCCATGTATGCGAGGACTGCGGTGTGTGTGCTGCCATGTATGCGAGGACTGCGTGTGTGTGTGCTGCCATGTATGCGAGGACTGCGTGTGTGTGTGCTGCCATGTATGCGAGGACTGCGGTGTGTGTGCCGCCATGTATGCGAGGACTGCGTGTGTGTGCTGCCATGTATGCGAGGACTGCGTGTGTGCCGCCATGTATGCGAGGACTGCGTGTGTGTGTGCTGCCATGTATGCGAGGACTGCGTGTGTGTGTGCTGCCATGTATGCGAGGACTGCGTGTGTGTGTGCTGCCATGTATGCGAGGACTGCGTGTGTGTGTGCTGCCATGTATGCGAGGACTGTGTGTGTGCGCCACCATGTATGTGAGGACTGTGTGTGTTGCCGCCATGTATGCGAGGACTGCGTGTGTGCCGCCATGTATGCGAGGACTGTGTGTGTTGCCGCCATGTATGCGAGGACTGCGTGTGCCGCCATGTATGCGAGGACTGCGTGTGTGAGTGTGCCACCATGTATGCGAGGACTGCATGTGTGTGCCGCCATGTATGCAAAGACTGCATGAGTGTGCCGCCATGTATGCGAGGACTGCGTGTGTGTGCCGCCATGTATGCGAGGACTGCATGTGTGCCGCCATGTATGCGAGGACTGCGTGTGTGTGCCGCCATGTATGCGAGGACTGCGTGTGTGTGCCGCCATGTATGCGAGGACTGCGTGTGTGTGCCGCCATGTATGCGAGGACTGCGTGTGTGTGTGTCACCATGTATGCGAGGACAGTGTGTGTGCCACCATGTATGCGAGGACTGCGTGTGCCGCCATGTATACGAGGACTGCGCTTGTGTGTGTGTACCGCCTTGTATGCGAGGACTGCGCTTGTGTGTGTGTGCCGCCTTGTATGCGAGGACTGCGCTTGTGTGTGTGTGTGTGTGCCGCCTTGTATGCGAGGACTGCGTGTGTGTGCCGCCATGTATGCGGGGACTGCGTGTGTGCATACTGCGTGTGTGTGTGTGACGCCATGTATGCGAGGACTTGTGTGTGTGTGTGTGTGCCGCCTTGTATGCGAGGACTGCGCTTGTGTGTGTGTGTGCCGCCATGTATGCGAGGACTGTGTGTGTGTGCCGCCTTGTATGCGAGGACTGCGCTTGTGTGTGTACCGCCTTGTATGCGAGGACTGCGCTTGTGTGTGTGTGCCGCCTTGTATGCGCGGACTGCGCTTGTGTGTGTGTGCCGCCATGTATGCAAGGACTGCGTGTGTGTGTGTCGCCATGTGTGCGGGGACTGTGTGTGTTCCGCCTTGTATGCGAGGACTGCGTGTGTGCTGCCTTGTATGCGAGGACTGCGCTTGTGTGTGTACCGCCTTGTATGCGAGGACTGCGCTTGTGTGTGTGTGCCGCCTTGTATGCGCGGACTGCGCTTGTGTGTGTGTGCCGCCATGTATGCAAGGACTGCGTGTGTGTGTGTCGCCATGTGTGCGGGGACTGTGTGTGTTCCGCCTTGTATGCGAGGACTGCGTGTGTGCCGCCATGTATGCGGGGACTGCGTGTGTTTGTGTGTGCCACCTTGTATGCGAGGACTGTGTGTGTGTGCTGCCTTGTATGCGAGGACTGCGTGTGTGCCGCCATGTATGCGGGGACTGCGTGTGTTTGTGTGTGCCGCCTTGTATGCGAGGACTGGGTGTGTTTGTGTGTGCCGCCATGTATGCGGGGACTGCGTGTGTTTGTGTGTGCCGCCTTGTATGCGGGGACTGCGTGTGTGCCGCCTTGTATGCGAGGACTGCGTGTGTGCCGCCATGTATGCGGGGACAGTGTGTGTATCTCTATGGGGCATGTGTGGTTGGCACATTAATACTGAAGCTCACAGGGAAGATGGATTGGACATTGTGTAACATTGTCTTCTAGGAAGCGGTAGACTTTAACCCTTCATTGAACTGTTATCTGAAACAATGTATCAGTGGACTTGTGTGTCAGCCTCCGCTGTGCTGCGTGCACGACCATTGTGGCGGCGACAGATAACTGCGCGGCTCCTCTTTATCAGCTCAGGGGTCACCGCGCAGGGAGTGTCGCACCCGACATTTTCTTCACTGCAGTTTCTCATTACCCAAGAATTCTTGCATTATGAAGCCATTAGAGACGTAATCATGGTACAACCTACTGATCTCACTTCGGATCTTTCATTGAAAGTGTTAGGAATATTTCTAGAAATTCTTTAAAAATAAAAATTAAAAATTCTCACTGAAAAGCGTGCCCCATGATAACCTGCAAGATTTTGCTGTATACCAGTATGATGGTTGTCCCTCCGCCCTCACTAGAGAGGAACAGATTGGCCTCGTGTCCCTCAGCTCCTTACACAAAGCAGCTGGAAGTGATGGTTTCCATAATCTGGTGCCCGTCACCCGGTGCCAGGCGTGACTACCTGGTATGAGTTCCCCCATAATTCTGTATAGAATATGCACATATGTTTTTTTCCGTAACATACAGAGGACGCATACATCAGGTGCATACATCTGACTTTCACTGTTCAATAACTGTGATGTCAGGTCCAACCGGTGGTCTCTTGGCCCCCAACTCAGCAGCCCCATGATGAATTCCCTTTAAGTATGTAGAAGCATGTATTCATAGTCTGCGGTGCAGAGAACGTCTCTAACATGTACTTTATACAGATCTCATTGTACGTGCGGCCATTAATGTGTCCTCCTGTCTTTCCAGGCACGTCGTCACCTGCAGTGCAAAGTAAGTATTAGCCACTACCTGCCTTTATGCAGATTAAAACTTGCTCTTTACAGTACCAGCAAAATCTATGACATTTCAGAAATCTCCTGCACATAAATTGTTTTTTTTTTTTCTTGAAGCATTTCCTAATTTTCTTTTATTTTTTTTTTGTCTATCCAAGGAACAATTCAACTCAGGGATCGCACAAGTAAGTATCCCAAAATGTCTTTACGAGATATCAGTGTTGACTGTCTTGGATCGATACTTAATTGTTCTTTGAAAACAATACTTAAATGTATGTTTCATCTAAATTATTGCTCCTTTTCACAATATTGATTTTTATAGCGAGAATAAAAACACATCTGCTTTATTAACCACATCCCGTCACAGCGCTGCCCTTTCTTTTCCCAATGGATGTGCTACTTCCCATTAGGACTTGAAAAGATGGTGAATCTTCACCCCAGAATTATGATGCTGGAGCTTCTAATTTTCTTGCAGCGCTCAGCACAGACACAGCAGTGGTGGATGGGCGTGTAGGTTTTTGCAGTGGCTCCAATAGCACTTTAAATGCTGCGATCAATAGCGTCTGCAGGATTTAAGCAGTTCGACAGAAGGCGATCACTCCCTCTGTCACTTCATCAGCTCCCCGCAGCGGTGATCACCGATGTGCCATAGATCAAAACCTCAGTATAACAATGACAGGCTGGCTAAGTAGTGCAGAATGTTATCCATACACGCAAAACAGAGAGTTAGGCTTTTATTTTAGGGCATGCGGGCCATTAGACAAAAGCAGGAGCAACACAAGTTGGGATATGAGATATAGAAAGTCCCAGCACCTATTGTGCTTTCAGAATGGGTGTGACTGGAACCAGCCACTCGTAGCGGCTAAAGTGGCAGCTGTTTTCTTATTGTAAGAGCCTGGAAAATATGGCTGATACCTTTATTTATCGCTGTGGGAAACATACCTCTTTTTATTTTCCTTTCCTTTTGTTTTAAACTGTCCAATTGTTCCAAATCGCCATCCATGTCAATGTACAAAGTTAGGCTATGTTCACACTTTGCAGTTTTGCTGCGTTTTTTTTTTTTTTGTAATGCAAATGTTAAGCTCAGTTTTATAGTACCAGAAAAGACTGAAATTTCAGAAATCTCATGCACACACATTCTTTTTTTTTTCCTGCCTGAATTGTAAAACTGCTGCGTTTTGCAAACTGCATCATGTCGCTTCTTTCAGCATTTTTTCACCCAGATAAAGCAATAAGTAAGTGCAAAAATACAACAAAAACGCAGGTCTCAGGTTTTGCTGCGTTTTTGGTGCAAAAACCTAAGGAAGTTGCATCATGGCTTTTGGGGGGGCACTAAACTTTATCAGCATGCACAAGAGACAATAAAAACACAGCAAAACCTGCTTTTTGTAAGCAGCTTCTTTACTTCCAATAGAGCGTGTTTTGCCTGCATATAAAAAGCGCAGCAAAAATGCAACATGGGAACATAGCCTTAAGGTTATGCCACACTAAGCGAGATCGCTAGCAAGATCGCACCTGCGTCACCATTTATGACGCAGTAGCGATCTCGTTAGCGACTTTAGTTGTGTGTGACATGTAGCAGCGATGTGGCCCCTGCTGAGATGTCGTTGATCGCTTATGAACGTTCTGAGCCGTTTTTTGGTCGTTGGTGTCCCGCTGGTGAGCCTGAATCGCTGAGTGTGACACCCTTTATGAACGACTTCACCAGCATCGCAGGCGGGACTAGGTTTTCCCAGCGACCGCAGAGGTCGTTATACAGATCGCTGATGAGATGTGTTTGGAATCACAGATCGCTGATGAGTTGCGTTTGGAATCACACAGCTAAGTCGCTAACGAAATCGCTACTGCGTCATAAATGGTGACGCAGGTGCGATCTCGTTAGCGATCTCGCTTAGTGTGGCATACGCTTTACAGTTATTAGTCAGATCACAGATAAGTGAATTTCGGCTATGGACATTGCTGCGGACGGTCACTCTGACGTTGTGGCCTTGGTCCTGTAACATCATTAACTCCTGTGTGCAATTATTACAGATTTTCACATTTTCTTGAACGTGTCATTCACATGCACCATAGAATTCTAATCACGTTCGGTCAATATTAGTATTTATTTGCATTTTTTTATTCTCTCCCCCCCCCATTTTCCCAGTAAATGTTTTGCAGCAGTCGACAGGTATTGCATCTCCGGTGACGGCGCCTGAGCGTGGTAAGAAACAATGCAATGATTTTACACTTTGGCCCCCAAATAAAATGATTCTTTTCTTGTACAACTAATCTATAGATGAGAGTGAGAATAGATGAGGCAATCCCTGCATGTGTTGCGGCTGTTGGACAGCTGCGGCACCTCGAACATAGTATTCGAGCACACCGAAGACGCACTATTAGTACTCGAGCACGTTCGCATAACGCCTTATCCTATCACGTTCGCTCATCACTGGTAACTAGGGCCAAAATTCACACCGTCCTTAAGTGGTTAAAAACGCTAGAACGCCTTTACCGCTTTATTCTTTCCAATGGGTGAATTCTCTAGTCTTCTGTAATGACCCTTTCCAGTCCCCATAGACTTCTTCCCCAGAGAGTGATCAGAGATGTTTGCTCCGAGTTCCAAGAACTGATGATTACCGCTGTTCTCCTCTGTTCAGAGTTTATTTGTAATGTTTGCTGCATCTGTATCCCATGTATGAATGTGATCCCAAAAGAGAAAAATCTTTGGGAAAGCTGCCACATAGAGAAGTTCCTATGTACACGTTACACACAAATCACACATCTGATCTCAGTGACTGAAAGATTCAAGTTGAAAACCTTTAATGATATAACTTGTGTGTTTCGTTGACCTATCGACGGTTAATGGAAACCAAAATCGTCAATCGTTTGAGAGTTTCATTCAAAATCATCCCAAAAATCATATAACATTGAAATCACAGATCCAATTTGTGTGAATTTCCTCATAATTGGACTCGGGAGGGTGCAAGACCCCCATCTGATTGTATGTGCTCCCGACACTTTTTCGGCATAGTCCTGATGAGACGGCAGATGGAGTCTGAGGGGGTCTCGACCTGGATCAGACATCATTGAGCTTCTGGACAGTCTTGATGGCATTGGATGAACTGATTCATATTGGGCCGTGGTTCTCTGCTGGGGAATGTAAGGCCCCCGTCAGTGGCATCAATGCTTCATAATTCAGGAACTGCTTACACGTTCTGGCTACATGAGGTCCGGCATTGCCCTGAAGCTGGAGGAACCAGGGCCCACTGCACCCTGATCTGACAATGGCTGTGAGAAGTTCATCCCAATACCTAATATCAATCAGGGTATCGTTGATCATCATGTCAAGATTTGTACAACACTCCAAGGACATATCTTTCTAAACAAATACTGACCCACTGCAAAACCGATCATGATGGATGATGTTGCAAGCATCTGGCATCCCCACACTTTTTCATGTCGGTCACATATTTTCAGGGTGAACCTGCTCTCAGCTGAAGAAAACGGCACCAGTGGCTGATTTTCCGATTCAGGTCTGGCTGGGTACTTCTGGGCTGTGAGCACAGATCCCACTCTAAGACATTGGACACTCGTGCCCCCTTCATGCAGCCAGTCCCTGACAGTTTGATCAAGAACATGCACCCCAGTGTCCCACAGGAGGTCATGGAGGGATCAGCCAGTGCATCGCCTGCTCTTACAAAGAAGCAGATACCGGTCTGGTGGCTGGGATCAGGCCAAACTTTGGCTCTGACTGGCTGTACTCTTGTAGAGGGCCGTGTCCTGGTGCTCCGAGACACAGGAAACCACCTTGCAATGGCGCATATGCATGAATTATCGTGGAGCATCTGGACTACCTGTGGCGCCTATATAGTCAGGATGGAATTGTGTGGTTTTTGTTTATTTTATTTGTGACACTTTAGCAGTTAAGAAGGGCTTTAGTAATCGCTGACAACCCCTTTAAGAGGACATTTTGGAAGGACGATCCAAAACTTAATCCAAAAAGAAAAGCAAAAAAGTTTGTCAGCTCACCCATATAATGATCCAAAGACCTTGGGGTCTAAAACGCGTCTCCCCTTAACCCCCTGCCAGGGAGTTGTGACCATCATGCCTAAGCATGTTCATTTTTTAATATATTTTTCAATAAATTTTGGTATTTTTACGGGATCCATGGAGCTGGATTTTTCTTTCTACTATTAATCGAAAAGAGGTACATTTGTACTCCCCTACAAGGCTTTTATTTCACACTTCTCCTGCAGGTCTCTCCACGCTTCGCCTAAGGAACCTGAGGGAAAGTGTTATTTATGTGACCAGATGTGGTTCTTTTCTCATCAGCTAATGGGGAAAATTATTATTAGACCTATTATCTTCCTGTAAGTATGGAGTTTCCAGAGGGTTCTTCACCTGGGGAGACGCTGAAAAAAGTGATCTGAAAAGCTATGGGGAAAACAGGACTTGAGTAATCGTAATGGCTCCATGTCCCCCCAGAAGGTCTTGGCTTTAAGCCGGTCAGTGACCATGCATCTCAGATGACCAGTCCAAGAGGCCTGTAAGGGGTCAGGTTCCCTTTAAAATGGCTGCTATTTTGGGGCCCTTGACAGCACCCAATTGCAGACAACAGTACAAAACAGTCGTCTTCTGTGCTCTGATTTAGGACACTATGCTGATTATACTATATTACTTTTTTTTTTTTAAGAAAAAAAAGATCGCACAGTAGAGCAGAAAGCGAAAAGTAACGCCCCAAAAAGAACCACAAAACACAGTAAGTATGACGGTATCTATGTCTGCGATGTCTGATATGTCTAACAGGGTGTAGCAGACGCCCGTCCCCTGATAATTGCTCTCTGCGATTTACAGCCGTCTACAGATTGTACTTCCATCCCCATAAAGCTCTGTAGCGTCTGTTATATACATCAGGAAAACAATCCTGCCAGGTATTAACCCCTTATTTAGTTTTACGATACCTGTTAATGACACTTTAGGTGCGCCACCTTTTTACTTCAAAAGAAGAATGCAGCGTTGTGCAAGCAGCCACCCGGCACTGACCAATCAATATAATTACTTTAAAGGTGTCATCCACTGATAGACTCCATTTTTTTAAATGTCCCCAATGTGCATCATAAAATGGATTCAAAGAAAAACTAACGCAGCATAGCTGTCTCTCAAACCAGCACCGCTCCTGGCCTCTAAAGGGTATGCCACACTTAGCGAGATCGCTAATGAGATCGCAATTGCGTCACCATTTATGACGCAGTAGCGATCTCGTTAGCGACTTAGCTGTGTGTGACATGTAGCAGCGATGTGGCCCCTGCTGAGATGTCGCTGATCGCTTATGAACGTTCGGAGCCGTTTTTTGGTCGTTGGTGTCCCGCTGGTGAGCCTGAATCGCTGAGTGTGACACCCTTTATGAACGACTTTACCAGCGTCGCAGGTGGGACTTGGTTTTCCCAACGACCGCAGAGGTCGTTATATAGATCGCTGATGAGATGTGTTTGGAATCTAACAGCTAAGTCGCTAATGAGATCGCTACTGCGTCATAAATGGTGACGCAATTGCAATCTCTTTAGCGATCTCGCTTAGTGTGGCATACCCTTAAGTCTTGTGTTCTCCGGTGGTCCTGTGACCTGCAGTCAATCAGCAGACACTGATGGGCTGCAGCCTATACAACTCAATTTGGCTCCACAGTACACCACAAGCAATGGCCTCTCCCAAGCTCACAGTCTGGCGGCCCGCACGGGCCTCTCCCAAGCTCAGTCTGACGGCCCGCACGGGCCTCTCCCAAGCTCACAGTCTGGCTTCCCGCACGGGCCTCTCCCAAGCTCACAGTCTGGTGGCCCGCACGGGCCTCTCCCAAGCTCACAGTCTGGCGGCCCGCACGGGCCTCTCCCAAGCTCACAGTCTGGCGGCCCGCACGGGCCTCTCCCAAGCTCACAGTCTGGCGGCCCGCACGGGCCTCTCCCAAGCTCACAGTCTGGCGGCCCGCACGGGCCTCTCCCAAGCTCACAGTCTGGCGGCCCGCACGGGCCTCTCCCAAGCTCAGTCTGGCGGCCCGCACGGGCCTCTCCCAAGCTCACAGTCTGGCGGCCCGCACGGGCCTCTCCCAAGCTCACAGTCTGGCGGCCCGCACGGGCCTCTCCCAAGCTCACAGTCTGGCGGCCAGCACGGGCCTCTCCCAAGCTCACAGTCTGGCGGCCAGCACGGGCCTCTCCCAAGCTCACAGTCTGGCGGCCCGCACGGGCCTCTCCCAAGCTCAGTCTGGCGGCCCGCACGGGCCTCTCCCAAGCTCACAGTCTGGCGGCCGCACGGGCCCTCTCCCAAGCTCACAGTCTGGCGCCCGCACGGGCCTCTCCCAAGCTCACAGTCTGGCGGCCAGCACGGGCCTCTCCGAAGCTCACAGTCTGGCCCCGCACGGGCCTCTCCCAAGCGCACAGTATGGTGGCCCGCACCCCTTCACTGCACACTAAAAAGAAACAAAGTCTCCTCCCCATCGGCCTCTCCATCATGCTTCACTCTGGCGGCAGACTAGGGCCTCTCCCAAGCTCACCAGTGACGTGCCCCCACAACTGGCTCTCCACAGGCTCAAATGTAGGGTCAAGGCCCCTACGGCCTGCTCCAACAGCTTCACCCGTTACAAGGTCCCGCTACTGCGCCTATCATCAATACATCAGTCTGGCGGCCCGCACGGCCTCTCCCAAGCTCACAGTCTGGCGGCCAGCACGGGCCTCTCCCAAGCTCACAGTCTGGCGGCCCGCACGGGCCTCTCCCAAGCTCACAGTCTGGCGGCCCGCACGTGCCTCTCCGAAGCTCACAGTCTGGCGGCCCGCACGGGCCTCTCCCAAGCTCACAGTCTGGCGGCCCGCACGGGCCTCTCCCAAGCTCAGTCTGGCGGCCCGCACGGGCCTCTCCCAAGCTCACAGTCTGGCGGCCAGCACGGGCCTCTCCCAAGCTCACAGTCTGGCGGCCCGCACGGGCCTCTCCCAAGCTCACAGTCTGGCGGCCCGCACGGGCCTCTCCGAAGCTCACAGTCTGGCGGCCCGCACGGGCCTCTCCCAAGCTCACAGTCTGGCGGCCCGCACGGCCCTCTCCCAAGCTCACAGTCTGGCGCCCGCACGGGCCTCTCCTAAGCTCACAGTCTGGCGGCCAGCACGGGCCTCTCCAAGCTCACAGTCTGGCGCCCCACACGGGCCTCTCCCAAGCGCACAGTATGGTGGCCCCCCCCATTAATAGCGACTGACACAACTAAGAAAAGAAGAAAAAAAGCTCTCCTTCCCCATTCTCGTTCCTTCCAGTGCGCTGCTTCACTCTGCAGTGCATGGACTAAGGCTCCGCACAGCAGGTGCGACCTAGTGACGTTGTTCCCCCTCCTAAGCTGAGACTGATGCACAGGCTAAATGGTGGAAAAGGGGAGAAGGTATCAAGATTGTAGACAACCCATACATGGCACATGAACCAAAACATCTGTACACCAGGTATACACAAAGTCCTCTGTTATTCTTTAATATTAGCATATGCTGCACTATATAATCAAATAACAAAAATAGCTGGAGTTCCCCTTCAGGTAAAAGTGATTATTTAGCCAATTAAAGACCTAGTTTGACTTTTATGTTAGAGATTTATGTGATAAATCCATGAAGAGTCTTGCATCCAACCGCCGATCTCTTACAGTCGAATCCGACCATGACGAAGACTCTGATGGCTCTAAGCACAGTGATAGTATCAGGAGAGTGCTACCTGATCGTGACACACAATCCCATCCTGTCTCAGCCAGCTCTTCTTCCAAAAGTAAGTGGAAATTAAGTGACCCCGCCTGTGATACTGTTCCATGTTGCCCTTATCTAATGTTAATTTCAGACCCAGAAAACATAAGCATTAGAGATGAGCGGATGGAGTTCGAAGTCAAATTTCCTAAAGCTCGCGGTTACATGCAAACGCTTTGTGATTTTGATTCTCTTGCCCTAAGATCACAAAATATGCCCTTCTGCTGTCATTGTGATAAATCGAAAAGGGCTGGCAAATTGTCAAGGAAAATAAAGCCTTAATACTCACCTACCGTTCACCTCTTTGAGGAGAGACCCCAGAGGATAATAAGGAACATTCAATTTCTTGCAAATAACTTCACCGCCATCAAATTTCCCGGGAAAATCTGGTTGAACATTTGCATTTCAAATGATCCGCTCATCACTAACGAGCTCTTGTTGCCACATAAATCACATATTTAGGAATAGAAAAACGTACACAATCACTGAGTTCTGGCAGGTCTACATTGCGGAAACCACAAGCTACTCTGTGGCTGCCCTTTTGTATGTGAGAAAACTGCGAGCGGCCACAGACACGGTTTCCTTAAATATGACTTGCTGATGAAAATGTCCCTAATGGCAGGCTAACGTACCTGACTTTCTCGCAAAAGTCAGGTCTGACCTTCTGGGTTGTGGGATATCATAACTCTTCATTGGGCTCCCCTGTCAAGTGTAAAGGTGTGTGATCTAACGGGGTGCTTTCACAATGCGTTCCGGCGTTCGTTCAGTGGCCCTGTTGGGGCTTGCGTCCGAACCCCCTGCAAAATGGGATTTGGACGTATGCACTAACTAGTTTTTTGCTGATGTTATTGCCAGATGAGGCTTGGACCCCGCTCTGTAACATTACGTGGTCTACTCTTCGTGGCTGAGTTGCTGTGGTTCTTTCCACTTCTCAATATTATCACTCACAGGGGATGGGGGAATATTTTGGAGGGAAGAAATGTCATAAACAGACTTGTTACACCGGTGGCTCCTATTCCAGGACCGCGCTGGTATCAGTGAGCTCTGCACCACCAGCCATTGTCACATGTTAGCAGATGGCATGTGGAGGGCCCCGATGGTATACCCTGGGGCCAATGGGGCTGAGATTAAGACGTGTTCCAATACCTTTGTCCATATAATATGTGTGTATGTAAGCCCTTTGCAATTGCTTTTGTTCATTTTTTTTATTTTAGATTTATTGGTCCATGGAAGTATACATTTATGAGGTTTTGTTACAACTACAAAACTTGCATCGCCTTTACGCCTCATTCGCAATGCTACTTTTATTTTTTAGTTTTTTTCTACTAAGTTTTGCATTCATTTAACTCCAGGTAGTCAAAAAAGGCAGCTATCCCAGCTTACACAGTCTGCCAGCTACACTACAGGTATGTGTTTACCGATTCATCAGAATATAAATTTGTATATCAAAATAATTTGATAATTTCAATTTGTTTGTTTTTTTTGTAGTAACGACACGGTCTTCCCTCCTAAGACCTCCACTTCGGAATTCTGTTGGTATGTGCATTAAAATACAATTTGTTTCCTTTCTTGCACTTTTTCATTATTTGCTATTAAAGGAACTATCTTAATACACAAATATAAGAATAAATTATAGGGCCTTTCCCCCACTCTCCACTAACAGCCCAGTTCTTGTGCATGGTTCGTATATGATATTGCAGTTCAGCCCCAATCACTGCATCAGGTCTTTATTTTCAATAATTGCCGAGGGGGGTGTGACCTACCAAGTGGGTGGGGCTAAATATTTGTGCCCTACTACAGACTTACAAAGCGGGAGAAGCTCCTGCTGCAGCCAGTTGTCATGCACTGAATTATAAATTAAAAGGGGGGCAGATATTTCTCGGTTTTAATTGCAATATGAGAAAATTAAGGAAAGAGATTGCTAAGACTTTATTTTGTGAGTTTTTTGTGTTTAGTGTTCTTTTTAATTCTTTTGTCATGTTGCTCTATTGATCTTTTTTTCCACAGATGATGAAGGCAAGACTAGTAATACTAATGATGATACCTTGAGAGGTAGGTACTGTTCTGCGGGTCCTATAGGAGTATAACTCCCTCATGGCTCCTGTGTCACTTTTTTATATTTTTAAGAGAACCTTTCGCCATTTTTAGAATGTTAGACTGGTCACATTATGGAGTATTGTTTTAACTTATTTTCTCCTCTCCATCGTTGAGCCAAGTTTAGGTTAACATTTATGATCAGGCCAACTGGGCGTTACCAGAGATTTTTCTATGGAGGCGTGTACTTTGTTCCCTGTATAACATTGACCAATCATAAGCAAGAGTCTTATTGTATTGCAGGGGAAAAATGAGCATGTTTTAATACAGAAAAAAGCCAGCATGGAACAGGCGTCATTGACAAAGATGGACGCAATCATAATAAATAGTGAGAGGGATCCAGCTCAGCGGATAAAATCTTCAACTTTATTGGTGCATAATTAAAACATCTTCATGAGAGAGGGTGCAGAGTGCGCCAGAAACACGTTGATGTTCTATCTTATGCAGGTTAATATGTTTTAATAATGCACCAATAAAGCTAAATATTTTATCCGTTGAGCTGGATCCCTCTCACTATTTATCAAAAATGAACTGATTTCTGCAGCTTCTGGGTAATATAGATCATAGCAAAGTGTGAATACAAACACTGCCGTATGTCCTGTAAAGGCAGTCAGTGTGGGGGCAGTGTGAATACAAACACTGCCACATGTCCTGTAAAGGCAGTCAGTGTGGAGGCAGTGTGAATACAAACACTGCCACATGTCCTGTAAAGGCAGTCAGTGTGGGGGCAGTGTGAATACTGCTTAGCGGAGTATAGAACTACTTTATATAAGGATATGTATATTATTATGTAGCTGCGAGAATCTAATATTGGATTTCATCTTCTAGATGATACTGAAGAAAGATCTCGGTATCGACAGAATCTAAAAGGTACAAGAAAAGATTCACGTATTCTTCTACTAAGTGTGATATACAGTATATGTGATATGTCTGGTGAGGGTTCAGGCGCTGAAACGGCTGCATACATGATGTTTGCCAGCCCTGTTATGTATCCAGCATGTTTTTTAGGATATGATTCCAATTGCTGCTGTTTAACCTCTTAGATGGTTCTTTTAATTGCTAACAGTGGCTTCAAGTGGTTAGATATTAGGGAAAGTGTCCTTTTACGTCACCCACGCGCCCTCTCTACCTTACCCCACCCTACAGGTACAACCAGGTTATCGATTGCTGCATCGAGGGTCGATATTTTTACAATATGCTGTAATACTCTAGATAAAACGATCATAACTTCAGCTCCCCTAGGAGCACTAAAAAAAATGTAAAAAGAAAAGTTTTAATTTTGAAAAAAAAAAGATATTAACTTCTTCCTGCAAAAGGATGTTGTATTTACATCGTGGAAAGGGATCCTCCGGTGTGTAGTGGGCTCAAGAACTGAGCTTCCTCTACACGGAACAGATACCGGCTATATTATATAGTTTGCATCTTGTCCAACAGCCGCAACTTTTAACGAATCTCTGACAGAAACATTTAAAGGGAACGCAAGACTGTCCCCACACGCACCAGTTCACAGCGATTGCATATGACCGATGGGTTACTAGGACAGCCAAGGATCTGCTGAAGACCCCCATTGCTGTTGTCTCCGTTCTGTGAAGCTCAGCTGTAAGCCGAGCTCTACAGACTGACATTTTCACAATATTCTACAATACTATTGTATTGCAGTATATAGTATAAGCGATGAAACAATCGCAAGGTTCAAATCTACTAAGGAGACTAAAAAATAACATTAAAGAAAAAAGCTTTACAAAATATAAAAATTCAAATCAACATTTTTACAACACCGTGAAAACTGTACCCAAAAAACAATAGTTGAATTGCATGTTTGTTTGGTTTTTTTTTGTTTTTTTTTTTACTATTTCATTACACTTGGATTATAATTTTCCCATAGGTCTCAGTACATGATAACGTTAATGGTGCCATTAAAAAAAAAAAAAAAAAAAACTAGCACATGTCAAAAAAAAGTTATGGCTCTAGAAAGAAGGCGAGGGAAAGAAAAAAGCAAAAATTCCCCTATCTCTAAAGGTACTGCCACACTAAGCTATCCCGCTAGCGATCTCGTTAGCGTTGCATACTAATGAGATCGCTAGCGGGATTGTTTCTATATCGCTAAATGCGGCCACATTTAGCGATATAGTTAACGACGCTATCGCCGTTAGCGATCTTCTTAACGACTTTAGCGGTACAAAAGTACCGCTAAATCGCTAAGAAAAGGTGCCACACAGCGATTAGATACTTACCCAGCGGGAGCGCCAGCGATGAAATAGGGTCCGGACGATTCCAGCGACGAGCGAGATCACAGCAGGAAGCTCGTCGCTGGAAGCTGCCGCACTGAACAATATCGCTAACGGGATCGCTAAATAGTGACGTTTTTTAGCGATCCCGTTAGCGATATTGTTTAGTGTGGCATACCCTTAAAGGGTTAAAGATTAGGGAGTTACATGTGTGTATCTTATTTTTTTGGTTTGCTTCTAATGGAAAAAGGGGAAGCAGATTGACCTTTTAAAGGTGTTTTGCTTCTATATTTCTCTTCTTTAAGTGTGTGCCATGTGAACTCACAGCCTTATGTTCTTCAGATCAGATATTTCAAACTTCCCAATACAGAGAAGAGAGAGGAAGCTGGAGGAGCACAGGTATAATATAATATATGTATATCTTGCACCTAATTTTTTATTTTTTTTTTCTCCTCATTTTACCAGTTCATTGCTTCCTGATTTTTGCATCCATTTAAAAGTGCTTTACAAACTTGAAAAGATTGCAAATGAATTGTATATGGGTGTATACTTTCTTAATCCCCCTCCTCCAGCCATCATTTACAACTCTGCATTAAGCATCAGTCACACGTCCGTGCTTAAGGGAACCGGTCACCAGGTTTGGTGGATATGAGATACAGCCTCCACTTTTCAGGCCTGACGTACAGCATTGTAATTGCTGTATATCTGCCATCAATCCGACCTTTTATTCTACTCCAACGGGGCGGTCCAGTCAGAGAGGGTGTCGATGTACTTGGTCCAGCGCCTCCTTTCTTTTTACGATCCCTGTCCTCCTTTGTGTGATGACGCGTCCGGCACATGCGCACTGCAGTGCTTTGCTCTGACCACAACAGATTGTATGCCGACTCCACAGGAACGGTGCAGCACGGGAGTTGAGCATAGGCTTTATTATTTTATGGGGGCCAAATATTTTAATCAAGAAGGGGTTGTCCTAGTAGTAAACAACCTCTTTAATATGCCACATACTGGGGAAATCAGCATAATGAAAATTAAATAATACACTTAAATGTTGTAATGTCCTCTCCCAAGATATTTTATGACAACGTATCATAAATGAAATAAGCCACGGTCAGTCCGAATCGCCGTTTCTAGCCCCGCTCCCTTGAAGAGAAAAACAAGTCTGATAAATAAAAATAGTTGATATGGAAAAGGGAATCAAATTTACATTGTCGTTTCATGGCCTTCAGTAGTTCTAAGAAAAAAATCTAAGACAAAAAAAGTTAGGCCCACATGTCACAGAAAAAGGAAAATGATTTGACTACCCAAAGAGAAATTCCAAACATGGGTGACGGTGATGGTGTGTTATCGGTTGGCTAAAATGAATGCTGACAAAGAACTTCATCAATTTCAGTGTAATGTGTATGGGCCGGAGAGTTATCCGATCATATATGGGACTTAATTATTATCCGATTGTATGTGGCCCGGAGAGGTATCCGGACTGTATTTGGGCCGCAGAGTTATCCGATTGCATCTTTGTGCCGTTTGCCTATCTTACGTCCCTGGTCCCTGTTGTTGTTACTCAGTAATACACTGACCTACACATATGTCAGTTTTTCATTTGTATAATTCACAGATCGCGGAGACGAGTCCGTCCGCCGTCAGGACATCAGTCAATACCAAAGGTACTTGGAGACGTCCATGTCTGTCTGTATGATGGGTGTAGATCTCTTGGCTCCGTCGTTTGTTCTTCCCAGGGTCCTGATTGTAGTTGCTCTCTACATCAGTGTTTGTCAGTGTGGGTATGATGTGGGGCGCCAATTAGGTGGGAGTGGAAATTATACTTTCTCTATCGCTTCATTGGGGGACACAGATAACCATGGGTGTATGCTGCTGCCACTAGGAGGCGCTGACACTATGCATATGCAAAAATAAAGGTTGGCTCCTCCTCTGCAGTATACACCCCACCGACTGCAAGAAGCAAATCAGTTTTAGCTTAGTGTCAGTAGGAGGTGGACACTGGTCTCTCTGGAGACCCATATCTACCTATTGTCCTTTTCAGGTACCTTCCGGAAGGATACAGTGTGAAAAGTCACTACTGTAGTCCCACGCAGAGACTATGAGTACGGCTTGTACTGCCACCCCGTATCCTCATATGTCTGTCTCCTGGCAGGACCCCCCATCCTAATCCCTAACACGGACGGGTGTTTAGGTGATCAGGGGGCCTGCCTCCGTCTCCCACCTACTCGCCCACCAGAGCCTGTCGGATGAGGAGACGCGGACGTCCCCACAACTGACCTCCGGACGTCCGACTTTTTGTCTGAGGTATTGTCCTTCTTTCCCAACAGGACAGAAGAAAGAAAAAAAAAAATGCAGGTTACAGGGCCTGGGGTTTTTTATCACAGAGAGCCTTGTACCTTACTCTCAGGGTTCCGAGAACCCTTTTTGAGTCCCCTGAGACCTTTAAATGTCGGCCCGCTCCGGACACCTCGCTGCGTTGTGGCTCTCCGGGGGGGCCTCCCCCTGTCTTTTCTCGAGGATCTGGAGCCCCGATTTTTATCACACACGGCGCTCGTTCCTCATTGCGAGCCACCTGTTAACCCTTTTCTGCCTGTGGCGCTGCGGCGATTCATTTCGGGGCCTTTTCGGACATGATGTTGGAGACTGCGGACAGACAGTCACTGGCATTCTGTAGTACAGTGGGGGTAAGGTCGGGGGATGACGTGTATAGTTGTGTGTCATCGGCATAAAGATGGTACTGAAAGCCAAATCTGCTGATGGTCTGTCCAATTGGGGCCGTGTAGAGAGAGAAGAGAAGGGGGCCAAGGACTGAGCCCTGTGGTACACCGACAGTGAGAGGAAGAGGAGATGACGTGGAGCCAGAGAACGAAACACTGAAGGAGCGGTCAGAAAGATAGGAGGAGAACCAGGAGAGAACAGTGTCCTTAATACCTAGTGACTGGAGCCTGGACAGTAGGAGACAGTGGTCAACAGTGTCGAAAGCTGCAGAAAGGTCGAGTAGAATGAGCAGAGAGTGGTCGCCGTTACGTTTTGCTGTAAGAAGGTCATTGGTCACTTTGATGAGTGCAGTTTCAGTCGAATGTAGGGGGCGGAAGCCGGACTGTGAAGGGTCTAGGAGGGAGTAAGTGGAGAGGTAACGGGTGAGGCGGGAGTAGACTAGGCGCTCCAAAAGTTTAGAGATGAAGGGGAGATTGGAGACCGGTCTGTAGTTGTTTGTGCAGGAAGGGTCAAGAGCGGGTTTCTTTAGTAATGGAGTAATGATGGAGTGTTTGAAGGAGGATGGGAAAATGCCAGAGGAGAGTGAGAGATTAAAGATTGTAGTTAGGTAAATTGTGACAACTGGAGAGAGAGACTGGAGGAGATGTGAGGGGATGGGGTCGGTAGTGCATGTAGTCGGACGAGAGGAAGAGAGGAGTCTGGAGACTTCTTCTTCTGTGATGGGATCAAATGTGGAAAGTGAGCCAGGGGAAATGCAGGGTGGGATGGGAGTCACAGCACTTGGTGGTTGAGAGCAGATTTCCTGACGGATAGTATCTATTTTTTCTATAAATGTGGGAGGCCAGGTCGTCAGCACAAATGTCTGTGATAGGGGCTTGTGCTTTTGGCCTGAGGAGGGAGTGAAAAGTGTCAAAAAGTTTCTTGGGGTTGTTGGCTAGTGAGGAGATCAGTGTGGTTGAAGTAGGTCTGTTTGGCGAGGTGAAGGGCAGCATTATAAGTTCTTAACATGAATTTAAAGTGGATGAAGTCTTCTGGTGTGCGGGTTTTTCTCCAGAGGCGTTCAGCACTCCTAGAGCATCGCTGAAGAAGTCGAGTTTGCAATGTGAGCCAGGGCTGTTTTACTGTGTGTTTGGAGGTTCTGAGGGTGAGCTATGCTACTTGGTCAAGGGTGCTTTTAAGAATGTCATTGTAGTGATGAACAGCCAAATCAGGACAGGAAAAAGAGGAGATTGGGGACAGCGATGAGTGTAGGGAGTCTGAAAGTGTCTGAGGGTTAATGGCTTGTAGATTTCTGAATGTGTGGTAGGTAGGAGTGCGCTGGGGTGGTGATCCCTATAGTACATTAAAATGATCACTCCTTTTTATATTGATAGAACCTGTCCTGGAAAGATAACAGGACAGGAGCCTCTGTGCATGTACAGTCGGCTTTGCTGCTGTGACCTGGAGACTGACAGTGCTGTACATGGGGGAAAAAAGTGGCCATGGTATTCTAATTCTGGACAACTCCTTTAATAATGTTGCATCAACATTTACTGATAAATCCATACACTAAATCTGTGAGTACTTTGTGTTAATATATATTTAAAGAAACAATTCCATTGTTGTCTTTCATATGACAGATGAAGAAGAAAATACATTTGATTATCAACAGAAAAAAGGTACATGGAGAGGACAACGTGTCTTTCTGTGTGTAATTAATATACATCAAGGTTTATGGGATTTAGAAAAGGTTTTGAATTTTAAAGAGATTCTATTTTAACTTCTTTTCCCAGGAATTTAATCTATGTATATAAAGCTGAGTGTGTATGTATCAAACCACGCCTACTTCACATAGCCACACTCACTCCACACGCAAAGCCACGTCCACACGGCCCACGTTGTTAGCGCACGAGACACATTCACCTCGAAAGCCACCCTGCAAAACTCACCGGCTGTGACGTCCCAGCTGCTGCGAGCTACAATCAGGGCCGCCGCCTTCAGACTATCAGTGCGCGGCAGGCACAGGCTACATCTAGCTCCATCGTGTCTAGAATGGAGTTGCTCCTGTGAGGCATGATGTCAAGGGAAATGGAGGAGCCACTGTGCTCATAACAGGAAGTTGCTGTGCACGTGTGAGGGGAAAATGAGAGGAGTTATCGGAAAATGTGAGGTCAAAATGACAGGTGTGATGGGGGAAAATGAGAGAAGTGAGGTGCTGCTGTGTATAGAGAAGAGTGAGGTGCTGCAGTTGGAGGCTGTGTATAAGGCCACATTCACACATTCAGTATTTTGCCTCAGTATTTATAGGCCAAAACCACGAGTGGGAGAAAAATACAGAAGCGGTGACGTGTTTCTAATATACTTTTCCTCTCATTGTTTTCCTCCAAGTTTTAGCTTACAAATACTGAGGTAAAAATACCAACCAAATAACATGTGAACGAGGTCTAAAGGAGAAAAGTGTGGTGCTGCAGAAGAAGTAGGCGGTGTATACGATACACTTTATTGCAATTAGTGCAATTTCTCTCAGGATCAAGTGTTTCCAATTGTATATGGAAGAGGACTGTGAGATCTGCCGAAGGAGGCGACTATAAAGGAGAAAAGCTGTGCTGCAGAAAAATGCTGTGTATAAAGGAGGAGCATGAGGTGCAGGAGGAGTGTGAGGTGCAGGAGGAGGCTGTATAAAAGAGGAGCGTGAGGTGCAGGAGGAGGCGGTGTTAAAGGAGGAGCGTGAGGTGCAGGAGGAGGCTGTATAAAAGAGGAGCGTGAGGTGCAGGAGGAGGCGTGTGTAAAGGAGGAGCTTGAGGTGCAGGAGGAGGCTGTGTATAAAGGAGGAGCGTGAGGTGCAGGAGGAGGCGGTGTATAAAGGAGGAGCGTGAGGTGCAGGAGGAGGCTGTATAAAAGAGGAGGCAGGAGGAGCGGAGTGTGCAGGAGGAGGCTGTGTATAAAGGAGGAGCGTGAGGTGCAGGAGGAGGCTGTGTATAAAGGAGGAGCGTGAGGTGCAGGAGGAGACTAGGAGGAGCGTGAGGTGCAGGAGGAGGCTGTGTATAAAGGAGGAGCGTGAGGTGCAGGAGGGCTGTGTATAAAGGAGGAGCGTGAGGTGCAGGAGGAGTCTGTATAAAAAGAGAGCATGAGGTGCAGGAGGAGGCTGTATAAAAGAGGAGCGTGAGGTGCAGGAGGAGGCTGTGTATAAAGGAGGAGCATGAGGTGCAGGAGGAGCCTGTGTATAAAGGAGGAGAGTGAGGTGCAGGAGGAGGCTGTGTATAGAGGAGGAGCGTGAGGTGCAGGAGGAGGCTGTGTATAAAGGAGGAGCGTGAGGTGCAGGAGGAGGCTGTGTATAGAGGAGGAGCGTGAGGTGCAGGAGGAGGCTGTGTATAAAGGAGGAGCGTGATGTGCAGGAGGAGGCTGTATAAAAGAGGAGCAGGAGGGAGGCTGTGTGTAAAGGAGGAGCGTGAGTTGCTGGAGGAGGCTGTGTATAAAGGAGGAGCGTGAGGTGCAGGAGGAGGCTGTGTATAAAGGAGGAGCGTGAGGTGCAGGAGGAGGCTGTGTATAGAGGTGGAGCATGAGGTTCAGGAGGAGACTGTATAAAGGAGGAGCGTGAGGTGCAGGAGGAGGCTGTGTATAAAGGAGGAGCGTGAGGTGCAGGAGGAGGCTGTGTATAAAGGAGGAGCGTGAGGTGCAGGAGGAGGCTGTGTATAAAGGAGGAGCGTGAGGTGCAGGAGGAGGCTGTGTATAAAAGAGGAGCGTGAGGTGCAGGAGGAGGCTGTATATAAAGGATGAGCGTGAGGTGCAGGAGGAGGCTGTGTATAGAGGAGGAGCGTGAGGTTCAGGAGGAGACTGTATAAAGGAGGAGCGTGAGGTGCAGGAGGAGGCTGTGTGTAAAGGAGGAGCGTGAGGTGCAGGAGGAATAAGGCCCCTTAACTGCCGCTGTTAAGTCGTATCTGCAGTCGTTAAGGGGTTAATATTGTGTTTAAAAAAATTGAGTTAATTTGTGTTGCAAATCTGTAGTGTTGAATATATGATGTGAAATGTTTTTATGTGCAATATAATCATTATAATTTGTTATAACTAACCACAGTTGGTTACTATGCTTGACAACGCCTGTCTCTTAAGCTAGAGTTTTCAATATTTTTGCTATTTGGTAAAGGTTTTAAAAGTAATTCCCACGTTAATTAAATAGATCAAACCTTTGGCCTTTTTACTTTTAAGCCATAAAAGATCAGCATTACTTTGCTATTTTACAATTGAAACCAGGCAGCATAAAAGGAATCTGTCAGTTTTTGCTTCCTAGTCTTAGAGCAGCATAATCTGATTCTAGTGATGTCACTTCCTGGGCTGCTTGCTATAATTTTGATAAAATCCTTGTTTTATGAGCAGGAGCTTATCACTAGAGGACTAGTAAACCGTCTGCCGTGTAGTCCTCTGTATAACCCCCGCCCCCACCACTGATTGGCAGCTTTCTCCCATGCACGCAAAGCTGCCAATCCAGTGGTGGGGGCGGGGTTATACACAGCTCATGAATACGGAGGACTACATGGCAGACTGTCTACTAGTCCTCCAGTGATAATTTCCTGATTATTCAGAGAACTGTTGGATCTGCAGCAAATGAGCTGCACACAGCGTCTAACATCTTACTGTGACAGTGTCACAGTTTTGTTTCTTGTCATAGGTTTTCTTCTATCCATATTCTTCTTTTTTGACTTGTAAATTTATCTGCAGAGACTACAAAGATACAGCCTGTCCTGTCTAAATCACGTGGTGCTTTTTATGATGGTATGTGAGTTCTTTAACATTTACAGATCTTGTACAGAACCTACAACCCCCCCCCCCCTGTGCTGCAACGAAACAGCGCTGCCTTATACTGAACCATAAATATTCTTATAGCCATGTATTTTTAATGGGAATGAATTAAGTAAAAAAATACAATTGTCTTCACAAATAATTATGATGACGGCACAATCCCTTTTAATAACAACCGCTGGATGTTACAGTTGATACAGAAAGATTACAGATGAGATATGAGTTTATCAGACAAAAATGCCAAATTCTTCCTGATATTAGTGTGCTTTCAGATTCCTAAAATTAACCTTTGTTGTTAACATTCACCCAGTGAACGTGCAATTTCAACAAGTAGTGTAGAAAATAGTGTTAGAACGCAGATGTTTGCTAGAGCAGCAGTTCAAAGCAGCTTTTAAAAGAGCATGAACTAGCCAGTTAAAACAGCACTTTCTGCATGGTGTTTGAGAGGGAAGGAAATAAAATAAGGTAACACTGCATTGCAAACGGACAGGCAGCTCTTTGTGCAGTTTTATCATATGTGAATTATCTCAGTTGTTACTCAGTAAAACACTGATATACACAGAATCTTATTTTTATATAATTCACAGATCGTGGGAAAGAGTCGTACATCTATCAGCGTTCTCAGTCAAAGCCAAAAGGTACTTGGTGAAGTTCATGTGTTTGTAATCAATGTATTTCCTCTAGCTCTTGCGTCTGTCATTGGTTTTTCCATAATTCTAGTAGTCCTGTAGATTGGATTTTGTCAGTGTGGGGTATGGTGCACTGCTGTAGGAGGATAAGGCACTGTGGTGAACACTGGGAAGGACTGCAGCGGTCACAGGTACAGGTAGGAAGGTCAAGTCATTCCTGTGCCCATAGTGGCCTAGGCTGTGATCACTGTCGGGGGACACAGATCACTTCGTAGGGTGCTGTGTATGGAGGATGTAGCACTGATTAATCAGCGTAATGACCTTGAACTGGAGGTGGCGGAGAAATGGCTTTTTATTCACGTGGTTACATGAAAATGACATTGATCTATCAAGTTCAACCTTTATCGGTTAATTCGACCTTGTGTACGTCTATATTATTTATAAGGCACAATATCATTTGATAGGAGAAAAGCATCCAGCCCTTTTATAAATGCTGATACAGTGCCTGCCGTTATTGGCACTCCACAGTCTGACTGCTCGAACTGGAAAGAACCCTTTTCTTTTTTTGGATACCTGAATCCCCTTTCATGCACGCATAATGGAGGTCCCCTGGTTCTTTGTAAAATTTTTGGAAGAAATAAGTCATGTGCGCATGGTTTGCCAGAATGGTGTACACTTGGGCACATCTTATACGTTTGTCAGCGACTGTGGGTTTTTATTGCAGCTTTGGCCTAAGGAAAATGAATCTGTCAGCACGATTTCACGCAACAGACTATTCATATGCACATCTAGCTCTTTCAAAGACAGTCCACTGAGAAATCTGTCTTTGAGGAGGCGATGCTGAGAGGTGAAATAGAGCTGGAGTGACAGAGGCTTCAGATCTGCCATAGCCATCTGCATATCAACTCTAACACTGATTTCTCAATAACGGGAGCAGACTGGCCATATAAAGGTATTTCTTCAATTGTCTTTGAAAAAGCTACATGCGCATGTAAACCGGTTGTGGTGTGAAATCCTGTTGACAGATTCTTTTTAAAAGTAAAGATTGAATTATGAACTTTTTACGGAGTGTTAAGATGGAAAGCTCAAACTCGGGACTACTACTCAACACACGGAATACAAAGATGGGGACAATTCCCAGGAACGACCGGGACACATTTGATATGGACGACAACAAACGGTAAGTTGTAAAGGACTTCAACCTACTCGGATCGATCACTAAAGATACAGCAACGACACCAGAAGTCAGTAGGAGAATATCTGTGGGCAAATCAACAATGAAGTCACTGGACGAGGTCTTCAAATCAAGGAACATTTCTCTGGTGATGAAGACTCGGCTCATACATTGTTTGGTCTTTTCTGTAATAACATACGGATGTGAAGCCTGGATGATAAAGAAATAAGATAGAAGAAGAATCAACGCCTTCGAAATGTGGTGCTGGAGGAGGTTATCAATACCATGGATGGCAAGAAGAACAAACAAATCAGTTTGGAATAAATCAAGCTAGACATGTCACTCGAACCAAGGATCACAAGCTACGACTTGCCTACTTTGGACACATCATACAAAGAGAGCAATCACTGGAGAAGGACATCATGGTCAGAAGACCAGAAGGAAAAAAGCGAAGAGTTAGACCAGCAACCCGATAGCTTGATACAATCAAAATATTGGTGGAGAAGACCCTGATGGACCTATCTAGGCTTTCACAAGATTGATGTTCCTGCAGAGCGTTCGTCCGTCAAGTCACCATGGAATTACTGAAAGTAATTCCTTACTAATATTTAATGATGCCTGGGGATGATCAGATAATATCTATTTTTTCATTTTCATGCCTGGGGATAATCAGACAATATTATCTATTATTTCATTTTTTAGGGGTGAAAGGTAGGAAGGGATTATTATGACTGATCTGTTCCTTTTGAGGCATTTAGTGAGAGCATCGTATTAATGAAGGGGGAGATTAGATAGCTGCTTGCCTGAAGTTATAGCATCAGTAATGTCTATCACCCGCATTGCTCACTTTCTCTATCGCTTCATTGGGGACACAGGAAACCATGGGTGTGTGCTGCTGCCACTAGGAGGCTGACACTATGCAAATAAAGTTAGCTCCTCCTCCACAGTGTACACCCTACCGACAGGAACTAGGATATTCAGTTTTAGCTTAGTGTCTGTAGGAGGTGGACACGGGTCTTTCATTAGACCCATATTTTCCTCAGTGTGCGTCGTTTCTTTTCAGATGGACCCTTCCTCAGGAGGGATACAGTGTGAACAGTCACAACTGTGCTCCCACGTAGAGACTGAGTACGGCGTGTACTGCCACCCCGTATCCTCATGTGTCTAGCCGGCAGGACCAGAGCCCCTAATACAGAAAAGTGTTCAGGTGATCCGGATTCGGTCCTGGCCCCAATCTCCCACCCACTCGCCTACCAGAGCCTGTCGGTTTGAGGAGGCGCGGACATCCCACAACAGGATTTTCGGACGTCTGATCATTCCTGGATGGGGGGGTACTTCTCTCTTTTCCCCCAGGTCCCTTTCCATGACGAGGTGAATATCCAAGCAAAGAAGAAGATAGCAGAAGTTAAAAGATAGAAATAAGAAGATGAGCTATAGAGTAATTCTTTCCTTTTAATGAGGTTTTTTTTTCGCATACTGGCCTTCAAGGATCAGTAGGGGCCTCTTTCCCTTAATTTCCCTGTTGATTGGGGCACCTGGGTTACCTCTTGCAGCGTCCGCGCTGCTCCCCCTTGCTTCGCTTTAATTTAGGTCCCGGCTTCTCTCGGGCCTAGTTGCTACGTTGTTTCCGCCCCCCCCCTCCTTCTTCCCTGCACTTCGGGCGGGCTTTCCTCCCGTCCGTCGCTTGCTGATTACCTCCGGCCTGCGGCTAGCCCCACGTCCTCCAATGGTAGCAGGTCCCTCTAGCGTGAAGAAGCTCATTTTCAGCTGCAGATGGAAGGAAGAGAGCCACAGTATTCATTACTGATGGGTAGGCGGAGCCCCAGATCAGGATGTCACCTCAGATCAAAAGAGTGCTGACTGGCTGGCCCCTCCAGCTCGGGCTCCTCCTACTCAGCTCCAGTCTAAGATTTGAGGTCCAGAGGATGGTCGCTGCTAATGCAGCTCCTCAGAAGATTTTATTATTTTATATTCGGACAGGAGACTTGGATCACTAGTTGGTCTAGAGGTCTCAGGGGTACCAGCGCTGCTGTACCCCAACCTCTCCCTTGGCGGATCTGTACTTACTCAAAGTCCCTGCAGAATCCTTGCCGGCCCTGGGGGATGAGGAGAGCTTCCCTGGCGGGACGCAAACCACACGTGCGGTCACTGCGTTCCTCGCCCTGGGGGGAAGCATGGGCACAGCGCCAGAAACCCCTGAGGGTCCCTGTGGCGCCTTGGCTGGTGAGTACTCCACACAAAATTTATTATTAATGTGTGAGTGCTTTAGCGTCTGATGGCAGCGCTATTACATGTATATCAGTATGCTTCAGCGCTGCGGTGACAGCGCTATTACATGTTTATCAGTGTATTTCACCAGCCTCTCCCTTGGCGGATCTGTAACTACATAATGGTCCCTGCAGAATCCTTGCCGGCCCTGGGGGATGAGGAGAGTTTTCCCTGGCGGGGGCGCAAACCACACGCTGGGTCACTGCGCTTCCCGCCCTGGGGGGAAGCATGGGCATAGCGCCAGAAACCCCTGGGGGTCCCTGTGGCGCTGAGCTGATGAGTTTTCCACACAATTTTTATTATAATAATGTGTGAGTGCTTCAGCGCTGCGGTGACAGCGCTGTTACATTGTAGATGTGGTGATTTTTTGTCCGCAGGCAGATACCTGCAGGACAGAGAGGGAGCAGGAGCGGGGGAGTTCGCGCTCAATATTTGAGCTAGCGGGGGCGTGGCCTATCTATTCCCGGTCTTTTGAGCAGGAAGACGCGCGCTCTGGCGTTTCTCCTGCGACTCCCTCACTGTGGCGGCCATTACACAGGCTCCTGGGCTCTTCAGACCGCTCCTCTCCTCATAAGACACCACGGCCAGCTGGGTGAGTGCTGATTCCTCACCCCGCAGCGCAGCGATCGCTATCCTGCAGCTGCAGTCTCATTAGAGACATAAAATTGGCTGGGGCTCACAAACATATATACTGTGGTGAGTTTGCAATATTAACCCTTCTGAGGGTTATTTCTACCAGAAAAATTTTTTGACTGAATACCGCTGGGGTAACCCTGCCTGGTGGAGCGTTAACCCTTCAGCATATAAAAAAAAAAGAAAAACCGCATAGTTTTTGCTGGTATTACCGCTTTGACCTGTTCATACAGGTGAGACATGTCTGAACAGAGTTCAGATGCCGCGGATCACGTCCCAGTGCCATTGCGGCAATCAGATACGCAGACCTCCACAGCGTCTAGCGCTGCGGTCGACAGCGGTGAAAAATTGGACGATATCGCTCGATCGATCAACAACTTGTCTGACCTTTTAGGTCAATATGTGTCTGCTAATTCCTCTCAGAGGAAGCGACGCAGGCCGTTACCGGCCTCTACACGGAGCGAGTCAGACGTATCTGATATTGGGCAGAGTTCCCCTTTAAATTCGGATGGAGAAATATCCGATTCAGATGCGGACGAGCCGCAGGGGCGTTCCTCTATGGCGAAGCGTACGGAGGCATTAATTGAAGCCATGAGAGATATATTACAGTTACCGGAGGAGGTAACTAGTCGTCCTGGTAAATCAGCACGCATGTTCCAGGAGTCCCGTGCTTCGCGTACAACATTGCCAGCTCTGGATGAGCTTAATAGTGTAATAGAGGAGGAACGTCTATGTCCAGATAAGCGTTTTCATGGAACGCATTTCTTGGATACACTTTATCCTTGCTCTGCGGAGTTAAAGGCTAATTGGACTTCTGCTCCTGAAGTGGATGTGTCTTTATCTCAGCTTAGTAAATCCTCACTACTCCCTATTAAGGGAAAAGCGAGCTTACAGGAGCCTTTGGATAGAAAAGCAGAATTGGCGGCAAAAGCAAGCTATGAGGCTGCAGGTCATGGATTCCGAGCAGTGCTAGGATCCATGTGTGCTGCTAGAGCTTCTCTAAGCTGGTTGGCACGTCTGAAGACGGAGTTGCACAATGAATCTCCGTTATCTGAGATACGGGAAACTTGTGAATGGTTAGAAACGGCAGCCTGTTATATCTTTGATGCCGGTCTGGATACGGCATCTCTGCTGGCCAAAGCGCAAGCTTCAGCGGTCACAGTCAGAAGAGCTTTATGGCTCAGACAGTGGGCCGGGGACGCAGTTTCCAAACAAGGGTTGTTGGCCTTACCTTACAAGGGTGGCCATCTTTTTGGATCCGACCTCACAGAGCTGATTTCCAAGGCTAAGGCGAAGGAATCAGCATTACCACAGCGAAGGGCCATGGCCTCGGTGTCCAGTAAGCCTGGTGTTTATAGTGGTCGGCGGTCCTTTCGGGGCCGAGGACGATCTAGTCACTCCTCGTGGGGATCGGGTCGTCCTTCCTTCTCAGGAAAGAAATCCTCTCAGAAAACTCGTACTCCCTGGAAGCAGAGTTTCCGCCAGGACAAGCGGGAACTTGACAAGAAGCCCGCAAAGTCTAATTGACGCCAGGGGTCCACTCGAGGATTCTCGAGTGGGGGGTCACCTGCTTCTTTTCAAGGCGACTTGGATGGCTCGCGTTCCAGATTCCTGGGCAACGCGGATTGTGTCGGCAGGCTATTTCATAGAGTTTGCTTCTCGACCCCCAAATGTTTTTTGTCAGTCTCGCGTTCCGTCGGAACCCGAGCTTGTTGTCGCTCTACAGCGAGAGGTCGAATCTCTGCTACAAAAGGGTGTAGTGATACCGGTTCCGTCAGAGGACCGAGGGAAAGGTTTTTATTCCAACCTTTTTTATAGTTCCCAAAAAGGAGAACAAATTTCGCCCGATTCTGGATCTCAAGCGATTAAACCGGCATGTCCATGCCCGGAAATTTCGCATGGAGTCGCTTCGCTCCGTTGTGGCAGCTTTGTCACAGAACGATTTTCTGGTGTCAATCGACATTCGCGACGCCTATTTGCATATTCCCATCGGAAAGGCTCATCAGCGCTTTCTTCGATTTGCCATAGGTCAGAATCATTACCAGTTCGTGGCTCTGCCGTTCGGCTTAGCCTCAGCGCCAAGGGTCTTTACAAAAATTCTGGCGCCCCTCATGGCAATCCTTCGAAGACAGGGGATTACGATTCTCCCTTATCTGGACGATCTTTTGATCATGGCTTCCTCGGAGGAGGAGGCGTTGACGGCTCGGGATTTGTCTCTTCAGTTTCTGAAGGACTTCGGTTGGCTGGTCAATTGGGAGAAGTCGTCCCTGGAACCATCGAGGACAATCCTCTTTTTGGGAATGCATCTCGACACGTTTCGGTCGGTAGTTTCCCTACCACCAGACAAACAGTCATGTCTTCTTCGACATGTACAGATTATGAGATCCTCAACGGCAATGTCTCTACGGAAGTGTATGCGTCTTCTAGGACTGATGGTGGCGTCCATGGAGGCAATTCCTTTTGCCCAGTTCCACTCCAGGACTCTCCAAAGGTTCATCTTGAGTCGATGGAATCAGTCGCAATCGCTGGATTGCAGTGTCACCATTTCTCGCGCGGTGCGGGATTCTCTAGAATGGTGGTTACGTCCAGGGGCATTCTCCCTGGGGAAGTCTTTCCTCCCTCTGAAGTGGTCAGTCATAACCACCGATGCCAGCCTGACGGGCTGGGGGGATGTTTGGAACAATCTCTGGATTCAGGGGGTATGGTCATCGGAAGAGTCTGTGCTTCCGATCAACATCCTGGAATTGAGGGCGATTTTCCTTTGCCTCCAACATTGGACGGTCCCTTTGAGCGGTCTGCCAGTCCGAGTGCAGACAGACAATGCGACGGCTGTCGCGTATATCAATCACCAAGGTGGGACAAGGAGTTCCAGACTCATGGTAGAGGTGTCCCGAATTCTGATTTGGGCAGAGGCCAATGTACCAGCCATTTCAGCGATTCACATTCCAGGGGTTCAGAATGTTACAGCGGACTTTCTCAGTCGCAGAAGGATGGATTCCGGGGAATGGAGCCTCCATCCGGATGTGTTTGCACTACTGTGCTCTCGCTGGGGAACCCCCCAAGTGGATTTGATGGCATCCAGGTCCAATGCCAAGTTACCGACATTCATGTCCAGGTACAAGGACCCGAAGGCGGTGGCGGTGGATGCTCTAGTGGCTCAGTGGGATCAGTTCGAGCTGATCTATGTATTCCCGCCGATATCCTTACTTCCTCTAGTACTGCGTCGGATCAGACTAGAGAGAATTCCAGCTATTTTGATAGCTCCAGACTGGCCAAGAAGGGTGTGGTTCTCGACAATAATGTCGCTGTTGGCGGCACCTCCTTTTCCACTCCCTCTTCAACCGGACTTGTTGACTCAGGGGCCCGTTTGTCATCCGGACTTGATGTCCCTGCGTTTGACGGCGTGGCTCTTGAGACCGAAATCTTGACCCGTAGAGGTTTCTCAGCCGAGGTCATTGCTACCCTTCGTGCTGCAAGATGTCCGGCTACTACTAGGATTTACCACAAAATTTGGGAAACCTTCTTTTCGTGGTGTTTGGGGTCCTCTCGGAACCCGAGAAAATTTTCCATTCCCAACCTGTTGGCTTTTCTGCAGCATGGGCTAGACAAGGGTTTGGCAGTCAGCACTCTGAAAGGTCAGATTTCTGCTCTGTCCTTATTGTTCCGGAGAACCATTGCTTCAAATAGAGACGTGCTCTCCTTTTTCCGAGGTATATCTCGTAAGTTTCCGCCGCGGAAGGCACCCGTGTCTCCTTGGCGGACTCAACCTTGTTTTGGAGGCTCTTCAGCATAAACCTTTTGAGCCTATGGTTTCTGCTAGCCTTTCTTTACTTTCTTGGAAGGTGGCTTTCCTTGTTGCAGTCACTTCCTTGAGGAGAGTTTCTGAGTTGGCAGCTCTTTCTTGTTCGCCTCCTTTTCTGGAGTTTTTTCCGGATCGTGTAGTGCTTCGCACTCGGGGTGATTTTTTGCCAAAAGTGGTATCACAATTTCATGTTAACCAGGATATTGTGTTGCCTTCACTCTGTCCGGGTCCGAAGAATGCGAAAGAGCGAGATTTACACACATTGGATTTAGTGCGGGCCTTGAAGTTTTATCTTTCTATTACTCAAGGTTTTCGTAAGACGGATTCCCTGTTTGTGGTTCCAGCAGGTCGTCGGCGTGGTCAACGAGCTTCCAAGGATTCTATAGCTCGTTGGATCCGGTCAGCTATTTTGGAAGCTTACCGTCTTCGGGGTGAATCTTGCCGATTAAGATTCGAGCCCATTCTACGAGAGCTGTGGCCTCATCGTGGGCTTTTCATCAAGGTGCCTCGGCAGTGCAGCTCTGCCGAGCGGCAACTTGGCGCTCTGTCCACACGTTTACAAAGTTTTATAAAGTGGACGTCAGTGCTTCCGCTGATGCAGCCCTCGGACGTAGGGTCCTGCAGGCAGCTGTAGTTTAAAGTTCTGGATGAACTTGTGTTTAGCGCTGGTTGCGCTTTGTTGTTAAGGTTGTTGGGTTTCTGCCTTTTGTTGGTTTTTCCCACCCTTATTTTTGAACTGCTTTGGGACGTCCCATCAGTAATGAATACTGTGGCTCTCTTCCTTCCATCTGCAGCTGAAACACGGATTTTGGTAAGAACTTACCTGTAAAATCCTTTTCAGCGAAGGAAGGAAGAGAGACACAGCACCCTCCCAAGGCAGAAGTGTGTTGATGTTTTCAGATGCAGCGCGACCCTTATCTGATAGCGATTATCTGGGCTGAGGTCAGCGCGCTAAGGCTCTGTTCCAGCATCGCCAGCTCATCGCAGTAGTCAGGTTCCGTGAGTAGTACCTGGAACTCTGTGGTTTTTGGCTTTCTTTGCATGCATAACCTGTATCCTTGTGTTTTTTCTCTGAAGTTCCTTCAGAAGGGGTTATGTTGCTCCGCTGGTGATCTTGGCTCTTTTCCTAAAAGCTTTGGTACGACTGGAGCTGAGTAGGAGGAGCCCGAGCTGGAGGGGCCAGCCAGTCAGCACTCTTTTGATCTGAGGTGACATCCTGATCTGGGGCTCCGCCTACCCATCAGTAATGAATACTGTGTCTCTCTTCCTTCCTTCGCTGAAAAGGATTTTACAGGTAAGTTCTTACCAAAATCCGTGTTTTCCCTTTATTCCGGCCTATTTGGGGGCACACGGTTACCTTACTGGCAACTTCTGGGCCTCCGCGCTATCATCCTCTGCTCGGCGGCCGCTGTTTCTAAATTTAGGCCCCAGCTTCAGCGCGGCCTGTCCAGGACTCTTCGCTCCACCCCCCTTCCCCTTCATCTCGGCGGACTTTTCTCCAACCTGTCGCGGGTGCGCCCACTCCTCTTTGCCAGCAGATGACCCCTCCTCCTTCACCTTTGAAACTTTGGCGGGCTTTCTCCCGCCGACACTGGCCTGCCGCCTCCTCTGTCTCCTGCGGTTAACTCTGCCTTCTTCCAGCAGCTTTGGGCGGGTTTCTTCTTCCAGTTGTCGCTGTCACGCTACTTCCTCTTAGCTCCTGCGATTAGCCCCGCCCTTGGCAGCTTTATCGATTCTGCCTTTTTCAGGTAGCGTCCCCTCTCCTCTCTTTAGTGGCGTGTATTCTGCGCGCACTTCTTCCTCAGTGGCCCTCACCTTCCTCCATGTGGTCGCCCTTTTCTGCAGGGATCTTACTATGATTGTTTGGACCTCCTGGACTCAGGCTTCAGGACAGGCATCTTCATGTGAGTATCTCTCCTCAGCATATGTTTTTCTGCTGTTATTCATGCCTCTTTCTGTGGGAGTACTCTCTCTCACCCCCCACCCCCCATTTTTTTCTCTGGTCTTGTCAGGCACTTCTTTAATGTATATGAGAGATTCCTTCTGGTCTGTACTCTTCCCTCTGTCAGGCCCGCAGCAGCTCCCCTGCGCCTGCTACCCAGGAGTCTCCCTACTGCCTCTGGTATTCGTTTTTCCTCTCGGTCACATTCTGTAGAGGACCTCACCAAGGTCGCAGACCCTGGTGGCAGTTATAGACGGATGGTCTGTCTTTCAGCAAATCGCAGGATTCTCCGATAATAATGATGATATTAATTGTCTTTGATTTTGTGTGGTGCTGACATGTTCCGCAGCACCTTGTAGTTTGCGCACATTGTTGTAGCTATCCCCGATGGGGCTCACAGTCTGAGTTCCCACGCAAACACGGGACTGCATGGGATCTCCTTGCAGATGTTGTTCTTCGTGGGTTTTGGGCCCGGGACTGCGGTGCAGCTACTGAGCCACTGTGCTGCCCATGCCTTCCAACAGGGGCCGTAATAGTTCTTGGCTGGAGCATCATTCTAGGTCTGCCTCCCGTTCTTCACCTGGCTCTCCCAGCAGACGTCTTCTCTCTGATCCTCCGGAGTCAGCCGTGGCGGGTTCAGATGTCATCTCTGAGGTTTACTTGGACCCGAATTCTGACCTGGCCTGTATCATGAGTGACATGGTCCAGAGCCTTATTGTGACAGTCAACAAGACCCTTTTTTCTTTGAGGATGCCACTAGGTAAACCGCAAAAACACATGGTGTCGTTTAGATGGTCGAGACCAGGACCTATCTCTATCCGCTATCCAGGATTTAGATGCAGCACCTACCAGATACTTTTAGTCGATATCTGCCGTCTTTCCAGTGTTTCAGACGTGCCCAGGGTTGTTGGCTGCCTCAGTCCTGGTCTTAAGTCCCTTACTCAGGTGAGTCAGGAGCACCCTCTATCTTGTACCTCAGGGTCTTAGACAGCATCTGCCTACACCCCCTTCTATTCACCACTCACTGAATCAGGAGTGTCTGGTATTCATCACTTTGGGTCGCTGCAGCGGTGCTAGTTTGCTTGCAGGTGAGTTAGGTGTTCCTTCACTGCGTGTCTCGTGGTCATTAACATCTGTTTTTTTTCACAGGGATAGACATTCTACTATGTACCACACTTTTCTTCACAGCGGCAGTGGCCAGTCCACTTTCAGGTAGGTTAGACACGCAGATGTCAAGGACCGGATGTCGTCTTTCATCCATGCACGGTGCCCTGATTGCAATTGCTCCCCAGGTGACTTTCTGCTCCTCATTATGCGGGCCTACCGCTACCTATCCTGTGGGTTAGTTTACAGTGCTGTCCTCAGGCTGTCTTCACTATCCAGCGCGTTACACATACCATTTGCTGTTTATACATTGCGGCTAATTCTTACTGTCTGATTCGAGTTTTACCAGGACGCTTATGACTGGTCACCGTACGCGCCTAGAGGCCTTTGAGCTATCTCTATACCCGAGCTCTCTATCTGTTTAGTCAGTACTTCTTCTTTCTTACAGATACTGGATAAAGCCTTGAGTACAGGAGTCTATTAATTCTAGGTTTTGATTTCCGAGCATTTCAGGAACAAGTTTCTCCCCCTCTTACAGGAATTGGATCTTACTCTGCGCAAGGTTTGACCGGTGTATGAAGGCTACTCCAGGTCTGGATCCAATGAGGAGCATGGCGACAGCAGGTTTTTTCTTTCTTTGGTAGGAATGGTATCCTTATCAGTATTTCAGTTACCTTTTTCAGTTATCTGCGGTTGTGTTGTGACTCATACCTTGATAAGCGGATCCACACACTAGAATCCTCACCCTGTCGCAGATATTCCAGGATCGACAAGGTTACCCAGGACGTCATAGTGATCTTTGTTCCTTTCGTCAGTCAAGTTTTCTTCTGGCTGCTATGCGCTCCTCCCCTTGGCCAACCTTCCAGGGATTGAACTGGTCTCCCCCCATGCGTGCTGTGGTATGCTTCAGTTTAGCTTCTTGATTGATTCGAGTCTGTGGAGTCGTCCATGGCAGTCTACGTGCTACCTATGTAGACAGGCAAGGGGTTCTCTATTCAGACGATTCTTGTTTTCTGAGCCGCTTGTTGATGAAACAGGACCTCCGTCACTCAGAAGAGAGCCTGAGTACTACACGAGGCCTCCTTCAGTACGGTCTCAGTGTTTGGCTCTCTCGTAGGTTCACAATAGCCTTCCTCTCAGGTTTTTCAAGTTTTTTCCTTGTTAGATAACTGGCCCTGTTCTTTTTGTGATCTGCTAGAGAACCGCGATATCCAAACTTCTGTTCCTCCAGTCAAGGTGTAAAGATGGTCTATGCAGAGAATCCTCCCTTTTATATGCTGTTTCTTTCCTCCCTGTGTCTGTTCTGGAGTCTAGTTATCACTTCACTCTTAGGGTTGTTTCTCCTTCTCCCTTTCAGGGAAACCAGTTTTATTCTTTTTGCTTTTTCCTGCAGGAAGTGCGCGCTTCCCTGATTCCTAGCGGATTACTGGGTGTCTTAATTTTTTCCAGTGTTCCTTCATGTGTTTTCTAGCAATTTTCCCGGATCCTTAGTAACCGACAAAGGGCGTCTCAGTGTTTCTTCTGCCGGGAACAGCTTCCTTGGACTCTCAGATTCTCTGCTGTTATTCTCTGTCATATTGTGTTTGCCTTTTCTTCTGCCTTCCTGGCGTTATTCGCCTGGATAATAGGTCTTCTAGGTATTACAGAGGCCGGTCTCCATCTTGCGATTCTCGGCTCTGCTTATGTTTTGACTGGTTCTTGTAGTCTTCCCAACCTTGGGTACTGCTTTGGGACGTCCCATGGTTTCCTGTGTCCCCCAATGAAGCGATAGAGAAAAGTAGATTTTTAGTTCTTACCGTAAAATCTCTTTCTCGGAGCCTTCATTGGGATACACAACACCCATCCAAGTTTAATAGCTCTGTTTATCGTACAGATACAGTTTGAGTTTCTGTGTTTTTCCTTCTATTTTTTACATGTTGCTTCTCCTACTGCTTTCTCACTAACTGAATATCCTAGTTCCGGTCAGTGGGGTGTACACTGCGGAGGAGGAGCTCACTTTTTTATTTGCATAGTGTCAGCATCCTAGTGGCAGCAGCATACACCGATGGTTTCCTGTGTCCCCCAATGAAGGCTCAGAGAAAGAGATTTTACAGTAAGAACTAAAAATCTACCTTTTTCTATCCTCTGCCTCTTTCTAGATATTTTTTGTTTCTTTTCTAGATCACCCAAACATATTTTTGTTTTTTTTCTTTTTGCGCTGTATGTGTAATATTTGTATGATAACAGAATTTCATAGTTTGTTGTTTCTTATATACAGTCATGGCCAAAAGTTTTGAGAATGACACAAATATATTTTCACATGATCTGCTGCCCTCTGGTTTTTATGTGTGTTTGACAGATGTTTTTATCACAGACAGAAATATAATAATTGCAAACATATGAGTAACAAAAGCTTATATTGACAGTTAGAATGAGTTAATGCAGCAAGTCAATATTTGCAGTGTTGACCCTTCTTCTTCAGGACCTCTGCAATTCTCCCTGGCATGCTCTCAATCAACTTCTGTACCAAATCCTGACTGATAGCAGTCCGTTCTTGCACAATCAATGCTTTCATTTTGTCAAAATTTTTAGGTTTTTGTTTGTCCACCCGTCTCTTGATGATTGACCACACGTTCTCAATGGGATTAAGATCTGGGGAGTTTCCAGGCCATGGACCCAAAATCTCTATGTTTTGTTCCCTGAGCCATTTAGTTATCACCTTTGCTTTATGGCAAGGTGCTCCATCATGCTGGAAAAGGCATTGTTGATCGCCAAACTGCTCTTGTAGGGTTGGGAGAAGTTGCTCTTGGAGGACATTCTGGTACCATTCTTTATTCTGGTACCATTCTTTATTCATGGCTGTGTTTTAGGCAAGACTGTGAGAGAGCCGATTCCTTTGGCTGAGAAGCAACCCCACACATGAATGGTTTCAGGATGCTTAACAGTTGGCATGAGACAAGACTGGTGGTAACGCTCACCTTGTTTTCTCCGAATGAGGCATTTTCCTGATGTCCCAAACAATCGAAAAGGGGATTCATCAGAGAAAATAACTTTACCCCAGTCCTCAGCAGTCCACTGCCTGTACCTTTTGCAGAATATCAGTCTGTCCATGATGTTTTTCTGGAGAGAAGTGGCCTCTTTGCTGCCCTCCTTGAGACCAGGCCTTGCTCCAAGAGTCTCCGCCTCACAGTGCGTGCAGATGCACTCACATCTGCCTGCTGCCATTCCTGAGCAAGCTCTGCACTGCTGGTAGCCCGATCCCGCAGCTGAAACACTTTTAAGAGACGGTCCTGGCGCTTGCTGGTCTTTCTTGGGCGCCCTGAAGCCTTTTTGGCAACAATGGAACCTCTCTCCTTGAAGTTCTTGATGATGCGATAGATTGTTGACTGAGGTGCAATCTTTCTAGCTGCGATACTCTTCCCTGTTAGGCCATTTTTGTGCATTGCAATGATGACTGCACATGTTTCTTTAGAGATAACCATGATTAACAGAAGAGAAACAATGATGCCAAGCACCAGCCTCCTTTTAAAGTGTCCAGTGGTGTCATTCTTACTTAATCATGACAGATTGATCTCCAGCCATGTCCTCATCAACACCCACACCTGTGTTAATGGAGAAATCACTGTAAAGAGGTTAGCTGGTCCTTTTAAGGCAGGGCTGCAATGATGTTGAAATGTGTTTTGGGGGATAAAGTTCATTTCTCCATCGCCTCATTGGGGGACACAAGACCATGGGTGTTATGCTGCTGCCACTAGGAGGACACTAAGCATTACACAGAGAAAGTTAACTCCTCCTCCTGCAGTATACACCCTCTGTTGGCTCAATCCTGAACCTGTTCTTGCTTAGTGTCTGTAGGAGGCACTAGGGTCTGGTTTCAGACCTCAAGATTATTTCCAATTTTTTATTTTTTATTCTTAATATTATTTTTAATGTTTTTTACAATGATTTGGAAGGGCGACGGGTCTTGTAAGAAAAGTCCCGATCTCCCACAACCATCAACAGGCGGGAACGCGGACTGTCGCCTCCACGTACCCCCTCCTGCAACGCTACCATCGGGCGACGGATCCCTCTAATGGGCCGCTCTCCCCATGTGTCTATCGGCTGTAAGACGCGCTCCGTTTTTTTTTTTGGGAACAGTTAACCCCTCACCACCACTAATGAAAGCGGCTGGTGCTAGGATGATTGAAAAGGAACCCTCTTCGCCTCCGTATGAAAGGGATGGTGGATCGAGGACGTATGGACGCGCCAGCCATCGGTACTCCGAGCCAGGGGGCTTCGCAGTGAGTACATCACAAAAATGCAGATTATTGCGATGTCTGTGTCTGCTGCGCTGTCGGCGGCGCCGCCGCCTGGATTACCGTCGCAGCCCCCTTTGCGATCCCGTTCAGGTCGCACGATCGGCGTCACAAAATTTAAGTCCCCGATTGCGATCCAGGCGAGACCGCTAGTGCGCTCTGTTTTACGTCGCAAGATCGGCGCCGGCCGCTCTTGCGATCTCAACTGCGTCGCAAGGCCGGCACCGCAAATTTAGGCCCTGGCTTCAGACCAGGTTAGGCCTCAAGAGGAGGGCGGGCTTACCGCGCTCCTAGTTGGCTCCGCCCACATCGCGCGCTGTGCAGGACCCGGCCATTGGCAGGGAGTAGTTAACTCCTCCCTAGTTTCTCCTCATCTTCCCTCCCATGTCTTCTGGCGCTTCTCGTGACCCACGAGAAGCGCAAAACAGCATAATCTCGGCAGCCATCTTCCGGTCTCTCAGATCAACGCTGCGATACCAAAAGGGCTATTCTTCAGCGCCTCATCTTCCTCTCGTGGGCTCGGACACAGTACCTGGGTAAGCTTACACAGCGCTTAACCCTTCTCCTGCAGCAGGCTCTCAGGTGCAAAATATGTCACAATCAAAGGGCTCTAAAAGGCCTGACAAAAACCACACTGTGGTGTATGCCGCCTGCGCTTCATGCAACGCTTCCCTGCCGTCAAAGCATGGTTCCCAATTCTGTGCATCATGTGCCCAAGAGCCCACTGCTTCCACCGCTCAGGAGCCCCCTACTACCGTTCAGGAGTCCCTACCTATTCCTGATCCCAATGAGCCGGGTCCTTCAGGGTGGCCTGCGTTTCTGGCTCAATCCATGGATTCTCTGACTAAGGCCTTGGATACCTTCCGTGGCTCCTCTTCTAGCCAGGGCGTCCCTTTTCCATAAAGGGGCCCGTTAGCCTTCAGAGAGACCTCATCAGATAGGGGCCGACCCGCGGCATCAGCAAAGCGGCCGGCTGGAAAACGCCGCCATAATGCATCCCCCAATCCATCTAGCGGTTCGGCATCAGCGAGCTCAGGCTCTCGCTCCCCCTCTCCCAGGAATCTCAGTGATCATGAATCTGAGTACGAGTCGGATACGGGTGATGACCCCAACTCGCCAGAGTTTCAAGAGTCCTTAGACTCTCTCATAGAAGCGGTTAATAAAACCCTGAAGCTAGACGAAGAACCGGGTCTCAACCGAATCATCCTATTTCTTTCAAAAACTGAAGTCCCTGAAAGCACGATACCCATTTTCAGCATCCGTAGCAAAAGAGTGGACCGAATCTCCAGTAGTAGATCCACTGGTATCTCGCTTAGCTTCTAAAACCCTTCTGTCTGTTTCAGATGGTTCATCCATTAAGAATCCCTCAGATAGACAGATCGACAACCTCGCCAAATCAATTTTTGAGGCTGCTGGAGCATCTCTCTCTCTCCTTCTTTCGCGGCCACCTGGGTGGCAAGGGCCATGGTGGCCTGGGCTGAGGATCTAGTTAAGACTACTAATGATATCCCTCTCCCCCCCGAGGCACGTAATCTGGCCTATCAGATTACTCGGGCGGCGACTACATGGTCCATGCATCCTTAGACGCAGCGAATTGCGCTGCACTCACAGCCGCCAATGCTATCGCCATTCGGAGGTCCCTTTTGGCTCCGAGAGTGGCATGCAGACTCTGCTTCAAAGAGAACTTTGACTTCGCTGCCGTGTCATTCAGGGCGTCTCTTTGGAGATCGCCTTGATCAGATTATTTCTGATGCTACGGGTGGCAAAAGTAAGTTTCTTCCGCAGCGCAGAATCAACCGACCTTTTCGGTCCCAGTACCAAAGCTGCTCCCGGCCTTTTCGGACCTCCTTTAATTGGTCCTCCGCTTCGACCTCGTCCGGGCACCCCGTTCTTCTCGCAGAGACAGAGGCTCGCAATCATCTTTCAGGTCCTCTCAGCCCTGGAAAAACAAGCGCTCCTCCTCTCGCAAATTATCTTCCCAATGACTCCTTGCTGGGGACGGGGGACCCAATCAGGGTAGGCAGCCGCCTACTCTTGTTTCGCGAGGTCTGGGGGTCGGTCGTTCAAGACCGATGGGTCCGAGATCTTGTAGACTTCGGCTACAAGATCGAATTCTTGTCTCTTCCCCCAAGGCGCTTCTTCCAGTCTCGCCCCCCAAAGTCCAAGGATCTCGCAACTCCCTTTCTTCAGGCCTTGAACATTCTTCGCACCAGCGGGGTCATCGTCCCAGTTCCTCACAAGGAAAGATTCAAAGGGTTTTACTCAAACCTCTTTGTGGTTCCCAAGAAGGACGGCTCTTTGCGTCCTATTCTGGACCTAAAATTGCTGAACAAATTCATCAGAGTCCGCGATTTCAGGATGGAATCTCTCCGTTCTGTCATCGCATCTCTAGAAACAAAGGAATACCTGGCGTCAATCGACATCAAAGACGCGTATCTACACATTCCGATTTTCAGAGGCCATCAAAAGTTTCTGCGTTTTGCAGTCGGAGAGGAGCATTTTCAATTTGCCGCTCTGCCCTTCGGACTCGCAACCGCCCCCAGAGTGTTCACAAAAGTCATGGCGGCCGTCATGTCAATTTTACACTATCGGGGTGTGGTGGTCCTCCCGTACTTGGACGACCTGCTCATCAAAGGACTGACCTTTCGGGCCTGCGCAGAGAGTGTCGAGATCACTGTCGACACCCTCTCTCGCCTGGGTTGGCTATTCAATTTGGACAAGTCCTCCCCCATTCCCTCTCAGAAGATTCCTTTTCTGGGAATGATTCTGGACACCTCCCAAGGGTTGGTATCTCTCCCTCCAGAGAAGATTGCTTCTCTGAGGCGGGCAGTGCTCCTGTTGTCTCTAGGCCGCTCCCACTCTCTACGATTCGCCATGCAGGTCCTGGGAAAATGGTAGCCTCCATCGAGGCAGTAACATTTGCTCAATTCCATCTCCGACCTCTTCAACAGGAGCTAATATCATCCTGGGACAGGAACCCTGCGTCCTTAAGTCGCCGCTGCCGTCTTTCTCCCAGAGTCAGACGCTCACTAAAATGGTGGACAAATGCTTCATCACTGAATCAAGGAAATCTTTTCTGCTTGTCCATTGGCTGGTAGTGACCACCGATGCCAGTCTCCTGGATGGGGAGCGGTGTTCCTTCACCACACGGCTCAGGGCCGCTGGTCTCTTCCAGAGACATGTCTCCCGATCAACATCCTGGAGATCAGAGCTATCAAACTAGCCCTCTTGCATTTCCATCATCTTCTGGCTGGTCGTCCCATCCGGATCCAGTCAGACAACGCCACGGCCGTGGCGTACATCAACCGTCAGGGAGGCACTCGGAGCAGAACAGCGATGATCGAGGTATCGCACATTCTGCGGTGGGCCGAGTCAAACCACTCGCCCATCTCCACGGTTCACATCCCAGGAGTGGACATTTGGGAGGCCGACTTTCTCAGTCGCCAAGGTTTAGACTCAGGAGAATGGTCCCTGCACCCGGAAATGTTTCACATCATTTGCCAGCGTTGGGGAATGCCGGATGTGGATCTCATGGCATCCAGACTGAATGCCAAAGTTCAGACTTTCATAAGTCGATCTCGCGATCCACTAGCCATCGGCTCGGATGCGCTTGTCCTCCCTTGGAGTCAATTTCGCCTTCCTTACATCTTTCCACCTCTTCCGTTAATCCCCAGGGTGATTCGGAAGATCAAGGCGGAAGGCGTTCCTCTCATTCTTGTCGCCCCGGACTGGCCTCGCCGTCCTTGGTATGCCGAACTAGTGCGTCTGGTCGCAGACGTTCCCTGGAGATTACCGGATCGTCCGGACCTTCTCTTGCAGGGTCCAATTTACCATCACAATTCGAAAGCGCTGAATTTGACGGTATGGCCATTGAAGCCTGGATCTTAGGTCAGGCTGGTTTTTCTCAGAAAGTTGTCTCTACAATGATCAATGCCAGGAAGCCGGTTTCCGTCCGCATTTACCATCGTGTCTGGAAAACATTCTTTTCCTGGTGTAAGGGTAAAGGTCGTTCCCCTTTGGTCTTTTCTATCCCTTCCATTCTGGAATTCCTCCAGACAGGATTGGACTCGGGTTAGTGCTCTCCTCCCTCAAGGGCAGATTTCCGCTTTATCCGTACTTTTCCAACGACGGATTGCATCTAAGTCCCAGGTCAGGACTTTTATCCAAGGAGTAGAACAGAAACGTTGGCACAACTATATATAGGTTGTAAAGGTGGTGCACAAATTAGGGTCCCAACCCGTGTATAATATATAGCTATGAATTTGGCACACTGTGTGTGCCAAATTCATAGCTATATATTTTATCCAAGGAGTGTCACATCTCATTCCACCCTACAAGAGGCCTTTGGAGCCTTGGGATCTTAATCTGGTCCTCAGCGCGTTACAAGAATCCCCCTTCGAGCCTTTGCCGGAAGTGCCTTTGTCTCTTCTTTCCTGGAAGGTTGTCTTCCTTGTTGCAATTACCTCTATCAGGCGGGTATCGGAATTGGCAGCCTTGTCTTGTAAATCTCCTTTTCTTATTTTTCACCAGGACAAGGTAGTACTCAGGACTTCTCCTTCTTTCTTGCCCAAAGTCGTTTCGGCTTTTCATATCAATGAAGAAATAGTCCTGCCCTCGTTCTGTCCGGCGCCGACTTACCGTACTGAAAGGGCCCTTCACACCTTGGACTTGGTGAGGGCTCTCCGAAGGTACATTTCGAGAACTGCATCTTTCCGTAAATCGGACGCACTGTTTGTGCTTCCGGAAGGATGCAGACAGGGTTTGCCTGCTTCCAAGGCCACGTTAGCCAGATGGATCCGTTTGGCGATCCAAGAGGCGTACCGTGTCAAAGGGCAGCCTATCCCGGTTGGGATTAAGGCACACTCCACTCGGTCTGTGGGGGCCTCCTGGGCCATTCGGCACCAGGCTTCAGCACAACAAGTGTGCAAGGCTGCGACTTGGTCCAGTCTTCATACTTTTGTCAAGCATTACCACATCCATGCTCAAGTTTCTTCAGATGCGGCACTTGGCAGACAAATTCTGCAATCAGCTGTTGCGCATCTGTAAGTTGTCTGTTGACTGTTTAAGCGTTTTATGCATGTGGTTCACGAGGCTTCATCTACTGTTATGGCTTCCCACCCAGGGACTGCTTTAGGACGTCCCATGGTCTTGTGTCCCCCAATGAGGCGATGGAGAAAAGGAGATTTTTGTGTACTCACCGTAAAATCCTTTTCTCCGAGACGCTCATTGGGGGACACAGCTCCCACCCTTGTTTAGCCTGTAGCCTCGTTGTTTCTTTGATTTGTTGACATATTGCACTCTGTTATGAGCTCCTACTGCTTTGGCACCGAACTGGTTCAGGATTGAGCCAACAGAGGGTGTATACTGCAGGAGGAGGAGTTAACTTTCTCTGTGTATTGCTTAGTGTCCTCCTAGTGGCAGCAGCATAACACCCATGGTCTTGTGTCCCCCAATGAGCGTCTCGGAGAAAAGGATTTTACGGTGAGTACACAAAATCTCCTTTTTCTAGCCAAATATTGACTTTGCAAGTAATTGCTGTTAAGCTGATCACTCTTTATAACATTCTGGAGTATATGCAAATTGCCATTAGAAAAAGTGAAGCAGTAGACTTTGTAAAAATTAATATTTGTGTCATTCTCAAAACTTTTGGCCATGACTGTATATATAGTCTTAAGTTTTGACTCTTCAATTTATTTGCAGAGACTACAAAAATACAACATCCCTTTTCTAAAGCAAGTGCCTCTTTTTCTGATGGTATGTGAGTTTTTTTTTAAAGCTTAAGGGGTTGTCCAGAATTACAGAAAATAAGTCTTTGTTTTAAAAATATAACCCCCGCCTGTCAGGTTGTACCAATTAGATGGATCCTCTGAGAATAGAAAAAGAAAGAATTAAAGTGTCATTAGGAAGAATTCCTTAAAGAATAATAGTTGTTTTAATTTTTATTTAATCAGTAGTATCCTTAACATATATTACAAAGTTGCTTACTTTTATGAGATTAGTCTGCGTTTGTCTCCTGGACTGACCTGTTCATGCCGAATTTATGTTTGACGATTGTTTCCGAACATATTCGATCGTTTTTACTCCCATTGACTCCAATGGCGTTCGGCTATGTTCGGCCAATATTGCAAATACAATATTCGCCGGCCATTGTAATCCAAACCGAATATTGAAAAATTTGCTCAACTCCAAGTGCAGACAATCAGTAAACGCTGCTGGTTGGATGCGGCGTACTTGTAATCATCACTACACCTGTAGATAAATTCCCAAAGGTATAATTTCCAAAATTGGGTCACTTGAGGGGGGACTCTGCTCTTCCAGTACTTAGAGGGCTCTGTATATAGAGTCCGCATGATCATGAAAAAGACGTAAAGTTGAAACGCATTGCTCGCTGAGTTCTGCTGCCAGTGTGTTTAACTGCTGGATATGCCATATGTTGGTTCATTTTATACATGGAAATAAAAGTTAATTTTTAATCACCTTCGCCATTCACAATTTTTTTCCAAGCAGGAAAAATCCAATGTTTCAAACATTGTGCTGATGTAATGTAGACCTGTGGGAAATGTTATTTATTAACTGTTTTGTGTGACATAATGCTCTGATTTAAGGGCACAAAACTTATAAAACTTTCAAAATTTTCACCACATTTCCAATTTTTTTTTCACAAATAAACGCAGTTATATCAAAGACATTTTCCCACTATCACAAAGTACAATAAGTCACAAAAAAAAAAACAATCTCCGAATCAGTGGGATCCATTGAAGCGTTCCAGAGTTATTAGCACATAAAGTGACACTGGTGAGAATTGCAAAATTTGGCCTGGTCATGAAGGTTCAAACAGGCTTGGGGGTAAAGCCCCCGTCTCACACAGCGATCTCGCTAGCGAGATGGCTGCTGAGTCACTAGTTTTGTGACGCAGCAGCGATATCGCTGTGTGTGACATTCAGCAACGATCAGCCCCCCTGCTGGGTATCGCTGATCATCGCTGAATGTCCTGGACATTTTTTTGATCGCTGGTCTCCCGTTGGCAGGCACGCATCGCTGCGTGTGACAGGCGGGAGACCAGCGATCCGCTGGTAACCAAGGTACACAGCGGGTTTCCAGGCGCGGGGCGATGCCTGGAAACCCGCCGTGTACCTTGGAAACCAGCGCCCTGATGCAGGGAGCTGGTAACCAAGGTACACAGCGGGTTTCCAGGCAACGCGCAGCGCCTGGAAACCCGATGTGTACCTTGGTTACCAGCTCCCTGCATCAGGGCGCTGGTATCCAACGTACACTGCGGGTAACTAAGCGATGTTACCCGCAGTGTCGCTGTGCTGATCGCTGCCTGTTTGGCAGCTATCATGTAGCGATACACCAGCGATCCTGATCGTTGTCGGGATCGCTGGTGTATCGCTATGTGAGACCCGGGCTTAAGGAGGTTAATTATCTTTAATTAGTAAACGACATATAATACAATCACTATAGCACAATAAATTGATCACTTTCTTGACACAACTTGTCCTAGAAGGCTTAACGGGGCAGGAGGCTGTGAACATGTGCACTCGGAGGCTTTGCTGCTGTGTCCGGGAGATTGACAGACTAATTCTGGACAACCCCTTTAATAATGTATCAAGGTTTACTGATAAGACAATACACTAAACCTGCGAGTATTGTGTGTGTATGAAAAACACTTACATTGTTGTCTTACATATCATAGATGAAGAAGAAACGCAAATTAGTTATCAACAGCAAAAAGGTACATGGAAAGGAAGACGTGTTTTTCTGTGTCTAATTAATATACATCAGGGTTTTGGAAATGAAAGACGACTCCTATAATGTATTTTATGCATTAAATGTGTGTAATGTAGTGAGTGGTAATATGCTCATCATTGCTCTCTCCAGTGTCCAGCACTCTGCTTTTTTTTTCTTCTCGGTGACATCACTGGAAGTCGCCGTTACTATAAATCCTCGTTCTGACGCTCCATTGACTTACATTGTAAAAGACACTTCTGGATCAGGTGGGGCGCAGCGTGACCTTGAGAGTGTGCAGAGCGGTGACGTCAGTGGTGGCGCAGAACCGCGCTGGTGAGAGCAGCAGTGGGCGAGTATATTAATCCGCTCACACTACGTTACATACATCCATACACATTTAGTGAGTGAAAAACGTAATCAGAGTGCTTCTTTAAGAAAAGGTTTGAATTTTAAAGAAATTAAAGTTATACCTCCTTTTCAGGTATTAAATCTACAATATTTCTGCTATTTGGTAAAAGTAATACTCGAATTATTAGAACACGTCAAGCCTTTTGGGCTTTGAAACCATACAAGATCAGCATTACTTTGCTATTTTACTCTGAAACTGGGCAACATCTATAATATTACACTAAAGGGAATCTGTCACCAGGTTTCGCTGTGTCACTTCCAGGCTGCTTGCTGCAGTTTTGATAAAATCCCTGACTTCTAGTGATAATCTGCTGATAAGACTAGTAGACCTGCTGCCAGGTAGTCCTCCATATTCATGTGCTGTGTATAACCCACCCCACCACTAATTGGCAGCTTTCTATGTACACCGTGCATAGGCAGAAAGCTGCCACAGTGGTGTGGGCGGGGTTATAGGGAGCTCAGCATTCAGAGAACTGATGGCTCTGCAGCTGATCAAACAGATTTTATCAAAACTGTAGCAAAGCGGCGATAAATGGAGGGAGCTGACAGTGTGCCACCTCTCTGTTTATTGTTGGATCTGAATCTGTCAGTCATTGATGGCATATGCTACTGATATGTCAGAAGTGTCGCTCGTAGGACAATCCCTTTAAGGCTCGTTTTTACATGATCTGATATTGGAAGCCTAATTATTAATTGGGATCTGATTCCCAGCATCCAAGCTGATTGATAAAGCTTGCCGCACTTGCGTCGTCTTCAATTTTTCCTGCACACAGCGCCTTACATCTTGTTCTGGCAGTATCTGGTACTGCAAGTAAATGGGACTAAGCTGCAATCCCAGACACTGCCATAGCAAAATGTACAGTACTTTGGTAAAAATGGTAATGGGGAAATGCCACTCACCAGAGCACCATGGTCTCTTTAATTATGGCCGCAGCAAGAGTCACACCTCCCATATCCTTAGAATAGGCCATTAATATCAGAGGCCCATAAAGCCCCCTCATCTAGTAGCTTATAGGAATGTTACTTTATTGTCCTCTGCATCCTCTATCATTTCTGTTGTTTCTCAGGTACCTTTTATCCCAGACATGTTGAAGGCAATAAGATAAACCACTGTCCACCAAAAAGTGATGGGAAGGAAGGTAAGATCCTGCTGGTCTGTGTATGTGATATATGTATCTCTCGTGTGTTATCCGTATTCCATAGATATTAGGTGTTCAAAGTTCTGCGTTTCTTTTCACAGTATTTGCTCCCAAAAGGCCCTTCATCTGTTTTTCTGGTATGTATATAATGTGTATACACAGATGGGTACAATGACTGACTTTTACTGTTTTGGTTTTGTTTTTCATCTCTATTGCGGCATACAGGACTAGAATGTAATGTGCACATAAAGATCCCTGCGAGATCCCACTAAAAAAGGCAGATTTGATGTTAAAGCTTCTTTTTATTCTTACGATTACCCTTAAAAGTTGCACTTTCCTCTGGTCACTGATTATCCGACACCCACTCTGGTCCCATTACAGCAAGATAAATTGGGAGCTTTAGGCCGCGGTTACACTTGCGAGTAACTCGAACATCAATACCTGGCACTCAGGAGCGGAGTGTGTGGATGCATGTATTTCTATTCAGCCGCACACTCCGGTCCGAGTGCCGGGTGTTGATGCAAGAGACTCGCGCGAGTTTCTCACATCACACTTGCAAGTGTGACCCCGGTCTTACTATGTGTCTGTATGTAGTCGATAGCTAATAATATTTGCTCTTAAAGTAAATATTGGAGCAAAACTTTTATCTTAACGTGCATCTGTCATAACATTTTGGGATCCCACTTTATAGCCATAAAATTAGAATAGGAATCCAGCAAATAGTTTCAATCGGCACCAGATGTCTTAGCTTGTTCTTGTTTTCTTCTTTAGGAAGATGCATGAAATTCTTACTCCTGGTCCTCCTCGTCTTGCTCGTTGGCTCTGCGGCTGTCTTTTACCTCCTACCAGAGTCATTCCAGAAGATTGCCAGTCATATGAATTTTATAAGCGAACCACAAATCAAAAAGGATTTGAAGAATGAGTTTGCAATGCTCTCCAGCAGTTTCTCCAACCAGTCTGAGGAGATGTGGAGAAGAAGTAGAATCATTCTGGAACGCCACATGCAAAGCTGGAAGGGGACAACCGGGCCAGCTATAATCCTCCTCGCGGGAGCCCAGGATGCAGAAGAAACGCTGCGCTGTATTGGCACTCGGCTTGCAGATGTCTATTCATCCACCCTTGATGGTGGCTACACTGTGATCTCTGGATCCGACTATGCATCAGGAACTAGTGAAGAGGTTAAAGAACACATTGATGATGATCTCAGTGCAGGTTTCCTAACCACTTCCCGGGCAGCGGTTCTGCATCGTCTGGAGCTACTGCCCGCCGGGTCCCTGTTGATCCTCTACAAATATTGTGACCACGAATCGGCGATGTTCAAAGACGTGGCTCTGCTGCTCACGGTGCTTCTGGATGATGCAACCCTGGAAAAGGACATTACATTTATGAATCTGGAAGAGAAGGTGAGATCGTTTTTAACCCACAAATTAATTGACTTAAACGTCAAGGCCTCTCATGACGGATGGACGAGGACAAGTTTAGCGGAGTCTGGAGCCGCATATCCCATGTAGTCCTTCCCATTTTCCCTGAAGAAAATATCATGGAGAAATGTGCAAAGAAACAGAACTAAAACATCGAGTAACTGAGGTGAAGGACGCAGCATCTGATGTCCTGCCGGGGTGCACGGCCGTTGTTGTCCACTTCAGTGTCCTGTGGATACAAAAGAAAACCCATCAGATTTAGGTTGTAAATGGTGGAAAAGGCCATGTTTAAGCTTCATCGTACTATATGTATATGAGGTAAAGGACATATTGGTCTTTCTGGAGATCACCAGCATTCAAAGTACAACGCCATTAAAAAAAAAAAAATTATTGGAATCCCTTCAATCGCACATCTCAAATGAGGACTGAAAAAGTTTTCCCGACCCCTCTGGACAGATGCTAATTTCAGAAAATTAAAGAAAAATGTACTTGCCTACATGAAGGTGGATACTCCTGGTTTTATTACTTTCGTATATAATGTATACTAGTCTATTTCATCCTCGCCGATCCACACAATATGACCGCTGCATCCAATCACTGGCCTCAGCTGTCTTGTGCCATATACCGCTGAGGCCAGTGATCAGCTGCAGCCGGGCAGGCGCTGTATACGGGCCAGGGTGGCTGCAGCCAATGTAAACAGAAGTTTGTGAACATAACGCTGGGATGACATGGGTGACGTATATTCTGGATTTTAGCTATATTGTTGCCTGTGTGCAGCTTTTTAATCCGCTCAAAAAAAAAAAAAACCTGTAGCATAGCGTTACACGTTGTGTATTTGGTGTGGGGTTTTTTCCACTCAGATTTGCAGGCAGAAAATCCACAAAATAATAAAGTACCAGATAAGCAACAAATCTTATCAATGCATCGCTGACATTTTTTTGTGCAGAAATCCACATAAGGTGCGAATTTCACCCTTGGGGATGGGCTGGGTGGACACTGATTAATGTGCAGTAAAATCCACATGAAAAGTGCATATTGTGCTGAAAATACTATGGAAATGGCAGCAGCAAATACACAACGTATAAACCTAACCTGTAGAAGTAACAGGACGGAATCTGTATTGTAAAATATTCTCTTTTCATTTTATATGTATTGAAAGAAATTAAAATAATTAAATTAAAATTAAAAAAATAGCAGTTGTGGACATGGCCCTCGATTGATAAAATTCTGGCTGCCTAGTTGCCGGCTAACATACATTTGGTGTATAAATGTATACAGCACGTTCCTCAGGATAGGCGACAGCCAGAGATTTATCTTTTCTGTCTAGGTCCGTATAACAGATTTGGAGCTCTGTTCTGGAAATACAGTTGCGGGTGTATGACGTCCATGGATCCTTTGTCTTAGGCTGCTTTCACATTTGCGTTTGAGCGACATGCGCCTGTCTGCGCACGGCCGCGCCTCCTCCCGGCGGCTCCGCCTATGGGCGCATGACGCCGCATGCGACCTGCGTACCCTATCTTTATCATTGGGTACGCAGGCCGTGCACAGGTATGCGTTTGGCGGCGCATGCGTCCTTTTGACGGTGCGCCGAGCGCACCAAAATGTTGCATGCTGCTTTTTGGTGCGCTCGCCGCACCAGTCAAAAGGACGCATGCGCCGCCAAACGCATACCTGCGCACGGCCTGCGTACCCAATGATAAAGATAGGGTACGCAGGTCGCATGCGGCGTCATGCGCCCATAGGCGGAGCCGCCGGGAGGAGGCGCGGCCTGGGCGGAGCTTAGCGGCGGCCATGCGCAGACAGGCGCAGGTCGCTCAAACGCAAATGTGAAAGCAGCCTTATGCGTTTATTATGACTGGTGATCGTATGAGCAGCTAATAGCCACTTTAGGCTGCTGCGTCCTGCTAATATAGTGTGAAACGCTTCCCGAAATCTATGTACAGAGAGAAAATTGTAAATCTACCTCTAGAGAGAACAGGATTGTCTGATGGCAAATAGTATGCGGCATTTATCTACTTTCATCAGATTTGACTAAAGGCTTCCATATATATTAGATAAGGAACCAGGAGCTCATGGCCAAAGTTGTCTGTTCCTGAGTATGGGGAGTCACGAGAGAGAGTGATCAACTGACATCTAATAATGTGTATGGGGGCTCTTATTATTGTTTTATAACCCAAAAAGGTTTTTTTTTAACTGATTGATCGAGACCAGTTTTACATATTTTGAGGATACAGAAATGTGCTTCCTATAATTGGGCTGCCCAACAGACATGAGGATCTAAAAGGGGTTGGTCACTTTGTAATCGAATTTCTAAAAATGCCCTAAACTGTTGTAAGCAATCATAAATTTCTTACCTTGCGCTGCCTTAAAAGCCACCGAACTGGCGGTGTAAACACTGGAGAGCAGCGCAGTCACATCTATAGCAATCAAGATGGCAGCCTTCACGCGGGCAATCATCTGACTGCTTCCTCGTCTCCATCCACTTCTGCACAGCCAGGGAAAGCAGTGTCTGGTGTCTGCCCAAGTGCTGAGTGTTTATGGCGCCTGCACAGTAAGGGCATGGGATGCCAGTCAGGGAGTGACAGCCCCCATCTTGTGGCTATGAATGGGACCGAGCCGCAGTCAGCAAGGGGTCTTATCCTGGACAGGGGGTAAGAATTAGGGGCATTTATCTTCTTATATTATTTGTACATATTAGTTGAAGTTTTTGCAGTCTGTAATGGCTTTGGGAGCTGTATTTGGCCCCATTTTTCTTTAGTTTATAATATATTCTTGAGTGTTTTTAAATGGATTGGGTCACAGGTAAGTTCACACACACAAATTCCATTTTTTTTTTTCTTTTCAGCTGCAGATGAAGGAAGAGAGCCACAGTATTCATTACTGATGGGTAGGCGGAGCCCCAGATCAGGATGTTACCTCAGATCAAAAGAGTGATGACTGGCTGGCCCCTCCAGCTCGGGCTCCTCCTACTCAGCTCCAGTCTAAGATTTGAGGTCCAGAGGATGGTCGCTGCTAATGCAGCTCCTCAGAAGATTTTATTATTTTAATATTCGGACAGGAGACTTGGATCACCAGTTGGTCTAGAGGTCTCAGGGGTATCAGCGCTGCTGTACCCCAACCTCTCCCTTGGCGGATCTGTATTTACTCAAAGTCCCTGCAGAATCCTTGCCGGCCCTGGGGGATGAGGAGAGCTTCTCTGGCGGGAACGCAAACCACACGTGCGGTCACTGCGTTCTTCGCCCTGGGGGGAAGCATGGGCACTGCGCCAGAAACCCCTGAGGGTCCCTGTGGCGCCTTGGCTGGTGAGTACTCCACACAAATTTTAATAATAATTATGTGTGAGTGCTTTAGCGTCTGAATGAGCAGCGCTATTACTAATGTCAGTATGCTTCAGCGCTGCTGTGACAGCGTTACTACATGTATGTCAGTATGCTTCAGCGCTGCTGTGACAGCGCTACTACATGTAATGTCAGTATGCTTCAGCGCTGCTGTGACAGCGCTACTACATGTAATGTCAGTATGCTTCAGCGCTGCTGTGACAGCGTTACTACATGTATGTCAGTATGCTTCAGCGCTGCTGTGACAGCGCTACTACATGTAATGTCAGTATGCTTCAGCGCTGCTGTGACAGCGCTACTACATGTAATGTCAGTATGCTTCAGCGCTGCTGTGACAGCGCTACTACATGTAATGTCAGTATGCTTCAGCGCTGCTGTGACAGTGTTACTACATGTATGTCAGTATGCTTCAGCGCTGCTGTGACAGCGCTACTACATGTAATGTCAGTATGCTTCAGCGCTGCTGTGACAGCGCTACTACATGTAATGTCAGTATGCTTCAGCGCTGCTGTGACAGCGCTACTACATGTAATGTCAGTATGCTTCAGCGCTGCTGTGACAGCGCTACTACATGTATGTCAGTATGCTTCAGCGCTGCTGTGACAGCGCTACTACATGTAATGTCAGTATGCTTCAGCGCTGCTGTGACAGCGTTACTACATGTATGTCAGTATGCTTCAGCGCTGCTGTGACAGCGCTACTACATGTAATGTCAGTATGCTTCAGCGCTGCTGTGACAGCGCTACTACATGTAATGTCAGTATGCTTCAGCGCTGCTGTGACAGCGCTACTACATGTAATGTCAGTATGCTTCAGCACTGCTGTGACAGCGCTACTACATGTAATGTCAGTATGCTTCAGCGCTGCTGTGACAGCGCTGTTACAAGTAGATGTGGTGATCTTTTGTCCGCAGGCAGATAGCTGCAGGACAGAGAGGGAGCAGGAGCGGGGAGAGTTCGCGCTCATTATTTGAGCTAGCAGGGGGCGTGGCCTATCTATCCCGGTCTTTTGAGCAGGAAGACGCGCGCTCTGGCTTTTCTCCTGCGACCCCCTCACTGTGGCGGCCATTACTCAGGCTCCTGGGCTCCTCGGACCGCTCCTCTCCTCATATAGACACCACGGCCAGCTGGGTGAGTGCGGATTCCTCACCCCGCAGCGCAGCGATCGCTATCCTGCAGCTGCAGTCTCATCAGAGACATAAAAATTGGCTGGGGCTCACAAATATATATATATTTTGGTGAGTTTGCAATATTAACCCTTTGAGGGTTATTTCTACCAGCTAAATTTGCTGACTGAATACCGCTGGGGTAACTCTGCTTGGTGGAGCGTTAACCCTTCAGCGTTTGGAAAAAAAAAAAAAAAAAAAAACGCATAGTTTTTTGCTGGTATTACCGCTTTGACCTGCTCATACAGGTGAGACATGTCTGAACAGAGTTCAGATGCCGCGGATCACGTCCCAGTGCCATTGCGGCAATCAGATACGCAGACCTCCACAGCGTCTAGCGCTGCGGTCGACAGCGGTGGAAAATTGGATGATATCGCTCGATCGATTAATAACTTATCTGACCTTTTAGGTCAATATGTGTCTGCTAATTCCTCTCAGAGGAAGCGACGCAGGCCGTTACCGGCCTCTACACGGAGCGAGTCAGATGTATCTGATATTGGGCAGAGTTCCCCTTTAAATTCGGATGGAGAAATATCCGATTCAGATGCGGACGAGCCGCAGGGGCGTTCCTCTATGACGAAGCGTACGGAGGCATTAATTGAAGCCATGAGAGATATACTACAGTTACCGGAGGAGGTAACTAGTCGTCCTGGTAAATCAGCACGCATTTTCCAGGAGTCCCGTGCTTCGCGCACAACATTGCCAGCTCTGGATGAGCTTAATGGTGTAATAGAGGAGGAACGTCTATGTCCAGATAAGCGTTTTCATGGAACGCATTTCTTTGATACACTTTATCCTTGCTCTACGGAGTTAAAGGCTAATTGGACTTCTGCTCCTGAAGTGGATGTGTCTTTGTCTCAGCTTAGTAAATCCTCTCTACTCCCTATTAAGGGAAAAGCGAGCTTACAGGAGCCTTTGGATAGAAAGGCAGAATTGGCGGCAAAAGCAAGCTATGAGGCTGCGGGTCATGGATTTCGAGCAGTGCTAGGATCCATGTGTGCTGCTAGAGCTTCTCTAAGCTGGTTGGCACGTCTGAAGACGGAGTTGCAAAATGAATCTCCGTTATCTGAGATACGGGAAACTTGTGAATGGTTAGAAACGGCAGCCTGTTATATCTTTGATGCCGGTCTGGATACGGCATCTCTGCTGGCCAAAGCGCAAGCTTCAGCGGTCACAGTCAGAAGAGCTTTATGGCTCAGACAGTGGGCCGGGGACGCAGTTTCCAAACAAGGGTTGTTGGCCTTACCTTACAAGGGTGGCCATCTTTTTGGATCCGACCTCACAGAGCTGATTTCCAAGGCTAAGGCGAAGGAATCAGCATTACCACAGCGAAGGGCCATGGCCTCGGTGTCCAGTAAGCCTGGTGTTTATAGTGGTCGGCGGTCCTTTCGGGGCCGAGGACGATCTAGTCACTCCTCGTGGGGATTGGGTCGTCCTTCTTTCTCAGGAAAGAAATCCTCTCAGAAAACTCGTACTCCCTGGAAGCAGAGTTTCCGCCAGAACAAGCGGGAACTTGACAAGAAACCCGCAAAGTCGGATTGACGCCAGGGTCCACTCGAGGATTCTCGAGTGGGGGGTCGCCTGCTTCTTTTCAAGGAGACTTGGATGGCTCGCGTTCCAGATTCCTGGGTAACGCGGATAGTGTCGGCAGGCTATTTCATAGAGTTTGCTTCTCAACCCCCAAATGTTTTTTGTCAATCTCGCGTTCCGTCGGAACCCGAGCTTGTTGTCGCTCTACAGCGAGAGGTCGAATCGCTACTACAAAAGGGTGTAGTGATACCGGTTCCGTCAGAGGACCGAGGGAAAGGTTTTTATTCCAACCTTTTTATAGTTCCCAAAAAGGAGAACAAATTTCGCCCGATTCTGGATCTCAAGCGATTAAACCGGCATGTCCATGCCCGGAAATTTCGCATGGAGTCGCTTCGTTCCGTTGTGGCAGCTCTGTCACAGAACGATTTTCTGGTGTCAATCGACATTCGCGACGCCTATTTGCATATTCCCATCGGAAAGGCTCATCAGCGCTTTCTTCGATTTGCCATAGGTCAGAATCATTACCAGTTCGTGGCTCTGCCGTTCGGCTTAGCCTCAGCGCCAAGGGTCTTTACAAAAATTCTGGCGCCCCTCATGGCACTCCTTCGAAGACAGGGGATTACGATTCTCCCTTATCTGGACGATCTTTTGATCGTGGCTTCCTCGGAGGAGGAGGCGTTGACGGCTCGGGATTTGTCTCTTCAGTTTCTGAAAGACTTCGGTTGGCTGGTCAATTGGGAGAAGTCGTCCCTGGAACCATCGAGGACAATTCTCTTTTTGGGAATGCATCTCGACACGTTTCGGTCGGTAGTTTCCCTACCACCAGACAAACAGTCATGTCTTCTTCGACATGTACAGATTATGACATCCTCAACGGCAATGTCCCTACGGAAGTGTATGCGTCTTCTGGGACTGATGGTGGCGTCCATGGAGGCAATTCCTTTTGCCCAGTTCCACTCCAGGACTCTTCAAAGGTTCATCTTGAGTCGATGGAATCAGTCGCAATCGCTGGATTGCAGTGTCACCATTTCTCGCGCGGTGCGGGATTCTCTAGAATGGTGGTTACGTCCAGGGGCATTCTCCCTGGGGAAGTCTTTCCTCCCTCTGAAGTGGTCAGTCATAACCACCGATGCCAGCCTGACGGGCTGGGGGGGTGTTTGGAACAATCTCTGGATTCAGGGGGTATGGTCACCGGAAGAGTCTGTGCTTCCGATCAACATCCTGGAATTGAGGGCGATTTTCCTTTGCCTCCAACATTGGACGGTCCCTTTGAGCGGTCTGCCAGTCCGTGTGCAGACAGACAATGCGACGGCTGTCGCGTATATCAATCACCAAGGTGGGACAAGGAGTTCCAGACTCATGGTAGAGGTGTCCCGAATTCTGATTTGGGCAGAGGCCAATGTACCAGCCATTTCGGCGATTCACATTCCAGGGGTTCAGAATATTACAGCGGACTTTCTCAGTCGCAGAAGGATGGATCCCGGGGAATGGAGCCTCCACCCGGAAGTCTTTGCACTACTGTGCTCTTGCTGGGGAACCCCCCAAGTGGATTTGATGGCATCCAGGTCCAATGCCAAGTTACCGACATTCATGTCCAGGTACAAGGACCCGAAGGCGGTGGCGGTGGATGCTCTAGTGGCTCAGTGGGATCAGTTCGAGCTGATCTATGTATTCCCGCCGATATCCTTACTTCCTCTAGTGCTGCGTCGGATCAGACTAGAGAGAATTCCAGCTATTCTGATAGCTCCAGACTGGCCAAGAAGGGTGTGGTTCTCGACAATAATGTCGCTGTTGGCGGCACCTCCGTTTCCACTCCCTCTTCAACCGGACTTGTTGACTCAGGGGCCCGTTTGTCATCCGGACTTGATGTCCCTGCGTTTGACGGCGTGGCTCTTGAGACCGAAATCTTGACCCGTAGAGGTTTTTCAGCCGAGGTCATTGCTACCCTTCGTGCTGCAAGATGTCCGGCTACTTCTAGGATTTACCACAAAATTTGGGACACCTTCTTTTCGTGGTGTTTGGGGTCTTCTCGGAACCCGAGAAAATTTTCCATTCCCAACCTGTTGGCTTTTCTGCAGCATGGGCTAGACAAGGGTTTGGCAGTTAGCACTCTGAAAGGTCAGATTTCTGCTCTGTCCTTATTGTTCCGGAGAACCATTGCTTCGAATAGAGACGTGCTCTCCTTTTTCCGAGGTATCTCTCGTAAGTTTCCGCCGCGGAAGGCACCCGTGTCTCCTTGGCGGCTCAACCTTGTTTTGGAGGCTCTTCAGCATAAACCTTTTGAACCTATGGTTTCTGCTAGCCTCTCTTTACTTTCTTGGAAGGTGGCTTTCCTTGTTGCAGTCACTTCCTTGAGGAGAGTTTCTGAATTGGCAGCTCTTTCTTGTTCGCCTCCTTTTCTGGAGTTTTTTCCGGATCGTGTAGTGCTTCGCACTCGGGGTGATTTTTTGCCTAAAGTGGTGTCACAATTTCATGTTAACCAGGATATTGTGTTGCCTTCACTCTGTCCGGATCCGAAGAATACGAAAGAGCGAGATTTACACACATTGGATTTAGTGCGGGCCTTGAAGTTTTATCTATCTATTACTCAAGGTTTTCGTAAGACGGACTCCCTGTTTGTGGTTCCGGCAGGTCGTCGGCGTGGTCAACGAGCTTCCAAGGGTTCTATAGCTCGTTGGATCCGGTCAGCTATTTTGGAAGCTTACCGTCTTCGGGGTGAATCTTGCCCGATTAAGATTCGAGCCCATTCCACGAGAGCTGTGGCTTCATCGTGGGCTTTTCATCAAGGTGCTTCGGCAGTGCAGCTTTGCCGAGCGGCGACTTGGCGCTCTGTCCACACGTTTACAAGGTTTTATAAAGTGGACGTCAGTGCTTCCGCTGATGCAGCCCTCGGACGTAGGGTCCTGCAGGCAGCTGTAGTTTAAAGTTCTGGATGAACTTGTGTTTAGCGCTGGTTGCGCTTTGTTGTTAAGGTTGTTGGGTTTCTGCCTTTTGTTGGTTTTTTCCCACCCTTATTTTTGAACTGCTTTGGGACGTCCCATCAGTAATGAATACTGTGGCTCTCTTCCTTCATCTGCAGCTGAAACACGGATTTTGGTAAAGACTTACCTGTAAAATCCTTTTCAGCGAAGGAAGGAAGAGAGACACAGCACCCTCCCACGGCAGAAGTGTGTTGATGTTTTCAGATGCAGCGCGACCCTTATCTGATAGCGATTATCTGGGCTGAGGTCAGCGCGCTAAGGCTCTGTTCCAGCATCGCCAGCTCATCGCAGTAGTCAGGTTCCGTGAGTAGTACCTGGAACTCTGTGGTTTTTGGCTTTCTTTGCATGCATAACCTGTATCCTTGTGTTTTTTCTCTGAAGTTCCTTCAGAAGGGGTTATGTTGCTCCGCTGGTGATCTTGGCTCTTTTCCTAAAAGCTTTGGTACGACTGGAGCTGAGTAGGAGGAGCCCGAGCTGGAGGGGCCAGCCAGTCATCACTCTTTTGATCTGAGGTAACATCCTGATCTGGGGCTCCGCCTACCCATCAGTAATGAATACTGTGTCTCTCTTCCTTCCTTCGCTGAAAAGGATTTTACAGGTAAGTCTTTACCAAAATCCGTGTTTTGCTGTGGATTTGCTATGATTTTGGAAAACTGCTTCAACGTTCCCCCAAAAAAAAAAATCACCTAGTGGACGCAGCCTAATGACCAATCGCTTTTATTGTTGCTCTGCGGAGATTGAGAGCAATTGGCAGTCAACATATAGGAGAGGCGGGAGAGTGTAAATTATTTTGTAATTTTTTTTTGCTTCTTTGAAGTTGACATAGCTTCGCACTCTCCTTATGTAATAAGTAGAGGGTTCTTAAAAAAAAATGTATCTGTGGCAGCATGAATAAATATAATTGTGATGAGGGAACATGCTCAGGTAAGGTGTTATCTGAGCATGCTCAGGTGCTAATAGAGCGTCTAAGCCGTGCTCGAGTACTGTGATCAAGTCCCTGCCGCTGCATGTCTTGCAGCTGTCGAACAGCCACGGCGCCTTGAACATATTATTTGACCACGCCGAAGACACTCAGATTACACCTTATCCGAGCACGCTCGCTCATCACTAACAACCCACATGCAATGTGTTCATCGGCAACAGATGTAATTCACGATCTGTTCTAATCGTACAAACTTCGCCTCGCGTGTGATGTGTTTTATTCTTTTGCTGAAACCTTAAAATTCTACTTTGCGTATTTCATTATGTCGGTAACTTGTTTGAATGCTATAATTTTATATACTATTTGATTGTGGTGGAACTGCTTCGTAAAACTTTGTTTGAAGATTGCTCATAGATGACCAAGGAAAGGTTTTATTTTTTATAATGTTTTAGTCTACAATTTTTTTTTTTTCTACTGAGACTTTCTTTGTATATTGTACCCGTGTGCACAGATTTAGTTTGTTGCTTACTTTTCGATAATGAGAACTATTTTTAAATAATAAAAATAATCCAAACCGAATATGTATTTTTTTATGAAGGTACGTGAGCGGCCTCTGGTGGGTCAGACTGGGCAGTCCCTGCAGAGGGGCCATGGCCTTAAAAGGGGGGGGGGGTTCCATCTAATAAGCAGGAGACGCCAAAAATGGCTGCTTATAGTATTAACGGGGCTATAAAGTGATGGCATGTGGCCAGTATGCATCATTAACTAACAATGGGGAGCCCCCACATCAGGGAACCCCCAACATCAGTACCTCCTTACATCAGTGACCCCCTCCCAGCGTCAGGGATCCCCTGCATCAGTGTCTCCTCACCTCAGTGCCCCCACCCCTCAGGGACACCCCTCCATGTCAGGAGGCAAAAACTGGAGCTTTTTAATAAATCGCCTTAGTTCTGTTCAGACACAAAAATTGAAGCATACAGAGAAAACATTATACCTACTGTGAAACATGGAGGAGGCTCGATTATTATTGGGTTTTTTTTTTTGGGGGGGGGGGGGGAGAGCTGCTTTATATTGGCACAGGGATCTGGATTCTGTGCAGGTTATAATGAAATCTTAAGACTATCAATGCATTCAGGAGACAAATGTGCTGCCCTGTGTCTGAAAGCTCGGTCTGAGTCACAGGAACATGGGTCCTCCAACAGGATAATGTCCGAAAACACAGCTGAAAACATCCAGGAATAGCGAAGAGCAAAGTACGGAACTATTCTGTAATGGCTTCAATGAGCTCCAATCTAAATCTGTGGAACAAGCAGAAACCTGCAGTCTGGAGAAGACTTATAGACCCCCGAGACGGAAGGTGCAGTTTGCTCCTGAGGATTCTGCCAAAATATCTGTAGACAGGTGCAGCATTCCCTGAGAGTTACAAAATTGTTGCAGCGGTTGCCTCAAGGTTGTGTAACAATTTGCATTAGCATCTAAGTATCTCAGGCCCTTAATCATGAGCTATAAGCACTGTAAATGTCTGGATGATAAAACGTAATGTTAAAAGTTGCACTATTACGTACATCTCTGGTGTGGACTTGCCTAAACAAAGAATAGTGTATGTCTGTAGGGTTGGACCTATCCTGCCTTGTTCACTCTGCAATATGCACAGTGACAGTGCGCTCTCAGATTCTGATGGGAAGTGATGAGCTGACAAGAGAGTGCACTGTCACTGCACATTGTAAGGAGAAGCCCGGCCTGGTCGAGTGACATAATCAGGGTAGTGCTAGAATGGTAGGGAATTTTTAATGCCGTATATTAGAAAAGAGATTAGATTATTACATTAAAATCAATGTCTGATTTTTATTCTTATTTACTAAATGTAAAGTAAATGTACTTTTGTCAGTTTCGGGGTATATTGGTGACCATTGCGGGATTTTCTTACTTTAACAGACGAGTATCAACCACTAAGTCCACGTCTGTATAAGCATCATATAGATGTCACGGGGCGACGTAAAAAATTAACATTTGAGCAGAATCGTGTATGTGAAACTTGGCAGTACACATCAGGTCATGCATGCTCATATCCCCCGAGCGTGCATGTTTATTTTATTTGGATGGTGGTGGAAAAAAATCAAAAAAGTTTATCTCCCACAGAAACTAAATATTTGTCAAGTTCACAACCAGCGAGCACAATCCCTCGTATGCCCAGGGAGAGGCCAAGACGTCATGTTACAGTTTGGTCAGCCATAATGGTTGATTATTATCTATGGGGTATAGACAAGGGCAAGATCAAGAGGGTAAAACCAGAAACCTGTTTTGGCGTGTCGCTCCTCCTCAGGGCGAAGCAGGAGCTGTGATTTTGCTGTATGCGTGTCACTCTCCATGTTACTCCTTAGACCCCGGTCAGAGGCCTCTCATACGGCCAAATCAGATCTCACACTTTGCGTTGATGAGCGGCAACATCCTGGAACATGTCTGCACATTGCCATTCTGGTTTGTCTTTTATCCCAAGTCATGTGACCAATGTGGATAATGACTGGTAGGATCGCTGCTTCCAATAGGTGGCGCTAGTGTACGCGTTCTTTTCCTCTCTCAAGGGTAATTTGCATATTTAATTTCCCAGAGGAGCATGCAAGGCCTATAAGTCTCCTCACACAAGGGCAGGCTCCACATACAGAGATGTTATCTCTTATATCGCACAGTATGTTTTATTCCAGGGGGCGCAGTGTACGTTTATTGATAGCGGCCAATGTCATTTTACTAGTTTATTCAGAGGCACGGGGTCTTTTGTAATATTCTGGGGCCACAGCTTATGCTTTTGGCCATTCCTACATTATTTGATAAGGGTGTCACTGTTGTATGCTGACATGCCTCGTCATTGTGGTGTCCCCTCCATATAACGCTTCTTTTCGTCGGACCAGTGTGAACTGTGACTGTGATTTGGTGTTTTCATGTGACTTGTCGTCCCCTAGTGGGGGCAGGTGGTATGAGCTGGGCCTCCCAAGATGACGCGGTACCCGGGGGATTTCCGCTGTGCGCGCTGTCCCAACCACCATGGCGACGTGCACGAGCTTTCCGCCTTCTCGCGAGACTCTCCCGCTCCCGCCCGCGGGGCCGCTCTCGCAATGTCCGTTGTAACTGCGCACTAGTCTCCCCTCACTGCCGACCAATGGGAGCGCGGGACGTGACCCCGGAAGCGGAAGTAGTCTGGTTACCAGGAGCAGAAGAGAACTGGAAGAGCAGAAGAACCGAGTCGTCTGTGGCCGGAGGTCAGTGTGTGTGTGTCCGGCTGGTGCAGGGTGTGTGCCGGCTGCTCTACAGCCTCCACCCGGGGTCTCCCTGCTGGGACGGCACCTCTGTGTGGGGTTCTGCTATGGGACTATAAGTACCAGCCTGCCTTCCCTTGTAGACGGGCTGCCTGTTTTGGTTGTCATGGAGGTGGTGGGAGTGTGAGCTCCGGCTGCAGGCGTCCTCCTCACTGACAGCTATATGTCAGGGACCTGTCCGCGCCGACGGCTCACAGCTCCTCCATCAGATGACGGCCAGCACTGATTGCAGAGGCTGTCCTGCACTGATCACCGCGCTGCGCTGCGATTCTGCTTCCTCTGCTGTGCTGCGATTCTGCTTCTGCTGCGCTGTAATTCTGCTTGCTCTGTGCCTCTGCTGTGCTGCGATTCTGCTTCCTCTGCTGCGCTGCGATTCTGCTTGCTCTGTACCTCTGCTGCGCTGCGATTCTGCTTGCTCTGTACCTCTGCTGCGCTGCGATTCTGCTTCCTCTGCTGCGCTGCGATTCTGCTGTGCTGCGATTCTGCTTCCTCTGCTGCGATTCTGCTTGCTCTGTGCCTCTGCTGCGCTGCGATTCTGCTTCCTCTGCTGCGCCTCTGCTGTTCTGCTAGTGCTGCGCCTCTGCCTGCGCTGCTGTTCTGCGCCTCTGGTTGCTCTGCACCTGGTGACTGATCTACTCTACATACACAAGCATTGGTCATGACTGCAAAATCACACTACAGGGGTTTTGTTTTGTCATCTGTAACCATGGAGACATAGGGCTGCATAGAAGCTGTAGGTGTAAAACCTTTTTTTGTTTAACTGTATATCTTTCATGTTTTTGGTTTTTTTCCTTTGGTAATGTGAACACCTTTTTTGCATGCCTTAGGATATGTTTTATACGCAGGTGCAAAACATAATTACTGTATGCTCTGTGGATCTGCAGGAGAATCAGACTGATTCATTCAGAGGGGGTTATTCTCGGCTTTAGGCTGGATTCTGAGTTCAGACTGACGTAGGGAGCGGCCCTGGGTGTCCTGACCTGAACTTCTCAGCCTGATAAGCGTATATGAGACTGTCGGGGTCAGGAGACCTGCGGTCAGTCTGTGCTCAGACTGAAGGCTAGATGTGTGAATCCAGGTTTACCTCGTGGATGCTGCAGGAATCAGTATTTACCTCTTCCATTTAACTTTTTTTTTCTTTTTTTTTTTTTTTTTTCCACCGCACAAATAAAACTTAGTGAGGAACCTTTTGTGTAGTGTGTAAACTGGTTTTGATGCCCCATACACATGTCCATTGTGTGCGGTCTTGATTTCACCCTAAACTTGGAACATATACAGGAGACATGAGCCGCTGCTTGTGCTGCCATTTCTCTCCTCATTCTCTGCATAAAATCAGAGCATCAGTACGTCCCATGTGGGCTGTGGTGTCCTATTATACATCAGCACTAACGATTTTCCCAGGTGACATTTTTTTGTGGTATTCACAAGTTAATAGTTACTTAGAGGGAATCTGTCACCAGGTTTTTGTTACCCCATCTGAGCGCAACATAATGTGGGCGCGAAGATTTTGATTTCAGTCATGTGTCACTTACTGGATTGCTTGATGCAGTTTTGATAAAATCATTTTTTTTCTGCTGCAAATTTAGCAGTTCCCTAAATGCTGAGCCCTGTATAACTCCACCCACATCACTGATCGGCAGCTTTCTGTGTACACTGTGCATAGGCAGAAAGCTGCCAATCGGTGGTGGGGGTGGAGTTATACAGAGCTCATTAATATGGAGGACTACATGACAGCAGGTTTACTAGTTCTCTAGTGATAATCTGCTGGTAAAATAGAGGTATTTATCAAAACCACAGCAAGCAGCCAAGTTATTGGCAGATCACTGGAATCCAGTTCTTAGTCCCTACATTATGCCATCCCTATAATCTCTCAAAAGGTAATATTATCAAGGTCCATTTCCAATGTGTGTTTTATTTTCTTTTACAATTAATTTGCTACCAGTAATATACCGTATGTACAGTGATTTCACTAGAAAACGTACTGGTTGCTGTCTTCTGCCGTGTCCAGCACTGGTCTCTTGCATCTTATGACTGCAGCTCTGAGTTGCCTGCTCACATTGCGGACCATTAGTTTGTCTCTTAAAGGGGTTGTCCACTACTCAAACAACCCCTTCGCAATCACTATGCCCCCCCCTCCATACAATAACGCCTCCCAGGGCTCCTGTTACATCATGTCAGGCAATCATTGTGGCCATTCAGCGGCCACTTCACTCTCCCCTCCCCCAGAGAAATTAGACCTCCGGAGGAAGTAAGAGGGAAAAACCCGCATCTCTCGCTTTCTCTGAATGTCAGTGTCTGTGGGATAGTGATCACACAACATCACGGCTACAAGGCTGGGAAATAAAAAAAAAAGAAAAAAGCAAACAAATATTGGAGAAACTTTTTAAAGCAATATGTGGACACAGTAGATGTGGCATCTGCCAGACCACATTAAAGGGTTTGTCCACTACTAGGATAACACCTTCTGGGCATGAATGTTAGTTCCCGTGAAAATAAAAACATTCATACTCTCCTCCCATGCCGGTGCCTTTCTGGCGGTGTTGGCAATGGCATTTCCGGGGCTTACGTTAGGTTGTTACGTCACTTGAACCCTGCACCCAATCACTGCTGGTGTCACTGTCCCCCGATCACTTATTTTTTCTTTTTTTTTTCTTTTTATATTACCAATGCGTATGAAGGCGGGGACAGTGATGCCAGCAGTGATTGGGCGCCGGGCTCACGTGTCATAACAATCGCCCGTGAGCCCCAGGACAGCGGGTGCCAACACCGCTGGAACGGCGTTGGCATGGGAGGAGAGTATGAGTGTTTTTATTTTCGCAAGAATTAACATTCATTCCGAGAAGGTGTTGTCCTAGTAGAGGACAAACCGTAGTCTGACAGATGCTCCCGTCTACTGTGTCTATATTTTACACTGCTGACTAGGGTTGAGCATTCCGATACCGAAACCCGGTTCCGATACCTGAAATCCAATGTAAGTCTATGGGAACAAAATATCGGAATATTTTTAATTCCGATATTTTGTTCCCATAGACTTACATTGGATTTCAGGTATCGTAACCGGGTTTCGGTATCGGAATGCTCAACCCTACTGTTGACTATTCATTGACGTTGCCATCATCTAGTTTTAGACTTTTCTTGTATTGATTCCTGACTTCAATTTAAAACGAGGTCTGATAGAAAAAGCCTTCATTACATGCTTCAATTTCCATCATAGCAACAATATTTCTAAGATTTTGTCATGTGAGGTGTAACTAGAGTCTTAAATGCGATTATTCACGTTCATTTCATGTTGGGCAGGATGAGGCTCATCTGTATAATGGGGCGTGCTGTCATTTACTCATCATTTCAGTTTTACATCTTCCTCTCCCATTAGTCAACATCACAGAAGTACATTTGCTGACCTCTGCCGCTGTGAATTGCTGGATCAGGGATGCGCAGCACTTGTTTGATCTGGATTCATTTTCCAATATGAGTAGTTTTTGGAACCTCCTGTTCAATAATTAGGATTCCAGAACTTTGTTCTTAAGTGTCAACAGCTTTTTAAAAGAGTCAATATCCATTGCCTACATTTTCGCATGTCAGAAAATCATTTCATAGAACAAAAAGAAATCTTTTATGTTGGAACATAACTTTTACTTCATCCCTTAAAAAAGATCCTTGCAATAGTGTTTAGAAAAACATTGAGGTGAGTGTCCCATTTAGTGGTTGAGGAATAGCCAAGGTGTCGCTTTATAAAAGTCATAGCTCCTTCTGTTTTACTCGAAACTCATCGCATCTTTCAGGCATGTGCTCTGTTCATACATCCGTATAACTATTCTGTTTGTCTGTTTCACCTAGAAGAAATGGGACAGGTAAACAGAATGATGATCTTGTGACGTCCTGTTTCAAACGGAAGAAGGACTCCATGTAAAAATCTGACAGCTGACGGACCTCCATGCTTATGTTGGGAATAAGACGTCTCAGAATGCTAATTCTGTTGGTCCGTGATGTTTGTTCTACACAGAACAAAGATCTATAATGAAAGGAGCGCATGACTCAAAATATAGAAAATAACAGAATTCACTATTGATACACAAGATTTTAAAAATAAAACAATATAAACATAATATCAGATACAAAGAAAATCTCTAACCTTACAATAAGTAAATGCTGATGTAGCGATCATTAGTCTGTAATATAAATATAGAGTATGGGTATACTTAATTCCCTGATCCAATATCACTAACCATACAGTAAAGTTCAGGTTCTAAATAAAGTGACCAGTAGTCTTTGATCTAGAAAGAACCCGCATCTTTAAACCGTTCACCTCCAGAAACGCCCAGCCTGACCATACAGTGGTAATCTACAGATATATAGCACATAAGTAATGCCTGGCTCCCTTACCGGAGCAGCAGTTACAGGGAGAAAATGAAGTTATATTCTCTGTGTCCACATGCTTAAGTCATTGGGGTGGGAAGGTGTATATTAATATTTGGGCCCTTCATGAAGCACCGATCACCTATACTTGGTTTGAACAGTCATTCTGTGCTGACAGTCCCTTTAAAGATAAAAGGAAGTAAGAGCAACATGCTTTGCCAGTAGGAGATGGATAAAAAAAAAAAAAAAAAAACAGGAGTGAAGGTGACAATGAGATGTACAGACTATAGGCCAAAAAATAGAATATATGTGGTCTAAGGAAAAGTAATATACATAGAATAAATACCCAGTGGTAATAATGCGGTTTCACCTGGTGAAACCCACCCCACATGCATTTCACAATAGGCTTCATCAGGGGGAAAAGATTGACGGACTGGTTCAGCAGACGTGAGCAGAGCGTTATTTTCAATGGCCACGTGGTTGTGCAGAAATTGCATTGCCGTGTACATGAAGTACATCCACCATGTGCCACCTCTGCCAGACTTGTACATGGGATCCCAGCCCGAATGTCGCTCTTATTTGATTATAATGTCTGCTCTGATCTCACTGCAAGTTGTGTGGACGTCTCATCATGACCTTAAGATGTAGGTCATATTGGTTATCGGGTGGTTTTCTCCGAAAAAAAGAAAAATTAAATTATGAGAAAATGTCAAAGGTCAAGAATAACCTTAGTGCAGCATTTATATTCTTGCATGCTGGTAGAAGCATAACCCCCAGCATGTCATGTTACACTTTTGCTGGCTTCTGTCCTGACTAAACCGCCAGCATCCAATAGCCTGCACTTGATCCCAGCCTGGAGCAGCTGTCGCGGGCGGCCTCCATCCCCGTGGATCTTATGACACATCGGCCAGTGCTCTGCTTTTGGAAGGGTGGGGGTTGTGTAGCTGGGTGAGAAATTATAACTCTCACTTTCCGCTGTTAAAATTAGGACATTGGTCATTTTGCTTGAATGTTGTTTTTTTTTTTTTCTGTCACTGGTAGATGAATGGCTGAGAAGAATTTATGGAGGACATCAACTTTTTACCAGGAGCCACCTCATCAGCCGTCTCGGGAGACTATTCAAGGTAGGCTGTGATACAGTTATAATGTCCGGAGTGAAGACTGCAGGACTCTGACCAGAGGGCAGACATGGCAGTGAATGTTTCCTTTCTGGATTCTCCTAATCATTATGGCATAAATGTAATCTTAAGGGAAGGTTCACACGACCGTATAAAAAACATCAGAGCTTCATCAAGAAAAAGCGGACAATATTTTGTTATCACTTGTCATCCGTAAACGATCTGTTTTGTTTTGTTTTTTTACAGCAGTAATCAGTTACAATTCTGTAACTTAGGAAGCTGTAATGTATCCGTAAAACTCGGATGTTATGCTGTGGTTCGGTGGAGCATCTGTTTTTTTTAATTGTTTATATTTTTTTATTATTTTCACACGCAGATTGTATAATCAACTCATCTGCACTGCCCCATTGAATAACACTGGTCAGAGTGCTGTCCGTTATTCTCACGGACAGCACTGGGACCAAAAATAAGTTTTTGTGCACCAGCCCTAACAAGCAGGTTGTGAAGGAAGAGAAGTGAATATCTGATGCACATGTTTTATTTTGTCACAGAAATAAGTAAAGCATGGAAGACGATTTCTAACACACAAGCTGCGGTGAGTATGACCACTTACTGCTGCTGCAGACATCTCTAGTATTATGTCTTTCAACTTTGCGATATATATTATGTTTCAAACCTAATTCTTCTCACAGCTGAGTATTTGCTACAATTGAATCTAGTATAACTAATCTTCTGTGAGTTCAAATATTTGGAAGGCTGCCTTTTTCCAAAAATAGTGCTACGTCTGTCCAGAGCTTGGGTTATAATTCGCTTCCTATCCAGTTTGAAGGAGATGACCTGCAGTTCCAGATACAACCCATAAATATGACCAGATTAGTCCAGATCTGCCCCAGGTCAGCTCTTCCCAGCACCTCGCTAGGTGATTGACAGGTTTTTCCCATAGCGAGAGACCTTTCAATCACATGCAGCAGAGAAGGCAGCCAGGGGCAGAGCAGGACTAGTCTCGTCCCTGGTTATAGTCCCAAGTTGGATATTTAAAGTGTGTGTGTGTATATGTATATGTATATGTATATATATATATATATATATATATATATATATATATATATATATATATATGTGTGTATTATGGGTCTTGGAATAAGGGGAGGAAAAAGGGATACAAAAATAAAAGTGTTAACCTGACATTTCCTAATGATGGATTTTAAAACCTTCCTTGTTCAAAGAGTATCTGAGGGGCAATATACAAGCTGTATCCTTTGGACATGATCTTGTGGGGTTTGTAGTTTCTCAGCATTAGACTGGTTGTCAAAAACATGGGATCCGCCCATTCAGGACAGGAAACCTACTGAAAATAAAAGGGCGGTACCTCTCCCTCGCTTAAGTTGGGTTTCCTGTCCTGATGGGGACCCTTGTCCTGAAAGAGGGCGGTTTGAAGGATTTTTTTGATTTTTATCTTTTTTTTAACTCACCCACGTCTGTCTCGGTACTTGAAGAACAGGCAGGGCACCTGTATGCCGGCCTTCAGGTTTTGTGGAAGCGCCGTCCAGGGGGCATTGGCTTACGTACATGCGGGTGTGGGCGTAGAGCAGTCAGGAGTCCTGAGGCTCTTCTGCGGCTGCCGCGCCGCTCTCCCTCCTCTGCCTGCGGTCTGTGGCTCCAGGATGGGTGGTCGCTTCCAGGAGCATGCTGCTGGCGTCGTGCGCAAGGCACTCTGGGAATGCTCGCGCCCGCGTGACGTCAGCGGTTGTGCGCCGGATCCAAGATGGCAGCGCCCAGGGCGGAAAACGCCGGCCGGCTGAATGCATCCCAGTAGAGGGGCATATTTGGGCACCGGAGGAGGCGGGGAGCGCAGTGGATCCCTCTTAAGGAGGGATGACCACAGAAGAGGCGCTCGTGTCCAAAGTTTCACCATGGAGGAAGTTGGACAGCAGCAACAGCAGCCTTTACAGCAGCAGGAGCTCTCACCAGGCTCTTTGCCTGGTCACCAGCATGCCAAGAGGAGCAGCCGCTCGAGTGGCAGGAGTGTCGGTCATCCTGACCGGAGGTCGCAGGACTCCTTAGTAGCCAGGAGGGACGTTGTACGTACCCCTGATCAGCCTTCAAATCCGGTACCCTTGATTGACAGCAGTGGTGAGTGATCTATGAGAATGTCACCCTTATGGTGATGGGGGCCATTTTTCTGCTTAATCACCAGGGGCCAAGGAAGGCTAGCGCCAAATCAAAGTATAAGGAGTGTGCCCTTTGCAAAACCCTGCTGGCAGTTCAGTGGCAGAAGGATCTCTGCGCTGGCTGTATACATAAAACAATACGGGAAAAGACCCCCGACTTCGCCACAAGCCTTAGGGCCATAATCAGGGCGGAAGTAAAAGGTTCCCTAAAGTCAGCTCTAAGAAAAGGGGACAAAAGAGCCATGAGGTGCTCACGGACTCTGAAGCCTCTCATTCTGGCGGGGATTGTCTTGAAAAATCCCTGTCTCCTTCCTCCTCCTCTCCCCAATCCTCGGACTCCTCCTCGGACAGTGATATAGGGTGTCGGCCATGCTTTCCAACCGAGGATACGGAGAGACTGGTCAGAGCGGTTAGGTCTACAATGGGCCTATAAGAGGAGAAAACGCCAAGATCCTTAGAGGTTTTTATGTTCGGGGTGCTGGAGGGAAAAAAGGAAATGCACCTTCCCTGTTAACACAAAGGTTAAAGCACTTATAGTGAAGGAGTGGAAGAAGCCAGAGAGGTCGGGTAGCTTGCCTTCCTCTTCTAAAAGAAGGAACCCTTTTGAGGAAAAAGACTCGAAGAGCTGGGAAAAGATCCCTAAAATTGATGGGGCTGTTGCTAGGTCCTCTAAATAATTGTCCCTGCCTTTAGAGGATTCTGGTACACGAAGAGACCCATTAGACAAAAAAGCAGATGGGTTCTTGAGGCACACCTGGGAGGCAGGGGCTTGAAACGAGCGGTAGCCGGGGCGTGTACTGCCCGCTCTCTTACGGTGTGGCTGCAACAAATTGAGGAACAGCTGAGGAATAAAGTTCCAATGGATGAGATCTTTGCCAATATGACTATGGTGCAAGGGGCAGCAGCCTTCTCAGGCCTCTTTCACACTTCAGTCGTGCGACGTCAGTCAAAATGTGAAAAAAACGGATCCGCCATTTTTTTTTTGGCGGATCCGTTTTTTTCCCCTAGACTTGCATTAGTGACGGATTTTGACGGATGGTCGTCCGTTAGGTCTGTTTTTGGACGGATCCGCTAAAAAATTGGCGTCCGTCATTTAAAAAAAACGTCCAATGCAACGTTTTTTTTGACCGCCAAAATGGCGGACAACGGCGGATCCGCCGCATCCGCCATTTTTTACAATGGCCGCCTATGGGCGGCGGATCCGCCAGCATCCGTTTTTGACGGAATCCGCCTGCGGATCCGTCGCCTCTATTGAAAACCATAGTAAAATGCAGAAAACAGTGTCCGGGGTGTGTCTCCTCTCTCTCTCTCTCTCTCCTCTCTCTCTCTCTCTCTCTCTCTCTCCTCTCTCTCTCTCTCTCTCTCTCTCTCTCTCTCCCTCTCTCCCTCTCTCCCTCTCCCCTCTCTCCCTCTCTCCCTCTCTCCCTCTCTCCCTCTCTCCTCTCCCTCTCCCCTCTCTCCTCCCCTCCTCTCCTCCTCTCTCTTTTCCGAACGAAATTTTCCTCATTTCCGGGTGAAATCTTCTTGGCGGATCCGTCAGAAAACTGACCATTTTTGCATCCGTTTTTTTTACTTTTCTGACGGATCCGCCATTTTCACGGATGGGCGGACGTCACACAACGGAAGTGTGAAAGAGGCCTAAGCGGACTCCTCGGCAGACTCAATAAAGTTGGCAGCCAGGGTGTCAGGCCTGTCGAATGTAGTGAGACGTGCCCTGTGGCTAAAAGTATCCGGGTGATTTGCCTTCAAACAATAGACTTTGTTCCATCCCGTGTGACGGTCAATTCCTCTTTGGGCAAAAGCTGGAGGATATTTTGGAAAAGGCGAGGGGATAAAAAGGGCTTTTCCCGTTTCCCAGGCACGACCAGGAAACCTTCTTTTCGCAGAAGGAAATTTAATAGAGGTCGTCCCCCAGGGGAAAGGAAACACTGGGACTTTAAGGACAGAAAGGGGTCCGGTTACATGTTCAGAGGGCCCTCTACGTCATCAAAAATGTCCCCCCCAATGACGTTAGGTCAGAGGTAGGGGGAAGGCTCTCTCTCTTCCTCCCTGCCTGGGAGTGTATCTCCCCCAGTGGTTGGGTACTGAAGGTCATCAGAGACGGCTTAAGGATAGATTTAATCTGTCCACCCCGACAGTCCTTTGTGTTAACACCCCGCAGGAAGTTTCAGGAGGAACAACTAGCCCGGGAGCCCTGGAGGCCGAAGTCTTGGGACTGGTGCAGAAACAGGTTCTACAAGAAGTCCCGAGGTAGGATGGGGATTTTATTCCCTCCTCTTTTTGATACAAAAGCCGGACGGTTCTTGGAGAACCATTGTTAACCTGAGGAAGCTCAACCAGTGGGTAGAGAATTACTCCTTCAAGATGGTGTCAATAAAAACGACCATAAAGATGTTGTTCCAGCACTGCTTCATGGCAGTGAGACTTAAAAGATGCATATTACCATATCCCAATCCATTGCCATTATCAAAAGTACCTGAGAGTAGCTCTGTATGTACAGGGACAGGTCAGGCACTACCAATATGCAGCCCTTCAATTCTGTCTGTCTACAGCTCCAAGGGTGTTTACTAAAGTGATGGCGGAAGTGATGTCATACCTTCGGTTTCGGGACAATGTTATCATCCTATACCTGGACAACTTCCTTATAGTGGGGAGGTCGGACGCTCACTGTATAGATCAGGTGAAGGAAGTGACTTTAACCCTAAAGGAGCTAGGATGGGTGGTAAATACCCTCAAGTCAAAGTTGGTACCAGAAAAAGGTCAATCCTTCCTCGGGTTGGTGCTGGACTCCGAACGCCAGCTCTGCCTCCTGCCGGAGAGCAAAATTGTTAAAATAAGGGGTTTGCTACTGTCAGCAATTCAGCAGCCCGTAATGAAATTGATGAAGGATTTGTCCGTGCTAGGTTCCCTAACATCCTGTATACCGGCAGTAGGTTGGGCACAATTTCATCTAAGACAGCTACAGAGGGAGGTCCTGTCGGCGCAAAGATCATTGACAGGACATTTAGAAGGAAAAGTACATCTTTCCTTGGTCGTAAGAGATTCCCTGACCTAGTGGACTGTAAGGGAACATTTAGCATCGGGGTCCAGTGGTTAACACCGGTGGAGGAGGTGATCACGACCGATGCGAGTGGTACAGGATGGGGAGCACATCTAAGATCCCACTCAGTGCAGGGAGCCTGGTCTCCTCTAGAAAGAGATCAGGGTTCGAATGTAAAGGAGCTGTGGAAAAGGCCTTGAGACATTTTCTCCCCTTACTTCATGGTCGCCATACCCGAGTCATGTCGGACAATCGAGCAGTAGTGGCTTATGTCAACCACCAAGGGGGAACGAGATCCCATGCTCTTATGGAGGTATCCAGCATCCTGTTCCAGTTAGCAGAACAAGACCTGCTATCTCTCACAGCACTTCATATAAGAGTCATCGAAAATATGAAAGCAGACTTTCTGAGTTGCAGGAAATTAAGACAGGGGGAATGGTCCCTAAACCCTCAAGTGTTCCAGCAAATAGTGCAGGCTTGGGGCAGGCCGGAGATAGACCTGTTTGCCACCTTACACAACAGGAAGTTCTGGTCACTAGGTCTAAGAGAAAATCCGTTCGCAGTAGATGCCCTACAGATACCTTGGGGGATGAAGCTCCAGTGGGGCCTATTCTAGAGTTTCTACAGGTGGGACTGCAACTTGGGTTAGCAACTAGTACTCTCAAGGTTCAGGTTTTGGCCTTGGGGGCCTTGTATAATTGCAACCTAGTATCCAATAGGTGGGTGTCCCGTTTTATAAGATACTGTAGTAGATCTAGACTGGTCATAGTCCCAAAAATCCCTCCATGGGACCTGAATCTAGTCTTAGAGGCTCTAACCAGGGACCTATTCGAACCCTTACAAGAGTTGTCACCAAAATTCCTCACTCTTAAAACTGTGTTGCTAGTGGCCTTAACATCAGCCCGTAGGGTGAGTGATTTACAGGCCCTGTCTATATGCCCTCCATACACTCAGGTTTTTGAGGACAGGGTAGTTCTAAGACCAGATCTGGCCTATCTCCCCAAGGTAGTTCTTAGGTTCCATAGGAGCCAGGAGATCACCTTGCCATCGTTCTGTAGTAACCCTAGGAATCCATGGGAGGAAAAGTTCCATACTTTGGATGTGAGAAGATCCATGTTGCATGACATGTCCATGACTAGTCAGTGGAGGAAAGATCAGTCCCTATTTGTAGCCTTTCAGGGTAGCAGAAAAGGGTACGGGGTAGCTGAAAGTACCATTGCCAGATGAATCAGGGAGGCTATTAATTTATCCTACTCTGCGAGTGGCGCTCCAGTGCCTGAAGGCATCAAGGCTCACTCCACCAGAGCCGTGGCTACCTCCTGGGCAGAAAAGGCTGAGGTATCGATTGATCAGATTTGTAAGGCTGCTACCTGGTACTCACCATTGACTTTTTTCAAGCACTACTGACTAGATCTATCCTCCTCTTCTGACCTAACCTTTGGTAGAAGGGTGCTGCAAGCGGTGGTCCCTCCCTAAGGTGTTTCATTCTCCAAAAGTCTCTCAGGTGTGCTGTCATAGGGAAAGGGAAAACACCAAGGTTACTTTGCCTCTTTCACACTTCATTCGTTTGGCGTCAGTACAAATCCACCAAAGCGTGAAAATAGCGGAACCGCCAGAAAAGGTGAAAAAGGATCCGCTATGAACTTTTCAAGCCGGAACATAACCCGGAAAATGCAGGTACGCATGTCTGGCACGGAGGAGAGAGAGACCGACCCCAGACAGTGTTGTCAGCATTTTGTATGGTTTTCTATGGCAGAAACGGATCCGCTGGCGGATTCTGTCAAAGACAATGCCATCGGATCCGCCACCCATAGGCGGCCATTATACTAAATGGCGGATCCGCCATAGTCCGCCGTTTTGGCAGACAGAAAAAAACGTTGCATTGGACGTTTTTCAAAAACGGCGGACGCCAAATTTTTGGCGGATCCGTCAAAAAACGGACCTAACTGACGACCATCCGTCAAAATCCGTCACTAATGCAAGTCAATGTGAAAAAAGCGGATCCGCCAAAAAAAAAAATGGTGGGTCCGCTTTTTCCACACTTTGGCGGATTTTGAGTGACGTCGCACGACTGAAGTGTGAAAGAGGCCTTACCGGTAGCCGTTTTTTTCTGGAACCCATGACGGCACCCATATATTTCCCCCTTCTCACTCCTTTGGTGTGCACTATAGTTTGGGTGTTTTTTATTGATACAATGTGGTGATAGTTTTGCCATCTGTACTAACCAGGGGGCCTCTCATGCTCTGTAAACCAGCTGAAGCGAGGGAGAGATACCGCCCTTTTATTTTCAGTAAGTTTCCTGTCCTGACTGGGCGGATCCCCTCTCTCAGGTGTTATGTCATGGGTTCCGGAAAAACGGCTACCGGTAAGTAACCTTGGTGTTTTATATCTATAGCGCCAACATATTCTGCAGCACTTTACATTATAGAGGGGACTTGTACAGACAATAGACATTACAGCATCGTTCTGTAGTAACCCTATGAATCAATGGGAGGAAAAGTTCCATACTTTGGATGTGAGAAGGTCCATGTTGCAGTACATGTCCATGACTAGTCAGTGGAGGAAAGATCAGTCCCTATTTGTAGCCTTGAGATGTAGGGTGGTGCTGAGCCATGGAGTGCTTTGTGGGTGAGGGTAATAAGTTTGTACTGGATTCTGGAGAGGATGGGTAACCAGTGTAATGACTGGCACAAGGTAGGGGCATCGGTGTAACGACTGGTGAGGAATATGATAGTTTCTGTTCTGTAACCGCAGATCTTACAGGGGTTAAGGCCCCGTCTCACACAGCGATCTCGCTAGCGAGATCGCTGCTGAGTCACTAGTTTTGTGACGCAGCAGCGATCTCCCCAGCTGGGTATCGCTGATCGTCGCTGAATGTCCTGGACATTTTTTTGATCGCTGGTCTCCCGCTGACAGGCACGCATCGCTGCGTGTGACAGGCGGGAGACCAGCGATCCGCTGGTAACCAAGGCGCGGCTGGAAACCCGATGTGTACCTTGGTTACCAGCTCCCTGCATCAAGGCGCTGGTATCCAAGGTACACGGGGTAACTAAGCGATGTTACCCGCAGTGTCGCTGTGCTGATCGCTGCCTGTTTGGCAGCTCAGCAGCGATCATGTAGCGATACACCAGTGATCCTGACAAGTGCATATCGTTGTTGGGATCGCTGGTGTATCGCTATGTGAGACCCAGGCCTTAGTCACCTTTTCCATCAACTTTTTTATTCTGTTCCTTTTTTTCCCTTACTACAATGTCCTGTTTTGCTTTACAGGCTCTTTGTTTCTCTGCACATTGAACAGCACTTCTGTCCATACAATGGCTGCTGGTCACCAGACCTGTCCATCTAGGAGGAGGCTGATAGACAGGTCTGGTCACCTGCTCCTCCTCCCGCAGCCATTGTATGGCCAGAATTAGTGGTCAGTGTGTGAGGAAAGCGGCACTGACGGGGAACGTAGGGGACCTCGCCACCTGAGAATCAGTCATTGAGCTCATTCTGATAGTCTAAAAGGAAAGTTTGTAACTTTTGTTAATTTTTTTTCTGTGTTTTCTGAGCTTCTCTCCGCTGATTTATGATCACAGACTGCATTAAAGTGGAATGTGCAGGGAAACAAAGAGCTTGGAAAAGAATAACTGTGCAACATTTGTAATGAAACCTTGCAAAAAAGATTTTTAGTCCAAAATGCATGCTGTTCTGTAAAAAAAAATCCTATAGGTGGCCAACCCCTTTTAAATGGTGAGGGAATGGCCTGTTAGGGGCGTTACTGTTTGCTGTATAATTAACCTCTACCTTCACTTTATCCTACTGCTTAGATTCGTACTGGTGTCGTATTGATTTTCTACGTACAATAATTTCATCTTTCGATATGTGCATTTGTCACCCCACAGCTAAGGCACGCTAACAATAAGCTGGATGTTGCCCCCACGAGCAGTGCAGTGTATGACCCCATCATGGAAGCCAAAAAAGCCGGAAGCAGTGCTACTCGGAAGATAAGTAGAAAAGGTAGGTCCTCTCTCTGCGCGTGTCTTGTCCTCTCTCTGCGTGCGTCTTGTCCTCTCTCTGCGCGCACGTTGTCCTCTCTCTGCGCGCACGTTGTCCTCTCTCTACGCGCACGTTGTCCTCTCTCTACGCGCACGTTGTCCTCTCTCTGCGCGCACGTTGTCCTCTCTCTGCGCGCACGTGTCCTCTCTCTGCGCGCACGTTGATTCTACACCTGTATAGTAATTTGGTCACAGACCGCGCTCAGCTCAGTCAATAGTATTGCAAGCAAAGGAAAAACTTTTCCAGCTTCAAAACGAAAAAAAAACATGAACGTGAAGAAAAGCATAAAAAAAAAAAAAAAACTTTCTCTCAAAGCAGTGCAATTAAATTCCACGGGACAGAAGGCTTTCACACATGCTCTGCCTAGTTATCATGGGCTTTAATCATGATGCCTTTTAGTGTAGTGGGTATGGGATTCTCCGATTATTTCACGTGATTGTGCGTATGATATGAAGAAGACTGCTCAGCCTGAAGTTTCTGCGTAATGATGGTGTCGGCAATGGTGGATTTTACTATGACAGGACCAGATCGACGCTGCTTCCATTTCCTGTATTTGTGCAATATAATCACTTTTTACTACATCCATCTTCTGAAGTCCATCCCTGGGAAACTAAATTGACCTGCTATTTACTTGGTGAAATTCACCTTATCCTGCATCCATAAGTATTCAGCGCAGAGATGTATTTGTTAGTGGCTCCTCTAGCGACAGCAGCACCTTGGACTTTATCTGAAACCACAAAGTTAGCCCCCTAAGTAAAGGCCTGCTTGCACAGGTAGCGAGCCCCCTCAGTAAAGGCCTGCTTGCAGGGGAGCGCGAGCCCCCTAAGTAAAGGCCTGCTTGCAGGGTGAGCTAGCCCCCTCAGTAAAAAGGCCTGCTTGCAGGTGGAGCGTGAGCCCCCTCATTAAAGGCCTGCTTGCAGGGGGAGCGTGAGCCTCCTAAGTAAAGGCCTGCTTGCAGGGTGAGCGAGCCCCCTCAGTAAAAAGGCCTGCTTGCAGGGGGAGCAAGCCCCCTTAGTAAAGGCTTGCTTGCAGGGGGAGCAAGCCCCCTTAGTAAAGGCCTGCTTGCAGGTGGAGCGTGAGCCCCCTCATTAAAGGCCTGCTTGCAGGGGGAGCGTGAGCCCCCTCAGTAAAGGCCTGCTTGCAGGGAGAGCGTGAACCCCCTCAGTAAAGGCTTGCTTGCAGGGGGAGCGTGAGCCCCCTCAGTAAAGGCATGCTTGCAGGGAGAGCATGAACCCCCTCAGTAAAGGCCTGCTTGCAGGGGGAGCGTGAGCCCCCTCAGTAAAGGCCTGCTTGCAGGGGGAGTGTGAGGCCCCCTCAGTAAAGGCCTGCTTGCAGGGGGAGCGTGAGCCCCCTCAGTAAAGGCCTGCTTGCAGGGGGAGCGTGAGCCCCCTCAGTAAAGGCCTGCTTGCAGGGGGAGCGCGAGCCCCCTCAGTAAAGGCCTGCTTGCAGGGGGAGTGTGAGGCCCCCTCAGTAAAGGCCTGCTTGCAGGGGGAGCGTGAGCCCCCTCAGTAAAGGCCTGCTTGCAGGGGGAGCGAGCCCCCTAAGTAAAGGCCTGCTTTTATGATAAATAATTTAAAGCCAAGAAATGCTATGAGAGCTCTTTGTCTCATAAAATGTACATGGAAAGGACACTTTGAAAGCTTTTTTTTTTTTTTTTTTTTATCCCACACATAGTCTCTCCCTTCATGTTCCAGCTGTCTATGACCCCTTGGGAGTGAGAAGCTTACAGGGAATCTGTTGCCATGTTTTTGCTACCCCATCTGAGAGGAGCATGATGTAGAGACAGAGACACTGTTTCCAGTGATGTGTCACGTCCTGGGCTGCTTGCTGTCATTTTGATAATTGCTGTTTCAGCTGCAGATGGAAGGAAGAGAGCCACAGTATTCATTACTGATGAGTAGGCGGAGCCCCAGATCAGGATGTCACCTCAGATCAAAAGAGTGCTGACTGGCTGGCCCCTCCAGCTCGGGCTCCTCCTACTCAGCTCCAGTCTAAGATTTGAGGTCCAGAGGATGGTCGCTGCTAATGCAGCTCCTCAGAAGATTTTATTATTTTATATTCGGACAGGAGACTTGGATCACTAGTTGGTCTAGAGGTCTCAGGGGTACCAGCGCTGCTGTACCCCAACCTCTCCCTTGGTGGATCTGTATTTACTCAAAGTCCCTGCAGAATCCTTGCCGGCCCTGGGGATGAGGAGAGCTTCCCTGGCGGGGACGCAAACCACACGTGCGGTCACTGCGTCCCTCGCCCTGGGGGGAAGCATGGGCACAGCGCCAGAAACCCCTGAGGGTCCCTGTGGCGCCTTGGCTGGTGAGTACTCCACAAAAATTTTTGATTATAATTATGTGTGAGTGCTTTAGCGTCTGAATGAGCAGCGCTATTACTTGTATGTCAGTATGCTTCAGCGCTGCTGTGACAGCGCTATTACTTGTATGTCAGTATGCTTCAGCGCTGCGGTGACAGCGCTGTTACAAGTAGATGTGGTGATTTTTTGTCCGCAGGCAGATAGCTGCAGGACAGAGAGGGAGCAGGAGCGGGGGAGTTTGCGCTCATTATTTGAGCTAGCAGGGGGCGTGGCCTAACGATTCCCGGTCTTCTGAGCAGGAAGACGCGCGCTCTGGCGTTTCTCCCGCGACTCCCCCACTGTGGCGGCCATTACACAGGCTCCTGGGCTCCTCAGACCGCTCCTCTCCTCATAAGACACCATGGCCAGCTGGGTGAGTGCTGATTCCTCACCCTGCAGCGCAGCGATCGCTATCCTGCAGCTGCAGTCTCATTAGAGACATAAAAATTGGCTGGGGCTCACAAATATATATATTGTGGTGAGTTTGCAATATTAACCCCTCTGAGGGTTATTTCTACCAGCTAAATTTTTTGACTGAATACCGCTGGGGTAACCCTGCTTGGTGGAGCGTTAACCCTTCAGCGTTTAAAAAAAAAAAAAAAAAAAAACGCATAGTTTTTGCTGGTATTACCGCTTTGACCTGCTCATACAGGTGAGACATGTCTGAACAGAGTTCAGATGCCGCGGACCATGTCCCAGTGCCATTACGGCAATCAGATACGCAGACCTCCACAGCGTCTAGCGCTGCGGTCGACAGCGGTGGAAAATTGGACGATATCGCTCGATCGATCAACAACTTGTCTGACCTTTTAGGTCAATATGTGTCTGCTAATTCCTCTCAGAGGAAGCGACGCAGGCCGTTACCGGCCTCTACACGGAGCGAGTCAGATGTATCTGATATTGGGCAGAGTTCCCCTTTAAATTCGGATGGAGAAATATCCGATTCAGATGCGGACGAGCCGCAGGGGCGTTCCTCTATGGCGAAGCGTACGGAGGCATTGATTGAAGCCATGAGAGATATATTACAGTTACCAGAGGAGGTAACTAGTCGTCCTGGTAAATCAGCACGCATGTTCCAGGAGTCCCGTGCTTCGCGTACAACATTGCCAGCTCTGGATGAGCTTAATAGTGTAATAGAGGAGGAACGTCTATGTCCAGATAAGCGTTTTCATGGAACGCATTTCTTTGATACACTTTATCCTTGCTCTGCGGAGTTAAAGGCTAATTGGACTTCTGCTCCTGAAGTGGATGTGTCTTTATCTCAGCTTAGTAAATCCTCACTACTCCCTATTAAGGGAAAAGCGAGCTTACAGGAGCCTTTGGATAGAAAGGCAGAATTGGCGGCAAAAGCAAGCTATGAGGCTGCGGGTCATGGATTTCGAGCAGTGCTAGGATCCATGTGTGCTGCTAGAGCTTCTCTAAGCTGGTTGGCACGTCTGAAGACGGAGTTGCAAAATGAATCTCCGTTATCTGAGATACGGGAAACTTGTGAATGGTTAGAAACGGCAGCCTGTTATATCTTTGATGCCGGTCTGGATACGGCATCTCTGCTGGCCAAAGCGCAAGCTTCAGCGGTCACAGTCAGAAGAGCTTTATGGCTCAGACAGTGGGCCGGGGACGCAGTTTCCAAACAAGGGTTGTTGGCCTTACCTTACAAGGGTGGCCATCTTTTTGGATCCGACCTCACAGAGCTGATTTCCAAGGCTAAGGCGAAGGAATCAGCATTACCACAGCGTAGGGCCATGGCCTCGGTGTCCAGTAAGCCTGGTGTCTATAGTGGTCGGCGGTCCTTTCGGGGCCGAGGACGATCTAGTCACTCCTCGTGGGGATCGGGTCGTCCTTCCTTCTCAGGAAAGAAATCCTCTCAGAAAACTCGTACTCCCTGGAAGCAGAGTTTCCGCCAGGACAAGCGGAACTTGACAAGAAGCCCGCAAAGTCGGATTGACGCCAGGGGTCCACTCGAGGATTCTCGAGTGGGGGGTCGCCTGCTTCTTTTCAAGGAGACTTGGATGGCTCGCGTTCCAGATTCCTGGGTAACGCGGATAGTGTCGGCAGGCTATTTCATAGAGTTTGCTTCTCGACCCCCAAATGTTTTTTGTCAATCTCACGTTCCGTCGGAACCCGAGCTTGTTGTCGCTCTACAGCGAGAGGTCGAATCTCTGCTACAAAAGGGTGTAGTGATACCGGTTCCGTCAGAGGACCGAGGGAAAGGTTTTTATTCCAACCTTTTTATAGTTCCCAAAAAGGAGAACAAATTTCGCCCGATTCTGGATCTCAAGCGATTAAACCGGCATGTCCATGCCCGGAAATTTCGCATGGAGTCGCTTCGTTCCGTTGTGGCAGCTCTGTCACAGAACGATTTTCTGGTGTCAATCGACATTCGCGACGCCTATTTGCATATTCCCATCGGAAAGGCTCATCAGCGCTTTCTTCGATTTGCCATAGGTCAGAATCATTACCAGTTCGTGGCTCTGCCGTTCGGCTTAGCCTCAGCGCCAAGGGTCTTTACAAAAATTCTGGCGCCCCTCATGGCAATCCTTCGAAGACAGGGGATTACGATTCTCCCTTATCTGGACGATCTTTTGATCGTGGCTTCCTCGGAGGAGGAGGCGTTGACGGCTCGGGATTTGTCTCTTCAGTTTCTGAAGGACTTCGGTTGGCTGGTCAATTGGGAGAAGTCGTCCCTGGAACCATCGAGGACAATCCTCTTTTTGGGAATGCATCTCGACACGTTTCGGTCGGTAGTTTCCCTACCACCAGACAAACAGTCATGTCTTCTTCGACATGTACAGATTATGAAATCCTCAACGGCAATGTCCCTACGGAAGTGTATGCGTCTTCTGGGACTGATGGTGGCGTCCATGGAGGCAATTCCTTTTGCCCAGTTCCATTCCAGGACTCTCCAAAGGTTCATCTTGAGTCGATGGAACCAGTCGCAATCGCTGGATTGCAGTGTCACCATTTCTCGCGCGGTGCGGGATTCTCTAGAATGGTGGTTACGTCCAGGGGCATTCTCCCTGGGGAAGTCTTTCCTCCCTCCGAAGTGGTCAGTCATAACCACCGATGCCAGCCTGACGGGCTGGGGGGGTGTTTGGAACAATCTCTGGATTCAGGGGGTATGGTCATCGGAAGAGTCTTTTCTTCCGATCAACATCCTGGAATTGAGGGCGATTTTCCTTTGCCTCCAACATTGGACGGTCCCTTTGAGCGGTCTGCCAGTCCGAGTGCAGACAGACAATGCGACGGCTGTCGCGTATATCAATCACCAAGGTGGGACAAGGAGTTCCAGACTCATGGTAGAGGTGTCCCGAATTCTGATTTGGGCAGAGGCCAGTGTACCAGCCATTTCGGCGATTCACATTCCAGGGGTTCAGAATATTACAGCGGACTTTCTCAGTCGCAGAAGGATGGATCCCGGGGAATGGAGCCTCCACCCGGAAGTTTTTGCACTACTGTGCTCTCGCTGGGGAACCCCCAAGTGGATTTGATGGCATCCAGGTCCAATGCCAAGTTACCGACGTTCATGTCCAGGTACAAGGACCCGAAGGCGATGGCGGTGGATGCTCTAGTGGCTCAGTGGGATCAGTTCGAGCTGATCTATGTATTCCCGCCGATATCCTTACTTCCTCTAGTACTGCGTCGGATCAGACTAGAGAGAATTCCAGCTATTTTGATAGCTCCAGACTGGCCAAGAAGGGTGTGGTTCTCGACAATAATGTCGCTGTTGGCGGCACCTCCTTTTCCACTCCCTCTTCAACCGGACTTGTTGACTCAGGGGCCCGTTTGTCATCCGGACTTGATGTCCCTGCGTTTGACGGCGTGGCTCTTGAGACCGAAATCTTGACCCGTAGAGGTTTCTCAGCCGAGGTCATTGCTACCCTTCGTGCCGCAAGATGTCCGGCTACTACTAGGATTTACCACAAAATTTGGGAAACCTTTTCGTGGTGTTTGGGGTCCTCTCGGAACCGAGAAAATTTTCCATTCCCAACCTGTTGGCTTTTCTGCAGCATGGGCTAGACAAGGGTTTGGCAGTCAGCACTCTGAAAGGTCAGATTTCTGCTCTGTCCTTATTGTTCCGGAGAACCATTGCTTCAAATAGAGACGTGCTTTCCTTTTTCCGAGGTATATCTCGTAAGTTTCCGCCGCGGAAGGCACCCGTGTCTCCTTGGCGGCTCAACCTTGTTTTGGAGGCTCTTCAGCATAAACCTTTGAGCCTATGGTTTCTGCTAGCCTTTCTTTACTTTCTTGGAAGGTGGCTTTCCTTGTTGCAGTCACTTCCTTGAGGAGAGTTTCTGAGTTGGCAGCTCTTTCTTGTTCGCCTCCTTTTCTGGAGTTTTTTCCGGATCGTGTAGTGCTTCGCACTCGGGGTGATTTTTTGCCTAAAGTGGTGTCACAATTTCATGTTAACCAGGATATTGTGTTGCCTTCACTCTGTCCGGATCCGAAGAATGCGAAAGAGCGAGATTTACACACATTGGATTTAGTGCGGGCCTTGAAGTTTTATCTATCTATTACTCAAGGTTTTCGTAAGACGGACTCCCTGTTTGTGGTTCCAGCAGGTCGTCGGCGTGGTCAACGAGCTTCCAAGGATTCTATAGCTCGTTGGATCCGGTCAGCTATTTTGGAAGCTTACCGCCTTCGGGGTGAATCTCGCCCGATTAAGATTCGAGCCCATTCCACGAGAGCTGTGGCCTCATCGTGGGCTTTTCATCAAGGTGCCTCGGCAGTGCAGCTCTGCCGAGCGGCAACTTGGCGCTCTGTCCACACGTTTACAAGGTTTTATAAAGTGGACGTCAGTGCTTCCGCTGATGCAGCCCTCGGACGTAGGGTCCTGCAGGCAGCTGTAGTTTAAAGTTCTGGATGAACTTGTGTTTAGCGCTGGTTGCGCTTTGTTGTTAAGGTTGTTGGGTTTCTGCCTTTTGTTGGTTTTTCCCACCCTTATTTTTGAACTGCTTTGGGACGTCCCATCAGTAATGAATACTGTGGCTCTCTTCCTTCCATCTGCAGCTGAAACACGGATTTTGGTAAAAACTTACCTGTAAAATCCTTTTCAGCGAAGGAAGGAAGAGAGACACAGCACCCTCCCAAGGCAGAAGTGTGTTGATGTTTTCAGATGCAGCGCGGCCCTTATCTGATAGCGATTATCTGGGCTGAGGTCAGCACGCTAAGGCTCTGTTCCAGCATCGCCAGCTCATCGCAGTAGTCAGGTTCCGTGAGTAGTACCTGGAACTCTGTGGTTTTTGGCTTTCTTTGCATGCATAACCTGTATCCTTGTGTTTTTTCTCTGAAGTTCCTTCAGAAGGGGTTATGTTGCTCCGCTGGTGATCTTGGCTCTTTTCCTAAAAGCTTTGGTACGACTGGAGCTGAGTAGGAGGAGCCCGAGCTGGAGGGGCCAGCCAGTCAGCACTCTTTTGATCTGAGGTGACATCCTGATCTGGGGCTCCGCCTACCCATCAGTAATGAATACTGTGTCTCTCTTCCTTCCTTCGCTGAAAAGGATTTTACAGGTAAGTTTTTACCAAAATCCGTGTTTTCTCTGCTGCCGATACAGCAGTTGTTGGAATGTTAAACTCTATAACACCGCCCATGTACATTGTACACAGGAAAGCCGCCAATCAGTGGTGTGGGCGGGGATATTCAGAGCTCATGAATATACTTATATGCTTGACTACCTGGCAGCAGGCCAAGTACTCTGTCATCGGGCGTTCATTTACGCCAATGTCGGACTCTCTCCCTTTGATGTGGGCACCGGCGGTGAGCCCACATCTTTCCTGGGACATGTCGGCTGTTTTGAACAGCTGATGTGTGCCCGCAATAGCCGCGGATGGAGTCGTGATCCACCCGCAGCTATTAACTAGTTAAATGCCGCTTTCAAACACTGACAGCGGCATTTAAATGGCGCTTCCGGCAATCGCACCAGAAATACGCACACCGGTGACCCCCATCACGTGATTGCAAGTCACCGGTGTATCAGCATGACAACCGGAGGTCTCCTGGAGACCTCTCTGGTTGTCAGTGCTGGCTTGCTGTGGTCGGCGCTTATAGCAAGTGAGTAAATCTGCTACGTAGAGGCGAACTGATCATCGCCTCTATGTAGCAATGCCGATTGGGTTGTGGCAGCTTCTAGTCTCCTATGGAGGCTATTGAAGCATGCCAAAAGTGAAAAAAAAAAAAATGTTTAAAAATCTGAAAAATATAAAAGTTTAAATCACCCCCCTTTCGCCCCATTCAAAATAAAACAAAAATATAAAAGGATTAACCTGATCACTAAACGGCGTAGCGATTAAAAAAAATAAAAATGCCAGAATTACGGGGTTTTTTTGTCGCCGCGACATTGCATTAAAGTGCAATAACGGACGATCAAAAGATTGTATCTGCACCAAAATGGTATAATTAAAAACATCAGCTCGGCACGCAAAAAATAAGCCCGCACCCAACCCGAGATCACGAAAAATAGACGCTACGTGTATTAGAAAATGTCGCAATTTTTTTTTTTTTATTTATTTTTTTTTACAAAGTTTGGAATTTTTTTTCCACCACTTAGATAAAAAGGAACCTAGACATGTTTGGTTTCTATGGACTCGTAATGACCTGGAGAATCATAGCGGCAAGTTAGTTTTAGCATTTAGTGAACCTAGCAGAAAAAAAAAACAAGTGTGGGATTGCACTTTTTTGCAATTTCTCCGCACTTGGAATTTTTTTCCCGTTTTCTACTACACCACATGGTAAAGCCAATGGTGTTGTTCAAAAGTACAACTCGTCCCGCAAAAAACAAGCCCTCACATGGCCATATTGACAGAAAAATACAAAAAGTTATGGCTCTGGGAAGAAGGGGAGCGAAAAACGAAAACTGAAAACCAGAAAGATCTCCGGGGGTTAATGATCCCTTAATGATTAAATAGTGATTTTTAACAAAACTATAGCAGGTAGCCCAGTAAGTAATACATTGCTGGAATCGGGATCTCTGTCTCTACATTATGCTGCTCTAAGATTAGGTGGCAAAAACCTGGTGATAAGATTCCCCTTCATAAATCACTCTGCTTGACATTTTAATGGCCACTAACTCCTCCTCAAATACAAGTCCCTGTTAGTAGCGGACCATGGAAAAGGAGTGTAATGCTGTGGGCACATTGTTATATACAAGGCTGTAAGAAGAGCTACTTTGTGGGTGTATTATTTTATTTCTCTACTAAATAGGGCCATCTGCGTGGAGCACATAACACAACAATATGGCACCGCAGTGTGAGCTCTGCAGTCTGGAACATTTCTCTAGCATGTTTAGTTTTGATGCTTTTAAGCTGCAGTTAACCCAACCCGTCTGTTCTGTCACTTATTACATATTAAACAAGGTACCTGACTTTTTTATTTTTAATTATTTTTCTGTAGATGGTCGATACCATGAGGACTCCAATGCTTACCACAGCAAACATTCCCACTCAGCCAAATCTGGCAAAGAACGATCCTCTCGTAGTCCATTACGTGTCACTACCTTGGACAGCAACGTTAAAAGCTCCTGTCGTGTGGGTTTTCGGGAACCTCTGGCTTCATATCGGTAAGGACAAAATATTGCACAATGCTATAATCTAAGTTTTAAGAGTCGTGTTGTGAGCAGTGGAAAAAAGTCATAAAACCGTAAACTGGCATTGCCGCAAAAAGTTTTTTTTTTTTTTTTTCATTGCTACTTCTTTCACCGTTTTACAATAGTAGAACATACAACTGGATTAATAACCTATAGATAAAGGTAACATATTTTTAAAGCACAGAGTAAAAAAAGAAAAGTACAAAGGTGGATTGTTATATTTATATATCTATCCTCATACAGCAGCATTGACAGAAAAAAAAAAAAAAAAGTTCTTGCTATTCTTTGATGGGAAAAATGCCCCAAGTCATCTGGGCTTTAAGGTGGTTCAGATCGCCTAGACAAACCAAACACCAGTCCATCTAAATAAGCCATATACCCTACCTGCATACATCCCTATGACTTTTTACACAGACCAGACCAAACTACAACCATACAGACCTGAACCCAAAGTTTCAGCCACTCCTTTGTCCTTGATTTGTTTTTTCCCTTTGCTCCCAGGAACCTCAACAAACAATGTTCTGACATTACTAGGCATCAGGACATTGTCTTTGGTGGTGTCCAGGAGGAGAATGAAGTGTGAGTTGAACATGTGGGGGTGCTTGCGAGTTCTTCTATGATTCTAGGAAATCTCCCCTTTTCAGGGAGTTTCACAGATCTAGGAAAGTTGGAAAGTGTGACATTACTGTTATTTATTGTATTTTTTTACCACATTAATTCAGACTTTTTTTTTTTCTAAGGTATTCTCAACTTTTTTTTCACATTACTGATACTCTAGTAATCTAGTAATATATACATTTTTCTATTTAGGGAAGTTTTGTCTTCAGAAGAGAAGGGTGCAGGATCTGGACTAAAGAACTTTCGTCAAGGCGAAAAGGACTTTGATAGCACACGTTCTTCTGCTGTGGACGAGACCACTGTGCGCTATCTAAATGATAGACTGGCCATTGATAATTTGCATTGGCATTTACAAAGTGGTCTGGGTAATGATTACAGAGATGTGCCCCTAACAGAAGCATCCCAGCACCCGCCAACAGTCAGCCCTCTGAGTAACAGATTAGAGACCTTAAAAAGAAGGCAACCTGATGCCAAACTAGAGAAACTGAAAGAGCGGATCCGCAGACAGTGGGAACTCTCTGAGGAACGGGATAACAGAGAGCGTCTTCCAGAGACTATAAATTTCACAGACAATACAACAAGTGCAAAAACCAGGAAAGTAACGGCTGCTCCACCAGCTCCATCTTATAGAGGTAAGATTAACTAAATCCATCGTTTAATTATAGTGTCCATTTTAACAATGTAAGGAAGCCAACTTAAGTTAAAAGGAGTCTGTCAGTAAGATCGCCCTCTCACCCACCGAACCGCATATATGGGCATGCAGGTGTTTGAAAACTGAATCCATTAATCCCTTCATATCCTCTATCTGTTTCAGCATTCCTGAGAAATCAGTGTTTTAACTCAAATGCAAATTAGACGTTGGGTGCTCTGAGCCGGACAGAGCACTTCCCACGCCACTGCCTCCTGAGGTTGTTTCCCCAGCCTCTTTGGCTTGATTGATATCTCACTAATTGTTTGACTTCTGGCGCCAGGCAGGGATATCGAACAGTGAGCTATTAATCAAGCTAAAGAAACTGGTGCTGGGAAACTATATTTGGAGAGAAAGGATTGTGAAGTGCTCAGTCACACCCAGAGCACTTAATCATTTGCATATACATTAAAACTGATTTCTCAGGAATGCATTAATAGATAGAAAATATAAAGGTGTTGATGGATGTAGCTCTCTCCTTACCGACAGATTCCCTTTAAAGGGGCTAACCATACAAATAATTTCCCTCCTCTCCCATCAGCTTGCAATAGGTAAAAATGATTCCATCAGCATTTCTCACCCTGGGTAAGTCAAGCCCTGCCTCTCCTGCTGCCCCGTTCTTTGTTGATGATTTCACAAACCCCTCACATGACCACTGCAGCCAATCGCTGAGTTCAGCATTCTCATACCAACTACATAGGATAACGGATGTAGTAATCCCAAACCCCTTTAACACCCTTAACTGATGAGAGGCAAAAACCTCCAAAAGGTTGCATGCTGAAGATTTGATCGCCCAGAACATGCTTGTTTTTGTTTCTCTCCGTTTTTCCAAGGTAACTTTAGTAAGTTGCCTTGTTTAGTAAGTTGACTACTAGTTAGGGTCTTCAGATTAAAATAATATTAATGGGTTTCCGTTTTTTTTAAAATGTTATATTAGTAGACTTAAGTTGATCATCCTTGGCTTATTGACTTTTAACCCCAGTGAAACTTGTCATTTAAAAGTTTAATCTTGTTTTTTTTTATATAATGTTTTCACCTAATCAGGCACATGGCTTGGTAGGTTTTTTTGGGAGTGTTTTAAATCATGTTTTTATTGATTTTCATTTTGTAAAACAACGAAAGCTCAAAAGAAAATGAGATAATTGTCATAGACCTGCGTGAGAATTGCCGCCCACCTCCCTTTCAAACAGCTTCTTTTTTTTTTATTCATACCAGACCATCTCACGGTTCCTTAGGGTGGTTTCTCATTGCGTTCCGGCACTTGTTTGGTGGCCCCGTCGGGTCTTGCGTCCAAACCCTCCGCAAAACTGAATTCGGACACATGAGGCGACGGGGCCTAGACTATAATGGTGTCGGCAGAGTGAACGTGTGCTCTGATGTGCATCATGTTTGGGCGTGAGAGTACTGGAGAAGGTTGCCCAGACGTAGTGTATGTCCACCTCCAGTAGGTGTACATGCCTGAAAATGATGTATGGCACAGTCGCTCTGCCTCCACCATTCTAGTCTATGGCCCCATAAGCGCATACATCCGAATCCCGTTTCGCGGGGGGTTCCGATGTAATTCCCCGACTGGGCCACTGAATGGGTGCCTGAACAGAATGTGAAAGTGCCCTAATGAAATGCTCCCGAGCAGGTGCAGGGACAGGAGCCCCGAAGAGACTTGTGATTCTTAATACTTTTTTTTTTTCTCTTAGGTTTTAACCCTCCAGAAACAAAAATTCGTACCCCAGATGGCAAAGTTTGGCAGGAGGCCGAGTTTCAGAACATCAGCGCGCAGTTACATGGGACGTTGCCAGCTTCATTCCAGGGTGAGTTTTGAGTGTCGGCCACAGGTGTATTCAGCGGAAATATCAGGGAAGGATTAGCCCAGAAAAGTTTTATAGGGGAAGAAATGAGTTGGGCCCTAAGGACTTGAGAAAAATGTTCAATGTTGCAATAGTAGGATTTACTGACAATAGAGAATATTGTTACTATGGGTCATATAAGGGCACCATGGTGTTTTGACATCGTTAATCTTTACTCACAGAGGGAACGCAGTCCAATGAGAAGTCACTGTCAAAGAGAACATCCAGGCCAGTGAGGAAAGTTCAGAGATTGGCAGGAACAGGCGGAGGAGCAAGTCCTGATGGGAAGATGGGTAAATAATAAGGAATCTTAATTATATTTTATTCCTCTGTCTCCATATCATTTTTTTCTCTATCGCTTCATTGGAGGACACAGGAAACCATGGGTGTATGCTGCTGCCACTAGGAGGCTGACACTATGCAAATAAAGTGTAATTGTTCATTCTATGAAAGTTACAGGTCATATAATCAGCACGTCATCTTGGAGAGATGGGCAAAAATTGATCAAGCAAATCTTGGGACCTGCACCCAAAGTGGAGAAACAAGCAAAGTCTCAGTCCAATGACCGTCAGGCTGCCAAAAGATCAGTATCGAAGGAGAGAAACTCTGACCGAAGGACTGTGCCCAGTGAGCGACAGAAGGAAAAGCGCTCCAAGTCAAGTGATCGGCTCGGACAGACAAAAGCGCCATCAAAAGAGGCACCAAGGGAGGATGTCGACAGACTCCTTAAACCAGGTCGGTAAATTAACACCACTGCATGTATATCTTAATGCTGCAGTTTTTCCAATTCCGGTCTTGTTTTCCAGGTCAGGGGTATTTCAGGTGCCTAGCGCACGATTTATCAATTATCATAGGATATTTTCACAAATATAACATTACTTGTTGGACTTTTGATGTGATTGTTGCATCATTGCTTAGTGGTGGAAAGGCTTTGATTCATTAGCATTAGGCTTTGTTTTAATTAGAAAATTTAAAAAAAAGGGGGAGAAAAACGTTTTCATACAATGTAACACGAAGGCTTCTCACACAAGTTTGATATTGGCGCGTTGTTGCACCCATATTTGACCATGGGTTAATGACCGGAACATAAAGTTTCATAGATCATTTTGATGATAATAGTTTGTCATTAGTAGCTCATGTGTTCTGGAACTTATGGCAGTAATATGGACACAAAAACACTACACTATACACCAGGGGTCTCAAACTCGGCAGAGTAAATGGGCCGCACATAAAAAAAAAATTTAAGCTGGCGGGCCGCATTCCTTTCAAACTTAATACAGTACAATGCTGTACTTAATACTCGTACGAAAACTGCTCCGCTCAGTCCACCTCGTACACACACTGCTCCGCTCCGTCCACCTCGTACACAACTGCTCCGCTCGTCCCTCGTACACACACTGCTCCGCTCCGTCCACCTCGTACACACACTGCTCCGCTCCGTCCACCTCGTACACACACTGCTCCGCTCCGTCCACCTCGTCCGAAAACGGCTCCGCTCCGTCCACCTGGTACACACACGGCTCCGCTCCGTCCACCTGGTACACACACGGTTCCGCTCCGTCCACCTGGTACACACACTGCTCCGCTCCGTACACCTTGTACACACACGGCTCCGCTCCGTACACTTCATACACACACGGCTCCGCTCCGTACACTTCATACACACACGGCTCCGCTCCGTACACTTCATACACACACGGCTCCGCTCCGTACACTTCATACACACACGGCTCTGCTCCATCCACCTAGTACACACACGGCTCTGCTACATCCATACTGTAAACCCCTCCTGACCCCACACATAAACTTACCCTCATCGAGCACCATGACAACCAGCACAGACAGCAGCGTCCTTCATAAACTGAGGCCCCTGATCATGTGACCCTGATTCCTCCCCCTCCTGTGACCTCATCCCAGGTCCTGTGCACACAGAACAACCATCGCGCGCTCCTGAATGCGCGACTTCCACATGCTACCTGCCTCAGGGACTGAGCGCGCTCCTGAATGCGGTAGTGAGCGTGAGACGTGGTGCACCGCGGGCCGCAGATGTTTGAGACCACTGCTATACACGGTGTTACATACGCTTCATATTAGGCATCATTTTTAATCCGTATTGATATGTATAATGTATTGTTCTATATCTATGCAAATTGACTCTATGGAATTCTTTTTCCTGTGTTTTTTTTTTTTTTTTTTTCAATAAAACAAAATTTCACTAAAGCATTCCTTTCTATCACAGACATCTTCTCAATTGTGTGATCTCCAAGACTTGGACCGCATCACCACTCTATACACACCCCCAATGACTATTATATCTGTAAAAGTAGTTTCTGCCACCTCTATCTTTTCTAAGGGCCCGATTCATCAAAGCTTTCATACCAGAGAATTGTGGCATAAAAGCTTTGAAAAGACTCAAAATGTAGGCGCAAATTGGAGTTGAGTCTAAATTTTGCGATTCTTTTTTTTTTTTTCTTCTTCTTCTTCACTCCCTTTTTCTCCCAGCTCTGCCAAAATGGATGGAGCTGGGGCAGGATGGGGGCATAGCAATCGCCACTCATCGAATTCAGAGCTGCAGTAGGATTTGTAGTGAGGCGCACACAGGTATACGCTACTCGTCTGACACTCCTGATTCGATCTCTCTTTAGACCGGCATCTTTGCCTAGAACCCTTGGAGCCCATATCAACCATTCTGTCACTTTCGCAAGAGGGGGCCGTACATCTCCCTCCAGTCACTGCTAGGGCAGAACAAAATCCAGTCAAGGGAATGTGTCACTGTGGCCGGGCAACAATGGAATCCTGGATCTGGTAATGGATCCAAGTCCCAGTTGTACTTGCTGTTATTAGACATTTATGGCACATCCACAGGTTATACCATAAATATTTGTGTTGAGACAATACCTTTAAGTGGTTCGCATTGACGATTGCAATCACCACATGATAAGTTTACCCTCATTTTCTTATTGGTCATTTATACCATTGCAGTTGCAACCATTTGCTGATCTTTACACTTTGTTGTACACAGGTAGCTCCTCGAGCCGCTCAGATTCACGACATGCGCAAAATTCTAGTAGAAGCCAAATGGACGCTGCAAGCAAAAGCAGAACCCTGCTCTCTGCGGAGGAAGAAAAACATCAGACTGTGTCTGCAGACGTGAAGAAAGATTTCCTGCCACTAGAAATCCGAGGCATCTTGGACGATCTGCAGCTAGATAGTGGTTTGGATCATGCAAAGCAAAGTCAAAAGAGAGGCCACAGTCCGACAAAAAGGAAATCTGAGAAGGGACAGATCTCCGAGGAAGTGCAAATGTCTTCAAAAAGAAGACATTATGACTCTGAGCAGGTACGGCTGTATATTATGCGTCAACAGGAAGAAAGGAAAAAGAAGCAGAATGAGCAGAGAGCGGCTCAGCGGCACGCAGAGGAACAGAAGAATAAGCGGCTGCAGGAGCTTTATCAGAAGCAACGAGACGCTTTCAGCAAACCGAAAAATGTCACAAATGCGCAAAAAGAGAAGGAAACTCAGGAGTCGGTGTCAAACAAATCTTTTGATACAAATTTCCTGCGGCCACAGGACACTTACAGCCTATTGCTACTGAGTGAGACCTGGCCTCGGCAGACTGAGCAAGAGAAACAGGTACATGTCCTAATGTGAGAACCGTCCTCTCTGTATCTTTGGGCTTCTGGCTGTTTGACAACTCCCCAATAAACATACTCTTGGCCAGGGCTGTGGAGTTGGTAAGTCAAACCTCTGATTCTTCAATTTTCCTGACTCCCGACTCCACAGCCCTGCCTCATTATTGAGCATGTACATAAAGTGCATCACAGATTCATCTCAACTAAAAGCTCAGACCAGAAGCAGAACAGACATTTATAGGACATTTCATAACTTTCCCAAATTATTATGTCAACATTTACAGCACATCCTGCATTGTACTACTGTACCCAATTTATGACATACAAGCATTCAGCTTTCTCCCCATTATGTAGATAGGGCCAAAATTGTTTGGCGATTTGGAACGTGCGGGGGTTAAAATTTCCATTTAACACATAGCCTATGATGCTCCTGGGGTTGAGATGTGCGGGCATGCAAAATTTCATGCCCGGAAGTACAACGGTGCAGATTCCTATCCCGGGCCAAAATTATTTGCCGATTTGGAATGCGCGGGGTTAAAATTTCGACTCAAAACCTAGCCTATGACGCTCCCGGGGTCGAGACGTGCGGGTGTGCAAAATTTCATGCCCGTAAATGCAGATTCCTATGCCGGACATACACACAAGCATTCAGCTTTCTCCCCATTATGTAGATAGGGCCAAAATTGTTTGGCGATTTGGAACGCGCAGGGTTAAAATTTCGATTCAAAACATAGCCTAGGACGCTTTCGGGGTCGAGACGTGCGGGCGTGCAAAATTTCATGCCCGTAAGTGCGACGGTGCGGATTCCAATCCCGGACAAACATACCCACATACATACCCACATACATACATTCAGCTTTATATATTAGATTTTAGGCGTCTGTTCATTTTTTACTGACTTCACCAAAATGGACCCCGACTCTGACTCCACAGCCCTGCTCTTGGCTTTGGTTTATCATCTTTGACATTTGATATATTTAATATAGCAAACTTAACACCTTACATTTTCTCCTTTCTTTTAAGTCTAAGCCGTTGTATCAACCGTCTGGTGAATCTGACAAAGAAAACAAGGGCCAAGAGCGACCGCCTAGTGCCTCTTCCAGCAGTGACTTATCTCTCTCTGAGCCTTTACAGCCTCTACTCAGGTAGCATGGAAAACAAATCTAAATTCATAGCATCTTGCAAAAGATTTAATGTGAAAAACCTAAGGCCATGTTCACACCAATACGTTTGGGGGTTTTGGCTGGAACTCCCTAAAAACGGGACTTCGACATGAGTCAGAGGGACCTATAGGTTGCAATGTCATGAATGAAGTTCAAATGAACGGTTTTGTTTTTCTACTGACTGACCTTTTGTTTGGATGGACTGACTGCCAAGGTCTTCTACTTTTCCCTGCCCTTCTGAGCAAAAAGGACACTGTCCGAAAAGAAACAGGGTTTGTGTCATTGCAGTCTATGGCCTCGTCGGAGGTCTGTCCAGGTCCAGTTTTCAGGGAGATTCAGAAATGCAATGTGAACAGGGCCTAATTTAATAGTCCTCGACGAAAACCATATATACAGCAGATTGTTGTGAGTTAATAAGGGCTTTTCTGAAAGAACAGTTTGCAGCGTGTGTATGGGCATTTGGTAAGTCATAGTAGAAACGTGATCTCTAGTAGTATGTTACTCTGTAAGTTTGAACCTTCTTGACTTTTTACCATCTAGGAGGGAAAGCAGACGGAGAATAGATGATCGTAAAAGCGACAAATTTAAAGTGGCTTGCAAAAGTATTCAAACCACCACACCCCTTTGTCATTTTTTGCATTTTTCTACCTCACAACCTGGAAATTCAGTTTGTTTTTTTCGAGGGTTTGCATCACTTCATGTACAGAACGTGCCTACAACTGTGAACATTTTATTTTATTTTTATTTTGAAGCAAATAGGACAAAATGACTGGAAACTTCAGTGTGCATAACTATTCACCCCCCTAAAGTGTCTCCTTTTGCGGCAATTACAGCTGCAAGTTGCTTTGGCAAGTATCTATGAGCTTTCCACATCTTGATACTGTGATTTTTTTCCATCACCTCATTGGGGGACACAGGACCATGGTGTTATGCTGCTGCCACTAGGAGGACACTAAGCAATATACAAAAAAGGTTAACTCCTCCTCCTGCAGTATACACCCTCTGCTGGCTCAATCCTGAACCAGTTCTTGCTTAGTGTCTTTAGGAGGCACTAGGGTCTGGCTTCAGACCCCAATTTTTTACTATAATTTTCATCTTTTTCTAATTTTATTTTTCCAAATTCTGTTTTTTGTTTTTCGTGGATTGGAATGGCGACGGGTCTTCTTAAAAAGTCCTGATCTCCCAAAATCTTCAACAGGCGGGAACGTGGAGTGTCGCCTCCCCGTACCCCCTCCTGCAACGGTACCTCGCCTGAGCTCTTTTTGGGGCAACGGATCCCTTTAATGGGTCCGTTCTCCCCACATCCTCAACGGACGGGAACACGGGGTGTCGCCCCCATTTACCCCCTTCCGGAGCCAGGCCTTCAAATGGGCTAGAGCCACCACTGCCATGAAAGACCGCCTGGTGCTGGGAAGCTTACCCTCTCTGCCTCCCTATCAAAGGGACGGCAGATTGAGGAGACATGTCTGCTTATGCACAGTGAGTACTAGGCCCCAGTATGTCACACCGCAGGCCCACTACAGCAACGCCGCAGCGGCTGGCTCCAGCAACGCCCAGCGGCCTGCCCCAGCACCGTCGCCTCAGCCTGCCCCAGCACCGTCGCCGCAGCCTGCCCCAGCACCGTCGCCGCTGCCCGTCCCAGCACATCGACGCGGCCTGCCCCGGCAATGACCGCCGCAGCCTGCTCTAGACGCGGCCGCCACGGCCTTCTCAAGGAGCCACAGCTGCGGCCTTCTCAAGGAGCCGCTGCCGCGGCCTTTCTCACAGGGGCTGCCGCCGCTGCCTTTCTCGCAGGAGCCGCCGCCGCGGCCTCCTCAAAGGACCCGTGGCCCTTCTCATAGAAGCCGCCACTGCGGCCTCTCCTGCCGCGCAGCTGCGGCCCCCACTGTCACCGCTCTGCCGCCGCCATAGCCGCGGCTCCCCCTCTACTTTAGTCCCCGGCTTTTGGCCGGGATAGGCCTCAGTTCCGCCCCATCAGGTAGCTCCGCCCATGGTATTTGGTGCTTTCTCCCTGTTCAGGAAGCACTGCGCTGATTCTCGGCCCCCTTGTGTGTCCCGCCCACCTGTTTCTGGCTCTTCTCGTCGGACACGAGAGGCGCCAATTTACTCTCGGCCGCCATTTCTCCCCTCAAGCAGCATCTGAGACAAAACACACAGTCGTGTCTGACAGACCTCAGCGTTTCTCCATTGCTCCTTCATCTTTTTCTGGTGGGCACGGACACAGGACACGGGGTAAGCTTACAAATCGCTTAACCCCTTCCCTGCAGCTGTCTCCAGGCTCCCTTAATTTGCATAATGTCACAATCAAAGAGCTCTAAGAGGGCTGACAAAACACCCACAGTTGTGTACGCCTCGTGTGCCTCATGCAATACCTCGCTACCGCGAATGCATGGTTCCGCATTCTGTGCGGCTCGCGCCCCTTCATGCGCCCAGGAGCCCCCTGCTAGTACCGACCCCAGTGGGCCTACTCCTCCCGAGTTGGCCCACGTCCCTGGCACAGTCCATGGATTCCCTGACTAAGGCCTTGGAATCTTTCCGTGGTTCCTCCTCAAGCCAGGGCGTCCCTTTACCAGCAGAGGGCCCTTCAGCTTCCAGTGACTCTTCCTCAGACAGAGGCCGATCAGCAGCAGCGAGGCGGCCTTCTAGGAAACGTCCCCATAATTCGTCTCCTAAGCCCTCTAGCGGCTCGGCATCCGCAAGCTCAGACTCCCGCTCCCCCTCTCCAGGGGTGGATATCGAACACGACTCTGAATACGAGTCGGATGTGGCCGTAGATCCGGACTCACTAGAGTACCAGGAGTCCCCAGGTTCTGTCATCGAGGCTGTTAAGAAGGCCCTGAGAGTAGACGAAGAACCCAGGACTAATCCGGATCGCACTGTGTCTTTCAAAAGGACCAAACGCTCTCACAGGGATTTTGCTAACCACCCGGAGTTTACTGACATTGTCCAGAGACACAGAAGTCGTCCAGTCAAACGCTTCTCAGGGCAGAAGCCGCTGGAAGCTAGGTACCCTTTCCCAGCAGCGTTGTCGAAAGAGTGGACCGAGTCCCCTACACTGGACCCTCCCATGTCCCGGCTTGCTTCCAAAACCCTGCTGTCTCTTTTGGACGGCTCATCGATTAAAAATCCCACCGATCGACAGATCAACAATCTCGCTCGGTCAGTCTTCGAAGCTGCCGGAGCAGCTCTCTTTCCTTCCTTTGCCGCCACCTGGGTGGCCAGGGCCATGGTAGCTTGGGAAGAAGCCCTAGTTAGGACCGGGCGCGACAACTCTCTTCCTCCCGAGGCGGTTAATCTCGCCTACCAGATTGCTTGTGCGGGGGACTATGTCGTGCATGCCTCTCTAGATGCGGCTAACTGCGCCACGCTTGCAGCCGCAAACGCATTACCATTAGGAGAGCTCTATGGCTCCGAGAGTGGCCGGCAGATTCGGCTTCAAAAAAGTCCTTAACGTCCCTGCCGTATCAAAGCGGGCGTCTCTTCGGAGAAAAACTTGATCAGATCATCTCCGACGCTACTGGAGGGGAAAAGCAAATTCCTCCCTCAGCGTAGACCCAGCCGGCCTTTTCGGACCCAGCACCAAGTTCGCTTCCGGCCGTTTCGCAGTTCTTCAAACTGGTCATCCTCAACCACCTCCTCCCGTGCAGCCCACCCTCAGCGCAGGTACAGGGGCTTTCAACCCTCCTTCAAGCCCTCTCTGTCCTGGAGAAATAGATCCTCCCGGTCCGAGCCAAGGGCTCCTCCTCCGCAAGTTCTCTCAATGACTTCTTGCCGTGTCTGGAGGTCTCAAACAGGGTAGGCGGCCGCCTACTCTTGTTTCGCGAGGTCTGGTTGTCGGTCGTTCACGACCGGTGGGTCCGAGATCTCGTAGCCTCCGGCTACAAGATCGATTTCTTGTCCCCTCCGACAAGGCGTTTCTTCCAGTCTCACCTCCCAAAGTCAAAGGCTCTCGCAGTTCCCTTTCATCAGGCCTTAGACGCTCTCCGCAACAGCGAAGTCATCATCCCGTTTCCTCACGCGGAAAGGTTCAGGGGGTTTTACTCGAACCTATTCGTGGTCCCAAAAAAGGACGGTGCCATGCGCCCCATCCTGGACCTAAACCTACTGAACAAATTTGTCAGAGTGCGCCATTTCAGAATGGAATCTCTCCGTTCTGTTATCGCTTCTTTGGACAAAAGGGAATACCTTGCGTCTGTCGACATGAAGGACGCATATCTCCACATTCCAATTTTCGAGGGTCATCAAAGGTTTCTTTGCTTTGCGATCGGAGACGAACACTTACAATTCACCGCGCTGCCCTTTGGTCTCGCCACCGCCCCCAGAGTGTTCACAAAGGTCATGGCGGCCGTCATGTCCATTTTACACTCTCGGGGCGTGGGTGATCCTTCCCTACCTAGACGACCTGCTCTTCAAGGGTCTGTGCAGAAAGTGTCGACGTCACTGTGGATACTCTCTCCCGCCTAGGTTGGCTAGTGAACCTGGACAAATCCTCTCCCTTTCCCTCAGAAAATTCCCTTTCTGGGAATGATTCTAGACACTTCCCGAGGGTTGGTGAGTCTCCCTCCACAGAAGATTTCCTCTCTAATGCGGGGAGCACAATTGCTATCACTAGGCCGCTCTCACTCCCTATGATTCGCCATGCAGGTTCTGGGGAAGATGGTAGCTTCCATCGAGGCAGTCCCGTTTGCTCAATTTCATCTCCGGCCCCTGCAACAGGAGTTGTTTTCCGTCTGGGACAGAAACCCAGCCTCCTTGGGTTGCCGCTTTCGCCTGCCGCCCAGAATCAAGCGGTCCCTAAAATGGTGGACGACGACGTCGTCATTGAATCAGGGATGGTCCTTTCTCCCCGTACATTGGTTGGTGGCGACCACCGACGCCAGCCTCCTCGGTTGGGGTGCGGTCTTTTGTCACCACACGGCTCAAGGTCGCTGGTCTCCTCAAGAAGCCCGTCTCTCGATCAATATCCTAGAGATCAGAGCAATCAGGCTAGCCCTTCATTTCCATCATCTACTGGCCGGTTGTCCCATCCGGATCCAGTCAGACAACGCCACGTACATCAACCGTCAAGGTGGCACGCGAAGCAGAAGTGTGATGCTCGAAGTCACGCACATTCTGCGATGGGCCGAGTCCAACCGCTCGCTCATCTATGCGGTTCACATTCTGGGAGTGGACAATTGGGCGGCGGATTTTCTCAACCGCCAGGGCATAGCTTCGTGGGAATGGTCCCTTCACCGGAAGTGTTTCTTCAGATTTGCCAGCATTGGGGCACTCCGGGTGTGGACCTCATGGCATCCAGACTGAATGCCAAGGTTCCGACATTCATAGGCCGGTCCTGCGACCCCCTAGCCATCGGCATGGGTGCGCTAGTCCTTCCTTGGAGCCAATTTCGCCTTCCTTACATCTTCCCTCCCCTTCCGTTAATTCCCAGGGTCATTCGGAAGATCAAGGCGGAAGGCATTCCTCTAATTCTCGTCGCTCCAGACTGGTAGCGCCTGCCGTGGTATGCGGAACTAATTCATCTAGTCGCAGACGTTCCCTGGAGGTTACCGGATCGTCCGGACTTTCTCAGGTTCCCATTTACCATAAGAACTCGAGAGCGCTGAATTTGATGGTATGGCTGTTAAATCCTGGATTCTAGCCCAGGTGGGTTTCTCGCAACGCGTTGTGACTACCATGATTAACGCCAGGAAGCCCGTTTCCATGCGCATTTATCATCGTGTTTGGAAAACTTTTTTTCTCCTGGTGCAAGGACAAAGGTCGTTCCCCGTTGGTGTTTTCCACTCCTTCCATTCTGGAGTTTCTCCAAGAAGAGCTGGATTCAGGATTAGCGCTGTTTTCCCTCAAGGGACAAATTTCCACTCTATCCGTGCTTTTCCAGCGACGGATAGCGTATAAGCCCCAGGTTAAGACGTTTATTCAGCGAGTGTCGCATCTTGTACCACCCTACAAGAGGCCTTTGGAACCTTGGGACCTTAATCTGGTCCTCACTGCCTTACAAGAGACCCCCTTCGAGCCATTACAAGATGTTGCTCTTTCTCTTCTGTCGTGGAAGGTTGTTTTCCTTGTCGCAATAACCTCCATCAGACGGGTCTCGGAATTGGCAGCCTTGTCTTGTAAACCTCCCTTCCTGATTTTCCACCAGGACAAGGTGGTTCTTAGGACGTCTCCTTCCTTTTTTTCCTAAAGTCGTTTCGGCTTTTCATCTAAACGAGGATATAGTCCTGCCCTCGTTCTGTCCGGCGCCGGTTCACCGTACTTAGAAAGCTCTTCACACTTTGGATTTGGTGAGGGCTCTCCGCAGGTACATTTCCAGGACTGCGTCTTCGCAAATCAGATGCCCTTTTCGTGCTTCCGGAGGGACGCAGAAGGGATCTACCTGCTTCCAAGGCCACGTTAGCCAGATGGATCTGCTCTGCGATCCAAGTAGCCTACCGCGTCAAGGGTCAGCCTATCCCGGCGGGGATTAAGGCACACTCCACTCGGTCAGTGGGGGCTTCCTGGGCCATTCGGCACAGCAAGTGTGCAAGGCTGCGACTTGGTCCAGTCTCCACACATTTGCTAAGCATTACATGATTCATGCTCAAGCTTCTTCAGATGCGGCACTCGGCAGACAGATTCTGCAATCGGCCTTTTCGCATCTGTAGTCTTTTATGCATTTGGTTTACGAGGCTTCGACTGTTGTCATGTTTTCCCACCCAGGGACTGCTTTGGGACATCCCATGGTCCTGTGTCCCCCAATGAGGAGACGGAGAAACAGGGATTTTTGTGTGTACTCACCGTAAAATCCTTTTCTCCGAGCCAATCATTGGGGGACACAACACCCACCCTGTTAGCCAGTGGCCTCGTAGTTGTTTGGTTTTGACATATTGCATTGCTGTTATGAGCTCCTACCGCTTTGGCACCAAACTGGTTCAGGATTGAGCCAGCAGAGGGTGTATACTGCGGGAGGAGAAGTTAACCTTTTTTGCATATTGCTTAGTGTCCTCCTAGTGGCAGCAACATAACACTGTGGTCCTGTGTCCCCCAATGATTGGCTCGGAGAAAGGATTTTACAGTGAGTACACACAAAAATCCCTGCTTCTTTGCCCATTCCTCATGGAAAAACTGCTCCAGCTTCTTCAAGTTAGATAGTTTCCTCTGCTGAACAGCAATCTTCAAGTCTGAACACAGATTCTCAATTGGATTAAAGTCTGTGCCTTGACTAGGCCACTCTAAAACATTTACATGTTTCCCCTTAAACTACTCAAGTGTTGCTTTGTGTCATTGTCTTGTTGGAAGGTGAACCTCTGTCCCAGTGTCAAATCATTGATAGACTGAAATAAAAAATTTACTTACAATTTTTTTTGTAAGGCTCGTTTTGAGTTTACCAAAGGACATGTGGGAGACTCCCCGAATGTTTGGAGGAAGGTGCTGTGGTCAGAGGAGACTAAAATTTAACCTTTTGGCCACCAAGGTGAACGCTGAGTCTGGGGCCAAACCAACACAGCTCACCACCCAAAAACAACATCATGGTGGTGGCAGCATCATGCTGTGGGGATGTTTTTTGGCATCTCGGACAGGAAAAATGGTGCGTGTCGAGCTGAAGCTGGATAGTGTAAAATTCAGGGATGTTTTCAGCAAAACCTTTTTTCAGCAGCAGATGGAAGGAAGAGAGACACACTAGTCATTACTAGTGGGTAGGCGGAGCCCAGATAGGATTGACACCTCAGATTAAAAAGAGTGTTGACCGGCCCCTCCAGCTCGGGCTCCTCCTACTCCAGCTTCTCCAGTCTAAAATTTGAGGTCTCAGAGGATAGTCGCTGCTGGAAGCAGCTCCTCAGAAGATTTTTTTTATTTTCATCGGACAAGAGACTTGGATCACCAGAAGTGGTCTTGAGGTCTCAGGGGTCTCAGCGCTGCTGGACCCCCACCTCTCCCTTGGCGGATCTGTATTACCCTGTATGGTGGTCCCTTGCAGAACCCTGCCGGCCCTGGGGGATGAGGATGGCTTCCCTGGCGGGGATGCAAACCGCGCATCTGGGGTCACTGCGTTCCCCGCCCTGGGGGGAAGCGATGGGCACAGCGCCACAAACCCCTGGGGGTCCCTGTGGCGCTCAGCTGGTGAGTACTCCACATTTTTAATAATGTTTGTGAGTGCTTCATGTCGGTGACTAGGGAGAGAGGAGTTGCGCGCCTTTTATTTGAATTTTCGCAGCGCTCTGAGCGCGCGCTTTACTGCTGTCTCCATTTCCGGCTTCTCTCATGGAGCGCATCGGAGGCACAGCGCGGCGGCCATTGCTAAAGCAGGCTGAAAGCTTCCTCGGGCCTTTCACTCTCCTCCCCTCCCGGCAAGACGCTACACCGCGACCAGCTGGGTGAGTCGCTTCTACCCGTCGGGGCAGAAGCTTAACCCCTCACCCCCACAGCGCGGGTGCCTTTCTGAAGCACTAATGGGTGGCAGACTGCGCTGTCCTGCAGCTTTTATCTTATAAGGGGGCTCGCACATCCTTTTCATTAAAGAGGTTGTGGGGAGTCTGCGACATTAACCCTATTAGATGGTTAACCCTTTCAGCGCAAGAATCCAGCAACTACCCGCCGTAGGTTCTATTCCAGCTTGGATCAGAACATAAAGGGTTAATTATACTGCTGACATATTCTGCTGATATTTTAAATTGGATAGCTGGGGTAGCTCTCTCCTTTAAGAGCTTTAACCCTTCAGCATGCTTGTTTCGTCCACTTAAGAAACCACACTTTTTTCTGGTTACTGACAGGTTTTGTCCTGCCATATACTGTGTGAGCGCATGTCGGAAGAAGGTGCGGACCGTCTTCCAGATCCGCTACAGGATCAGTCGGCGCGTATCTGATACGCAGACCTCGACGGCGTCCAGCGCAGCGGTCGGAGGTTGCAGTGATGCCAAAATGGATGCCCTCGCTCGTTCTATTGATGGCCTGTCTGACCTTTTAGGTCATTGGGTGTCAGCTAGATCCTCTCATGACAGGAAGCGACACAGGCCGGTACCATCCTACCCGCGTAACGAATCAGAGGTCTCTGATATGGAATGCGGACAGGGTTCCCCTTCAGACTCAGATGGGGAGTTATCCGATTTGGATAAGGAGGATCGGCAGGGGCATTCTGCCTCTTTTTTGGGCCGAACAGAGGCTTTTATTGAGGCCATGAGGGAGGCGTTAGTTACCGGAGGAGGTGACTAGACGTCCTGGTAAGTCGGCCCGAATGTATCAGGAGGTGCTTAAGTCGCGATCGGCATTACCATCTCTGGACGAGCTTAATGGGCAGTGGAGAAGGAACGCCTGTGTCCAGATAAACGTTTTCAAGGGACACGGTTCTTTGAACTATATCCGTGTTCTACGGAGTTGATTGATAATTGGATTCCTTCTCCTGAAGTGGATGTTCCTTTATCCCAGCTTAGTAAATCCTCATTACTCCCTGTTAAAGGCGAGTCTGCAGGACCCGCTGGACAGAAAAACGGAGATGGCGGCGAAATCCGCCTTCGAGGCCGCGGGTCATGGATTCAGAGCGGTGCTAAGGATCCATGTGTGCTTGTAAAGCTTCCCTGAGCTGGTTGGTCCGTATACGGACGGCGTTGCAAAATAGATCTCTGTTATCCGAGGTAGATGAGCTTCTCGAATTGTTGGAGACTGCAGCCCGATATGGCTATGATGCAGGTCTGGATACTGCGTCACTGTTGTCCAGGGCGCAATCCTCGGCGGTCACAGTCAGAAGAGCACTGTGGCTTAGACAGTGGACCGGGGACGCGGTTTCCAAGCAAGGTTTGCTGTCTTTAGCCTACAAGGGTGGTCAGCTATTTGGATCTGACCTCACAGAGCTGATTGCAAAGGCAAAAGAAGCGGCTTTACCGCAGCGAAGGCTATGGCTTCTGCGTCTGGCAGGCCTAGTGCCGGTAGTGGTCAGCGGTCCTTTCGGTCCAGGGGACGATTCGGTCAGTCATCTTGGGGATCGGGTCGTCCCTCTTTTTCGGGAAAAAAGTCCTCTCAGAAATCCCACACTCCCTGGAAACAAAGTTTCCGTCAAGACAAGCGGGAAGCTGACAAAAAGCCCGCTAAGGCGGACTGACGCCAGGGCCTCACTCGAGGGCTCTCGAGTGGGGGGTCGCCTGCTCCATTTCGAAGCGACTTGGTTTTCCCGCGTTCCGGACACCTGGGTAACGCGGGTCGTGTCGGCAGGCTATTTCATAGAGTTTTCTTCTCGACCCCCGGACAGTTTTTGCCAGTCTCGCATCCCGTCAGAGCCCGAGCTATTTGCCGCTCTGCTGCGAGAGGTCGAATTCCTTCTGCAGAAGGGTGTGGTAATACCGGTTCCGCCAGAGGACCGGGGAAGAGGATTTTATTCCAATCTTTTTGTGGTCCCCAAAAAGGAGGACAAATTTCGCCCTATTCTGGATCTCAAAAGATTGAATCGGCATGTCCACACCCAAAAATTCCGCATGGAGTCGCTTCGCTCCGTTGTGGCAGCCCTGTCGCAGAACGACTTTTTGGTGTCAATCGACATTCGCAACGCTTATTTGCATGTTTCCGTCGGAAGGGCTCACCAGCGCTTCCTTCGTTTTGCCATAGGTCAGGACCATTACCAGTTTGTGGCTCTGCCATTCGGCTTGGCCTCAGCGCCCAGAGTTTTTACAAAAATTCTGGCGCCTCTCATGGCAATTCTTCGAAGACAGGGGGTTACGATTCTTCCCTACCTGGACGACCTTTTGATTGTGGCGTCCTCAAAGGAGGAGGCGGTGACGGCTCGCAATCTATCCCTTCAGCTCCTGGAGGACTTCGGGTGGCTGGTCAATTGGGAGAAGTTGTCTCTGGAAACCGTCGCAGTCAATCCTGTTTTTGGGGATGCATTTCGACACAGTATCGGGCAGTGGTGTCCCTACCTCCAGACAAGCGGGCATGTCTCCTTCGACATGTACAGATTATGAAGTCTTCGATGGCAATGTCCCTTCGGAAGTGTATGCGCCTTCTGGGTTTGATGGTGGCGTCCATGGAGGCACTTCCGTTTGCCCAGTTCCATTCCAGGGCTCTCCAAAGGCTCATTCTGAGTCGTTGGGATCGATTGCAGGCTTCGCTGGATTGCAGTGTCATCATCTCCCACAGGGTGCGAGAATCTCTAGGATGGTGGTTACGTCTAGGAGCGTTATCCCTGGGGAAGTCTTTCCTCACTCCGAGGTGGTCGGTCATAACCACCGATGCCAGCCTGACGGGCTGGGGGGGTGTCTGGAACGATCTCTGAATTCAGGGAGTATGGCCATCGGAAGAGTCTGTTCCACCGATCAACATCCTGGAATTGAGGGCAATTTTCCTTTGCCTCCAACACTGGACGGTCCCTTTGAGCGGTCTGCCAGTCCGAGTGCAGACAGACAACGCGACGGCGGTCGCGTATATCAACCATCAAGGCGGGACGAGGAGTTCCAGGCTCATGGTGGAGGTGTCTCGGATCCTGATTTGGGCCGAGACCAGAGTGCCAGCCATTTCTGCGATCCACATTCCAGGGGTTCAGAATATCACGGCGGACTTCCTCAGTCGCGAGAAGATGGATCCCGGAGAATGGAGTCTTCATCCGGAAATTTTTGCACTGCTGTGCTCCCGTTGGGGAACTCCCCAAGTGGATTTGATGGCATCCAGGTTCAATGCCAAGTTACCGACCTTCATGTCCAGGTACAAGGACCCGAAGGCTGTGGCGGTGGATGCTCTGGTAGCTCAGTGGGACAAATTCGAGCTAATCTATGTGTTTCCGCCGATATCTTTGCTTCCTCTGGTGCTGCGTCGGATCAGACTGGAGAGAATCCCGGCTATGTTGATAGCCCAAGATTGGCCAAGGAGGACGTGGTTCTCTACACTGGTGTCGCTTTTGGCAGCACCTCCATTCCCACTTCCTCTTCGCCCGAACCTGTTAATCCAAGGACCCGTTCGTCATCCGGACTTGAAGTCTCTGCGTTTGATGGCGTGAGACCGAAATATTGACCCGTAGAGGTTTTTCAGCCGAAGTCATTGCCACTCTGCGAGCTGCCAGAGGTCCGGCTACTACTAAGATTTATCACAAGACTTGGGAAGCCTTCTTTTCGTGGTGTTCGGGTTCTTCAAGGAACCCGAGGATTTTTTCCATTCCCAATTTGTTGGCTTTTCTGCAGTACGGGCTGGACAAGGGTTTGGCAGTTAGCACTCTGAAGGGTCAGGTTTCTGCTCTGTCCTTGCTGTTTCGGAAGGCTATCGCCTCGCGTAGGGACGTACGTTCCTTTTCAGCTGCAGATGGAAGGAAGAGAGCCACAGTATTCATTACTGATGGGTAGGCGGAGCCCCAGATCAGGATGTCACCTCAGATCAAAAGAGTGCTGACTGGCTGGCCCCTCCAGCTCGGGCTCCTCCTACTCAGCTCCAGTCTAAGATTTGAGGTCCAGAGGATGGTCGCTGCTAATGCAGCTCCTCAGAAGATTTTATTATTTTACATTCGGACAAGAGACTTGGATCACTAGTTGGTCTAGAGGTCTCAGGGGTACCAGCGCTGCTGTACCCCAACCTCTCCCTTGGCGGATCTGTATTTACTCAAAGTCCCTGCAGAATCCTTGCCGGCCCTGGGGGATGAGGAGAGCTTCCCTGGCGGGGACGCAAACCACACGTGCAGTCACTGCGTCCCTCGCCCTGGGGGGAAGCATGGGCACAGCGCCAGAAACCCCTGAGGGTCCCTGTGGCGCCTTGGCTGGTGAGTACTCCACACAAAATTTTATTATTAATGTGTGAGTGCTTTAGCGTCTGATGGCAGCGCTATTACATGTATATCAGTATGCTTCAGCACTGCGGTGACAGCGCTATTACATGTTTATCAATGTATTTCACCAGCCTCTCCCTTGGCGGATCTGTAACTACATTATGGTCCCTGCAGAATCTTGCCGGCCCTGGGGGATGAGGAGAGTTTCCCTGGCGGGGGCGCAAACCACACACTGGGGTCACTGCGCTTCCCGCCCTGGGGGGAAGCATGGGCATAGCGCCAGAAACCCCTGGGGGTCCCTGTGGCGTTTCGGCTGGTGAGTACTCCACATTTTGGTAAAATGTGTGTGAGTGTTTTAGCGACTGCTGCGGCAGCCGCTGTACAAATATATGCCGATGACTAGTTTTTCTATGTCCGCAGGAGGATGCCTGCAGGACGAGGGAAAGGAGGGGAGTACGCGCTCTTTTTATTTTTTGAATTTCGCGCCGCTTCTGAGCGCGCGCTTTACTGCAGCCTCCATTTCCGGCTCCTCTACATGGAGCACACGGAGACAGAGCGCGGCGGCCATTGCTGACAAGCGAGCCGGCCGGGCAGAAGCTTAACCCTTCACCTCCACAGCGTGGCTATTGCTGATAAAGCGCTGTAGGTTGAAAGCTCCCCGGATCGTTCTCCTCCCCTCCCGGCTAGAATACGTGTCCAGCTTGGTGAGTCGCTTCTAGCCCGCCGGGCAGAAGCTTAACCCCTTCACCTCCACAGCGCGGGCGCCGTCTGGGGCACTTCTGAGTGAAAGATTGCGCTGTCCTGCGGCTGTTCTCGCATAAGGGGCTCGCACACTCTTTTAATATTAATAAAGAGGCTGTGGGGAGTCTGCGACATTAATGCTGCCACTATACGTTTCCGCTGACGATCCTGATGGCGTCGCATAATATTGCGATCGTTTGTGTGTCATTTTTAATGTCGCTATTAGCTGCCAATCTGGGCGATCTCATTAGCATCGCATAGGCGATTAGCGATCTCCTTGACAACTTTGGCGGTCATTGCGTTATAAAAAACAGCGCAATTTTTTAGCGATCTTGTGGAACGTTTTCTGTTTAGTGTGGCATGGCTGTCCTGCAGCTGCGACCTTATAAGAGGCGCCTGAGATTCGCACACCTTTTTCACTATCAAGGTTGTGGGGAGTCAGCTACTTTAACCCCTTCTTAGGAGGTTAACTCTTAATGGGAGACAGCTGGGGTAGCTCTTTCTTTTGAGCTTTAACCCTTCAGCGTTTGTTTTTTATTTAAGTACTGCTCTGGTTACTGACAGGTTTATCCTGCCATATACTATGCAAGGGTATGTCAGAGACCCTCTCCCAGATCCGTTACGGATCAGCCTCGCGTATCTGACACGCAGACCTCGACTCATACACGGTCAGAGGTTCCAATGGTGTCAAAATGAAGGCCTTCACTGGTTTCTATTGATGACCTTTTAGGTTATGGAGTGTCAACTAGATCCTCTCAAGGGAGCGACACAAATCGGTGTTTTTCCTTCTCGCTTAGCGAAGAAGTCCGATTCGGTTAAGGAGGATCGGCAGGGACACCCTGCCTCTCTCTCAGGGGCCGTACTAAAATTTCTGTGGAAGCCATGTGGACGTTACAGTTACCAGAGGAGGTAACTAGTCGTCCTGGTAAGTCGGCCCGGATGTTGCAAGGGTCGCATGGGTCGCGATGACCTTACAAACTGTATCCGTTTTTTCTACGGAGTTATTTGTTAATTGGACCCCTTCTCCTGAAGTGAATGTTCCTTCATTCCAGCTTAGCAAATCTTCCTGGTAAAAGGGAAGACGAGTCTGCAGGACACGCTGGACAGAAAAACGGAGATGGCAACAATTTCCATCTGCGAGGCCGTGGATCATAGATTCGGTATTAAGGATCTAGGTGTACTTGTTAAGTTCCCCTGAGCCGGTTGGACCGTCTAAGGACGGCGTGGCAAGTTTCCCTCTATCAAGGTAGATGGGCTTTTCTAGTTGAAGGATAATGCGTCACTGCTATCCAGGGCGCAATCCTCGGCAGTTACAGTCAGAAGAGCACTGTGACTTGGATGGAACGCAGTTTTCTAACAGGGTTTGCTATCTTTAGCTTAGAAAGTGGTCAGCTATTTGACTGACCTCACGGAGCTGATGCCAAGGCAAAGGCAAAAGAAGCAGCTTTACCGCAGCGCAGAGCTGTGACTTCTGCGTCTGGCAGGACTTGTGCCGATAGTTATCGGCAGTCCTTTTTCGGTTCAAGGGATGATCTGACCAACCCTCTGGGGGTTTGTGTCGTCTCTCTCTTTTTAAAAAAAAAAAAAAAAAAAGGGGGAATTCTCAGAAATTCCGCATACCCTGGAAACAGAACTTCTGTTAAGGCAGAAGCTGGCAAAAAAAAAAAAAAAAAAAATTCGCTAAGGCGGACTGACTTCTGACATTCCGTCAGAGCCGAGCATGAAGTCGCTTCGCTCAGTTATGGCAGCCCTGTCGCAGAACGATCAATCGACATTCGCGACGCTTTTTGGCATGTTCCCATCGGAAGACCTCACCCAGGTTGTGGCTCGACCATTCGGTTTGGCTTTAACGCCCAGAATTTTTACAACGATTCTGACGCCAGAATCTCATGGCAATCCTTCAAAGACGGGGATTTACGATTCGTCCCTATTTGGACGGCCTTTTCGGTTGTGGCTTCAAAGGAGAAGTCGTCTCTGGAATCGTCGCAGGCAATCCTGTTTTTGAGGATGCATTTCGACATGGTACGGGCGGTGTTGTCCCTACCTCCAGACAAGCAGGCATGTCTGCTCCAGCATGTACAGACTATGAAGTCTGCGACAGCAGTGTCCCTTCGGAAGGTATGCGCCTTCTGGGTCTGACGGTGGCGTCCATGAGGTTTTTTCCGTTTGTCCAATTTCATTCCAGAGCTCTCCATAGGCTCATTCTGAGTCGTTGGGATCAATCGCAAGGTTCGCTGGATTGCAGCGTCATCATCTCTCACAGGGTGCGAGAATCCCTAGGATGGTGTTTATGTCCAGGAGCGTTATCCCTGGGAAAGCTTTTCCTCCCTCCGAAGTGGTCGGTCATAACCACCGATGCCAGCCTGACGGGCTGGGGGGGGTGTTTGGAACAATCTCTGGATTCAGGGAGTATGGTCATCGGAAGAGTCTGTTCTTCCGATCAACATCCTGGAATTGAGGGCGATTTTCCTTTGCCTCCAACATTGGACGGTCCCTTTGAGCGGTCTGCCAGTCCGAGTGCAGACAGACAATGCGACGGCTGTCGCGTATATCAATCACCAAGGTGGGACAAGGAGTTCCAGACTCATGGTAGAGGTGTCCCGAATTCTGATTTGGGCAGAGGCCAGTGTGCCAGCCATTTCGGCGATTCACATTCCAGGGGTTCAGAATATTACAGCGGACTTTCTCAGTCGCAGAAGGATGGATCCCGGGAATGGAGCCTCCACCCGGAAGTTTTTGCACTACTGTGCTCTCGCTGGGGAACCCCCCAAGTGGATTTGATGGCATCCAGGTCCAATGCCAAGTTACCGACGTTCATGTCCAGGTACAAGGACCCGAAGGCTGTGGCGGTGGATGCTCTAGTGGCTCAGTGGGATCAGCTCGAGCTGATCTATGTATTCCCGCCGATATCCCTACTTCCTCTAGTACTGCGTCGGATCAGACTAGAGAGAATTCCAGCTATTTTGATAGCTCCAGACTGGCAAAGAAGGGTGTGGTTCTCGACAATAATGTCGCTGTTGGCGGCAACTCCTTTTCCACTCCCTCTTCAACCGGACTTGTTGACTCAGGGGCCCGTTTGTCATCCGGACTTGATGTCCCTGCGTTTGACGGCGTGGCTCTTGAGACCGAAATCTTGACCCGTAGAGGTTTCTCAGCCGAGGTCATTGCTACCCTTCGTGCTGCAAGAAGTCCGGCTACTACTAGGATTTACCACAAAATTTGGGAAACCTTCTTTTAGTGGTGTTTGGGGTCCTCTCGGAACCCGAGAAAATTTTCCATTCCCAACCTGTTGGCTTTTCTGCAGCATGGGCTAGACAAGGGTTTGGCAGTCAGCACCCTGAAAGGTCAGATTTCTGCTCTGTCCTTATTGTTCCGGAGAACCATTGCTTCAAATAGAGACGTGCTCTCCTTTTTTCCGAGGTATATCTCGTAAGTTTCCGCCGCGGAAGGCGCCCGTGTCTCCTTGGCGGCTCAACCTTGTTTTGGAGGCTCTTCAGCATAAACCTTTTGAGCCTATGGTTTCTGCTAGCCTTTCTTTACTTTCTTGGAAGGTGGCTTTCCTTGTTGCAGTCACTTCCTTGAGGAGAGTTTCTGAGTTGGCAGCTCTTTCTTGTTCGCCTCCTTTTCTGGAGTTTTTTCCGGATCGTGTAGTGCTTCGCACTCGGGGTGATTTTTTGCCTAAAGTGGTATCACAATTTCATGTTAACTAGGATATTGTGTTGCCTTCACTCTGTCTGGATCCGAAGAATGCGAAAGAGCGAGATTTACACACATTGGATTTAGTGCGGGCCTTGAAGTTTTATCTATCTATTACTCAAGGTTTTCGTAAGACGGACTTCCTGTTTGTGGTTTCAGCAGGTCGTCGGCGTGGTCAACGAGCTTTCAAGGATTCTATAGCTCGTTGGATCCGGTCAGCTATTTTGGAAGCTTACCGCCTTCGGGGTGAACCTTGCCCGATTAAGATTCGAGCCCATTCCACGTGAGCTGTGGCTTCATCGTGGGCTTTTCATCAAGGTGCCTCAGCAGTGCAGCTCTGCCGGGCGGCAACTTGGCGCTCTGTCCACACGTTTACAAAGTTTTATAAAGTGGACGTCAGTGCTTCCGCTGATGCAGCCCTCGGACGTAGGGTCCTGCAGGCAGCTGTAGTTTAAAGTTCTGGATGAACTTGTGTTTAGCGCTGGTTGCGCTTTGTTGTTAAGGTTGTTGGGTTTCTGCCTTTTGTTGGTTTTTCCCACCCTTATTTTTGAACTGCTTTGGGACGTCCCATCAGTAATGAATACTGTGGCTCTCTTCCTTCCATCTGCAGCTGAAACACGGATTTTGGTAAAAACTTACCTGTAAAATCCTTTTCAGCGAAGGAAGGAAGAGAGACACAGCACCCTCCCAAGGCAGAAGTGTGTTGATGTTTTCAGATGCAGCGCGACCCTTATCTGATAGCGATTATCTGGGCTGAGGTCAGCGCGCTAAGGCTCTGTTCCAGCATCGCCAGCTCATCGCAGTAGTCAGGTTCCGTGAGTAGTACCTGGAACTCTGTGGTTTTTGGCTTTCTTTGCATGCATAACCTGTATCCTTGTGTTTTTTCTCTGAAGTTCCTTCAGAAGGGGTTATGTTGCTCCGCTGGTGATCTTGGCTCTTTCCTAAAAGCTTTGGTACGACTGGAGCTGAGTAGGAGGAGCCCGAGCTGGAGGGGCCAGCCAGTCAGCACTCTTTTGATCTGAGGTGACATCCTGATCTGGGGCTCCGCCTACCCATCAGTAATGAATACTGTGTCTCTCTTCCTTCCTTCGCTGAAAAGGATTTTACAGGTAAGTTTTTACCAAAATCCGTGTTTTTCGCGGAGTAACCCGTCAGTTTCCGCCGCGGAAGGCACCTGTGTCTCCTTGGCGGCTCAACCTTGTCTTGGAGGCTTTTCAGCATGGGCCATTTGAGCCTATGAACTCTGCTAGCCTTTCTTTACTTTCTTGTAAGGTTGCCTTCCTAGTGGCGGTCACCTCTTTGAGAAGGGTTTCTGAGTTGGCGGCTCTTTTCCTGCTCGCCTCCCTTCCTGGAGTTTTACCCAGATTGAGTAGTGCTTCGCACACGGGGCGACTTTCTACCTAAGGTGGTGTCGCAATTTCATGTTAACCAGGATATTGTGTTGCCCGAGGAATGCAAAGGAAAGGGCCTTGCACACATTGGATTTAGTGCGGGCCTTGAAGTTCTATTTGTCTGTTACTCAAGGTTTTCGGAAGTCAGACTCTCTGTTTGTGATTCCAGCAGGTCGTCGGCGTGTTCAACGAGCTTCCAAGGACTCTATAGCTCGTTGGATTCGGTCGGCCATTTTGGAGGCTTGCCGACTTAAAGGCGAACCTTGCCCGATTAAGATTCGAGCTCACTCCACAAGGGCTGTGGCTTCATCGTGGGCCTTTCATCAAGGGGCCTCGGCAGCTCAGCTCTGCCGAGCAGCGACCTGGCGTTCCGTCCACACGTTTACAAAGTTTTACAAGGTGGACGTCAGTGCTTCCGCTGATGCGGCCTTAGGACGTAGGGTCCTGCAGGCGGCCGTAGTTTAAAGTTCTAGTTAACTTGTATTTGGCGCCTGTTGCGCATTTATCTAGGTTGTTGGGATTCTGCCTCTTTTGGTTTTTTTCCCTCCCTTAGTTTTTGGACTGCTTTGGGACGTCCCACTAGTAATGACTAGTGTGTCTCTCTTCCTTCCATCTGCTGCTGAAAGACGGATTTTGGTAAGAACTTACCTGTAAAATCCTTTTCAGCGAAGGAAGGAAGAGAGACACAGCTCCCTCCCATGGCAGAAGTGTGTTGTTGTTTTCAGATGCGGCGTGACCCTTCTGTGATAGCGATTATCTGGGCTGAGGTCGGCGCGCTAAGGCTCTGTTCCAGCATCGCCAGCTCATCGCAGTGGTCAGGTCCAGTGAGTAGTACCTGGAACTGTGTGGTTTCTTTCTGTTGCATGCATAACCTGTATTCTTGTCTTTTCGCTGAAGTCCTTCAGAAGGGGTTATGTTGCTCCGCTGGTGATATTTGCTCTTCCTTAGCTTGTGTATGACTGGAGAAGCTGGAGTAGGAGAGCCCGAGCTGGAGGGGCCGGTCAACACTCTTTTTAATCTGAGGTGTCAATCCTATCTGGGCTCCGCCTACCCACTAGTAATGACTAGTGTGTCTCTCTTCCTTCCTTCGCTGAAAAGGATTTTACAGGTAAGTTCTTACCAAAATCCGTCTTTCTGCCCACTCTTCCATAAAGGCCACATCTATGGAGTGCATAGCTTATTGTGGTCGTTTGGACAGACACTCCTCCGGTCTTTGCTTGGGAACTCTGCAGCTCCTTCAGCGTTACCTTTGGTCTCTGTGCTGCCTCTCTGAATAATGTCCTCTTTGCCAAGCCTGAGAGTTTTGTGGGCGGCCCTTGGTAGGTTTGTTGTGGTACCATGTTCTTTCCATGTGATGACAGTGGATTTGATGATGTTCCAGGGATTATCAGAGATTGGGATATTTTTTTTTTTTTTTTATAACCTAACCCTGACTTGTACTTCTTAACAACTTTGTCCCTGACTTGTTTGGAAATCTCCTTGGTCTTCATGGTGACGATTGGAGATCTCCTGTGGTAATGGTGTTGTTTGGTTAGTGGTGCCTCTTGCTCAATGGTGTTGCAGCCTCTGTGGCCTTTTAGAAAAGGTAAAGTGTATATACTGACAGACATGGGACACTTAGATTGCACACAGGGAGACTTCCTGTCACTAAGCATGTGACTTATGAAGGTAGTTGTTTGCACCAGAAATTTTTAGGGGCTTCATTGCACAGAGCGTGAATACATATGCACATGCCAATTTTATGTTATTTGATCCCATAAATTTAATTTGTGCACGTATTTTTCCTCACTTCACTAACGTAACTAGTGCTGGTGTAACACACACAAATCGTATTATAAAAATATTTAAACACAGGTTGTAATGTAACAAGTAGTTAAAAATCCAAGGGGCTGAATACTTTCACAAGCCGCTGCAATGTGTAGTTAGATGATCAGCTCATATGATCAGGATCTCTCCTTTTTCTGTATGTTTTGTTTTATTATTTGCTACTTTTCCAGTTAGAATGGTAACAAAATGGGGTGAGAGAGTCTCATATTTTTGGGTAGTGATGTAAAGTAAAACAAGAAGCAAGGGCCAAATTTTGCAATCTTGTTCTATTGAAAAAAAAATATATAAAACCAAAATAAATGTTCTCATTTGCATTTAGTGCCTAGTTGGGAATTGATACACAGCATGCCTCCTTATAACTCTGCTAAGACATATATGTGCATGTAAGTCATAGAAAGTACCAGAGAAATCCATGATTCTCTTAATATGTAAATGAGCTGTTAAGATCTACGGGCCGGACATAGATCTCCCTGAGAATCTGCCTCCAGAGCTTATTTTACATGAAAGGGGGCACTACCCATTTGACTTTTACAGACTTTGCTTCCTTGCACATTGCTGGCTGCAGAATGAGATAACTGAGAATTTGTCAGTTAGGCCTTTCTGACAGGGAGTTTGCAACTTTTTCTGTCTTGTTCAGAGTTCCTCTTAGCTGATCTATGACCACAAAGTTCAGCTACGTTTTCATGTGGTCATAAATAAGTCGAGAGCAGTTTAGAAGACTGATTAGAAGTAAGCAAACTGTGCAAATGTTTTAATGAAACAAAATGTAAAATAATTAATTATGCTTAGGCCTATATTCAGCAATTTATGGGGTTTTGTTTTTGTTTTTTTAAATATATACCGTATATACCCATGTATAAGCCGAGATTTTCAGCCCATTTTTTAGGGCTGAAAGTCCCCCTCTCGGCTTATACGCGGGTCATATACGGGGGTCGGAGGGATAGCGGGGTGTCGGATCATACTCACCCCTCCGCCGGCGCGGTCTCTGCAGCCCCCCTTCTTCTCCCACGATCTCCGGCTCCTTCCTGCAGCGGTCACATGGCACTGCTCATTAAAGTCATGAATATGCACATATTCATGACTTTAATGAGCGGTAGCACGTGACCGCTGCAGGACTGAAGCGCTGCGGAGAGCGCCGGGAGAAGAGGAGAGGCTGCAGGGACGTGCGGCGGAGGGGTGAGTATAGCTATATTTACCTGTCCCTCGGTCCACTGCTGCAAGCTGCGTCCTCATCTGACTCCTCTGTGTGTGAATGATCAGGCAGAGGGCGCGTTGACGTCGTTAGTGCGCGCCCCTCCCCCTGCCAGATCATTCACAGAAAGGAGTCAGACCGAGGGAGCAGCGGTGCAGAGAGGACAGGTAAATATCTCAGGTGCTGGGGTCCTGAGCGAGCGGTGACTCTGGCACATGTCCCCCATAGCGCGCCGCTGTCACCCCCTGCTCAGGACCCCGGCACCTGGCCCCCAGCGACGAGAGGTGAGTATGTCATTTTTTTTGCAGCAGCATATGAGGCCCTATACTATGGGGCATAATCTGGAGCATATGGGGGCATAATCTGGAGCATATGGGGGCATAATCTGGAGCATATGGGGGCATAATATGGAGCATATGGGGGCATAAGCTGTGGAACCTATGAGGCATAATCTGGAGCATATGGGGGCATAAGCTGTGGAACATATGGGGGCATAATCTGGAGCATATGAGGGCATAAACTGTGGAACATATGGGGGCATAATATGGAGCATATGGGGCATAAGCTGTGGAACATATGGGGGCATAATATGGAGCATATGGGGGCATAATCTGGAACATATGGGGGCATAATATGGAGAATATGGGGGCATAAGCTGTGGAACATATGGGGGCATAATCTGGAGCATATGGGGGCATGAACTGTGGAACATATGGGGGCATAATCTGGAGCATATGGGGGCATAAGCTGTGGAACATATGGGGGCATAATATGGAGCATATGGGGGCATAATCTGTGGAACATTTGGGGCATAATCTGGAGCATAAGGGTCATAATCTGTGGAACATATGGGGCATAATCTGGAGCATAGGGGGCATAATCTGTGGAATATATGGGGGCATAATCTGGAGCATATGGGGGCATAATCTCTGAAGCATATTGGGCATAATCTGGAGCATATGGAGGCATAATCTGTGGAGCATATTGGGCATAATCTGTGCAGCATATGGGGCATAATCTGTGGAGCATCATATGTGGGCATAATCATTTTTCACCCTAGGCTTATACGCGAGTCAATAAGTTTTCCCATTTTTTTTGTGGCAAAATTATGGGGGTCGGCTTATACACGGGTCGGCTTATACATGAGTATATACAGTACATCTCCTTTGAAAGTGTCCATATATTTTTGTAAGGATTTTGTGTTTTTTTTTAAAGAATGATTGAAGAGGATGTCGTATTACTGTAATTACTGTATAAATTTATGTTCCTTTTGTAGATTTTTTTTTTTTTTATCAATTTTCTACTTTTCTCAATCTGTTTTAGGAGTGACCTTATGGAGGCCTACTATCCTCAGTCTGACAAGGTGCCATCAAAGGCCACATTACCTCAACCTCAGTTTCTTGCACTTTCTAACGACTTGGAATCATTTCTCCTCGCAAGAAAAAACACTGCAAATATGTTTCCAGTGACTCAGAAGACAAACGCACAGTTTAAGACATCCTCTGATTTCAAGAGCAACTTGGATCGTATAGAGTCTCTAAAGGCGACGGCCATGTCTCTGTCTTCTAGAATCGAAAATGAAGCTAAAAAGTTGGCCGGTGGTTCTCTAAATTTACCAGTAGCTTTGTCCTTTGAACCAGACTCAAAACCATCAGTAAAAATAGCATGGCGAAAACCAGACAGTCCTCCAGAAAAAGAAAGCAGGGTAGATGTGTTCTCCAATAGGATTCAGAAAATGTTGAATACATGTTCTAGTCATTTCTCCCAGGATGACCTTCCCGGGGCTAGCCAACTATACCGGAAGCATCCTGAGGAATTATGTGCATTACTCGAGAGATATGATGACAAGGAGGACAACAATCAGTCAGCACAAAAACCTGAGCAGAGTGTGATGCCCTCATCGTCTCCGAAGAAAGCAAGCCTTTCCCCTAATTCCAGTACCAGCTCCATCAGTGAAGGGCCGATTTTGAGTGAAGGCAGCTTCTCTGAAGGAGAGGGTCAACCAAGACGCACGTCTCCTCTTCACGCAGAAAGCACTCTTAAAAATAAGGAGTATTGTATCAAGGATTACAGACCTTTTGCTCCACTTGTTGAATTCCAGAGAGAAGCTGATAAATATCCTCCGCTGGCCTCCAATGTGAGATCTGATTTCCAAGGTCCCTGGGAAGAGCTGACTAAAGGAAGTCCTCACAGTGTGATCAACATCTTCACCAGGACGTTCCAGCACCATGGGAAAGGTATAGTACATGTTTTGTGGAAGCCTTAGCCATTTCCTTACAAAACAAAACATGTAAATGTTCTTCTCTTCTAGATCTTAATGGCTATGAAGAAAATGAGCCAGATTACCAGCCAGTATTGTCAGCCGTCAGTCCACAGAACAGTCTCTCCTATGCCGATGACTTCATTTCATCCCATGTTAGCGACTCAGCAACTGATTCTCAAAAAGACGCTCATCAGAGGTGGTTATAGTGCAGTTTTACAATACAACTAACTGGAGTGTTCTTATTACTACAGAGTTTTGGCATTTTGGAGCAATTTTGTGTAAATTGAGTTCTTCTGATTTGGATTCTCTACTAATGGTTAAATGGGTCTTCCAGGTTTGGCACAAGTCTGCAGTCACTCTATATGACTGCGGACTTATGAATCCTCACGTCGTGCATAGCATGTACTGTCAGGATTCTCCAGTGCCAACGGCAAGGCCAGACTGTCATGAGACCAGAAGTATGCGATATGCATACTCCAGGACACAATCCAAAGTACACGCTCCCAGAGTGTTTTAGTGGAAATCAGAATCTGAACCTTACAAGCTAATATATCCACATCCGAAATTAAAAGATAACTACATTTTTTCAGTTCTGTGGCCATTATTCCATGAATTACCCAGCTTAACATGTTAAAACTGATGAGAGGGCCTCTTTACCACCATGTTACATAGCAAGTGGATTTAAAGGGCGATTACCATCCTGAAGATTTATGGAGCCTTCTCAATAAAGCTACATCACTGTACCATTGTAGAAGCACATCAATTTATCTTTGGTATAGTTCTCACTGTCTGGTTTCCCCAAAAAATAACATTAATATGATGTTCTGTTTTTTTTTCTATAATACTCTACAGTGATACCAGTGCCTCCAGTGTCCAGAAAGAACTACTTCTTGTAAAATCTCGAAATAACTCACCACCACATTCTTCACAATCGCTCTCTGCTGCTTCGTCTCCTTCGTCTTCTTCATCTCATAGAAGCAGCACAAAACGTAAGAATAAAGGTGGGCTTCTGTGATGTATCATCAAGGCTAAAGAGGTTTCCTGGTTTGGCACAAAAGTCTGCAGCTACTTTGACTGCAGATTACCGAATCTTCGTAGCGCACATTGTCGGCATTCTCCAGTGCCGACCGCAAAACCAGGCTGTATGAGGAATGGACACTTCCGGCCACAATAGAGTGACTGTAGATTTTCATGTCAAACCTGTATAACCCTTTAAGGGTCAGATCCATCACAATGCAGGAATGAGTATAAGAGGAAATAAAATTATTTTCTCTTATTTGCGGTGTAGGGAAAGTTTGGCAGAATAATACTTCTCCTGTCTCTGTAAAAGTGGAGCAAAACTCATCTGGTTCTGAAAATAAAAGCCGAGGGAGCAAACAAACATCCCCAGTTTTGACTAGTAGCAAAGATCGCTCAGCAGGCTCCGACTCAGACAGCACAATGGGCGATGTTTCTTCTCGTTCCATTACAAGGTGAGACGCTTGTACGGCTTCACTGAAATGCAATCAAACAATTATCCACGGGTTTGTAATGATGAATTCTCTCCCACCATTCACTTCTTTGTGTATTTCAGCCTCATGTCTGACACTGGAAAAGATATAAAAAGTCAGCAGTTGAACTTCAAGGATGTAGGACAAGTACTGCCGCCATCTGGACACCAAGTAGGATCACATGCACCGGTTTCAGTAACGGATACTGGGCAAGGTGTGCAGATGATTAATTTTGGTACAAGTAGACCCTTTGACAACATTTGTATAATTAGATTGTGTGTTAATTCCCGTTAACATAAGTCTTTTCCCTTATGTGATTGTGTGTATGGCAGGCTCTCTGCGATTCTCTCCTGCCGGCTTACATCAACGTCTGTCTGCTGAGCTGAACTACCTTGGTGCTATGGAAGAATCTGTTCGGCAGCTGTGTGACGTTGAGCGTGTGCGTGGGATTTCTCTGGCACAACAGGAAACCGTATCACTCGCACAAATACTGAAGGTACAATAATAATGCCAAAAAAAGAGAACAAAACCTCTGAAATAGAATAGAAACCAGAATAGAAATCCACTGCTCGTAAACTGCTGTGCGTCAGGAAATGGAGGAAAAAGATTAATTCCAGCATCAGGGTCTTTGATGAAAATTTGTTTACTTTTCATTGTGCAATATGCGTCCGAAGCGCGTTTGCAACGAATTTCAACATTTTTTTTGTATTGGTGGTTGCGCTTTCCTTTTTCTTCATGCTTTTGGAATGTTTTTGTCAATAAAATTTTGGATTTTTATGGAAGATCCTAATGCTGGAATATATCTTTTCCTTACATAAATCTTTCTTCCATGCTCTAGATCTACACACGTTATGTTATATAAGAATGTCAACAGTCACGGCACACATGTAATTAATTAATGAACACAAATTAGTACCAAGATATCTGCATGGAACAAATAATTAGTTCACATTGTTAAAGGTATTACCTCCCGCAGGTTGCAGTGCCTGGCCTCAACGCGCGTTTCAGCATACTTCCTTCCTCTTAGAATCCTTTAATAGGAGCATACTGCTCCAAATCCTCCAGACTTTCTGCGTGGCAGTGCACTCTTGCTACAAATTCTGGTCTAACGGGATGGTTGCGCCACTGGCCCAAACTGTGCATCCTCAGATTTTGAAAGTAGAGACTGCTTTTCTATGTAGTATCAGGAGAATGCAGAGTCTCTGACTCCAGCTAGATGCAGTGATCTGTCCAGATTCAGAGCAGCGCTTACAAGCTCAATTGCAAAAATTTGCAGGCATGAGCTTCTTTCCTAGAAGACTAGCCACCGCTGACCAACTGCAGAAATGGCTGGTAACCTAGACACTCAGCAGTAAACAATCGAATTAAAAGCCACTCCATTCTTGAGAACAGAGAGAGTTTTGAGGGTTTTTAATAACCAGTGCATTGCAAAGTTGCTTGTTTTTACACGCACTTTGCAATTTTAACAAGTGATGCTGATGACAATTGCCCCTGAGTGCGAAGCAATTTTTTTTGGTGGCGAGATTATTTTTAAAAAATTGCCAAGAGTCTGTGGTTCTTATTCTGTTTTAGAAACAAGTTTTTAATGCAAATTTCATCTGTGGAGTTTCCTGCTGTAAATGAGGGACAACCATGCCTTCGTGATCTCTGGATTTCTGCGGCTACCTGTCAAAGAAATTCTTCAGAAATTAGTAGAAGGCCTTCAAAATAGGGCCACATAAGTACCTACAGAAGGTGCCACATTTCAGATATGTAGAACACCTAATGCTGTGCCCACCCTCAATGCTGTAGTCAATGAGGACCCCATTGTGTGTCCCCCAAACCATCTGACATGTAAGAACTTAAAAATGAAAAAATCCTTAATTACTCTGATTACTTTCAATACACTAAGAAACTGTAAAGTCTTTCCATTGGATGCTGGACTTTATCTCCTTTTAGCTTTAGTACTTGGCAATTTGAGCAATAGTCAAAGAAAACACAATTAGAATAAAGCTGATTTTGTTGGAAATTATATCTGTACTTTATAAACCTTTTTTGGAGATTCCCTTTACAAGTTTACTTATATGGAAAATTTATCGCAATGTATTTAAAGGCTCAACAACAACGTCATGAGCAAAATATGGCGGCTCTGCGGCAGCAGGCGGAGCAGGAGGCTCAAGCAAGTATGAGGCAGCTGGAGGAGGCGCGACAGATCGCAGCAAAGGTAAAATGAGGAGACGTAGCAATATCGCTAATAGTGTCAATAATATTACCGTGCGTCATCTGGTGGCAGCTGACACTATGTATTTGTCTTTTCCCAGACACAGGCAGAAATGCTTCAGCGCTTCCAAAAGACCATAGAGTCATGTGCCTCCCAAAATGTGACCAGACTACAGGAGGTGAGCGGCATCCTGATTACTGAGCGTTAGCCAAAATTCTCCGTGGTAAATCTGTTTCAAGTCAGTACTCTGATGTTAAAGAATCCTGATTGTTTATAAATTCCTGATTATTTAAGTGAAAAGGCACTGCACCCCTTTACTCCAATGTGCCCAACGGGAAATGCCATACACAATGCTGCATTTCTCCCTTTTATGTTTATATCTGCTACTGTTTTGGTGTACAGGCATTTGGGCTACGTGATGTAGGAAAGATGAGTTGCAGGAAACCAAAGTGTGAACTTCCTCGGACAGCATCCTTGAAGTTTCTTGTGATTACTAGGCCTCTGTGCTCTCGTGACGCACAAGATGGCAGCATTTGAGTGCCAGCCAAGGAAGATCAAACTGCTCTGTTCTGGCTGCCATGAAGTACTGACGTGGACACCTGATCAGAGTCTTAGGGTCCCATCACACTCTTCAATGTCCCAGCGATCCCACCAACAATACGACGTGGATGGGATCGCTGGGACATCGTTAGCTGATTGCTGGTGAGCTGTCACATGGGCAGACTCACCAGCGAGCACACTGGTATCCAATGGACACATCGGGTAACTAAGCAACGCGCGGCACCTAGTTACCCGATATGTACCCTAGATACCGGCTCTCGGCTTCTGCTGTACGCGCTGGGAGCTGGTATCCAATGTACATATCGGGTAACTAAGCACCGCGCGGCACCTAGTTACCCGATATGTACCCTAGATACCGGCTCTCAGCGCTCTACAGCAGAAGCTGGGAGCCGGTAACGAGGGTACATATCGGGTAACTAGGTGCCGCACGGTGCTTAGTTACTCGATGTTTACATTGGATACCAGCTCGCTGATCGTTGGTCTCCCGCTGTCACACGCAGCGATGCGCGCTAGCCAGCGGGAGACCAACGATGAAAAAATGGTCCAGGACATTCAACGACAATCAGCGATACCCAGCAGGGGGGCTGATCGTCGCTGCATGTCACACTGATATCGCTGGCTAGGTCGCTGTTGTGTCACAAAATGGGTGACGCTTCAGCGATCTCGCTAGCGATCTCGCTTAGTGTGACGGGGGCTTTACAAAATCTTTTTGCTCAACTTGTTACTGATATATTGTGTGGGTATCTAGAAGCACATATGAGATAATACTGTGCTTTTTTTTTCCTGGGGCATGAGGTTAAGTATGTGACGACTTGGAGTAGGGCATCATAGATAGCATTTCTGGAAGATTGTTAAATCATTGTCTCTTTTTCTTATCAGGAGTCAGAGCGTGGCTACTTATCGCCAGCTAACTCCGATCTTGTGGTTACGTCTCCTTCAGACCAGCAAAAACGGCATCGTTCCCATGGGACCAGGTATTTAATAAGTTTCCATTTTTCTTTTCTTTTTTTTGCGTTTATGCAGGTAACATAGCTAAAAGCATGTTAGAGATTTGTTTGTCACATGTAAGGTTTTTTTTATTCCCTACAGGAAACGGGGGTCTCGTTCTGCCTCTCCATCTTCTTTACCACCTAGCAGTGCATCCAGCTTGAAAGAGCGATCCCACAGGTATGGTGTAATGAACTTGGGATGATGGGCAAATAATGTTTTGTGATCTCAGGTTAAGTTCTTAACTGTTTTGATGATTTGCAGCAGCAGTAGTGAGCAAGACAGTCAGCTAGCCTCCTCTATTAAAGAAGAAACGACAAGTCACCAGACACTGGGCGAGAGCATCTCAGAAGAACTGCCAACTCCTGAACCGAGTGCACCAAAAGGAGACACCAGTATGTCCATCAGTGAGAAAGGTTTGTATGGTTTATAAGACAAGATTACTGGGGCTTTGTAATTAACCTTCTGGATGCTTCGTCTTACGATCAGTTTTCTTTTTTTTATCTCTTTAAGGCGCAAGCTCTGCAGAACCTAGAAATGAAGGCATTGAGGAATTATCGTTTCGTTCCTTGCTGCCCTCCGAGTCCCATCGGCGGGGTAGTTTGGAAAGACAGCGGAGTCGCCGACATGAATCCGATGAAGAAAGTACTCCTGAAAAGGTGACACTGAGTCAGCGCCGAAGAATAGAAATGCCTGCACTTTGTTTTCTTCTTGAATTTAATATTGCCTTTTCTTGGCACAGGAGATCAGTGGCCCTTTTTCCAGTGGACAGGACAGCTTTTGGAAGTTCACCATGGAAATGGTTCGTCAGTACATGCAAGAGGGAGAGATGCGCTCAGCCCACCAAGCTGCTCTTCTTCGTTTGCGTCAGAAAGCACTAAAAGACAAGACCAAAGCAGAGCTTGCATGGCTGGAGCACCAAAAGAGGTAGAAATAAGCACTCCTGAGCAATCACAGGAAATATTTCTCCTTCGTCTCATTGGGGGACACAGGACTGTGGGTGTATGCTACTGCCACTAGGAGGCTGACACTAAGTAAACATAAAAAAAGGTTAGCTCCTCCTCCGCCGTATACACCTCAGCACTGGCCGCAGGCAAACCCAGTTCATGCTTAGTGTCTGATGGAGGCACACGTCTGGTTTCTTCCAGACCATTTTTTTTTTTTTTTTTTTCTGGGAAGCCCCTCTCTAACCACTGCGGCTGAGAGACGCTGGGACCTTTTTTGGGAGACTACATATGCTCCAGTGGATCACGGCCGGGAACCCACCTTTAATCCAGGATCTTCGGTCGTGGAAGAGTTGGAGCAAAGGGAAAGCGGTCTGGTGTTTTCTCCTTCGTCTCATTGGGGGACACAGGACTGTGGGGTGTATGCTTCTGCCGCTAGGAGGCTGACACTAAGTAACATAAAAAAGGTTAGCTCCTCCGCCGTATACACCTCAGCACTGGCCGCAGGCAAACCCAGTTATTGCTTAGTGTCTGATGGAGGCACACGTCTGGTTCTTTTTCCAGACCATTTTTTTTTTTTTTTTTTTTTTTTTTTTTTCTTCCCCACGAAGATGAGATAGGGGCGACGGATCCTATTGAAAGGGTCCGATCTCCCCAAACCATCAACGGGCGAGCACGTGGAGTAAAGCCTCCAGCGTATCCTCTCCCGCAACGTGGGACACGAATGCCGGACTTAGCCCTGTCCACCCTGAGGTATTGAAACCCTAGGTTGCACAGAGGCAGGAGTTTGTCCGTGCAGCCCCCACTGCGCCACCAATGCTAGACTGCGGTGCTGCAAGGAGGCGGACGGTCCCTCTCCTCGCCCCCTGAAGGGGTGATGGAGTTAGGGTTCCTGCACCGTCCCACCTTTTTTACTACAAAGCCCCCCTCTATGGCTCACCTTTTTGAAAACGGAGAAGATACTGGAAACGCCGCACGCATGGAGCACCGCAGGTTTCAAGCGTCTGGATTCCAGCCAGGTACACTCCTGGCCCGTGTTCCCCCCCGGGGGAGTCAGGTCCCTGGCTTCGGCGGTGTTAGGCCTCGGGCAAGGACCGGGGACTGGGGCCCGAGGTGTGGCGTCCGGCGCCGGCCGCCGGAAATCTAGGCCGCGGCTTCGGGCGGTGCTGGGCCGCGGCTGCAAATTTAGTCCCCGGCTTCTGCCGGGGACTAGGCCGCGGCCCAGGATGTAACGTCCGGTGTCGGCCGGAGGGCGGGCCGCGGTCGCGGGGATCCGCCCTCGGCATTGTCTCCTTCCGGCGGGCCCGCCCTCTGATTTGGGGCGGCCTCCGCCGGAAATCTGGGCCGCGGCTGCAAATTTAGTCCCCGGCTTCTGCCGGGGACTAGGCCGCGGCCCAAGATGTAGCATCCGGTGTCGGCCGGAGGGCGGGCCGCGCGGGGATCCGCCCTCGGCATTGTCTCCTTCCGGCGGGCCCGCCCTCTGGTTTTGGGGCCGCCTCCGCCGGAAATCTAGGCCGCGGCTTCGGCTGATGCTAGGCCGCGGCTGTAAATTTAGTCCCCGGCTTTTGCTGGAGACTAGGCCGCGGCTGGAGGCGGGCCTCTGACAGCTAGGCCGCGCCTCTCGATCCTCCCCTAAAGGCTCGGCTACTTGAGCTCGCCTTCCTAACAGGGGGGCGCTCTTTTTGAAAAATTTGGAGCCAGACGCCACTGCTACGCGGTTTAAGGACGCAGGGGGTACAGGACTGGGGTAAGTGCTTCTACCTCCAGCCTGGTTGTTCCGCTTCACTAAGTACTTCTGCACTCCGTTTCACTGACCGTCGCACATCCAGTTCATTGCGGACTCTGTGATAGACTCAGTATGTCCAGAAGAACTAAAGCTCATACGGTGCTATATACCGCATGCATTGCCTGTAGGTCCCCTTTTCCACGCGCCCAGATTACTCGGGTTTGCGAAGCCTGTGACTCCGAACGGGCTCAGGAACCCGCTCCTATTACGGAACCCAGTGCGTCAGGTCCCCCTGAATGGGCTCTGTCCCTGACTCAATCTGTGGCATCATTGACTAGAGCAATCGAGTCCCTTCAAGCTCCCGATAGGAGCAGGGACAGTGGTTCACCCGTCTTGGCGACGTCTCATGAACCTCCGGCCTGCAGGGGCCGCGCTCTCACTAGGCAGACGCAGGGGAAGCGAACCCACACTGCATCGCCTTTGCCGTCCGGAGCCTCGGCATCTTTCAGTTCCGTCTCCCGCTCTCCCTCACCTCTGACAAGTGATCAGTATTCGGATTCTGATTCAGAAGGGTCCCTTAATTTGGAGGCCCACAAATTGTCAGGACACAATTGACAGTTTGATTGAAGCTGTCAATCAAACCTTGGGGATAGACGATGAGTCCACCTTGACCTCCGGTCATAAGGTGTCCTTCAAAAGAGCCAGGCAAGCTCATAAAGTTTTTGGATCTCATCCTGAGTTTGAGGAACTAGTGCAGCGCCACCGGGAGAAACCGGACAAGCGCTTCGCAGGACAAAAGGCTCTCAATACTAGATATCCTTTTGCTCCCGAGCTTCTTAAGAAATGGGCGGAATCTCCTGCGGTTGATCCTCCTGTGTCGCGTTTGGCGTCTAAAACGCTCCTCTCCCTTCCTAACGGTTCCTCGATCAAGGAACCAACGGATCGTCTGATTGAAGGTTTGGCCCGCTCGGTGTTTGAAGCATCGGGTTCTGCTCTCTCTCCTTCTTTTGCAGCGACTTGGGTTGCTAAGGCCATGATATCCTGGTCGGAGTCTCTAAATAGAGCGCTTCATGGTATTGAGGTACCATCTGAAGTAACTGAGATTTCTAATCAGATAGCACTTGCGGGAGACTTCTTAATTAATGCGTCCATGGATGCGGCAAATTGCGCAGCCCTAGCTGCTGCTAATGCAATTGCCATCAGAAGATCTTTGTGGCTTAGAACCTGGCGAGCAGATTCAATCTCAAAGAAATCGCTTACATCCTTACCATATCAGAATGGTCGGTTATTTGGCGAAAGGTTGGATCAGCTCATATCTGATGCGACGGGAGGGAAGAGCAGTTTCCTTCCTCAGCAAAAGATTAAGCAGCCTTTTCGCCGACAGCTTCAGCCTCGCTTTAGGGCCTTTCGTAACCCAGGTTGGGCCGCGCCAGCTACCTCCAGCGGTTCAGGTCGGCCTAGTCAGGCCAGAGATCGTCAGGTCTCCTACAGGACCAACCCTCTGGGAAGAGGACGATCTCAACAACCAAGATCTAGAGGGTCCAAACCCCAGAGATATTCGGACAAATGACTGGAGGCAGAATCCGGTCAATTTATCCAGAGTAGGCGGCCGCTTACTCTGGTTTCGCCCCATTTGGCTATCGATTACTCACGACGAGTGGGTCAGGGAGTTAGTCTCCTCGGGGTACAAAATAGAATTTTCCAGCCTTCCCTCAAATCGTTTTTTTCCCTCGCGCCTTCCCAAGGAGGAATCTCGGGTTCGCGCCTTATTCAGGGCGGTCGAGTCTCTTCGGCACAGCGGGGTTGTCGTGCCTGTACCGGAGATCGAAAAGGGTCAGGGGTTTTATTCCAACCTGTTCATTGTACCCAAAAAGGACGGTACCGTAAGGCCCATTCTGGATCTAAAGCGACTGAACCGGTTTGTCAGAATTCGGCATTTCCGAATGGAATCTCTCCGTTCGGTCATTGCAGCCATGGAAAAAGGGGAATTTCTAGCATCAATAGACATTCAGGATGCCTATCTTCACATCCCCATATTTCCTCCTCACCAGAGATTTCTTCGGTTTGCCGTCGGCAAACTTCATCTTCAGTTCGCAGCCTTGCCATTCGGGCTAGCCACAGCCCCCAGGGTGTTCACAAAGGTCATGGCTGCTGTTGTGTCCATTCTGCACTCCAGGGGGGTAGTCATCCTGCCTTACTTAGACGATCTCCTCATCAAGGGTCCGTCTTTTCAAATCTGCGAGGAAAGTGTCAGCATTACGTTAGACACCCTTGCTCGCCTGGGGTGGCTGGTGAATACGAAGAAATCATCTCCTGTGCCATCTCGGAAGATCACCTTTTTAGGGATGAATTTCGACACGCTCAGGGGTTGATAATTCTTCCTCAGGACAAGGCCTTGGTTCTCCGTCAAGAGGTACGGATCCTTCGCCAACCAATTCCTCACACCATCCGGTTTTGCATGAGGGTCCTGGGAAGGATGGTGGCAGCAATAGAGGCTATTCCATTTGCCCAATTTCATCTTCGCCCCTTCAACATGCACTCTTGGCAGTATGGGACGGGAGCCCTTACTCCCTCAATCTTCGGTGTCGTCTGTCCCTGCAGGTCAGACAGACTCTAATGTGGTGGACGAAGAGCACCACTCTTCGACAGGGTCGGTTGTTTCCTCCAAATTTTTGGTTGGTTGTCACAACGGACGCCAGCCTGCTCGGATGGGGAGCAGTGTTTCGTCACCATACAGCCCAGGGAACTTGGTCTCAGCAGGAATCGACCCTCCCGATCAATATTTTAGAGATCCGAGCTATTCGGCTAGCTCTGAGACATTTTCACCAGCATCTGGCGGGCCACCCAGTCAGAATACAATCGGACAATGCCACGGCAGTGGCATACATAAACCATCAGGGAGGTACCCGCAGCAGGGCGGCCATGCACGAGGTAAAACAGATTCTGACTTGGGCAGAGGTAAATCACTCTGTGATTTCAGCGGTCCACATTCCGGGCGAGGAAAACTGGGCTGCGGATTTTCTCAGCCGTCACGGCATAGCGTCAGGGGAATGGTCGCTTCATCCCGAGGTTTTTCAGCAGATATGCCGACGCTGGGGAACCCCAGATGTGGACCTGATGGCTTCCAAGATAAATGCCAAGGTGCCCAACTTCGTCTCCCGGTACCGGGATCCGCAGGCATTTGCAGTAGACGCTCTGGTCCTACCATGGAATCAGTTTCATCTTCCATACTTGTTTCCACCAATAGCCCTTCTCCCAAGGGTGATCAGAAAGATCAGGATAGAGGGGGTTCCAGCGATATTAATCGCTCCGGATTGGCCGCGTCGCTCATGGTACGCGGAGCTGGTACAATTGCTCACCGACACACCCTGGCGACTGCCAGAGCGCGTGGACCTTCTCTCCCAGGGCCCAATTTACCACCAGAACTCAGCGGTCCTGTGTTTGACGGCCTGGCCGTTGAATCTTGGATCCTGACCAGGGCTGGATTCTCTAAAAAGGTCGCCGCAACGATGGCTAACGCCCGAAAGCCCGTTTCGGCTCGCATCTACCACGGTACTTGGAAGGTCTTTTTTACTTGGTGCAGGGAACATGGTTGTTCCCCGCTCCTCTTTTCAATTCCGAACATTCTATCTTTTCTCCAGGCAGGCCTAGATTCAGGTCTAGCGCCTAGTACTCTTAGACGACAGATATCAGCTTTGTCGGTTCTTTTTCAGCGAAAGATCGCGTCTAATTTTCAGGTTAGGACCTTTATTCAGGGGGTTGTCCATATAGTTCCTCCCTACAAGACTCCCTTAGAGGTTTGGGACCTCAATCTAGTCCTGGGAGTCCTACAGGAGTCTCCTTTTGAACCTTTGCAGGAAGTTTCTCTATCATTTCTTTCCTGGAAAGTGGTGTTTTTGGTAGCCATTACATCCATAAGGCGGGTTTCGGAGCTGGCTGCACTGTCTTGTCGAGCTCCGTACTTACTTTTCCATCAGGATAAGGTGGTGCTCAGACCAACACCACCTTTTTTGCCTAAGGTTGTGTCCTCATTTCATATTAATGAGGACATTGTGTTGCCCTCATTTTGCCCAGCTCCGACGCACCGAGTGGAGAGGGCTCTCCATACGCTGGATCTGGTGAGAGCACTCAGGAGATATGTATCTCGGACGGCGTCCTTTCGACAGACGGACACGCTGTTTGTCCTCCCTGAAGGTCGCAGGAAGGGACTTGCTGCCTCTAAGTCAACCTTGGCTAGGTGGATTCGGTTAGCCATTCAGGAGGCTTACCGTATCAGAGGCACGGTGGTTCCCGCAGGGATCAAGGCTCACTCCACCAGAGCGGTGGGTGCCTCCTGGGCCCTTCGGCATCAGGCTTCGGTGGAACAGGTTTGTAAAGCAGCAACCTGGTCCAGTCTGCATACTTTTTCCAAGCATTATAATGTCCATACCCAGGCTTCTGCGGATGCCAGTCTGGGTAGAAGGATTCTTCAGGGCGCGGTTGCGCACCTATAAGCAATGCTTGGTTATAAATTACACTGTGGAGTCGGTTTCCCACCCAAGGGACTGCTTTGGGACGTCCCACAGTCCTGTGTCCCCCAATGAGACGAAGGAGAAATACGGATTTTTGTGTTACTCACCGTAAAATCCTTTTCTCCGAGACACTCATTGGGGGACACAGCACCCTCCCTAAGAGCCGGCTGGCTTTATATTGAGTTAACTCTATTCTCCTTAAATTGGTATCAGCAGTTTTTTTCTTCTGAATATACTGTATCTGTGTTAACTCTTGATTTATTTTTTAGCCTCCTACTGCTTTTTGCACTAAACTGGGTTTGCCTGCGGCCAGTGCTGAGGTGTATACGGCGGAGGAGGAGCTAACCTTTTTTATGTTACTTAGTGTCAGCCTCCTAGCGGCAGAAGCATACACCCCACAGTCCTGTGTCCCCCAATGAGTGTCTCGGAGAAAAGGATTTTACGGTGAGTAACACAAAAATCCGTATTTCAGGAGCAGCTCCAAAGCAAAAGCGGGCAAGTCCATGGCTGAGTTCCCCATACCCCTCCCCCTGTATCCGGCGGCCTGCTCTCCGACACGGGCGGCCGCCGCCAAAAATTTACCTCCCGGCTTCATGCCGGCGCTAGGCCGCGGGCGGAAATCTAGCCCCCGGCTTTTGCCGAGGGTCAGGCAGTGCGGGGGGTAATTCGGCGTTCCAGAGGATGGGCGCGTTCTCGGGCTCCTCCCCCCAGCAGCGGCACTTCCGGCGGGCCCGCCCCCTGATCCCGAGCGGGCGCCGCCGAAAATTTAGGCCGCGGCTTCGGCCAGCGCTAGGCCGCGGCCTGAAATTTAGCCCCCGGCTTCGGCCGGAGACTAGGCCGCGGCTGGAAATCAGGTCCCCGGCTTCTGCCGGCGCTAGGCCGCGCCCCGCGACCCTCCCCCTAGGGCTCGGCTATTTAGGAACGCCTCCCTGAAAGGGGAGCGCGTTTTTTGGAAGTCTGGAGCTTCCGTCTTCCTTTTTACGCCACACGGTCCAGCAAGTGAGGTGAAAAATCATTAAAGGACGTTCGGGGAACAGGACTGGGGTAAGTGCTACTACCTCCAGCCTGGTTGCTCCGTTTTTTGCTGCGCTCCGCACCGCTACTACCCGCACCGCCACATCCAAATTATTCTGACAGGAGGAAATCTGTGACAGATCCAGTATGTCCAGAAGGGCTAAGACCCACACGGTGTTTTATACTGCATGCATTGCCTGTAGATCCCCTTTTCCGCACGCCCAGACTAATCGGGTCTGCGAAGCCTGTGACTCCGAACGGGCTCAGGAGTCCTTACCTATAACCGAGCCTAGTGCGTCAGGTCCTCCGGAATGGGCCTTGTCTCTTTCTCAATCTGTGGCGTCATTAACCAGAGCAATCGAGTCCCTTCAAGCTCCCGATAGGAGCAGGGACAGTGGTTCACCCGGCTTCACTACGCCTCAGGAACCTCCGGCCTGCAGGGGCCGCGCTCTTACCAGGCAGACGCATGGGAAGCGAACCCATACTGCGTCGCCTATGCCGTCCGGGGCTTCGGCATCCTTTAGCTCAGTTTCTCGCTCTCCCTCTCCTTTGGAGGCAAGTGATCAGTATTCAGATTCTGATTCTGAAGGGTCCCTCAATCTAGAGGCACCGTATTGTCAGGAGACAATTGACAGTCTGATTGAAGCTGTCAATCAATCCCTGGGATAGAGGATGAATCCACCTTGGCCTCTGGTCATAAGGTGTCTTTCAAACGAGCCAGACAAACTCATAAGGTTTTTGGTGCTCATCCTGAGTTTGAGGAGCTGGTGCAGCGCCACCGAGAAAAACCGGACAAGCGCTTTGCAGGACAAAAGGCCCTTAATACCAGATATCCTTTTGCTCCCGAACTTCTGAAAGTGTGGGCAGAATCTCCTACAGTCGATCCTCCTGTATCGCGTTTAGCGTCTAAAACGCTTCTCTCCCTTCCTAATGGTTCCTCGATCAAGGATCCAACGGATCGTCTGGTTGAAAGTTTGGCCCGCTCAGTGTTTGAGGCATCAGGCTCTGCACTCTCTCCTTCTTTTGCAGCGACTTGGGTTGCTAAGGCCATGATATCTTGGTCGGAGTCTCTAAATAGAGCCCTTCACGGTATAGAGGTGCCTTCTGAGGTAACGGAAATCTCCAATCAGATAGCTCTTGCAGGAGATTTTTTAATTAACGCTTCTATGGATGCGGCAAATTGCGCGGCATTAGCTGCAGCTAATGCGATTGCTATCAGGAGAGCTTTGTGGTTGAGAACTTGGCGAGCGGATTCAACCTCAAAGAAATCACTTACGTCCTTACCCTATCAGAGCGGCCGATTATTTGGCGAGAAGTTGGATCAGCTCATATCTGATGCGACGGGAGGAAAGAGCAGTTTCCTTCCTCAGCAGAGGATTAGACAGCCTTTTCGCCGACAGCTTCAGCCTCGCTTTAGGGCCTTTCGTAACCCAGGTTGGGCCGCGCCAGCCACCTCCAGCGGCTCAGGTCGACCTAATCAGGCCAGAGATCGCCAAGTCTCCTACAAGACCAACCCTTTGGGAAGAATGCGATCTCAACAGCCAAGATCTAGAGGGTCTAAATCCCAAAGATATTCGGATAAATGACTGGAGGCAGAATCCGGTCAATTTATCCAGAGTAGGCGGCCGCTTACTCTGGTTTCGCCCCACTTGGCTATCAATTACTCACGACAAGTGGGTCAGGGAGTTAGTTTCCTCGGGGTACAAAATAGAATTCATCAATCGTCCGTCAAATCGATTTTTTCCTTCACGTCTTCCCAGAAAAGAATCCCGTGTTCACGCCTTATTCAAGGCGGTCGAATCTCTTCGGCGCAGCGGGGTCATTGTTCCTGTTCCAGAGGTCGAAAGGGGTCAGGGGTTTTACTCCAATCTGTTCATAGTACCCAAGAAGGACGGCTCTGTCAGACCCATTTTGGACCTAAAACTACTGAATCAATTTGTCAGAATTCGACGGTTTCGAATGGAGTCTCTACGATCGGTTATTGCAGCCATGGAAAAGGGGGAATTTCTAGCATCAATAGACATTCAGGATGCCTATCTCCACATCCCCATATTTCCTCCTCATCAGAGGTTTCTTCGGTTTGCCATCGGCAACCTTCACTTCCAGTTCACAGCTTTGCCGTTCGGACTAGCCACAGCCCCCAGGGTGTTCACAAAGGTTATGGCTGCCGTTGTGTCCATTCTGCACTCCCGGGGGATAGTCATTTTGCCATATTTGGACGATCTCCTCATCAAGGGTCCGTCCTATCAGGCTTGCGAGAAGAGTGTCAGCATTACGCTAGACACCCTTGCTCGCCTGGGGTGGCTGGTGAATCTAAAGAAATCGTCTCCCGTGCCATCTCAAAGGATCACCTTTTTAGGAATGATTTTCAACACTGCTCAAGGGTTGATAACTCTTCCTCAGGAGAAGGCTCTAGTTCTCCGTCAGGAGGTACGGATCCTTCGCCAACCAATACCTCACACCATCCGGTTTTGTATGAGGGTCCTAGGAAGGATGGTGGCAGCGATCAAAGCCATTCCATTTGCCCAGTTCCATCTCCGCTCCCTTCAGCATGCTCTCTTGGCAGTATGGAACGGGAGCCCTTACTCGCTCAATTTTCAGTGCCGTCTGTCCCGGCAGGTCAGACAGACGCTTTCGTGGTGGACAAGGGACATCACTCTTCGCCAGGGGCGATATTTTCCTCCAGTCCATTGGCTGATAGTCACAACGGACGCCAGCCTTCTCGGATGGGGAGCATTGTTTCGTCACTATACAGCTCAGGGGACTTGGTGTCGGCAGGAAGCGACCCTCCCAATCAATATTTTGGAGATCCGAGCTGTTCGGCTGGCTCTGAGGCGTTTTCACCATCATTTGGCGGGCCGCCCTGTCCGAATACAATCGGACAATGCCACAGCGGTGGCATACATAAATCATCAGGGGGGTACCCGCAGCAGGGCAGCCATGCGCGAGGTAGGACACATTCTATCCTGGGCAGAAAGAAATCACTCTGTGATATCAGCGGTCCACATTCCAGGCGAGGAGAACTGGGCAGCGGATTTTCTCAGCCGTCAGGGGATAGCGTCAGGGGAATGGTCGCTACATCCCGAGGTATTCCAGCAGATATGCCTACGTTGGGGAACCCCAGATGTGGACCTGATGGCCTCCAGGATAAACGCCAAGGTGCCCAACTTTGTCTCCCGGTACCGAGATCCGCAGGCAATTGCAGTGGATGCCCTGGTTCTACCATGGAATCAGTTTCATCTTCTGTACTTGTTTCCACCAATGGCTCTGCTCCCAAGGGTGATCAGGAAGATCAGGTTAGAGGGGGTACCAGCGATATTGATCGCTCCGGATTGGCCGCGTCGCTCATGGTACGCAGAGCTGGTAAAGCTGCTCAGCGACGCACCCTGGCGTCTGCCAGAACGCGTGGATCTTCTCTCCCAGGGCCCAGTTTACCACCAGAACTTAGCGGTCCTGTGTTTGACGGCCTGGCCGTTGAATCTTGGATTCTGACTAGGGCTGGATTCTCCAAAAAGGTCGCCGCCACAATGGCTAGCGCCAGAAAACCCACCTCGGCTCGTATCTACCACGGTACTTGGAAGGTCTTTTTTACATGGTGCAGGGAACATGGTTATTCCCCACTTCACTTTTCAATCCCCAACATTCTGTCTTTTCTCCAAGCAGGCTTAGATTCAGGCTTAGCACCAAGTACTCTTAGGCGTCAAATTTCGGCCTTGTCGGTTCTTTTTCAGCGAAGGATCGCATCTAATTTACAGGTCAAGACCTTTATTCAGGGGGTTGTCCATATAGTGCCCCCCTACAAGGCTCCCTTAGATGTTTGGGATCTCAATCTGGTTCTGGGAGTTCTGCAAGAATCTCCTTTTGAGCCTCTTCAGGAGGTTTCCCTGACATACCTTTCCTGGAAGGTGGTATTTTTAGTGGCCATAACATCCATAAGGCGGGTTTCGGAGCTGGCAGCACTATCCTGCCGAGCTCCGTATTTACTTTTCCACCGTGATAAGGTAGTGCTTAGGCCAGCACCTCCTTTTTTGCCTAAAGTCGTGTCCTCATTTCACATCAATGAGGACATTGTTTTGCCCTCATTTTGCCCAGCTCCGACGCACCGGGTAGAAAAAGCTCTCCATACGCTGGATCTGGTGAGAGCACTCAGGAGATATGTATCTCGGACGGCATCCTTTAGGCAGACGGACACGCTGTTTATCCTCCCTGAGGGTCGCAGGAAGGGACTCGCTGCGTCTAGGTCAACTTTAGCTAGATGGATACGGGTAACCATTCAAGAGGCCTACCGCATCAGAGGCGCGGTGGTTCCCGCAGGAATCAGGGCTCACTCCACCAGAGCAGTGGGTGCTTCCTGGGCTCTTCGGCATCAGGCTTCGGCGGAACAGGTTTGTAAGGCGGCAACCTGGTCCAGTTTGCATACTTTTTCAAAACATTATAATGTCCATACTCAGGCGTCAGCGGATGCTAGCCTGGGTAGAAGGATTCTTCAGGGCGCGGTAGCGCACCTATGAGCAATGCCTATGTATAATTGCACTGTGGAGTCAGTTTCCCACCCAAGTGGACTGCTTTGGGATGTCCCACAGTCCTGTGTCCCCCAATGAGACGAAGGAGAAATACGGATTTTTGTGTTACTCACCGTAAAATCCTTTTCTCCGAGACGCTCATTGGGGGACACAGCACCCTCCCTTATAGCCGGATGGCTTTGCTTTCTAAGCTAATTTTGTTTGCTTGGGTCTATATCAGTAGATTTACTTCTGGATATATTGTACCTGTATTAACACTGATTTTTGTTTTAGCCTCCTACTGCTTTTTGCACTAAACTGGGTTTGCCTGCGGCCAGTGCTGAGGTGTATACGGCGGAGGAGGAGCTAACCTTTTTTTATGTTTACTTAGTGTCAGCCTCCTAGTGGCAGTAGCATACACCCACAGTCCTGTGTCCCCCAATGAGCGTCTCGGAGAAAAGGATTTTACGGTGAGTAACACAAAAATCCGTATTTTTTGATCTTGGTCTCTTCAGTGTGGGACACAGGAGACCATGGTCTGTGGGGTGTACACTGTTGCCTCTAGAGGGCCGACACCAAGAATTACATCTAAGAATAAAAGTCAGCTCCACACTAGCAGGATAATTATTTTTTTTTGTGTGCAAGGGCATGTTTTTTTTTTTTTTTTTCCAGAGTTACTTAATATTCTCTGTATACACACTTTTGCAGAGTAGTTCTGAGTTTATGAAATGGTATGAAAATGATCTGAAAGGCGTGGGGGAGTTGGTATTATTGGTGCTGAATAATGCCTGGATTGTCCACACAACTGAAGGAAACATCTAATGTTAATGATGGCAACAAGCCCTTCAGATGGTAGACACTCTTTTTCATCAGCTTTCACTACTGCCTGACAGGTTGTCCATATATTGTAACAGGGCACATGAAAATGGGATGTCTCGATCGGAGGCCATATAGTGATGGGGGCATTGTCCATAACAACATCTTTATAAATTGAGTCTACTTCTGTCCTACCGCACTTCTTCCTCCGTGGACCACATTCATTTAATTTTAAGCTTTATAACAATCCAGTAACCTGAAATATATAATGCTTATGTGCAGGCATCTCCGTGATAAAGGGGAGGATGATAAAATGCCGCCATTGAAAAAGCGGCAGCGCGGTCTTTTGCTGAGACTTCAGCAGGAACAGGTATGGCTGGTGTTTAGTTGTAGATTGCCTTTGTTGTTGATGTGTTCGTTTCACGTCAAGATTTTTTATATATATATATATATATATATATATATATATATATATAATGTTGAATATCCTCTTCAGGCGGAAATCAAACGGTTACAGGAAGCAAATAAAGCAGCACGCAGGGAGAGGCAGCTTATCCTCAAACAGCAGGAGGAGATTCAGCGGATCCAGAACAGCACCTTGAGGATACAGGAGAAACTCAAGTCCGCAGAGAGTGGCCAACTGGTATGTTTTCTGTCTCTGTTTTTATGCGCTTTTTCTGTGTAAAGCCCATTTTTAGTGATTTTATATTTTTTGCTAATATAATTGAAAAATAAAATCATAAAAAAAATGAGACACAAATTTTGATAAAATGTTACACATTATTATTACACAGGAGCAACCAAGTGAGGCTGATATTCAGCCCAGTCCATTAACCAGCCATGATCCCTCTGAAGCCGAGAGCCGCAGTCCATCCCCAGTGTCGGTCTCTGGAGTGAAACCAGCAGTATCATGCAAAAACTTCGCAAAATGCACGGCCACATGGACGCCAAGTAACTATATTTTCTTCTTCACATACTCTGTAGAATGTGCATTAGTGTTAGCGCTTTGGTCAGTAGTCGTGGCAAGATATGCACTAGGGCCATTCCCTGTATGTGCTTTGCATTTTAGTTGCATTTCTCTGCTTTGAGCCATTCGTTTTCCTGTTTCACAATTGTAGTTCACAGCTTCATGATGTATTTTCCAGGTTTCATCTCTCAGTCTCATGTACTTGTTCTGTGCTGCATTCCCAGTGCTTTAAAATGTATTACCCCTTCATACCTTGGGCCAAGTGCAAACTTCTCACCAGTACCCCTTTATCATGAAAATGTTCCTGATAATATAAAAAATAGTCACACCTCACCACCTTATCTTTCTTTCTTAGATAGTACCTCTATTCAGCTATATCTTTTTTGCATCTCCCGTATCTCTCTGAATTGCACTCCGCTTGCCATCCTCCAGGACCCCTACTCTAGTGGTCCTGCGGCTTTTTTTGACTTTCCACTCTGTTAGTCTGTCTGGCTTTCGTCTCCTTGGTAAACTCTCACTCCTTTTCTTGTAGAGACATCTGCCCTGTTCACTGCTTCTTCTCTGTCTTTACGCCCCAGCACTGGGCTTCTCTCAGTGTGTGCTTTCCCAAACTTCACCCCAAATTCCAGCTCTATATCTGCCGCCATCTGCTCAGGTAACAGCACCTCTCCCTCTACTCTCTGCACCGTGTGAGGGGGGGGAGGGAGGTGCTATCATGAAGATGAATCCTGGGGGGCATGACAGTGTGGGGCTAGTGAAAGCCGCGCATGCAACGTTGTGTCTCCTCCCTCCTCTGCTTGCTGTCCCCTCATCCTTCCCTTTTCTGAGTGAGTTGTGCTGCAGTAAGGTCAAGATCTAATGTAAACTTGCCCCCAGATTCCTGACAAAGCGGGAACAGCAGCTGGTGCAGAGAAGGTTACATGCACAGGAGCTACTGGAGTGGAAAAGGAGATTGGACGCTGAAGAACTGGAAATTAGGCAAATTGAGAAGCAGGCCCTAGCGGCTTGGGACAACCAAAGTGGGAAAACAAAGGGTCAAAGCACCGAGGAGCCACAATCCGTTGAAGAAGGTGAGGACCCTGGCAACGTCACCACATTAAAATACAAATATTTGTAGTGATTCCTGCTAGTTCCTTCTGCTTTTTCATCCTTGTTTCATTCCTTTTAGTTTAAAATGTGACTTTTCTGAAGTTAATTCACTCATGGTTCTCTAGTTTTTTATATATAATATAAAGACCAGTGTCATTAACACTGGAGGTACCACATGGTCTACAGAGTATGTTGCTTAAAAGCCATCAGTTTCCTCAATGTCTGATTGGTTGAGGTCTATTTGATGTGACGCTCGCTGGATGATGGCTGAAGTAGTGTGCCAGGGGCCCTAAGAAGGGCTGGTTTTCGCTATCACTTCATTGGGGGGGGGGGGCAGGAAACCATGGATGCAGGCAGCTGCTGTTCCACTAAAGACTCATTCGGGCTTTTGTTGACCGCTAGTGATTGGACTGGCCGCTTCTCTTCTCACCTGAGCATGATGGCTTCTTATATTTCTATGAAACTTTTACACTGCTGTCAAGAAACCTGGGTCCTGTCTGTGCATTGCGATCCGATCTTAGACCGATTTGCACAGATGTCTGAATGAGCCTTAAGATAAAAAAGGCGGCTCCTCAGCAGGTTACACCCACTTACCAGAACCAAGCAAATCCGTTTTAGTTCATTGTCAGGCACATGCTTGCCAATTGATTTTAATGAGCCGACAATCACTGCCTTTGATTTTCAGACAAGAGACACAGGGAAAGCTCCTCAGCCCCACCAAGTCCAACTATCCACACCAGGACCTCTCTGAGTCCTCCTCCGGAATATTTATCTTCTGAGAGCATTGAACCGTCAACCATTGCTGAACAAATTCACGAAGAGAATGGAGAACACGGGAGCATCTCTGAAGACTTGGCTGTATCTGGACCCAGCAAAGTGGTACATATTTCATTCTGGTATTGTGAACTTGGGTCAGTCTGTTCATGATGATTTTGGCAGAAAGTATGACGTGATTATTGCTTTACCCATACATATTCTGACAGCATCTCAAATGAAGGATAAAGCCCTGGATGCATCGCCTCCTATAGAGCAGGAGCACTGCGGTTCAGACTCCTTAACAAGACCCTTCACTTTACTACATCCTCTACTTTCCCATAGATCACACTAGTATGTTGTTCTGCAACTCCCAGTGTGGTTGAAACACTTATCAGCCGGCCCATTGTGATAACTCCTGGCTGATTTTCTTTTATATGTCATTTGCCCTATGCCAACTGGCACGGTGAACCAATTAGTGTTCTTCACAATCCAGCAGGAGACCCATTCAATGCTACATTCAGAGACAATTGACTTACCTATGCCAATTTCTGGACAGTGTGACGTTACCTCACCAACAAGTCCTCCAAATTTTCCATTTTTAACACCGTAAGATGAAACTTGTTTGTATTGTTATAGTCTCCTCCAAGAAGCAGCAAGTCACCAGCAGAATTGGAATCCAGCAAGGAAAGTGTAAAGAGCGGACGACAGAAAATCCACATTACCCTAAGACCCCACCAACTCTCTCACACGTGGTCTGAAGAATCATTATCCATGACACATTCAGGTAAATTTCATGCAGTGAAGTATTATTCAGGTTGCTGCATTAATTATGGGAGCTATTGCTTAGCTTTAGCTGAGGATGACATTGTAATGAATATCGAAGCTGGCAGCCCCTCCCCCCCCCCCCTTTCACAGCCATCCATAATAAAGAATTATACTGCCCCTTACATTTTCACCAATCCTCTTGCTCTCCATGCACATTCGGTCAGGCCCATTCTTCATGGGAGAATGGAAAACAAATTCCAGCTAAATATCATTTAGCAATTAGTTATGTGAACAGACAATGTACTGCAACATATTTCTAAGTGTACTCTGGGACTTGAGTGAATTCACACATTGCGTATTTGTTGCAGAATTATCTATGCATGTTTCAAATCCATAATTCTGCAACAAATACTTTGTGCTGTGCAATGTTAGTAAATAGTTTTAACAAAACTTATTCACTCACATCAATAAAACATTTTGCTTTGGACTCGCAAATTTCATGTATTGCTATAAGTTACATCTGTGGCTAAATTCTGTACCATGACCAACGGCAAAATCGACATTTAACAGAAGACTTTATGGATTCTGGTGCGGATTTTGCCGCCATATTCACATGGTTATTTTTATAGCTGTGCTCACCCATACCTGTATATTTGCTTTTATTTTTTAAAATACAAATGCCATCTGAGAAGACAATGGATTGGACAAAATGTTTATGCTAATCTTTAGTGATAAGAAGGGTGCTTCTTCTTTAGAGAATAAATTACATCTACTAAGTACAAATGATGGCTGCCTTGTTGGAAAGTGTATACCATGATTGTCATTAAAGTTTTACATAGTTTTAAAGAGAACGAAAAGCCCATATATAAATGTAAATAAGTGTGTATAACATTAGTGCATAGATATTCTATATACGTTATGTCTGCATTTCGCATATTTTTTTTTAGAGGCTACATCTGATCAAAGTGACATCGAAGGCCGCATACGTGCACTAAAGGAAGAGCTTAAAAAACGTAAATCTGTTGTAGAGAATCTCAAAAGAGAGCAAAGGAGAAGACAAAAAGAAAGATTGCGCGCTCAGGAAGCCATATTACTTCAGCAACTTCAGGTAATAATAACGTACTTTGTAGATTGTTAAATACAGGATGGTTATTTTTTCATATTTGTCTACATAAATATTTTTGTATTTGTCTTGTCAACTGAAAAAATGTAAGGTCCCTAAACTATACATAAATGTGAATTTATTACATTTTTTATATAACTTTTATGCACTGAAGTTACAGGCCCAGGGCACGATGCATTACTTCTGAGAAACTTTAAGGACACTTGCTCTTCTGATTTCTGTATGTGGTCCAATACTACCCTAACCCCTTGCCACAAATACATTTAATGTTCTTCCAGATTGAAGCAGTTTACTGCAGTTAAGTCTCAGGGATGGCACGTCTACAGGCATTGTCGGGCTTGGACTGGCCCACAGGAGAACAGTAGAATCCTCTGGTGGGCCCCTCTGCAAGAGTGGGCCACCACCCTCTTTCATGAGCAGTACTTGACACAATATACTTTAATCACGATGTACAGACAAAGGCAGCATCTTATTCATTTAAGAGTCTACCCAGTTCCTTGTTACATCAATTTGTGATTGAAGATAATGTCACATTTGTATGTGAAAACTGGGCCTCTGCCGTTGGTTACTGGTGGGCCCTTGGCACCCCAGCCCAACACTGGGCGTTGTGCCTTTGCTATCCGAAGCAGAAGCCGAGTGTAATATAGGTCTTAGTTTGCTGGGACCGGAGCTAGCTCAGAGGAAAGTGTGCGCACTCTCAGGAGCCCTCCTGCTGATCCTGACCTGGGCAGCTACACGCCAGAGGTTTGTAGAAAAATCGACTGTTCTGCTGTAGGTCAGGTGTTGCAGCGTGGACGGTGCAGGGAAAAACCTCCATCCACCATCCCTTTGTTAGGGAGGTGGAGAGGAACCGTCCGCCTCCTTCCATCATCCACTTTAACAGTGGTGGTGCAGTGGGGGCTGCACGGATGCCAAAAGGGGGGGCCTCTGTACATCCTATGGGTTCGAGCCCTTAGGATGGGACAGGGCTGGTTGTCCGGCATTAGGCCTGGCTGCAGAAGAGGATACAAGGAGGCGACACTCCATGTGCTCGTCTGTTGATGGTGCGGGGAGATCGGTGCCCTTTAAGGGACCCGTCGCCCCTAAAATCAGCCCAGGCAATGGCGTCCCACGTCGCAGGAGAGGATACATGGAGGCGATACTCCACGTGCTCGCCTGTTGTTGGTTCGGGGAGATCGGAGACTTGAAAGGTTCCTTCGCCCCTTCATGCGAAGAAAAAAGTAAAAAAATTGAAAATTAAAATAAAGGATTTTTGGTCTGAAGACCAGACCCGTGTGCCTCCTACGGACACTAAGCAAGAACTGGTTCTCTCGGAGCCAGCTTGAGGGTGTATACTGCAGAGGAGGAGCTAACCTTTTTTGTATTAACTTAGTGTCAGCCTCCTAGTGGCAGCAGTATAACACCCATGGTCTGTGTTCCCCAGTGAGGCGAAGGAGAAAATGATTTTATTCTGTTTTTAAAGTAATTTTTGTGCAAATACAGAAAAAAATAGATGGTATATTTTGTATTGTCGTTATCATAGCGACACAAATAATAAAGGTAACATAATTGAATGAATGAGCAAAATCTAGAACTAATTTTTTTTTTAAATTTTGCCTACCAAATCTTGAAATATAAAGTGATGAGAATGTTGCATGTACCATAAATTGGTACCAATGAAAACTACACTTGGTCACACACAAAATAAACTGTTAACAGAAAATTGTAAAACATTTTTTTTTTTCCAAATGATGTATGTATTGTGCAAAAGAATGAGACCTAAACAAAGTTTTAGAAATCTAGTAACACCATAATAGTGCTACCTAACAGAATAAAGTTGACACTTTATTTTTCTAGATTTTGTGTAGCATGGTAAATAGTGTAGCAGAATCGCTGTTTTGTTTATACTACTCCAGTTGGAGTTGCTAAAAGTTTTTTTAATAGTTAAAGTTAAGTCTACCCCAAAATGATTCCTCTGATCCTCATCAGAGCCTCATCCCGAAAAGAACAAGACCTCATTCACCTACGTTGCTGGGAAAAAAAAGTGGGGAAAAAATAATTTGTCAAAAAACCCAAATCTGTCTTTGACTGGGAGTGGTTAATAACAGTTTTGATTTGTACACTGTACTTAGAGATTTCTCCATCACATAAACAGGTTTTTGTTTTTTATCTTGGTAGAAAATAAGATTGTATTTTATATTTAACTCATTTTCAGTAGCAATAATTGTCTGTGATCTTGAAAACCATTTTATTCCCTTTTTCTCTCCAACTATTTTCAGTCCTATGATGAGTATATCCAGAAGACACAAGCAGAACTGAGTGGTGAACAAGGCACAGTACCCAGCACTAAAAGTGTCCAAAAATTATCCAGAGAGGCAGTCCCCATCCGATCTGATTCTTTCCAGAGGTACAGTGATCAGTTATTCTTATATTTTATACCTGTTATATGGTCATTTTTGTTTATTATTCTTTATTACATTAATACAACTTGCTAATCTTCTGTAGGACTGACAGCACAACGTCCTATAAAGCTGATAGTGAGCATGTAACCGAGGTCAGCACCAAGTCTGATGGTAAGAAGTGCTCTGTGTATGACTGGAGTTTGTGTATGGTAATATTTTTTTTTTCTTTGTGCATTTTTTATTTATTTTTAAAATGTTTTGTTTTATCCAGCAGAAAGCACGAGTCCTGAAAAATCACTGGCAAGTGGAAAAGAAGCTGTGACTGAGAGTATGCATGATAAATCTGTCCCTTTCACAACCAGAGATGATTCCCCAAGTGCTGGTCCTCCTTCTCCCACAGTCAAGGAGCCATTATTGTCTGCACATGATAGTCCAGTTTCAAGCATCCAGTCGGAGATCCCTGAAGACATGCTGGACACGCACAGCAATAGATCTGTTTCGCCGCTTCCAGCTTTAGACCTAAAACTAAGGAGTGAAACCCCTGAAGAGAATGTTTCCCCTCGCAGGGATCACTCTTACTCTGAAGATTTTGAGAGCTCCACAGCCTTTAAGTATTCAGTGTCTGAAACTCCTCGAGAAGAATTAGACGTTTCCTACTCTACTACACCAGGGAGGGATGTACCCGTCGAAGGGTTTTATGAGAGAGCTGGTGAACATAGTGAGTTTAAATTGCCAAGTCCTAACTTTCAAGTGATCACAGAATTGAAGCCTCCGTCACCTGAAATTCAGCCCTCCGGTGAGATTAGTGACCCACTTTCAGAATTCAGGCTAGGAGACAGGGTCCTGGTGAGTGGAGTGCAGCCTGGCATGCTTCGTTTTAAAGGGGAGACGTTGTTTGCGGATGGTGTGTGGGCTGGGGTGGAGCTGGACAAAGCAGAAGGTAATAATGATGGTTCCCTCGAAGGCAATCGTTATTTTGTTTGTTCACCACTACATGGAATATTTGCGCCACCTCCAAAAATTGCATTGCTCTCAGTGGAGAAACATATGCCTCCTCTAGAAGTCGAAAATAACGTGGAAATCTCCCGTGAACCCAAGCAACAAATTGATGACTGGACTCCTTCAATTGAGGACTTTGAATTAAAAGGCCCAGCAAGGACGACATCTTCAAAAAGCTCGAGTCTAGTGTTTCCGAGTCGCACATGACCTTGATAGAGCAAGAGTTGCAGGCAGGTACATCTACAGATACCCCCATTGCCGAGGAGGAAAATCAGCGGCCAAAAACGCCTCTGCTAGAGCTGACTGAAAATCGAAGCGAGGCCAGATTAAAAAAGCAAGTGCCTGAAGTAAGCACACTGTCCGATAGTCTTCTACAAGTCTGCCTGAAGGATACGGTTTCTTATCTACAAAGTATACGCAGAGAGAGGGCACAGAAAATTCAACAAAGCAATCGAGAACTGCGCAGCATTGAGGACATTACTGACCTGCACAAAGATGGTGGAAAGGTCCTTAAGCAGGATGACTACCAAGAGCTGGTGAGTAGTTGGGAAAGTTTGTGGGATACACATTTTGCATAATGGTCTTTGACAATGTGTTCGTTAGAGCATAAAATACTGGGGAATTTTCTAGATTAACCCCTATATTATTGTTTATAGTACAATGTCTCTCCCTTTTTTTTTAAATAGGTTTCTTTACACAAGGAATTTGGTGAAAATGAAGCGACAGGATTTGAGCCGAGCCGCAGCATCCTTTCCATCCTTGGGGATGAACCAGATTGGTTTGATGAGGATTTTGGACTGGGCAACCGTAAAAGTCAACAGTTTGAATTGGAACGAACTCTCTCCTCCGGTCCTGTGTTAGAGCCAAAAACATTAGCACCTCGCCTTGAACCATCACCAAAGTCTGTTCAGCCAGTGCCCCCACCAGAGCTCATCTTTGCTGTTCCTCACACCGTGCCAGAGGTGGAGCAGCTGGTGGAGGTGGCAGCGGATAACTTGTGGGAATGGAAGCAGCTGAATGGAAACCTTCAGGAGATCCGAAACACTTTCACATGTAACAAGGAGGACGAGAGCCCTGCGTACAGTGCCTATAAAGAAGTATGGCTTCACAGTCCATTGCATTTCATTTCCAGCTCAGTGTGTCATTTCTATCATTTATAAGTTTGCTTATTTTCTTTCCGTTCTCTGCAGATGTTGTTTGACTTGACTTTACACATATTTGAGGAAATATGTTCTCCGGACCCACGAGGATCTCAGCCTTCGTGGAAAAAACCACTAAGGGTAACTCCGTCCTATTCACGTCGAGTGAAAGATCACAGTAACATGAAGGAAGTGAAGGTAACCTGCTGCGTTTGGGAGTTGTATCATTTTGTTTTAATTGTATCTTTCTTTGTCCATTATACAAACGGAGTTGTATTTTTTTTCCTTATTTAGTCTTTTTTAACCAGTGAAGTTCTTAATCTCCTGAGCCTAAGAAAAGAACATAATTCTAAAACAGACTGGCAGAGGATGATGAAGTTTGGAAGGAAAAAGAGAGACAGAGTGGATCATATATTGGTAAAGTACAAAATATAGTTTGCTTTGCTGCAAGTTCGTATCCACAAATGTAATTTGACATCAGCATGATGTAGAGGCAGAGACCCTGATTCCAGCAACGTAACGCTTAGTTTTATGTAGATGTAGATGTTGTAGCTGCTAGTGACTTCATTAAACAACCGGGATCAGAGGTTTTCTCTCATCCCGGCCGTTGCAGCTCTTAAGGAGCTCCTGCGATGATTACTCTGCTTGTGAAACTGTTCATCAAGGTGTGTTAACTTTATCACTTTAACAGGCACGTGCAGCAAGAGAGTCAAGCTTCTGTTCAGTATTCAGCTCTTTAATATCCACTCATGCATTTGGTCACAAAATGCATGTGCAGAACCTGCAAACATAGTGCCCTGCTTCTGTTATGGGTTATTTGGGTGCGATCCATATTAAAATCTAGGTAAAGCGGACGGTACATGGGTTCTGCAAAGCGCAGTTTCTTGCTAATTGTGAATTTTTCTCCTTGACAGGTACAAGAGCTGCACGAGGAGGAGGCACAGTGGGTGAACTATGATGAGGATGAGCTGTTTGTGAAAATACAGTTGGCTGATGGAATATTTGAGGCTTTAATACGTGACACCATAGAGGTTCTCCAGAGAATCCAAAGCAAGAAGAACCAGGGCCCCAGTGTGTGAATACAAATTGGCCAGGTTTTGATGGCCACATTACTGCGGATGCACCAGTTCCCCTCACACAAGGGGATGAAGACACCGGGCTGTGCTGTTCCTGCAACAACGAGCCAGGCCTAGAAGTGTTAACCTTGTTCTCTGATCAGAGAAAGTGAAAAAATAAGGAGGACTGCACCCAGACCTCCCGTAACTAGAAAGTTTTAGACCTGATAATACTTTTTATTGTTGGTTTGGACTTGATTTTAAATTATTTATGAATTTTCAAGGTTCAGAAACTGTAGAAACTTCTTCAGCCTCTTACTGTGACACTTTACCTGTTGGTCTTAAAGGCCATTTACAGTGAAGCGGATTGTAGTGACCATCAGCGAGCTGAGCTTAGCTTGAGGGACTTACCAGATGTGGGAATGTGACAGGTTCACTATCAGTGCATAAGGGTGTGATACTGATAAGCCGTGTAACCTGACATGGGTGTGTAAAGCCGCCTCATCAAGTGTCCTTACCTACTTTCTTGCAATACTTGAATTGTTGGGTGTACAATACGATGCAAGGGTGATGGCAGTCTCCCCAGCTCAGAACGTTGGCATCAGAAAGAAGTTTCTTCAAATACATGTATTATTCGTAGGATGATTGTGTAAGTTAATTTATCATTAAGCAATTATAAAAAAAAAAAGGTGCATCCTCCAAGATGAAGATAATGTGAAATATTTAGCATTAATTCCCTCCCATTGTACAAGCAGCTCAGTAGCGATGAAGCTATTGGGCCACAGTTACAGTATATTTAGTTACTCATAACGTTCACTCTTATTTATACGCTGCTCTGCATGACCAAGGATAATGTAATCCAGAGGAACGCTTCATGATTTCCCTAAAAGTCCAATCATGTCTTTCTACTTTCCAAGAGTTACCAAGCACGATGCGTTAAAGCGTCTCTTTAGGACACATTTAGTCTATTGCTGCTGTCACAGGAAGTAGACGTGATTGTCCAAAAACGCCTGATGCAGCGCTCCCCTACAGGACCTTACACGAAATACACTGAACTGAAGGCGAGGAGAAGAAATCGGATGAGCTGCACCATGGGAGCCATGAGCAGGTCATTGGTGGCTCTGTGTGAAGTGCTCTGGATCATGGCCAGAAAAACTGGGCTCACTTTTTATTTTAACAATATTAAGCCTTTCCTTGTAGCAAGTTCTAGGCAACCGAAAAAGTATCGCCAAGGCAAACGGACTGTAATAAATCCATTACAGTCTCCGCACATTATGAACCTAGTGCACATTGAGCTGTATGCACAACATCCGGGGCTGGCATCTACTGACTCTCCAGATGCCATGAAAACATGCGGCACATGTAGATCTGCGACATCAGGCTGCATCGTTGTTACTGTGTCCTCTGTAGCAGCGGAGCGACCTGCACTTGTATCCACTCCCTATTTCTCCAGTGCTGGATTCAGCTCAGGGGCCACTTGTACCTGTCACCCAAAAAATGCTGCATTGTACAGTCCCTTGCTTTGTATAGCCTTGTGAATAACCTGCAGGAAAATGTACAGTAACTAAAGCTGTAAATAAATAATGATTTATACACTTTCTTTGGCTCTGACTCTGGGTGCGGTTCTGTCTTGTCTTTTAAGAGTCATTGCTAATAATACTGGAGTAACGTGGATTTGCTTCATATGTGCAAGCTGCCTACACCCAGCCCATTGCAGATTTAATTATAAGGATATTAAGTTTCATTAGGTATTCTTATTGTCTGATGCAAAAAAATCCTGCTCAGCACAGTGCTTTGATGACAACAAGGTGTTTGGAAATTAAAACTCTTAATAACACAATGTACATTACCAAGACGAACATCAGATTTGTAGAGTCCAAGAACTGTTTTATTGTAATCTTTATAGAGCTGGCATGCAACATTTATTGCTCCAAAAGGAGAAATGCAGCCAATAAACTAGAAGAGGGTGCAATTTAGTCGTAAAGTAATTGTCCAGGTCTCCACAAATGTAGATTGGAGCAGATCCTCACATCGCTGTAATAGAGGATGCATTGAAATGTCTTGGATTCAAAATACCAAGCGCTTTAGAAAACCAAAATATTTCTGGTGCAGAAAGGCTTCTTTCCTACATGAATTACTGCATTCATTCCTGGCCAATGTATCTTCAGCGTACTTATGATTTGCCTTCTTGCAAAGCTGTACATGCAATTCTTAGAGGCTTTCTTACAATATACTGACCATAGGATGCACTAAGATCCTGACAATCAGCTTCCCATTAGTGAGAAATATCCTCAGACAGTGTGGCCAGTGTCTGGTATTGTTTGTTGAGCGCGCCCGAGGTGTGGCTGTTAAGCAGTCTCTTCATAAGTCACCATATACAAAAAAAGGTTGCACTCTATCGTGCCAAAGCAAGTCAATGTGAAATATGAAACATGAATAGCAATATGGCTTTTGAATATTAGAAAAAAAATGAATGAGACGCTTTGCACAAAATTTGGCCAAATAATGCCTGCCCATACACCAACGTCAAGGTGGTCTCAGAACGTATGGGTCCCTGCCTATGTGAATATACCTCTATTAGGCTGACATCTGAATTCCTGGGTGAATGTGGACACCTCTGTCAGTAAAGCTTGCCTTTTTGGGTGAGCAGGAACCTGCTATAATTAAAATCACCACATGGTGATGGGCGGAGTGCTCGGTCAGTAAGCTAACATAGAAGTAAAAGAAAACTGACTGGCACATCCAAACCAGTGTGAATTAGGTGCAAACCAGGAGCAGCTACCTCCATAGACAATATACAAAAAAAGGTTGCACTCTATCGTGCCAAAGCAAGTCAATGTGAAATATGAAACATGAATAGCAATATGGCTTTTGAATATTAGAAAAAAAATGAATGAGACGCTTTGCACAAAATTTGGCCAAATAATGCCTGCCCATACACCAACGTCAAGGTGGTCTCAGAACGTATGGGTCCCTGCCTATGTGAATATACCTCTATTAGGCTGACATCTGAATTCCTGGGTGAATGTGGACACCTCTGTCAGTAAAGCTTGCCTTTTTGGGTGAGCAGGAACCTGCTATAATTAAAATCACCACATGGTGATGGGCGGAGTGCTCGGTCAGTAAGCTAACATAGAAGTAAAAGAAAACTGACTGGCACATCCAAACCAGTGTGAATTAGGTGCAAACCAGGAGCAGCTACCTCCATAGACAATATACAAAAAAAGGTTGCACTCTATCGTGCCAAAGCAAGTCAATGTGAAATATGAAACATGAATAGCAATATGGCTTTTGAATATTAGAAAAAAAATGAATGAGACGCTTTGCACAAAATTTGGCCAAATAATGCCTGCCCATACACCAACGTCAAGGTGGTCTCAGAACGTATGGGTCCCTGCCTATGTGAATATACCTCTATTAGGCTGACATCTGAATTCCTGGGTGAATGTGGACACCTCTGTCAGTAAAGCTTGCCTTTTTGGGTGAGCAGGAACCTGCTATAATTAAAATCACCACATGGTGATGGGCGGAGTGCTCGGTCAGTAAGCTAACATAGAAGTAAAAGAAAACTGACTGGCACATCCAAACCAGTGTGAATTAGGTGCAAACCAGGAGCAGCTACCTCCATAGACAATATACAAAAAAAGGTTGCACTCTATCGTGCCAAAGCAAGTCAATGTGAAATATGAAACATGAATAGCAATATGGCTTTTGAATATTAGAAAAAAAATGAATGAGACGCTTTGCACAAAATTTGGCCAAATAATGCCTGCCCATACACCAACGTCAAGGTGGTCTCAGAACGTATGGGTCCCTGCCTATGTGAATATACCTCTATTAGGCTGACATCTGAATTCCTGGGTGAATGTGGACACCTCTGTCAGTAAGGCTATGGTTCCACGGTCCGGAACCATAGCGCTTTTGACGGAGCGGAAATTCCGCTCCGTCTAAGCCCCGCCCCCTTTCTGACGCGCGCTCTTTCCGGAGGTGTTCAGGACACCTCCGGAACACCTCCGGAAAGAGCGCAGGGCTACATAGCCCTGTGTTAATTATGTTGCGGCGACGCACCGTCGCCGCAATACGCGAGGACATGCTGCGGTCTAAAAAGACGCGCCGCATGTCCGTTTACGCAGGTTTGCCACCTGCGTATTGTTACGCATAGTGGAGACGGGATTTCTAGAAATCCCCTCCACTATGCTGTAACATCTGGACGCTGCGTGTTTGGCGCTGCGCCAGCGCACAGCGCCAAACACGCAGCGTTTCCTGACCGTGGAAACTCACCCTAAAGCTTGCCTTTTTGGGTGAGCAGGAACCTGCTATAATTAAAATCACCACATGGTGATGGGCGGAGTGCTCGGTCAGTAAGCTAACATAGAAGTAAAAGAAAACTGACTGGCACATCCAAACCAGTGTGAATTAGGTGCAAACCAGGAGCAGCTACCTCCATAGACAATATACAAAAAAAGGTTGCACTCTATCGTGCCAAAGCAAGTCAATGTGAAATATGAAACATGAATAGCAATATGGCTTTTGAATATTAGAAAAAAAATGAATGAGACGCTTTGCACAAAATTTGGCCAAATAATGCCTGCCCATACACCAACGTCAAGGTGGTCTCAGAACGTATGGGTCCCTGCCTATGTGAATATACCTCTATTAGGCTGACATCTGAATTCCTGGGTGAATGTGGACACCTCTGTCAGTAAAGCTTGCCTTTTTGGGTGAGCAGGAACCTGCTATAATTAAAATCACCACATGGTGATGGGCGGAGTGCTCGGTCAGTAAGCTAACATAGAAGTAAAAGAAAACTGACTGGCACATCCAAACCAGTGTGAATTAGGTGCAAACCAGGAGCAGCTACCTCCATAGACAATATACAAAAAAAGGTTGCACTCTATCGTGCCAAAGCAAGTCAATGTGAAATATGAAACATGAATAGCAATATGGCTTTTGAATATTAGAAAAAAAATGAATGAGACGCTTTGCACAAAATTTGGCCAAATAATGCCTGCCCATACACCAACGTCAAGGTGGTCTCAGAACGTATGGGTCCCTGCCTATGTGAATATACCTCTATTAGGCTGACATCTGAATTCCTGGGTGAATGTGGACACCTCTGTCAGTAAAGCTTGCCTTTTTGGGTGAGCAGGAACCTGCTATAATTAAAATCACCACATGGTGATGGGCGGAGTGCTCGGTCAGTAAGCTAACATAGAAGTAAAAGAAAACTGACTGGCACATCCAAACCAGTGTGAATTAGGTGCAAACCAGGAGCAGCTACCTCCATAGACAATATACAAAAAAGGTTGTGCACTCTATCGTGCCAAAGCAAGTCAATGTGAAATATGAAACATGAATAGCAATATGGCTTTTGAATATTAGAAAAAAAATGAATGAGACGCTTTGCACAAAATTTGGCCAAATAATGCCTGCCCATACACCAACGTCAAGGTGGTCTCAGAACGTATGGGTCCCTGCCTATGTGAATATACCTCTATTAGGCTGACATCTGAATTCCTGGGTGAATGTGGACACCTCTGTCAGTAAAGCTTGCCTTTTTGGGTGAGCAGGAACCTGCTATAATTAAAATCACCACATGGTGATGGGCGGAGTGCTCGGTCAGTAAGCTAACATAGAAGTAAAAGAAAACTGACTGGCACATCCAAACCAGTGTGAATTAGGTGCAAACCAGGAGCAGCTACCTCCATAGACAATATACAAAAAAAGGTTGCACTCTATCGTGCCAAAGAAAGTCAATGTGAAATATGAAACATGAATAGCAATATGGCTTTTGAATATTAGAAAAAAATGAATGAGACGCTTTGCACAAAATTTGGCCAAATAATGCCTGCCCATACACCAACGTCAAGGTGGTCTCAGAACGTATGGGTCCCTGCCTATGTGAATATACCTCTATTAGGCTGACATCTGAATTCCTGGGTGAATGTGGACACCTCTGTCAGTAAAGCTTGCCTTTTTGGGTGAGCAGGAACCTGCTATAATTAAAATCACCACATGGTGATGGGCGGAGTGCTCGGTCAGTAAGCTAACATAGAAGTAAAAGAAAACTGACTGGCACATCCAAACCAGTGTGAATTAGGTGCAAACCAGGAGCAGCTACCTTTTATGTATAATTCTATGGGTAGCACTCCTGGTTTGCACAATTCACACTGGTTTGGATGTGCCAGCAGTTTCTTTTACATTAATGTAGCTTATGACCGAGCAATCCACCCATCACCATGTGGTGATTTAATTATAGCAGGTTCCTGCTCACCCAAAAATCAAGCTTACTGACGAGGTGTCACATTCACCAATCTGTCAGTAAAGGTTTTCATGGCAGGACCCATAATTGAGACACCACATGGTGATGGGCGGCATGCTGTGCAAAGCTCTACATTTGAATAATAAAAACCATATGCATCATCAATCCATTGATTGCTTGCACCAGAGCAACCTTTTTTGTATATTGTCTATGGAGGTAGCTGCTCCTGGTTTGCACCTAATTCACACTGGTTTGGATGTGCCAGTCAGTTTTCTTTTACTTCTATGTTAGCTTACTGACCGAGCACTCCGCCCATCACCATGTGGTGATTTTAATTATAGCAGGTTCCTGCTCACCCAAAAAGGCAAGCTTTACTGACAGAGGTGTCCACATTCACCCAGGAATTCAGATGTCAGCCTAATAGAGGTATATTCACATAGGCAGGGACCCATACGTTCTGAGACCACCTTGACATTGGTGTATGGGCAGGCATTATTTGGCCAAATTTTGTGCAAAGCGTCTCATTCATTTTTTTCTAATATTCAAAAGCCATATTGCTATTCATGTTTCATATTTCACATTGACTTGCTTTGGCACGATAGAGTGCAACCTTTTTTTGTATATTGTCTATGGAGGTAGCTGCTCCTGGTTTGCACCTAATTCACACTGGTTTGGATGTGCCAGTCAGTTTTCTTTTACTTCTATGTTAGCTTACTGACCGAGCACTCCGCCCATCACCATGTGGTGATTTTAATTATAGCAGGTTCCTGCTCACCCAAAAAGGCAAGCTTTACTGACAGAGGTGTCCACATTCACCCAGGAATTCAGATGTCAGCCTAATAGAGGTATATTCACATAGGCAGGGACCCATACGTTCTGAGACCACCTTGACGTTGGTGTATGGGCAGGCATTATTTGGCCAAATTTTGTGCAAAGCGTCTCATTCATTTTTTTTCTAATATTCAAAAGCCATATTGCTATTCATGTTTCATATTTCACATTGACTTGCTTTGGCACGATAGAGTGCAACCTTTTTTTGTATATTGTCTATGGAGGTAGCTGCTCCTGGTTTGCACCTAATTCACACTGGTTTGGATGTGCCAGTCAGTTTTCTTTTTTTCTTCATAAGTCACCAGCAGCTTTCTGCTGCATTTTTAGAATTAAAAATGGCTTGCTTATTGTTAATGGCCATGCAGTTTTGCAGACATAGGCTTTAGGGCAAGTCCAAAATGAGTCCATTAGTCTTTGCAATTTTCTAATTCTTCAACACTCAATCCTTTTTTATTGTGTGGGGAATGCAAAAAATCTGCATGGTCATTACATTTGGTCCAGCAGTTTTGCAGGTGAAATGGCTGTTAACGTACAAAACCTGGCCCCAGTGTTTAGCTTTTTCCTAACCCTCGCTTTAAAAAGTGTTGTCCTTCGATTACAACTTATTACCTATCTACAAAGCAGGCAATGAAGGTCTGATCACTTACCGTTCTAATAAATGAGGGTTCTCCATCCTCTGTTTGCATGGAGTGGTGGTCACACATGCACGCTGCCTATCCTCCTATGAGCCCCCCATACATTGGTGCTCTCCTGTGTTCTCTATGATAAAGTCGCTGACAGACCTCTGGCCACGGCTTATCTCCAGGAGAACAAAGCAGTCTGAAATCAGGCATGGCTCATTGTCATCTCCCTTGACAATAGGTTGGTTGACTTTTGCTTTGCCCCATAAACAATAGACTGTTGAATAAACCAGTCGATATTGGCAACTATGTCCGACAGTTTAATGTGTACTGGGGGCTTAAAGTAGCCACGCATTGATTCTGTTTATCTCAACTGTCCCTTTGAAATGGAAGTGGGGGCGCACAGAGCAGCTCCAGTCAGATGGGGGGAGCCACATGGCCCGTACTCAAACTGTGACCTCTAGTTTCCAGACAGTCTATTCAATGGCTAGATAATTTGTAATTGTGGGCATTCATTGTGGGCAGTGTGTATTTCAGAAGTGTGTATTTTAAAAGTGTATGTTACCCAGCTTTCTAACACAGCTATTTACACAGACTTTCCTTACCTCTGCTACTAGAATTCACATGGTATGTGTCCCAACTAACCCCTCCTTTACCCCAGGGTTATTTATGACTTTGCTTACTTTGGCTTGATGATATGCATCTTGTCCAGTCTTAATTGTCTGACAAAGATGAGCACAGACCACTCCTCTGTGCTTCACAGCTGAATGCACTTTGCAGCACATATATTGCATAGCACAAGTCTGCTAAGACTTTAGTCTGCAGTGTGTATTTCAGAAGTGTGAGATATGAATTGAACCAGAAGGTAACTGGATACAGTCATTGTAAGCAATGTTTCTGATCACTTTCACTCTGACCCCTATAATCCTTCACTTTCTGCTAACCCCCCTAATCCCTACACCAAAAAAAGAACTGTTCATCTCTTCTTCAATCCTTCCCATGCCATCTCACCTCTTCCTCAGATCTGTTTCTCTACATACAATCCTCTGTCTCCAAACACAGACAGCCCCCCTCATGCCCTCTCCTGCTCCCACCTGCTAACACTTTCTCTGCTCCTTCTCACTGGTGGTGATATCTCTTCAAATCCTGGTCCTTCTCACCACATCCCCACAGTCATTTCTACCTCCCATCCACGCTCTATCACACATTTCCGTAACCTCTCCAACCTTATACCCATTCTCTCGTCCCCAGCTTCCCCAGTCCCACTAACAGGAGCTCTGTGGAACGCTCGCTCTGTCTGCAATAAACTTTCCTTCATCCATGAACTTTTTATTAATAACAAACTATCCTTCCTCGCCATCACTGAAACCTGGCTCACCCCCTCTGACGCAACCTCTCCTGCTGCACTCTCCTATGGTGGATTCCACCTTTCCTACACCCTCCGCCCCAGCAGCAAGCATGGTGGAGGAGTTGGTTTTCTCCTGTCAGATAACTGCTCCTCCCACATCCCACTGCCACCCTCTGTTACCCTCCCTTCCTTTGAGGTGCACTCTGTACGCATCTACTCCCCCTCCAACCTTCAACTAGCTGTCATATACCGCCCCCCAGGACCAACCACCACCTTCTTTGACCACTTCACCACCTGGCTACTTCATTTCCTTTCCACCGACATCCCCACTATCATCTTGGGGGACTTCAGCATCCCCATCGACACTTCCCTCTCAGCTGCCACTAAACTTCTATCCCTCACTTCCTCCTTCAGCCTCACTCAGTGGTCTTCTGCAGCCACTCACAAAGATGGCCACACACTAGACCTCATCTTCACCCGCCTCTGCTCTCTATCTAACCTCTCTAATTCACCTCTTCCTCTTTCTGACCACAACCTACTTATATTCTCTTCCCTCTCTCCAGGTCTACAATCCCCACCCCACAAACTTGCACACCCTCGCAGAAACCTTGAACAACTCGATCTACATTCACTGTCCGAATCCCTCCTCCCTCTTACAGACATAAGTTCCCTACACAGTGCGGATGCCGCTGCCGCTCTATATAACACCACAATAGCTGCAGCTCTGGAATCGGTCGCCCCTCTCACACATACCAAAGCTCGCAAAATCAACAGACAACCCTGGCACACCAGCCTGACCAAAGAACTGAGGCGAGCCTCCAGGGCTGCTGAGCGGAGATGGAAAAGATTGCACTCCAATGAGGACTTCATCACATTCAAACAGTCCCTCACTACTTTCAAGACCACACTCGCTGCAGCTAAACAAACCTACTTCTCATCTCTTATATCCTCCCTGTCCCACAACCCCAAACAGTTATTCAACACCGTCAATTCTCTCCTCCGCCCCCCAGCTCCTCCTCCCTCCCCCCTCAGCCGAAGACTTTGCCTCATTTTTCAAGGAGAAGATTGATAACATCAGACACAGTTTTGGTCAACAACCCCAGAGCCCTTCCTCCTAACTGCCCTGCCCTCCTCCTCCAAAACCAACTTCTCCACCATTACAGAAGATCGACTCTCCACCCTACTCTCAAGATCACATCTCACTACTAGTGTTGAGCGATACGATACTGCAAATATCGGGTATCGGCCGATATTGGCTGTATCGGAATTCCGATTCCGAGTACCGATATTATCGTCATATCGGATACCGGAATCGGAATGTCACTGTCAGTGTCCGTCGGTTGGGTCTGTCAGGAGTCAGCGGCACTTACCCGGCAGAAGATCTCCGGCGGTCACATCCCGGACTGCTTAATGGCCGCCATCCTCTTCTCCCTGGCGGTCACATGCAGTTTCTCGCGATAACTGCAGTGACTGCTGGGTAATCGCGGCCGTAAAGCAGTCCGATGACGTCACCGCCGGAGAAGCAGGTAATCAGCTGTGCTGCGCCGGGATGTCAGGCTCTGCCTGGCATTCCGATGTAGCAGAGCTGGATCGTCGTGGGACACTCGTTACTATGGACTGCGTCGGACAGGTGGTATACTGTTGGTTTGTTTTTTTTCTTTTTTTACAGGAGATTGATGGCGTCGCAGGAATGAGAGAGTAATAAAAGAAATGAAAACTGTGTTGTTTCTTTTATTTCATTAAAAGACTTTTTTCTTGCTGTGTCTTTTTTTTAAACATTTAAAAACTTTGGGATTAATAATGGATCGGTGTCTTATTGACACCTCTCCATTATTAACCGGGCTTATTGTCACCGTGCAATCAACGGTGACATTAACCCCTTATTACCCCGCTTGCCACCGCTACAGGGCAAGTGGGAAGAGCCGGGTAAAGTGCCACAATTGGCACATCTTTTGATGCGCCAAATGTGGGGCTGCTGTAGCCTGGTATTATCAGGCTGTTGAGGGCCAAAATCCATGGGCCTTGACAGTCTTTTAATACCAGGCCGCAGCAGTCTGCATTTTACTTGGCTGGTTAACAAAAATAGGGGGGATCCCCACGCCGTTTTTTTTTTTCGAGGGGATCCCCTATTTTTGTTAACCAGCCAAGCTAAGCAGACTGCTGTGGCCTGGTATTATCAGGCTTGCAAGGTCCATGGATATTGGATCCTTACCAGCCTGAAAAACCAGGCCTCAGCGGTCTGCTTCATCTGGCTGGTTAACAAAAATAGGGGGGACCCCACGCCAATTTTTTTTCGAGGGGATCCCCTATTTTTGTTAATCAGCCAAGATATGCAGACTGCTGTGGCCTGGTATTATCAGGCTGGCAAGGTCCATGGATCTTGGCTCCTTAACAGCCTGAAAATCCAGGCCTCAGCGGTCTGCTTCATCTGGCTGGTTAACAAAAATAGGGGGGACCCCACGCCATTTTTTTTTCGAAGGGAACCCCTATTTTTGTTAATCAGTTCCCTCTGACGTCACTGATGGTGTCCCTGGCTGACCTGAAGTGAAAGTGGAAAGCAATCAATTAAGCTTTCCACTTCCTCTCCTGTCAGCCAGGAGAGGAGCTCATTCATTTGGGGGTTTACTGTAAGGCTGCAGCATTAGCTGCGGTCCCTGCAGTAAACATTAACCCTTTCTGAAGGATTACACCGTGGGACCTGACTGTGCATGGGATAGGTAAGAATAATTTTGCTTTATTATTTTATTTTTATTACAGGAAATGGTTTTAGCAGGTAAATAAAATATGGTCAAAAACTGTGTGATTATTTCATTAAACTTCTTTTTTATTAAAGTGTGTGTGTTTGATTTTTCTTTCATACAGTAGGATTAATAATTGATAGTTGTCTAATTGACAGCTCTCAATTATTAACCTGGCTTAAAGTGACCTTTCAATTGCAAGGTCATTTTAACCCCTTATTAACCCATTCGCCACCGCTACAGGGCAATGGGAATAGACGGGCAAAGTGCCAGAAAGGGCAAATCTAATTAGAGATTTGCCCTTTCTGCGGTGTCTGGGGGCAGATGTTAGTAGCCGGGGGGGGCCAAAAATAATGGTCCCTCTCTGGGCTATTATTATCTGCCCCCACTCACTGGCTTTGTCTGTCTGGTTGCGAAAATAGGGCGGGAGCCCACGCATTTTTTTTCAGCAATTTTACACCTCATATATATATATATATATACATGTCATTGAGTTTGTGACACATTATATATATTATATATATTATATTTATAGTTCATACTCTTCTACATAGTATAATAGCCGCTAATTCAATTGCCGGCTTTTGTGAAAATGCAGAACCCGACATGAAATGACACTTGGTTTACATAGAGTTAACCATGTCTTTTCATGTAGTTTGATATCTGATTTTCACAAACAATTACATGAGTGTAAAAGTGTGCAAAATTTCACACCTGTAGGGGTTAATTAAAGGTGTAAATTCGTAGCAAAAAAGTCCGTTTTTTTTACAACGAATTTATACCTTTAATTAACCTCTACAGGTGTGAAATTTTGCACACTTACACTCATGTAATTGTGCAAATCAGATATCAAACTACATGAAAAGACATGGTTAACTCTATGTAAACCAAGTGTCATTTCATGTCGGGTGCTTCTGTCTTTTCACAAAAGCCGGTTTTACCCGGCAATTGAATCAGAGGCTATTTTACTATGTAGAAGTGTATAAACTATAAATATATGTATATATATATGTCACAATGACATGTGTATATATATATATATGTATTCTATGTGTGTATATTTAGTGTTTACAAGGAAAGAAAGAGGTTTTTTTAGTTACGATATTTTGTTCCCATAGACTTACATTGGATTTCCGGTATCGGGTATCGCCGATATTTTAATGGTATCGGCGATACCATTCCGATTCCGATACTTTTGGATATCGGAAAGTATCGCTCAACTCTACTCACTACCTGTGCACTTGACCCAATCCCATCCCACTTCATCCCAAACCTCACCACAGTGTTCATCCCAACCCTAACCCATCTCTTCAACCTATCACTAACAACTGGTGTTTTCCCCTCAAGCTTTAAACATGCCTCAATCACACCTATCCTCAAAAAGCCCTCTCTTGACCCATCCTCTGTATCTAGCTATCACCCTATATCACTTCTCCCCTATGCCTCAAAACTACTGGAACAACACGTCCATCTTGAACTGTCCTCCTACCTCTCATCTTGCTCCCTCCTCGACCACCTACAATCTGGCTTCCGGCCACACCACTCCACTGAAACTGCCCTAACTAAGGTCACCAATGACCTACTATCTGCCAAGGCCAAGCGACACTACTCTGTCCTCCTCCTCCTGGACCTGTCCTCTGCCTTTGACACAGTGGACCATTCCCTATTACTACAGACCCTCTCATCTCTTGGTATCACAGGCTTGGCCCTATCTTGGATCGCGTCATACCTAACAGACTGGACATTCAGCGTCTCCCACTCACCACCTCCTCACCGCACCCTCTATCTGTGGGAGTCCCGCAAGGTTCAGTCCTAGGGCCCCTAGTCTTCTCCATCTACACCTTCGGCCTCGGACAGCTCATAGAATCTCACGGCTTTGAATATCACCTCTATGCTGATGACACACAGATCTACATCTCTGGACCAGATATCACCTCCCTACTAAACAGAATCCCTCATTGTCTGTCCGCTATTTCATCCTTTTTCTCCGCTAGATTCCTAAAGCTTAATATGGACAAAACAGAATTCATCATCTTTCCCCCATCTCACACAACCCCTCCAATGGACCTATCAATTAATATAAACGACTGCCCACTCTCTCCAGTCCCACAAGCTCGCTGCCTCGTGGTTATCCTTGACACTGATCTCTCTTTTCAGCAGCAGATGAAGGAAGGGAGACACACTAGTCATTACTAGTGGGTAGGCGGAGCCCACATAGGATAGAACACCTCAGATTAAAAAGAGTGTTGACCGGCCCCTCCAGCTTGGGCTCCTCCTACTCCAGCTCTCCAGTCTAAAATTTGAGGTCACAGAGGATAGTCGCTGCTGAAGCAGCTCCTCAGAAGATTTTTTATTTTTATCGGACAGGGACTTGGACCCCCGTGGTCTTGAGGTCTCAGGGGTCTCAGCGCTGCTGGACCCCCACCTCTCCCTTGGCGGATCTGTATTACCCTGTAAGGTGGTCCCTGCAGAACCCTTCCGGCCCTGTGGGATGAGGATTGCTTCCCTGGCGGGGACGCAAACCGCGCTTCTGGGGTCACTGCGTTCCCCGCCCTGGGGGGAAGCTACGGGCACAGCGCCACAAATCCCTGGGGGTCCCTGTGGCCTCAGCTGGGTGAGTACTCAACATTTTATTGATGTGTTTGAGTGCTTCAGCGGCTGCTGCGGCAGCCGCTGTTACAGTTTTCAGTGTGGTGATTGTGTCCTTTTGTCCGCAGGTGGATGCCTGCAGGACATGGGAGCGGGGAGCAGAGTGAGTCGCGCGCCATTTTTTTGAGCCGGCAGGGGGCGTGGCTTCATGTTTTCCCGTCTTTCGCGGGCAGGAGCGCTCTGAGCGCGCGCTTTACCCTGCCTCTTCTCTTCCGGCTCCTCTCCTCAAGCGTGGCGGCCATTACTGACGGCCTCCTCGGGCTCCTCTCTCTCCGCTCCCCCCCGACCGACGAAAGGAACAAACTGCACCGCGGCCAGCTGGGTGAGTCGCTTCTACCTTTCTGAGGGCAGAAGCTTGACCCCTTCACCCCCACAGCGCAGGGCACCTTTCTGAAGGTGCTGCCAACTGAACGCTCTACGATCACAATAACGACGCATACTAATGCGATCTTTTTTTGTGATCGTTTTAATGTCGCTAGTAGCTGCCACAGTGGGCGATCTCATTGACGACGCATAAGTGGTTAGCGATCTATTTAGCGACTTGGGCGGTTATTGCGATGTACAAATCAGCGCAATATGTTAGCGATCTCGTAGGCGTTCTTATTTAATGTGGCACATTGTCCTGCAGCTGCTACCTCATAAGAGGCACCTGGGGCTCGCACACCCTTTTCATTAAACAAGGGTTGTGGGGAGTCTGCGACATTAACCCCTTCTTTGGCGGTTAACCCTTTATTGGGAGACAGCTGGGGTAGCTCTCTTTAAGAGCTTTAACCCTTCAGCGTTCTTTTGCCTTTGAAAACCACATTTGACCTGCCATATACTGTGTGAGGGCATGTCAGATCAGGGTCCAGGAGGTGCGGACCGTCTCCCAGATCCGCTACAGGATCAGTCTCGCGTATCTGACATGCAGACCTCGACGGCGTCAAGCGCAGCGGTCGGAGGTGTCAGTGATGTCAAGATGGAGGCCCTCGCTCGTTCTATTGATGGCCTGTCTGAACTTATAGGTCATTGGGTGTCAGCTAGATCCTCTCATGGCAGGAAGCGACACAGGCCGGTGCCATCTTCCCCGCGTAGCGACTCGGAGATTTCGGGCATAGAGGGTTCCCCTTCAAGCTCGGATGGGGAGATGTCCGATTCGGATAAGGAGGATCGGCAGGGACACTGCCTCTCTTTTGAGCCGTACAGAGGCTTTTATTGGAGCCATGAGGGAGGCATTACAGTTACCAGAGGAGGTAACTAGACGTCCTGGTAAGTCGGCTCGGATGTTTCAGGAGTCACATAGGTCGCGATCAGCATTACCATCTCTGGATGAGCTTAATGGGGCAGTGGAGAAGGAACGCCTGTGTCCAGATAAACGTTTTCAGGGGACACGGTTTTTTGAAACGCTGTATCCGTGTACTATGGAGTTGATTGATAATTGGATTCCTTCTCCTGAAGTGGATGTCCCTTTATCCCAGCTTAGCAAATCCTCATTACTTCCTGTTAAAGGGAAGGCGAGTTTGCAGGATCCGCTGGACAGAAAAACGGAGATGGCAGCGAAATCCATCTACGAGGCCGCGGGTCATGGATTCAGAGCAGTGCTAGGATCCATGTGTGCTTGTAAAGCTTCCCTGAGCTGGTTAGACCGTCTACGGACGGCGTGGCAAGATGGATCCCCACTATCCGAGGTAGAGGGGCTTTTCAAGTCATTGGAGGATGCAGCCCGATATGGCAGTGATGCAGGTTTGGATGCTGCCTTAATGCTGTCCAGGGCACAATCCTCGGCGATCACAGTCAGGAGAGCACTGTGGCTTAGACAGTGGACCGGAGACGCGGTTTCCAAGCAAGGTTTGCTTTCTTTAGCTTACAAGGGTGGTCAGCTATTTGGATCTGACCTCACGGAGCTGATTGCCAAGGCAAAGGCAAAAGAAACGGCTTTACCGCAGCGAAGAGCTGTGACTTCTGCGTCTGGCAGGCATAGTGCCGGTTAGTAGTCGGCGGTCCTTTCGGTCCAGGGGACAGTTCGGTCAGCCCTCTTGGGGATCGGGTCGTCCCTCTTTTTCAGGAAAAAAGAACGCTCAGAAATCCCGCACTCCCTGGAAACAGAGCTTCCGCCAAGACAAGCGGGAAGCTGACAAAAAGCCCGCTAAGGCGGACTGACGCCAGGGTCTCACTCGAGGGCTCTCGAGTGGGAGGTCGCCTGCTCCAATTCGAACCGACTTGGACTTCCCGCGTGTCGGACGCCTGGGCGGGTTGTGTCGGCAGGCTACTTCATAGAGTTTCTTTCTCGACCTCAAGACAGTTTTTGTCAATCCCGCATTCCGTCAGAGCCCGAACTATTTGCCGCTCTACTGCGGGAGGTCGATTCCCTTCTGCAGAAGGGTGTGGTGGTACCAGTTCCACCGGAGGACCGGGGAAGAGGGTTTTATTCCAACCTCTTTGTGGTCCCCAAAAAGGAGGACAAATTTCGCCCCATTCTGGATCTCAAAAGATTGAATCGGCATGTCCGCACCCGGAATTTCCGCATGGAGTCACTTCGCTCCGTTGTGGCGGCCTTGTCGCAAAACGATTTTTTGGTGTCAATCGACATTCGCGACGCTTATTTGCATGTCCCCATTGGAAGGGCCCACCAGCGCTTCCTTCGTTTTGCCATAGGTCAGGACCATTACCAGTTTGTGGCCCTGCCATTCGGGTTGGCCTCAGCACCCAGAGTTTTTACAAAAATTCTGGCTCCTCTCATGGCGATTCTGCGAAGACAGGGGGTTACAATTCTTCCCTATCTGGACGACCTTTTGATTGTGGCATCCTCAAAGGAGGAGGCGGTGACGGCACGCAATCTATCCCTTCAGCTCCTGGAGGACTTCGGGTGGCTGGTCAATTGGGAGAAGTCGTCTCTGGAACCGTCGCAGTCAATCCTGTTTTTGGGAATGCATTTCGACATGGTACGATCAGTGGTGTCTCTGCCTCCAGACAAGCAAGCGAGTCTTCTTCGTCATGTGCAGGTTATGAAGTCTGCGACAGCAATGTCCCTTCGAAGGTGTATGCGCCTTCTGGGTTTGATGGTGGCGTCAATGGAAGCAATTCCGTTTGCCCAATTTCATTCCAGGGCTCTCCAAATGCTCATCTTGAACCGTTGGGATCGATCGCAGTTTTCACTGGATTGCAGTGTCATCATCTCCCACAGGGTGAGAGAGTCTCTAGAATGGTGGTTACGTCCGGAAGCGTTATCCCTGGGGAAGTCCTTCCTTCCTCCGAGGTGGTCGATCATAACCACCGATGCCAGCCTGACAGGCTGGAGGGGCGTCTGGAACGATCTCTGGATTCAGGGAGTATGGTCGTTGGAAGAGTCTGTCCTGCCGATCAACATCCTGGAATTGAGGGCAATTTTCCTTTGCCTCCAACACTGGACGGTCCCTTTAAGCGGTCTACCAGTCCGAGTGCAGACAGACAACGCGACAGCGGTCGCGTATATCAACCATCAAGGTGGGACGAGGAGCTTCAGGCTCATGATGGAAGTGTCTCGAATTCTGGTATGGGCCGAGGCCAGAGTGCCAGCCATCTCTGCGATTCACATTCCAGGAGTTCAGAATATCACAGCGGACTTCCTCAGTCGCGAAAAGATGGATCCCGGAGAATGGAGTCTTCATCCGGAAATTTTTGCACTGCTGTGCTCCCGTTGGGGAACTCCCCAAGTGGATTTGATGGCATCCAGGTTCAATGCCAAGTTACCGACGTTCATGTCCAGGTACAAGAACCCGAAGGCTGTGGCGGTGGATGCTCTGGTGGCTCCTTGGGACCAATTCGAGCTAATCTATGTGTTCCCGCCGATATCCTTACTTCCTCTGGTGTTGCGTCGGATCAGACTGGAGAGAGTCCCGGCTATGTTGATAGCCCCAGATTGGCCAAGGAGGACGTGGTTCTCGACACTGGTGTCGCTTCTGGCAGCGCCTCCACTTCCACTCCCTCTTCGCCCGGACCTGTTAACTCAAGGGCCCGTTCGTCACCCGGACCTGAAGTCTCTGCGCTTGACGGCGTGGCTCTTGAGACCGAAATCTTGACCCGTAGAGGTTTTTCAGCCGAAGTCATTGCCACTCTGCGAGCTGCCAGAGGTCCGGCTACTACTAGAATTTATCACAAGACTTGGGAAGCCTTCTTTTCGTGGTGTTCGGGTTCTTCTAGGAACCCGAGGATTTTTTCCATTCCCAATTTGTTGGCCTTTTTGCAGTACGGGCTGGACAAGGGTTTGGCAGTTAGCACTCTGAAAGGGCAGGTTTCTGCTCTGTCCTTGCTGTTTCGGAAGGCTATCGCCTCGCGTAGGGACGTACGTTCCTTTTTTTCGCGGGGTAACCCGTCAATTTCCGCCGCGGAAGGCGCTTGTGTCTCCTTGGCGGCTCAATCTTGGCTTGGAGGCTCTTCAACATGGGCCTTTTGAGCCTATGGACTCTGTTAATCTTTCCTTTCTCTCTTGGAATGTTGCCTTCCTAGTGGCGGTCACTTCTTTGAGAAGGGTTTCTGAGTTGGCGGCTCTTTCTTGCTCGCCTCCTTTTCTGGAGTTTCACCCAGATCGCGTAGTGCTTCGCACACGGGGGATTTTCTACCTAAAGTGGTGGCACAGTTTCATGTTAACCAGGATATTGTGTTGCCCTCGCTTTGTCCGGAGCCAAAGAATGCGAAGGAACGGGCCTTGCACTCATTGGATTTGGTGCAGGCTTTGAAGTTCTATTTGTCTATTACTCAGAGTTTTCGGAAGTCGGATTCTCTGTTTGTGATTCCAGCAGGTCGTCGACGTGGGCAACGAGCTTCCAAGGATTCTATAGCTCGTTGGATTCGGTCGGCCATTTTAGAGGCTTACCGACTTAAGGGCGAACCTTGCCCGATTAAGATTCAAGCTCACTCCACGAGGGCTGTGGGTTCATCGTGGGCTTTTCATCAAGGAGCCTCGGCAGCTCAGCTCTGCCGGGCGGCGACCTGGCGCTCCATCCACACATTTACGAAATTTTATAAGGTGGACGTCAGTGCTTCCGCTGATGCAGCCTTAGGACGTAGGGTCCTGCAGGCGGCTGTAGTTTAAAGTTCTTGTGAACTTGTATTTAGCGCTAGTTGCACATTTATTTAGGTTGTTGGGTATCTGCCTCTGTTGGTTTTTTCTTGCCCACCCTTATTTTTGGACTGCTTTGGGACGTCCCACTAGTAATGACTAGTGTGTCTCCCTTCCTTCATCTGCTGCTGAAAGACGGATTTTGGTAAGAACTTACCTGTAAAATCCTTTTCAGCGAAGAAGGAAGGGAGACACACATCCCTCCCATGGCAGAAGTGTGTTGTTGTGTTTTCAGATGCGGCATGACCCTTCTCTGATAGCGATTATCTGGGCTGAGGTCGGCGCGCTAAGGGTCTTTTCCAGCATTGCCAGCTCATCGCAGTGGTCAGGTTCAGTGAGTAGTACCTGGGACTGTGTGGTTTTTTCGGCTATATGCATAACCTGTCTTCTTGTTTTTTTTTTCTCTGAAGTCCTTCAGAAGGGGTTATGTTGCTATGCTGGTGATATTTGCTCTTCCTTAGCTTGTGTACGGACTGGAGAGCTGGAGTAGGAGGAGCCCAAGCTGGAGGGGCCGGTCAACACTTTTTAATCTGAGGTGTTCTATCCTATGTGGGCTCCGCCTACCCACTAGTAATGACTAGTGTGTCTCCCTTCCTTCTTCGCTGAAAAGGATTTTACAGGTAAGTTCTTACCAAAATCCGTCTTTAAACCACATAACCAAGCCCTCTCCACCTCCTGCCGACTTCAACTCAAAAATATCTCACGTATCCGTACATTCCTCAACCAAGAATCTGCAAAAACCCTAGTCCATGCCCTCAACATCTCCCGTCTCGACTACTGCAACCTCCTGCTCTGTGGTCTCCCCTCTAACACTCTTGCACCCCTCCAATCTATTCTAAACTCTGCTGCCCGACTAATCCACCTGTCCCCCCGCTATTCCCCGGCCTCTTCCCTCTGTCAATCCCTGCACCCCATTACCCAGAGACTCCAGTTCAAAACCCTAATCATGACATACAAAGCCATCCACAACCTGTGTCCTCCATACATCTGTGACCTCGTCTCCCGGTACCTACCTGCACGCAACCTCCGATCCTCACAAGATCTCCTTCTCTACTCCCCTCTTATCTCCTCTTCCCACAATCGCATACAAGATTTCTCCCGCGCGTCCCCCCTACTCTGGAACTCTCTACCACAACATATCAGCCTCTCGCCTACCATGGAAACCTTCAAAAAGAACCTGAAGACCTACCTCTTCCGACAAGCCTACAACCTGCAGTAACCACAGATCCACCAAACCGCTGCACGACCAGCTCTACCCTCGCCTACTGTATCCTCACCCATCCCTTGTAGATTGTGAGCCCTCACGGGCAGGGTCCTCTCTCCTACTGTACCAGTCGTAACTTGTATTGTCTAAGATTACTGTACTTGTATTTATTATGTATACCCCACCTCACATGTAAAGCGCCATGGATTAAATGGCGCTATAATAATTAATAATAATATGTGTTAGACTAGGCTCACTCTGGCATTTGTTTCTATTTTAAACTGATCAGTTTTCTCTTTACAAAAAAAAAAAACAATTCCCAGTGATTTAAAAGGAAGGTTTCTGTTGCAATCTGTTTATAATTCCATTCAACTTGTTTCGTTTTGTTTTTCCCAGTGAAAAAAAATGGCAGCGAGTTGCACAATTGTGGCAGCTGAATTGACACAACCTGAACATATCTACCATCCATTCAATTCAATGGGTTGTTCAATTGACCAGATATGTTCCGTTTCTTCTCCTGAAGATGAGAAAGACAATATAAAAACTGCTAGTGTGAACACGGGCTTAGTCAGTTTATGCTACAAATTAGCCACAGACTGCAGATTTGGCATCTGCATGATGTCCATTTATGCTGCTGATTTACCACTATGAATTACTAACAAAAGTCACATATTTTTGTATAAAATGTGTTTTCTAGCAACTTTTGATATTAATACACTGGCCCAGTACCTTTTAAAAGGGTGGATTGGGCTTAGCAGAAGGGCAGATTCCAATATATTCACTATAATTTACACCAGAAAGTGCTGTATATTACTGCAGAAATGTCTCATGTTACTGAACAAAATACAAGTTACATTGAATCTTTTCCAACAAACATAAATATCATTCAGCTCAGCTTTTCCATGCTGACCTTATGTTCACAGACTGCCCAATGTGACCGGTTCCCTTTAATGAAGTTAGTGCATCATACTGCAGTTCACTTTTAACCCCTTCTCGATCTGGTGATTTTCTGTTTTTGTGCTTTTAGTTTATTCCTCTTCTTTTAAGTGGTATAACTTTTTGATTTTTCTGTTGACCTTGAAGTATGATATCCTGTTTTGTGTTTTCTTTTGTTGTTTTTTTTGCTGGACGAGGTGTAGTTTTGAATGACAACGCTGAATTTACTGGAAAATGGAAAGGAAGATTCTAAGTGCGGTGAAATTCCACAATTTGGGAGGGTTTGTTTTTATGGTATTCATTGTTTAGTAAAAGTGATTCTCCACATCAGCGCAGTTACAGCAAAACCAAACATGTGTTCACATAGAGATATTTACATAGATATCTGTCTATATGCACAAGGTGGGCCGTCTGAGCTGATGATGGACGTCCGAAATATTTAAAGCAGTTTTATTATCCACGTGTTCAAAGTCTTCAGACTCTTCATTAGGTATACAAACAAATTATATATGGTAATATCCTGATGAAGTCTGAAACGAGTTAATAATAGAACCACATTTGATAGGCCAGACTTTATAGACACAGCGATATACATACGTAATTTTTAATTTTAATGTTGAAAAGTGTAGGTGGAAGTGATTAAACTTTATATTTATTGTTAAATTTAAAAAAAATTGTACTCTTAGAGAACCTTGACCCTTTGATTGCTTTGCTGTATACTTTAGTATAATGCAGTGAAAATCATGGTTTCCTATGAACGCCAGCCCAGTTGGTTTTATAGGACGATCATCGTGATACTGCAGCGTTTTAGAGAAAGATATACCTAGCTGTAATCGCGCACCGAGGCTCTGAGTTATGCTGTCCGTAGTTTGGGCAGCAGGAATCTTGTGACAGGTTCCCTTTCATCAAAATCCTATGTTTATGCTATTTCTTTATTTTAAAAATATTTTTTTTTAGTTCAGATTGAGAGGTAGCTTAAGATAAGTCCTGACATACTTATTTCATAAAAAAAATTATTTTATTGTTAAAATTTGCTGCTTGGTTGAGCCTTCTAGGATTTCAGCATCATTCTGTAAAAATTAGCAGCAACTTGTCACCAGGGAATGAGACACGGGGCTGTGTGGACGTCGCAGGTTAAGCTAATGTTGATACTGAAAGATGTGAGAACTTTGCTTGTTGGGGAATTGTTCACCATTGGTGTATGTTGGAAAAGAGACAACAAGCAAAGAGCTACTCCGCATACAAATTTTCTTACTCTGTCCTCTGCAGGATTTTCTACTCTTATGTTAGACCCATTTATTACTTTGGCGTAACTGATGTCAAATTATTTATTGGTATAAAGTGGAAAAAAAGGCTAGACTTTAATGATAAATATGTACAGTCAGGGCCAGAAATATTTGGACAGTGACACATTTCGCGAGTTGGGCTCTGCATGCCACCACATTGGATTTGAAATGAAACCTGTACACAGAATTCAAGTGAGATTGTAACGTTTAATTGAAGGGTTGAACAAAAATATGTGTTAGAAATGAGGAATTGTACACTTTCTTACAAACACTCCACATTTTAGGAGGTCAAAGTAATTGGACAAATAACATAACCCAAACAAAATATTTTTATTTCAATATTTTGTGGCGAATCCTTTGGAGGCAATCACTGCCTTAAGTCTGGAACCATGGACATCACCAAATGCTGGGTTTCCCTTCTAATGCTTTGCAGGCCTTTACAGCCGCAGCCTTCAGGTCTTGCTTGTTTGTGGGTCTTTCCTCTTAAGTCTGGATTTGAGCAAGTGAATCATGCTCATTGGGTTAAGATCTGGTGATTGACTTGGCCTTGAGAATGTTCCACTTTTTGCACTCATGAACTCTGTGTAGCTTTGGCTGTATGCTTGGGGTCATTATCCATCTGTACTATGAAGCGCCGCCCAATCAAGTTTGCAGCATTTGGCTGAATTGGGCTGAAAGTATATCCGGTACACTTCAGAATTCATCGGCTACTTTGTCTGCTGTTATGTCATCAATAAACACAAGTGACTCAGTGCCATTGAAAGCCATGCATGCCCATCCCATCACGTTGCCTCCACATGTTTTACAGAGGATGTGGTGTGCCTTGGATCATGTGCCGTTCCCTTTCTTCTCCAAACTTTTGGCTTCCATCATTCTGGTACAGGTTGATCTTTGTCTCATCTGTCCATAGAATACTTTTCCAGAACTGAGCTGGCTTCTGGAGGTGTTTTTCAGCAAATTTAACTCTGGCTGTCTATTTTTGGAATTGATGAATGGTTTGCATCTAGATGTGAACCCTTGTATTTACTTTCATGAGTCTTCTCTTTACTGTGACTTAGAGAAGATACACCTACTTCACTGAGAGTGTTCTGGACTTCAGTTGATGTGTGAACGGGTTCTTCACCAAAGAAAGTATGCGCGATCATCCACACTGTTGTCTTCCGTGGGCTCCCAGGTCTTCTTGGATTGATGAGTTCACCAGTGCTTTCTTTCTTTCTCAGGATGTACCAAATTGTAGATTTTGCACTTCTAATGTTGTAGCAATTCTTGGATGGTTTTTTTTGTTCTTGCAGCTTAAGGATGGCTTGCTTCACCTGCATGGAGAGCTCCTGTGAAGCATGTTTCCTTCACAGCAAAACCTTCCAAATGCAACACCACACCTAAATCAACTCCGGCCCTTTCATCTGCTTAATTGAGAATGACATAACAAAGAGATTGCCCACACCTGTCATGAAATAGCCTTGGAGTCATTTTCCAATTACTTTTGGTCCTTAAAACAGGGTGGCACATGTTAAGGAGCTGAAACTCCTAAACCCTTCATCCAATTTAATGTGGATACCCTAAAATGAAAGCTGAAAGTCTGGACTTCAACTGCATCTGAATTGTTTTGTTTCAAATTCATTGTGGTAATGTCTAGAACCAAAATTAGATAAATGTTGTCTCTGTCCAATATATAGGACCTAACTGTAGCTATGAAAACAAATATCGGTGGTGGTCAGTGATTTGATAAGCACAGTGGCCTTCAAATCTGTTGGAAAGCCTTTTCGGCATCTTTATTGTAATGACCTGTCTGTGTTTGCAGTGCATTATTGAGATGTCTGGCCCTTCATCATTTTCATTACACTTTTAGTGTAGTTGAGCTTAAAGCCCCCGTCACACACAGCGATCTCGCTAGCGAGATCGCTGCTGAGTCACTAGTTTTGTGACGCAACAGTGATCTCCCCAGCAATATCGATGTGTGTGACATTCAGCGACTATCAGCCCCCCTGCTGGGTGTCGCTGAATGTCCTGGATATTTTTTTGATCGTTGGTCTCCTGCTGGCCAGCACGCATCGCTGCGTTTGGCAGGCAGGAGACCAGCGATCAGCTGGTAACCAAGGTACACATCGGGTTTCTAGGCGCTGGGCGGCGCCTGGAAACCCGATATGTACATTGGATACCAGCGCGCTGCTGCAGGGGAGCTGGTAACCAAGGTACACATCGGGTTTCCAGGTGCCGCGTAGCGCCTGGAAACCCGATGTGTACCTTGGTTACCAGCTCCCTGCACCAGCGGGCTGGTATCCAATGTACACTGCGGGTAACTAAGCGACGTTACCCGCAGTGTCGCTGTCCTGATCGCTGCCTGGTTGGCAGCTCAGCAGCGATCATGTAGCGACACACCAGCAATCCTGACAAGTGCATATCGTTGTCGGGATCACTGGTGTGTCGCAATGTGTGATGGGGCCCTAATAAGATGACCTTTACAGTGGTGTGAAATTGGTGGGATCTGATCAGGGCGCGTCAGCATCCGGCATACCTGGGCAAGTGCCGGGCCCTGAGCAGGCGGGGGGGCCCACTCACCGTCGGGCACCCCGGCGCCCGTTAGCAAAGGAGAGCGGTGTCAGCGCCGCCACTAGCCCCCCCCCCGCTTGCTCGTGGCCCCGGCAGCAGCTGCCGCAGCTTACCTCTCCCCGTGCCTCTGCTGCCGCAGCTCCGGGCTCCAGGGGCGCCTGTGCTTCCTCTCAGCAGCGCCGCTGAATGACATCATCATTCAGCATCCGGCTGTGGCAGAGAGCGTGCGGACGCCGGACAGGTGAGATGTGATGTATATGTGTGTGTGTATGTAGTGCGGTGCTTTGTGTGTGTATGTGAGAGAGTGCTTGTGTGCTGAAGGTGCTGTCTGTGTGATGGTGGTGGGGGAGGGCTGTGATGATGATGATGATGATGGGGAGGCATTGATGATAATGGGGAGGCAATGATAATGATGGGGAGGCGATTATGATGATGGGCAGGCATTGATGATGATGGGGAGGTGATGATGATGATGATGGGGAGGCCATGATGATGATGGGGAGGCCATGATGATAGATGATGATGAGGAGACAATGATGATGGGGAGGCGATGATGATGGGGAGGCAATGATGTTGATGGGGAGGCAATGATGATGATAATGGGGAGTCTTTCCACAGCGCCCTTTCCTGAGCCGTAACAGTGCAGAACGCAGCACAGAGGAGAGGAGAGCTCCATATTTTGTATGGAGCATTATATGGGGACCAGTATCCTGTATGGAACATTATATTGGGTCCAGTATTCTGTATGGAGCATTATATGAGGAATGGAGGGGTGACATCCTGCATGGGGTATTATATGGGTGATGAGGGGGAGACTATGTGGTGCCCATAATATTGTATGGAGGACTGTACTGTCCAGTCTGTACTGTGCGCTGTGAGGATTTGGCGGTTTTTGAGCTATTGTACAATTTACAATAGATATCACTCATGTAATAGAAGAAGTGAAGTATTGGTCATTGTACTGTACCTATATTTCTCTGCCGTATCTGTGCATCATGAATCGTGGTCTGTGTTAAAGGGGCCCATTGAGGCTCTTTCGCCCGGGGCCCATAAAAACCTGGAGCCGGCCCTGGATCTGATAATCCCACTACTCAATTAATGAGTTAAAGGGTTTATCCAGGACTAAGTTTTTATCTGTGACTGTTAACCTGTTAATTGCCGATGACTTGCCTGATATGACAATACTTCTGTGAGAGCCAGCCTTTGGCTGGTGTTCATAGGAGACCATGATTTTGTGCTATGCACAGCAGTACTGTGATGTTGCTGTAGACGACGTTACCAGACGATTGCAAGTTCAAGTCCCCCGAGAGGACTATAACATACAGTAAAACGTAAAATATATAAACCTACATACACATTAGTTATCCCTCTTCTCCCCCATTAAAAATAAAATAAATCATCTGGTAAAACTCAGCTGCGTTATATGCTCATGTGAGCGAGCCCTAAGGGTGAGTTTGCAAGCAATGGCCACTATGTACCCATAATGTGGGCAAAAGCAGCAACTTTTCACTAGTTTGTTAAACTGCTGTCATTAATAATTACAATGATGCAAGCAATAACGAATTTGAAAAAAAAATGGTCTAGCCCATTTTTGCTCTCATTGGATGGAGAGCTTGAGGAAGGTGAGTTTCAATGCTCCTTTCATTTGGTGTGGTGCTGCGTGGCGGCCATTGTTGCTGTGGTTTTGTGCTGTGGGCTCTGGAGTCATGGGGACTCAGCCTTGCAGCATGGGCGCTGTGAGGCACCAGGTCGGCCGCCCTGCTGGTGCATTGTTGCTGCGGTGGTCGACGCACGGCTCCGCTCCGTTAGGGTGATCGGGTCGTGGCAGGGGGCTTCAAACAGTCTGATCAGAATACTAAACTAAGAACCTCATGTTCAGTTATATATATTTTTGCCTAGCGGCATTAGATCAGTGTATGATTTTTGGAGGTGCAGTCCACTCTTTTTCAGCATATTGCAATAACTAATTTGAAAACCACAGATTTCAGCTAAGGAGCAGGTCGCAGGCATTTTTGGCTGCTCTTTGGCACATGCCACTTTCACTACATGGCGATCCACATGGCAGTGTTTTGGTTGTATTTCCCATTAGGTTTTCCTCTGCTCCGCTCCTGGTTTCAGCTTACAAATACTGATGTAAAATGCTGCTGTGAGAAACTGTCCTGGGGCGAGGGCTGCGCTAGATCTCTGGTGTAACTAATTCATGGAGTTACAGCTGCCGTCCACAGCACTGCATACACTGCTCCATGTATTCCTTCGGGGATGTAGGTCCAGAATTAAAATCTACAATGCTAAAAAGAGAAAAGTAGTCCTCACCTAAGAAAGATGGCTGGATTTTCAACACTGTTACTGATAGAAGGCAGGAAGCCGGCGCTACATTACGTACACATTGTTCTGTGTTCCTGGCTTCCTCCTCACTGCATTAATTATGGGATTTCACCTTAGACATACAAACTATAGGGTGGATCAGTTCTCTAAAGAAAATAACGAGAAGGATTTAAGTAATGCCAAACCTGTTTCCTTTTTGATAATCCTTCTTGTTATACTTATCGCGGAATATAATTAAATGTGCTTTACGAGGTTGTAGCACTGAGCAATGCGATATGAACAGCAAAAAGGTAGCGAGTCTGTATCTGGTGTATTATATATAGGGCTTACATATACCACACACATCAATCCTGTAAAGTCACATATATACTCGGGTTGGCTGCATAGACAATAATCTCCGTGCTAATAAGATAACTGGAGGAAGTCAACAAACCCCAGGGTGACATAGAATTATGTAGACTTAGGCCTCGTTCAGACATCTGGGGGGTAGGTTTCTTGTACGTGAAAAAAAAAATGGCATGATTTCTATCACTGATTTTCTTGGATGAAAAGTTTCTCCAAGTTTTGAACCATGAATGGATTAACTTGCAAAAACGAAGGCTAAGAAGAGGCTTACTAGCTGTCTACAAGTATCGGACGGATGTCACAATGTATAGGGATCATCATTATTCTCATTTGTTCATGGAAACACGAAAAGCAATGGAATGAAACTGAATAGGAGAAGATACAGATTAGATATTAGAAAAAACTTTTTGAGTGTGAGGGTGATCAATGAGTGGAACAGCTGCCACGAGAGATGGTGAGTTCTCCGTCAATGGAAGTCTTCAAACAGAGGCTGGACAGACATCTGTCTGAGAAGGTTTAGTGAATCCTGCATTGAGCAGGGGGTTGGACACGATAACCCTGGAGATCCCTTCCAAGACTAACATTCTATGTTTTTATTAAAAAAAAAATATATATATATAATGGACACGGTCAGCAAAAAGAAAAACAAAACAAACCCAGCAATGTGCAGAGCACAATAAGAAGAGTATGTGTTCTATCTGTGAAAAAAATGGACGTCTGGATGAGGCCTCAACCTGCATTCACACATTGCAACTTTTTGCCAATTATTCAAAGTTTGCAGCAAAAAAAAACATGATTACAAAAATGTGTTAACTTTTAGCCTAAATAAATCACTCCATATAAATGTTGTCCTGGACAGACTGTAATTCCAAAGTAATATTGTCAAATATTAATCCAACAAGTATTAATTTCATAACATTTTAGTAATCTAGATCTAAAGATCTACTGGGTCTCCCACATAGCCAATACTGTAGAGGGAAGAAACCCTACACGTTGAGTAGTTGCAGCAGATTTTTCTGCACCAAAAACCAAAGGGATGGCAGGAAAAACACTGTAAAATACACGCATTTCACTTGCATTATTTTTAAAAAAAATTTTTATATGAATAGGTGATAAACCTCTGAAAGAATTTACACGCTGTGTGGGGGGAAAAAATAAAAAGAAGCTTTAATGGTTAAAAAATGCAAGGAAAATAAACAAGCAGCATGTGCATGCTGTCTCAGACATCTCACTCATTTGCTAGTATTGTAAAGTGCAACTTTTTACATATTTGAAAACCGCGAGGCTGAACAGCAAAAATGCAGTGTATGAACGAGGCCTAATTCAGCCAATTGCTGCAAAACAACTGCAGCATCAAAAACGCACCAAATACTTATTGTGGGAACTTAGCCCAACCCTACAGTTCCTGCAGTCCATCTGACGTGAAATAGTGGCTGGGCGATAAGGATATAATGAGCCAACATTTAGGTGACCATTATCTTCATAGGGCAGTCTACGACTATCATTGCTGTGTGCCCCAATACTATAAGCAACAAAAAAAAATGTATTATAATTTGCATCCTTTCAAACAGTACTATGTGTTTGTCTTTCCCGTGTGACATGGAAAACTTCTGCCCATTATGACTCAGTCACTCATCAGTTCAGAGCTCACCGAAAAATAACATGCTGACAACAGCCAGATAAGCATCACTATGTCCTACTGAACTCATGGCTCCTGTTTGCTTATCTTGTTTTCTACAGTTAAGGGTCATATTCAGTGACCTCGGTCTTCTGTACCTTAAGGGCCCGTCTCACATAGCGATATCGCTACCGAGATCGGTGCTGAGTCACTAGTTTTGTGACGCAGCACCGAGCTCACCAGCGATATCGCTGTGTGTGACATTCAGCGACGATCAGCGCCCCTGCTGGGTATCGCTGAAATGTCAGGACATTTTTTTGATCACTGGTCTCCCGCTGACAGGCACGCATCGCTGCGTGTGACAGGCGGGAGACCAGCGATCCGCTGGTAACCAAGGTACACAGCGGGTTTCCAGGCGCGGGGCTGTGCCTGAAGCAGGGAGCTGGTATCCAAGGTACACAACGGGTTTCCAGGCACCGCGCAGCGCTTGGAAACCCGCTGTGTACCTTGGATACCAGCTCCCTGCATCAGCGCGCTGGTATCCAAGGTACACTGCGGGTAACTAAGCGATGTTACCCGCAGTGTCGCTGTCCAGATCGCTGCCTGTTTGGCAGCTCAGCAGCGATCATGTAGCGATACACCAGCGATCCTGACAAGTGCATATCGTTGTCGGGATCGCTGGTGTATCGTTATGTGAGACCCAGTCCTTACAGGGCTGCTGTCTGTGGCTGAGCTGCACATTCTGGTGTTTGACGCCTGATAATAATCCAGGACTATAAAAATAAAGGCCAATAGGCCATTATTATCAGATCAGGGGTCCGACCAAGTGATTGAGATGCAGCTGCAACATCGGGCACAGTCACTGAAAATGTGCATAGCTGTGCCCAGTAAATAATGAAAGTGATGAAATGTTGGCACGAGCCCTTTAAATCAGCTGTGGGTAATGGGAGTCAGACCCCCACCCATCCTTAAGACAGGCCTTCAATTTCACCCACACACACGCCTTTAGGCTAAATTCACAGTTTTTATGCTTTTTTTTTATGCTAATTTTCAGCTGCATTTTACAGTACCAGCATAGTCTATGACATTTCAGTAATCTCATGCACACACATTGTGTTTTTTTTTCTCATTAGTATTTTGTGCTTTGCATGTTTCTTGGACATAGAGCATGTCACTTCTTTCAGTGTTTTTTCAGCAGTTTTCACCCATTGAAATCAAAGTGTGATGAAAAAAAAATGCTAACAAAACGAAAAAAAGCAAGTACAGTAATATATAAAAACCATTTATTTTTGTGATTTTTTTCTTTTGGATTTTTCCAGGTTTACCATCTTGTCTCGGTCACCTGAGATGGCAGTTTGGATTAGTAGGTTCAATTAAATTTGTGATGCGTAAAAAGTAAACATTGGCCCACAAAAGTATGAACTTGAACATTGTCAGTGGCTGACCAAGGTGTGAGAAAGCACAATGCTGAGCAACTCAGTGGCAGACCAAAGTGTGAAAGTTAAACAGTGTCCTACAAATTCAATGCACTGCCAGTGTCTTAGGTAAATTATTCCATACTAATTCACCTGCTATTACATTTGTATGTGCATTTTTTCATGAACATGTCTTGTATTGGTGACTTGTGTTCATGCTTCTGTGGTGGAAGCAAAACTGAACTTTGGGATTCTGAAAAATGCACCAAAAAAAACCACACCAAAACATACATTTTTAACGCTGCTTCTTTTCTGCCAAGAGTGCAGGTTTTGCTGCAGAAAAAAAAACGCAGCAAAGACGCTTAATGTGAACTTAGCCTTAAAATGACAACACTATGCATAACTCTGTCCAGACCTAGATTAACATCTCAATTTCTAGGCACCTTAGGTTCTTCCATTTACTATAGTCACACCCTTTCCCCATCATAAAATATGGCCGTAGTAAACGTGCACCTTACTGTATATATTCCACTTAATACTTGTGACATAGTATAATATTAAAATGCCTCGTAAAAGTTCTTGCTGCTGTCGGCATGAGTATATAAGACACACCAAGAAACGGCAATAGTAAAGCCGGTCACAAGCCGAAATTTTGCAAAGCAACAAACTTTTCATTGATGGTTTGAAAAACTGTTTGCAGATTTTTTTTTTTCATCAAAGTAATTATCAGATAGGATGGTGCGATCTGCAGCTGGCAGGACAGACATGGATGTCTAGTGATGGTCCTCCTGGCTTCAGACAATAGGCAACTACATTTCCCGATATCACAGATGACAACTATCTAATAAACACATACGAGTAAGATCAGTGATAAATGTTTTATGCTTAGAATGAATCAAAACGATAATTGCCACTTATAGTCATAGCTTTCCTTTTCCTACCTTTGGATTACGGGACTTCCTTTCATATTTTCACTCCTTGGACATACGCCGGATAGAACATACAGGTAGTTTCTAACAAGTAAACGTTTGTAGTACAAACTTCTTTATCTAATGGATAGTAAAAAAAGAAAAGAAACAATGATGGAATTGCTACATCACCATTTATAGAATACCTGTAATAACATTGTTATTATTGTTGCTATTTTTCCTTGAAAAAGACTATATATACAGGTCCTTCTCAAAAAATTAGCATATAGTGCTAAATTTCATTATTTTCCATAATGTAATGATTACAATTAAACTCTCATATATTTTAGATTCATTACACACCAACTGAAATTTGTCAGGTCTTTTATTGTTTTAATACTGATGATTTTGGCATACAACTCCTGATAACCCAAAAAACCTGTCTCAAAAAAATAACATATTTCAACCGTTCAATAAAATAAAAGTGTTTTTTAAAAACAAACAAAAAAACCATCAAATAATAATGTTCAGTTATGCACTCAATACTTGGTCGGGAATCCTTTTGCAGAAATGACTGCTTCAATGCGGCGTGGCATGGAGGCAATCAGCCTGTGACACTGCTGAGGTGTTATGGAGGCCCAGGATGCTTCGATAGCGGCCTTAAGCTCATCCAGAGTTTTGGGTCTTGCGTCTCTCAACTTTCTCTTCACAATATCCCACAGATTCTCTATGGGTTCAGGTCAGGAGAGTTGGCAGGCCAATTGAGCACAGTAATACCATGGTCAGTAAACCATTTACCAGTGGTTTTGGCACTGTGAGCAGGTGCCAGGTCTGCTGAAAAATGAAATCTTCATCTCCATAAAGCATTTCAGCCGATGGAAGCATGGAGTGCTCCAAAATCTCCTGATAGCTAGCTGCATTGACCCTGCCCTTGATGAAACACAGTGAACCAACACCAGCAGCTGACATGGCACCCCACACCATCACTGACTGTGGGTACTTGACACTGGACTTCAGGCATTTTGGCATTTCCTTCTCCCCAGTCTTCCTCCAGACTCTGGCACCTTGATTTCCGAATGACATGCAAAATTTGCTTTCATCAGAAAAAAGTACTTGGGACCACTTAGCAACAGTCCAGTGCTGCTTCTGTGTAGCCCAGGTCAGGCGCTTCTGCCGCTGTTTATGGTTCAAAAGTGGCTTTACCTGGGGAATGCGGCACCTGTAGCCCATTTCCTGCACACGCCTGTGCACGGTGGCTCTGGATGTTTCTACACCAGACTCAGTCCACTGCTTCCTCAGGTCCCCCAAGGTCTGGAATCGGTCCTTCTCCACAATCTTCCTCAGGGTCCGGTCACCTCTTCTCGTTGTACAGCGTTTTCTGCCACATTGTTTCCTTCCAACAGACTTCCCATTGAGGTGCCTTGATACAGCACTCTGGGAACAGCCTATTTGTTGAGAAATTTCTTTCTGGGTTTACCCTCTTGCTTGAGGGTGTCAATGATGGCCTTCTTGACATCAGTCAGGTCGCTAGTCTTACCCATGATGGGGGTTTTGAGTAATGAACCAGGCAGGGAGTTTTTAAAAGCCTCAGGAATCTTTTGCATGTGTTTAGAGTTAATTAGTTGATTCAGAAGATTAGGGTAATAGGTCGTTTAGAGAACCTTTTCTTGATATGCTAATTTTTTGAGACAGGTTTTTTGGGATATCAGGAGTTGTATGCCAAAATCATCAGTATTAAAACAATAAAAAACCTGACAAATTTCAGTTGGTGTGTAATGAATCTAAAATATATGAAAGTTTAATTGTAATCATTACATTATGGAAAATAATGAAATTTAGCACTATATGCTAATTTTTTGAGAAGGACCTGTAATATAGAAAGCCAGGGGTTGGACCAGTTCCCACCTTTCTTTGGTCTATTTTTTTTTCCCACTACGGGGGGGGGGGTTATTGCCAGTGAATGAATTAACCATTTGTCAAAGCAAAATGTATTCATGTGTCATGACGACAGTAATTACTGGAGATTTATTAACAGATATAATTTATCTTCTTCTTTCACAGAAGAACAAGTGTTGGCATGGACTAATGGCAGGCACTCATTTTACCTCCTCGGGTCAACACTTTTTGTATGTGAAGCTCAACACGCACTTTCTCTACACAATGGTTAAAGGGATTTTCTAGTCATAGTAATGCGGTCGGCAGACTCAACACAAAGACGTATAAGGCCCCTTTACAGGTCCATGTTTCTGGTACGTGTGGCGTCTGTTTTCACACGTACCGGAAACACATACGCACACCCATTATAATTAATGGGGCTGTGCACATGTCCGTGTTTTCACATGGATCATATGTCTGTGTGACCCACATGTAGACTTGTCCGTTTTGTTCCGGCAGCACGATTGACATAGGTCTGTCCTCCGTGTGCCATCCCTGTGACACATACTGGAATAGAGTGCAGAATAGAAATGAAAGATTTTTAGGTGTTGAAGATGTGCAGACATAGATATAGATATGGGGTAGATAGTAGTGATGAACGAGTGTGCTTGTGTCCTAATCGAGTATTTTTGGCGTGCTTGAAAAATATACTCGCCACAGCTGCATGTCTCGTGTCTGTTCAACATCCGTAACAGGCAGAGATTGCCTAACAAACAGGCAATCGTGTACTGATGATGGTTTTAAAGTTAGGCCGGAGTCACACTGGCGACAGAATCGGACGACTGCAATACGATGAAATATCGCATTGCAGTCTGCCCTATGTTAATCTATGGAGCAGCTCCCAGTATCAGATTTTTTGTGGTCCGTTTTAAACGTCCGAGTGCAATCGCAGCATGCTGCGATTGTCACCGATTGTGGGTCGACTATCGCCAATGCAAGTCTATGGGAGCGATGAAAAATCGGATTACAAACGGACCGCACGTGTGACTTGCGATGAAATCGCACCACTATCCCAGGTGCCAGGAAATTGCATCAGGATAATTGCCAGGAAGGGCTGACATGCTAATTAGGCTACGAAAATTCAAACCCAAACAGGAAACCGCCTCCACGGAGTCCAGAACCATGGCCAGTCACATACAGGTCCTTCTCAAAAAATTAGCATATAGTGCTAAATTTCATTATTTTCCATAATGTAATGATTACAATTAAACTTTCATATATTTTAGATTCATTACACACCAACTGAAATTTGTCAGGTCTTTTATTGTTTTAATACTGATGATTTTGGCATACAACTCCTGATAACCCAAAAAACCTGTCTCAAAAAAATAACATATTTCAACCGTCCAATAAAATAAAAGTGTTTTTTAAAAACAAACAAAAAAACCATCAATAATAATGTTCAGTTATGCACTCAATACTTGGTCGGAAATCCTTTTGCAGAAATGACTGCTTCAATGCGGCGTGGCATGGAGGCAATCAGCCTGTGACACTGTGAGGTGTTATGGAGGCCCAGGATGCTTCGATAGCGGCCTTAAGCTCATCCAGAGTTTTGGGTCTTGCGTCTCTCAACTTTCTCTTCACAATATCCCACAGATTCTCTATGGGGTTCAGGTCAGGAGAGTGGCAGGCCAATTGAGCACAGTAATACCATGGTCAATAAACCATTTACCAGTGGTTTTGGCACTGTGAGCAGGTGCCAGGTCGTGCTGAAAAATGAAATCTTCATCTCCATAAAGCATTTCAGCCGATGGAAGCATGGAGTGCTCCAAAATCTCCTGATAGCTAGCTGCATTGACCCTGCCCTTGATGAAACACAATGAACCAACACCAGCAGCTGACATGGCACCCCACACCATCACTGACTGTGGGTACTTGACACTGGACTTCAGGCATTTTGGCATTTCCTTCTCCCCAGTCTTCCTCCAGACTCTGGCACCTTGATTTCCGAATGACATGCAAAATTTGCTTTCATCAGAAAAAAGTATTTGGGACCACTTAGCAACAGTCCAGTGCTGCTTCTGTGTAGCCCAGGTCAGGCGCTTCTGCCGCTATTTATGGTTCAAAAGTGGCTTTACCTGGGGAATGCGGCACCTGTAGCCCATTTCCTGCACACGCCTGTGCACGGTGGCTCTGGATGTTTCTACACCAGACTCAGTCCACTGCTTCCTCAGGTCCCCCAAGGTCTGGAATCGGTCCTTCTCCACAATCTTCCTCAGGGTCCGGTCACCTCTTCTCGTTGTACAGCGTTTTCTGCCACATTGTTTCCTTCCAACAGACTTCCCATTGAGGTGCCTTGATACAGCACTCTGGGAACAGCCTATTTGTTGAGAAATTTCTTTCTGGGTCTTACCCTCTTGCTTGAGGGTGTCAATGATGGCCTTCTTGACATCAGTCAGGTCGCTAGTCTTACCCATGATGGGGTTTTGAATAATGAACCAGGCAGGAGTTTTTAAAAGCCTCAGGAATCTTTTGCATGTGTTTAGAGTTAATTAGTTGATTCAGAAGATTAGGGTAATAGGTCGTTTAGAGAACCTTTTCTTGATATGCTAATTTTTTGAGACAGGTTTTTTGGGATATCAGGAGTTGTATGCCAAAATCATCAGTATTAAAACAATAAAAAACCTGACAAATTTCAGTTGGTGTGTAATGAATCTAAAATATCTGAAAGTTTAATTGTAATCATTACATTATGGAAAATAATGAAATTTAGCACTATATGCTAATTTTTTGAGAAGGACCTGTAAATGTGGAGATGTTGATAGTTCTGGTACAGGAGAGACCAGAACTTTGGGACCAGCGGGATCCCAATTATTCCAACCGGTCGCGGAAGGACGCGGCTTGGCGGAGAATATGTTCCCAGATGTTTCCTGATTTTGGCGACAGGTCTAGGGAGGACCAAGAACGCATCAGTAAGTAACGTCTTGAAAACGCTTACAATACTGTATGATTACTCAGTATCCACCACCAACAATGTGTTATAATGTCCCTCTACCCTTATATGTGAAACAGAAATGTGGCCAAAAATACAGTTATGACTGTTGAACCCCCAGTGCTATGTCAGTACTCCAAGCACATTAGAATATTTATCTCCAACTGCAATGGTCGCCAACTGAACCTTAAAATGTTTGCCTACGCAATAAATGCGTAGGTGAAGTACTTAATATGTGTGCCTTTTGGTAATCCCATCACTGTGTCCCAAATAAATGCTCATTATTGTGACACATATGTCATCGAGCTTTGTATGTATGAACCCCTGTAATATTAACTTCTTATATTACCTACATACTATTTGTAGTGGTGTTCTGTACCCCTAAAAGGCAAATAAATGATCATATTGCTGGTGTACGTTACTTATGTTTTTAGTACATTACAAGGCCAGATAAGTTAAAGTTTTCCTTGTATCCGTTACTTTTTCAGTGTCAGATGTTACAAGGCGTTGGCGCAGCTGTAGAGACTGCTACAGGCGAGAGAGACAGCTGAGGGGGCGCAGTGGGGCAGCAGCAAGCAGCAAAATAAAATATGTATATTATGATAGACTCAATTTTCTTGCTCCAGCTATGGATTTGCGACCGTAAGTTCATGTCTGTACAAAGTGTATTGCTATATTTTTAATTAAATTTTAATACAATTATTTTCTTCTCTAGCACCGAGTCAAACCTTCCAGAGAGAGAGGCAGCTTCTGACTCAGAAGCAGTGATCGACCCCGTGGGGGATGTTGAGGAGTCTGGCCAGTCATCAGCAGCATGTGCAGCAGCAGCATCACCACCACCACCAGCAGTGGAGTCTGAGAGCTTGCCTCTAGAGTCCCAAGACCCTCCCCTCAGCAGCAGCCCTGGTAGGCCCCAGGATGTGGCTTCGCCTCCTGCTGTAGTGTCACGGCGACCCAGGCGTAGAAGAGAAGGAGTTGGTTCTGGCACAAGGAGGCAGGTGGACAGAGGAGTTCTTGACTACTTGTCCAGTGTTGCCCATGATGATGGGGAGGAGGCATTTGGGCGCAGTCTGGCTCGGTACCTCAGGGCCATTCCCCGACAGCACAGACTGCAGATCAGAGCTGGGCTCCAAATTGTGATGGATGCAGGAACCTCACCAAATGATCCCAACAACTTTTTAGATTTACTGGAATGGTGGCAACGTTCCAGTGAAAATCGCCTTCGTTTGATGGGAACCCAGCAAGGGGAGTCTGCATCAGCCTCTGATCAGCCTCCTCCTCATCATCATGCTCCTCCTCCACGTCCTCCTTGTGTACCACAGAGACCAACTCCTCCTCCTCTAAGTGAGTCCTACCAAAGTGTGACACAACATGTACCACACATGGGACACAGTGGACATTCACAATATGGCCAGTCGACCATACCCAATGCTCAATGCTGGCCACAACATGGGTATGGTCGACATGGGCATTTTGGGGGCTACAGTGTAAGTGGGCAGTCATATTATGACTACCCACAACAGTTCCCAACCTTCCCTTACCCAAACCCCCATACAGAGCAAGCAACAAGCAGCCAGCAAAGTGCACACTCAGCCACCACTCATGGTGACACAGTGGCTGGAGAGCAGTCTAGGCAGCCCTCACAATCTGGCCCTCCACCTTCACCACCCCACACCTACCACCAGTTATAGGTGTAATGTATTTTTTTGTTATTTGTTGGAAGTTCTGAAAATTATAATTGTTTTAGTTCTGCAAGTTTCTCAGGAAATATGTTGAATACACTTTATGACACATGAGTCTTTTGTCAATATGTTTACAGCGACAAAAAACATCACCTAATACATAAAAAAATGTTTTGACTCGCATTGATTGTATGTTATTATTTCAATATGTAGGTGTTTATGTTCAAATGTTATGGTCTGCCTATAACTTACACACAATATGACACCAAAACAAACACAACAAATACAATTAATTGAGCAGAAAGATTTTTATCACAGAGCAACATAGGCACACTACATGTGTAATAATGCCTCCTCTTGCCAGGCAGTAGCACCCTCAGGGGACACAAAATATTGAGTCAACACATCACGTACTTTTAGGCCTGAAGGTGGACGACGGGGATGGATGGGTGGTGACATAGGCAAAGACACATTCACAGAGGCTAACTCATCCACATGTTGTGAGGAGCATTTATGGATTCTACCAAAATTATGTAGGACCACACATGCTTTCAGGACCACATTAACATTGTCTTCACTGAGTTGAATTGCAGATTGAAGTACCCGCCATTTAGCACTAAGAATTCCAAATGTGCACTCCACCAGCCGCCGAGCACGTGACAGGCGACAATTAAATATTCTACGCCGATGGGTGAGATAGCGACGGGGATATGGCCTCATTACATTACGGGTTAATTGAAATGCCTCATCTGCAACTATAACATAAGGCACATGGTCTGGAATACAGTCTGTAAGTTGACTTGCTGGTGGTAGGTCCAGTTGGTTATTGCGTATCCGCCTACCCATTATGGAAGTATTGAAGACTCTGGAGTCTCCAGTCCTTCCATAGGCCCCAATGTCTACAATTATAAACCTGTAGTTTGTGTCGACCAAGGCCAACAAAACTATTGAAAAATATTGTTTGTAATTGAAGAATTGGGAGCCTGAGTTAGGAGGTTTACGAACACGTATGTGCTTGCCGTCCAGGGCTCCTATACAGTGTGGAAACTGGCAATTTTCGGCAAAACCCTGTGCTATCCTCAACCAGTCACTCATTTTTGGCTCAGGCATGACGTCTTCATGTAGTCTGTTCCAAATTTCCACACAAGTTGACCGCACAATGCCTGAAATTGTTGATCGCCCTATTAAGAACTCTAAGTGCAGAGCAGCGTAGGACATGCCAGTAGAAAGGAACCTGTAACACACATAGAACATGGAGAAATCAGAAACAAAAACAACAATCACACCATGCACAACACTTACAATGCTTTAGTTTGTTACAGCACACATGCTGGAAATTAGATTACAAGACATGCCATCTGTGGAATACACCAAACGCAATAATTTAGATAGGTAAGCTTCAGAAATACATTAGTCACATGATAATTTGCCAAGAAGTGTGCGCCAACACTTGCAAAGTTACTATGTCGAGGCAAACATCATCAACATATCGTTGACACACATACCTTATTGTTAGGAGAAGGCGTTCCTCAGCAGAAATTGCTTTTCTCATCCTAGTGTCCTGAAATGTGATCCCAGGGCGCACAATGTCAAGCAACGTATCAAAGGTAGCTATGCTCATTCGACAATATTGGAAAAACTTATCTCCATGCCTACGCAGTGACAAATATAGGCGTCGAAAATGGCCTTTTGTTAATCTTCTTGTCAAAAGTGGATGTACCCACATTCTTGTGCGTCTTCTGGGATCTGGTATGACACGATATGGCTCCCCAAAACGTCTGGATAGAACCCAATGGAACAGCACACGCTCAGTGTGAGTAAATCTGAGTGTGTCGCTCATGTTTGGATAAAGCAGCTAGCAAGCACTAAGCACAAGGAACAAAATGACACCAGTGCAAAGGTGGGAGGGTCACACCTGTAGCAGAGCACTTAAATATACAGTCATGGCCAAAAGTTTTGAGAATGACACAAATATTAATTTTTACAAAGTCTACTGCTTCACTTTTTCTAATGGCAATTTGCATATACTCCAGAATGTTATAAAGAGTGATCAGCTTAACAGCAATTACTTGTAAAGTCAATATTTGGCTAGAAAATGAACTTTATCCCCGAAACACATTTCAACATCATTGCAGCCCTGCCTTAAAAGGACCAGCTAACCTCTTTTCAGTGATTGCTCCATTAACACAGGTGTGGGTATTAATGAGGACATGGCTGGAGATCAATCTGTCATGATTAAGTAAGAATGACACCACTGGACACTTTAAAAGGAGGCTGGTGCTTGGCATCATTGTTTCTCTTCTGTTAACCATGGTTATCTCTAAAGAAACACGTGCAGTCATCATTGCAATGCACAAAAATGGCCTAACAGGGAAGAGTATCGCAGCTAGAAAGATTGCACCTCAGTCAACAATCTATCGCATCATCAAGAACTTCAAGGAGAGAGGTTCCATTGTTGCCAAAAAGGCTTCAGGGCGCCCAAGAAAGACCAGCAAGCGCCAGGACCGTCTATTAAAAGTGTTTCAGCTGCGGGATCGGGCTACCAGCAGTGCAGAGCTTGCTCAGGAATGGCAGCAGGCAGGTGTGAGTGCATCTGCACGCACTGTGAGGCGGAGACTCTTGGAGCAAGGCCTGGTCTCAAGGAGGGCAGCAAAGAAGCCACTTCTCTCCAGAAAAAACATCATGGACAGACTGATATTCTGCAAAAGGTACAGGCAGTGGACTGCTGAGGACTGGGGTAAAGTTATTTTCTTTGATGAATCCCCTTTTCGATTGTTTGGGACATCAGGAAAACGCCTCATTTGGAGAAGACAAGGTGAGCGCTACCACCAGTCTTGGCTCATGCATCCTGAAACCATTCATGTGTGGGGTTGCTTCTCAGCCAAATGAATCGGCTCTCTCACAGTCTTGCCTAAAAACACAGCCATGAATAAAGAATGGTACCAGAATGTCCTCCAAGAGCAACTTCTCCCAACCCTCCAAGAGCAGTTTGACGATCAACAATGCCTTTTCCAGCATGATGGAGCACCTTGCCATAAAGCAAAGGTGATAACTAAATGGCTCAGGGAACAAAACATAGAGATTTTGGGTCCATGGCCTGGAAACTCCCCAGATCTTAATCCCATTGAGAACTTGTGGTCAATCATCAAGAGACGGGTGGACAAACAAAAACCTAAAAATTCTGACAAAATGAAAGCATTGATTGTGCAAGAATGGACTGCTATCAGTCAGGATTTGGTCCAGAAGTTGATTGAGAGCATGCCAGGGAGAATTGCAGAGGTCCTGAAGAAGAAGGGTCAACACTGCAAATATTGACTTGCTGCATTAACTCATTCTAACTGTCAATATAAGCTTTTGTTACTCATATGTTTGCAATTATATTTCTGTCTGTGATAAAAACATCTGTCAAACACACACATAAAAACCAGAGGGCAGCAGATCATGTGAAAATATAATATTTGTGTCATTCTCAAAACTTTTGGCCATGACTGTAGCTCTGGCTGATGATTTAAATGAGTAGCAGGCCTCAAAACCGTTATTGGTCCTTTTTGGAAAGCTGCGACAAAAAAACGGTGGTCGGATGAAAATCGGATGTTACAAGGTATACACACATGCGACTAAATCGCATCTTTGAAGGAAAATCGGATGCCAGGCGGATGTGTGATGTTTACATTTTGCTACGATAATCGACCGACTAAAACGGTCCGTTTTTTTGTAGTTGTGTCTGACTCCGGCCTTATAGTCATGTACTGATGGTAGTTCTGGTAATGTATTTATAGAGGCAGACAAATCTTGGGGCCCCTGTGCAAGAAATATGTCTGGGCCTCCCTGCCCGGCATGCCGCTTATGACGAGTACAATCTGACCGTGGAAGCCCTAGAGTGTTGGGCTCTGAGCAACAGGCAAGATTGCCCTTATTATCACCACCCTGCAAGCAGGGGCGTACATAGAATTTACAGGACACCATAGCAAAGGTTCTATTTGGGGCGTTCCCACACCTCTAAAAATATATATTTATAATTTTTACATAGATGAAGATAAATATCTCCGTTAGGAGTTGGTTCTGCTGAGCCCAACCATGTATATATTATATTAAATTATATGTCTGTTATCTATACCATCTGTAAACGGTTATTCTCCAAATATATAACGTTATCCCCAATCTCGATGATAAGAGATAACTTACTGACTTTTGGGGGACTGACTACTGGGACCACCAGCAATCCTGAGAACAGACTCTACAGCTCATCCATGAATGGATTGGAGGGGCGCATGCTTGACTTCTGCTAAATTCATTTTCTATGAAAATAGCTGAGGAAGGCCGAGCATGCACAACTCTGCTCCATTCAGGGCAAGACTGCAGACCCTGTTCTCAGAATCTCTGTCGGAGATAACTTGATTATTTGGTGAATAACCCTTTAAAGAGCCAGATTGATTTTCCTATTCTTTACAATTACAGTATAATACATGAACCAAAAACAAATATATGCACACACAGACATACATACACAACATTCATAAACACACAAATACACACATATATGTATAAACACACACATGCTTCCGTGGGCTCCATACAATAGTCTCAGTGGGCCCCTTTATCACATACCACAATTCATGATGCACAGATACGGTAGAGAAATATAGGTACAGTACAATGCCAAAGATTTCACTTCTTACATTACATGAGTGATATCTATTGTAATTTCTACAATACCATAAAGCAGAGGGGATTCAGGTAATTGAGGGTCCACAGGATTCAGTACCTGTAGAATTTTTCTTGCACCTTTTCTATTTTGTGTTTTTAAATGATCATATATCAATAAAATTAATGTTATATGGGTTTAGCTGTTGGCACTTCAATGTATAGCCAAGGTCACACTATACACCAGGTTATTTCTATGTCAATTCTGTAGTATTAGAGGGAAACGGGATATTGATAAATGTACCCTACCAGTAGAAACTGTCCTTATCAGTGTACCCCTTACAAAAGTCAGTTTTCTCCTATAAAGTCCTCCATACAGTATAATGAGCCCCATATAAAGCTCCATACAGTTTAATGGGCCCCATATAATGCTCCATACAGTATAATGGGCCCCATATAATGCTCCATACAGTATAATGGGCCCCGTATAATGCTCCATACAGTATAATGGGCCCCATATAATGCTCTATACAGAATAATGGGCCCCATATAATGCTCCATACAGTATAATGGGCCCCATATAATGCTCCATACAGTATAATGGGCCCCATATAATGCTCCATACAGTATAATGGGCCCCATATAATGCTCTATACAGAATAATAGGCCCCATATAATGCTCCATACAGTTTAATGGGCCCCATATAATGCTCCATACAGAATAATGGGCTCCATATAATGCTCCATATAGAATAATGAGCCCCATATCATGCTCCATACAGAATAATGGGCCCCATATCATGCTCCATACAGTATAATGGGCCTCATATCATGCTCTATACAGTTTAATGGGCCCCATATAATGCTCCATACAGTATAATGGGCCTCATATCATGCTCTATACAGTTTAATGGGCCCCATATCATGCTCCATACAGAATAATGGGCCCCATATCATACTCCATACAGTATAATGGGCCCCATATCATGCTCTATACAGTTTAATGGGCCCCATATAATGCTCTATACAGTATAATGGGCCCCATATAATGCTCCATACAGGATTGACAGTCTCCTCGGTGACTTCAGTTTCTCTGCAGTGATCAGGACAGAGAACATCTGCATCGGCAGTATGTCC